>JAWWEE010000105.1:73472376-73528744 GCA_035221455.1 Xenops minutus | reverse complement strand
CAGGAAGAACCGTGCCTCGCCAGTAGTGCCGATGGAGACTTTCCACTGTGCCTTTTGCAATTGGACTTGCCTATCTCACACTGGCCTTTTTAATCACCAGCGTGCTTGTAGCAAGCGTGGGTAGAGCCCTTGTAAATCTTTGTTCACGAAGCCTAGCCATGATGATGATGATGATGATGATGATGATGATGATAGTAAAATTATCTCTGATTCAGCCTGGGTAATTAAAATTCTCTACAAGTGCAAGAAATGCTGAAATGTTTGGAAGAATAATTTTTCAGTGTATTTTCCTTATTAAAAATTATGAATAGAATTCAAGAAGGGGCAGAGTGGATGCATTGTAAAAACTCAAAAGAATTTCCCAAGAGAATCAATGAAGATCTTTATTTGCCCTCGGTTAAAATTTATCTAATTTCAGCAGTTCTTTTTGGGTGTTTTGTAAAGATTTTTTTTTTTTTTTTTTTAATATAGGACTCTTAAATATCCTTATGGTAGAATGTTTTAGGACAGTAACTGTAAATATAAACATAAAACATAAATATCTACTCCTTATTTAATTTTAAACCAGATGTTCAGTAATTGTATATTAGAGCTCAAGACCTGATCTTTCTTGAAATTCTCATGGACACCACTTTTAATATGAGGAATGTTTTTAAGGACTGTCAAACTTTCAAGGTTTTATAATCACACAGTAACCTTGAAATGTTTTTCCCTCTAGGGTCCCTGATTGAAATATAGGTTTCTTTGAAAGTCATGCCTGTGTTAATTAATATATTAACCCACAATAGCTTTAAAAGTATGTAGATTTCTGAGAGAACCTAGTTTCAATAACATGATGAGGGCAGCTTTATATTTCTTACAGCCAGAGTAGCCAACAGTCCTGTTACTGCTCTCTCTCTTCTCATTTCAAACATAACAAAGAAATGTATAAGCAACTGAAGGCAATAAAGCACTTTTAAAATCTATTCCCATTTAAGAAATTCCTCTTATACAATCAATACTTTTATAACTCCAAAGAAAGAAGAGGGTAGAAAGGAAGAGGAGAGGAATTCCTATAAGGCTTTGCCACAATATTTAACTCTCCTATCAAAAGAGAAAGGATAGATTCACAATAGACAAGTAATCAACAGATACGTTTTTCTACTAATCCAGCCTGGTTCCCTACTTTATGATTAGTACTAGACCAAAAAACACTCCCTGTATAATCATTTGTATACTTTTCCCGATAGTGATTTCACAGGACAAAACCCTCTTTCAGCAACCTGTATAAATACTGTGCAATTAATTGCCAGCTGTTCAGATTGCCCTTTTTTATAGGTTCTCATTCAATACAGAAAAAAATAACCTCTTCTGAAGTCACAGACTCTCACACATTACCTGTTGTGTGATTCTGTGATATTGTTGTCCACTACGAAATTTGAGAATTTCTCAATAATAACCAGCATGTGATGTTTTGTTTTTTTGGTTTGTTTGGGTTTTTGTTTGTTTTTGTTTGATTGGCTGGTTGGTTGTTTTTTGGTTGTTTGTTTGTTTGGTTTGGTTTGGTTTGGTTTTTTTATCACTTCCATATTCTTTTTAGAAAGAATCTGCTCTGTACCATCATCTATATTCAGATCTCAGTTTTCATTTATTTCAGTTTTATATTTTAATGCTGAATATTTATGTTAGGGTATGGTGAGACACTTTAGGTACATTTTGAGGCACTGCCTCCTTCTTTTCCCTGCTGTGTATTCAGTCCTTGAGCGATGCCTCTGCCTGCTTGTCTCATATAAGAGTGAGAGAACAGGGAAGAAGTGCCTGTGTGTGAATGTATGTGTGTGTCTGTGTGTATGGGTATATTGAGAGGAAGGAAAGAAAGACAAAGTCTGGCTTGAGAGTCCTACCCAGCATTTCACAGGAAATTCACGGCAGTTAGAGTCCTGTTCTCAAGGATACCAGTGCAGAATCAAAGTATCACCAAATCAGTTAGGTTGGAAAAGACCTTTAGGATGATTGAGTTCAACCATTGATCAAGTACTGTCAAGTCCACCACTAAACCATGTCCCTAAGTGCCAGATCTACATCTTTTAAACACCTCCAGGCATGGTGTCTCAAGTACATCCCTGAGAGGCCTGTTCCAATGCTTGACAATCCTTTCCACGAAGAAGTATTTCCTTATATCAAACTTAAACTCCCCTAACTCAACTTGAAGACATTTTTTCTTGTTCTATCACTTGTTACTAGGGAGAAGAGACTGAGCGCCACCTGCCTACGACATCCTTTCAGATAGTTGTAGAGAGGCATAAGGTCCCCCCGAGCCTCCTTTGCTTCAGGCTCTTTGAAGTACCCTCAGCCACTCCTCACGGGATTTGTGCTTTAGACTCTTCACCGGCTTCATTGCCCTATTTTGGACAAACTCTAGGACCTTAAAGACTTTCTTGTAGTGAGGGACCAGAACTGTGCACAGGATGTGAGATGTGACCTCACCAGTGCCTAGCATAGTAGTTTGATCACTGTCTGCTGGCCACAGTATTTTTGATACAAACCAGGGTGTCTTTGGCCCTCTTCACCCTCTTCATGTTAAGCCAGCTGTTGACCAACACCCCCAGGTCCTTTTCTTCTGGGCAGCTTTCCAGACATTCTTCCTCACACCTATAGTGTTGTATACGGTTACTGTGCCCAAAGTGCAGGACCTGGCACCTGACCTTGCTGAACCTTGTACAATTGGGCTAATTCAATTTATCCAGTCTGTCTAGATCCCTCTACAGTCTTTCAACACTTCAACATTCTTACCCAGCTTGGTGTTATCTGCAAACTTGCTGAGGGTGCACTCAATCCCATTGTCCAGATCATCCAGCTTGTACTGTAGAGGGTCTTAGAGACAAAAAACATCCTTTGTTTGGTTCATTGCTGTTGAAAGACCATGCTGTGTATGAAAAGATAATGGGTACTGTTGCATAAAAGAAGAAAAAATCATCTGTGTAGTTGTATTCTGTATCATGAAACTTATAAAAGGGAACTAAATAAAGATCCAATAATGCTGACATGTCATGAAATATTATGGGAATTTAATATGTGAACATTATTAACATAGATTACTCGTGTGTGATTTTTCTAATCTTTTGAAGCACAAACTGTAAATGCCAGCAGTTTATATGCATGGCACACAGTGCATCAACGTTAATGATAGCATGGATTGTAGAAAAGATTGATGTCTGTAGCCCCATAACCTATACCAGTGGCATTTGAGCTAATGTGCTAATTGTTATCACTAGTGGGTTTTCTTTCTCTGCACAGACAGGTTAGAAAAGACACACCTATCAGTCAGCACACTAACTATAGAGGAACACTGAATCTCATTAGATCAGAACTGTATGTTATATCCTGGAAAACAGGCTATATTAACCATTTTGTTTCTCCTTCATCTGACCCTTGATTAATCCTTTTTATAACACCTACTTTTGTTTCAGACCTCGTTTCCTTACTAAAGTTTCATATTAGATCTGAAAACCTTTTTGGCACCTCAAGTTTTGGCTTACACCTTATCTCCAGCTCCCACTGAATCATGCCGTACCTGTCCCTGAGGCCTCTAGTACCACATATTTATTTTGTCCATATACCAAAGACTTTGTTACCTCTGCATCACAGTCTCCGTGCTGATGGGCCGCAGTTGAATGTTTAAGACTGCAGATTCAAAGTTTTAATTTGTCTATCTGCTACCCTATAGATAAAACTAACAAAAATAAGAGTTTTGAGAAAACTCCTATCCAACCACTGCATCTGTCATCAGGATTGTGTAACAAGAAAAAAAAATTTCTTGATTTTCCTCTGAAAATAAGTCTCTACTAAGGAAATGCAAGCTGCAGTTTTCTTGAATGGAATGTAATTATATCAATCAGGTAGATTATTCATATTAAGAGAAAAGAGGAGTACTAAGAAGTTTTCAAGTGTTTTTTTCCTGAAGTAAGTGGAATATTTCCCCCTTTTTGAATGCAGGTTATTTTCTTTTTTATTTTTTCTTTTTTTTTTCTCTAATATGGTTCACAAGTACAAACCTTATTTTTCTGAAAATTAGAATGGAGTCAGCATCTATGAATAGTTTGAAAAGGATTCAGTTCTCCAGGACTGAACATTTGAACAGAAGCACAGTGAAATAAATATCAAAAAAGTTAGGCATTTTCAAAGATATCTTGGAATGGGGAGTTCTATAACATGAGTCCACAGTACTTATGAAAACCAGATTATCTCCATACATAAATTGAGGTTCATTATAAACGCCATGATTTTAACTGAAAACCTAGAAGACAAATTAAAAAGCTGTATCATTTTTGTTTGCAGTGCAACTAATACACACCACAAAAAGCACACTATCAAATGTATCTCATGCCCATGCAGGCGAGAGAAGAAGTTAGCTCTCCTCATAATTTTTTCCCTGTTCTTTCTTCAACCCACTCACCCACTCCTTCCTTCCTCCACTTCTGCTGAGCTATCTGAAACTACTCTGATTCAAGGGGACATTTCCAGCCCAGTGGTGCTTCTGCAATTTTTTCACCAAAAGGACTTCTTGGGCAGCATTCCCACACCCTACCTCTGCCCTTCCATATCTGATGCATTGGGGATGGTTAGCAGCAGGTTTAAATTGGGAATGATTCTGGCACAGAAGAAACATCAGGATCAGTGAGCCACAGTTGTGTCTTTAGTGCAGCATTAAACTATTTTGATGTCAAATATTGCTCATTCAGAGCCAATTCAGCTCCAGCTGAAGTCAGCAGGAGTTTTGGAAGGAATTCAGTGATCTTCATATAAAGCCAAGAGAAAGCAAACTCCTTTTTTTTCCTTGTGTGAGCAAGATAACAAAAATGGAAACGGTAATGATTGATTATGTAGGTCATTGTCAGTTCTGTGAACTATGTGTTATGCATAATGTATTAGGCTAACCCTAAGGAAAAGTCGTTTGTGATGGGGAGTAGAGATGACTAAATTCTAGGTCCTGAAGTACTTGTTTTGTTCATCTTGATGTGAATAGCTCTTGTGTTTCACTGGGTCTTAGTAGGACAGAGATAAATTTAGAAGCAAATTTTGCCTTGGATCTTCACTCACAGTGCCTATTGACTTAAATGAAAACTGATCTGATTTAGCTAGGGCAAAATTTTATATATACACTTTTGAATTTTAGTAGAATGTGTATCTATGTCCTAAGGTACTATGTTCACTTTTCAATGTTGTTTTTACTTGCCAGTTGTTATTTTTAATGCTTTTAAAATAAATATCCACCCCTAGAAGCAAAATAAATTTAAAAATGTCTATTCTCATTGTTTTTTATTTTTGTATTAAGTATGCCCTGTATGCTCTATAGTGCATGATTAGGTAAGAAAGGCTTGGTTACTAGAACTTGTTGCTCTTGAAGTCATTAAGAATAAGGCCCTAAAGAACAACTTGGAAGTGCACCTCGAATGAATATCAGACCATTAAGCATAAATCACACAGAAATATATCTGTTGCATTCCTGAACAGATACAATGCTCAAAACAAATAGAACAGAATATGCAAAAGCCTGAAGTTATTGTACAGTTTAATTATCCAGTTGCCTTTTTGCTTTGGTTATTGTGTTGCTTTTTGGTGCTTTTGTTTTGGATTTTTTTTCCCTTTTCTTTTTTTGTAAAATCTGTTGCTGGCAGTGGGAAGATGTAAGACACAGAGTGAGGAAAAAAGTCTTCCAAGTATTTAGGAAAACCTATGTCCTCTCCAGGGACACTTGATCTATTTGTAGTAGTACAATGAGGTGTTCCTTTGGCAAGAGAAGGTATACTAGGTGGTTCACACCACACAATTTATTTACAAGCTGCAACAGCTCAACTCCATTTCTTTTTGCTGGAAGATAGAGGGAGTGCACTCAAGTGTAACATAAATATACAAGTCAGATGTGTCTTTGTCACACAACAACCTCAAAGACATTTTACTTGAAGTGAGTGAATTGAAATATCCAGATATTATTTCACAATGAGAAAAAACTTATAATGAAAACAATATATTTAAAGAATAGATAAAATTTGAATATTTATTTATCATGAGACATAACAATGTAATATACTAAGCAATTTTTAGTAAAAATCCATTTTGAACTTTTATTCTCTTCTCAAAGAATGCAGACTTTCTTTTTGCATGGCACCAGCTTTCTGGCCAATAACATATTCTTAGTGAAAGGCAAATTGTCTATGACTGTGCTTATTGGAGATTTGTTTCATCTTAATGGTACTTGATTATCAAATGTGTGCTTTCACCTAACAGGCTGAATTCTGGATTTCAAATGAATCACTAGAAGTTCTTGTATGTTAAGCTGTTTTTTCCAGTCATGGTAGGATAAAACATGGCATACTTGAGGTGTCCCACAAGGAATATTCACAGTTTCTTTGTAACACATTTGTCAATCACAGCTTAGAGCTAGAAAGAGGAAATTGCTTTGGTTCCACTCAGTGCCCTGTTTCCCAGATTAAGATTTTTCTAGATAAAGGATTTGGCAAGATTATCACCCATTAAGCAACTGCCAACATAACCAGGGCCATGAAATGCTCTTTTGGAGAAGAGTAATTTGATGGGCTCAGCTGTGCAGCCTTAGATTTCCCACTAGACTTTTCCACTGGCAAGCTGAATTCTGCAGTGGGGGTGTTTCCAGCACTCCTTCTTCCCTTTAAAGAGTAGCAAATTCAAGAATCATCCTTACAGTAAAGTAAGACTTAAACAATGTTAAACACCAGGTGGATGAGAGTTATGGAAGCAAATGTGCTAAGTCATTAATATAACTAAATTAAATTTGTTTATTTTTTTACTTGCTCAGTTAATAATGGAAAGAAGGTGACAGTGATACTGTGAGGAGTATTGAGAACCATTTCAAGGTCCCAGTTCTTTTGTTGTATAACTACGAGATTTACAAAATAAAAAAGAAACAGATGCAAATATCCACATTAACCTATTAAAAATTATTTTCTAGGAATAGTTACTTAAATTCTTTCAAATTGTGATGATCTCAGAGAATATTCTTGCAATTTTGTCAAATATTCATGTAATTCTAGTTCACAGTTAAAAAAGATAAAAAAATAAAATTTGGAACAAATATTTGAAGAAAACATCTGGTAGCATTTTTGCAGCTTGAGTTTTGTGTGATGATTGAATAGCACAAGAGTGAGACAATAAATGGAACATCCACAAGACAATGGGAAAGATTCAGCAGAAAGATCAAAATTCATCTGACTTGTATATTCTACCTTCTTGAAATTTATGCTTGTTCATTGCACATGCTGTCAAAGAAAGATAAAAATCAATTAATCAAGAGGTTCTGTTGATATTTATCCATGTTTCACATAAACTGAGTGTGGATGTCACCACTTAAGTTTAGTAAAAATTTTCCATTCTTTCTACTTTGGCATTTGGACATTTAGAGCCTACATCGTTCAAAGCTACTTTTATGCCAACACATCATCCTCTATCCATACCTATGTAACTAAAGAATTTGTAGTATTCATGATCCAGCACCAGAAAGAAAGGAAAATAACTCCCCCCAGACAAAAACCTAAAGAAGATAAGTATTTTGGCAGTATTAAAAGAAACAGTGTAATAGCACCATTTAGGTATTGTATTTCATTTTTTTTTGTCACAGGCCTAGAAGTGTGGAGACATCTAGGTCATGTAACTAATGAAATATCAGTCAAAAAATAAAAAGAAAAATATTTTCATAGAATTTAAAATTCAAACAACAATAAATATGACTACAAACCACAGAGGGAGTCCGTGCTGACACAAATAGGCTCTGTGTGCCAATATCATAGACCTGAGTGATGGACTTGTCCATCCCTTTCATGGTGCTGCTGGAGCAGGAAGTTAGGGGAGTCTGCCATAAAGTGTAAAGCCCTGATGTGAGGGAGGAGGCTGAAAGTGAAACAGTACATGTTGCGGGACAGAGAGGGACTGACTGTGAAAACCAAGCCCCAAGTGGTTTGAGGAGGTACAATGACCACTGATACACAGCAATGGCCTTTCCCAGGCACTCCTTCCTCCTACGCACCACACAAGTCCATGCAAAATATGATACATGTTCCTGCAACGTTCCCTTCTTTTCCAAAGCAACAAAGATCCCTTCCAGCATCCTCATCCCTTCCTGTCACCCAACCTGCCAGCCCAGAGTGTCTCCTCATGTGGGGAATCTCTCAAGGATCCAGAAAGGTGCTTAGCTTAGGTGCTGGCGTGTGCTCTCCCCTCTCCAGCCTACACTCTGTGTCAATGCGTAGATATTGACGAAGGTATTTATGGACAAAGAAGCCAGAAGGATAGTCTTCTCACCCACAAGGAGGGTGCTCATTTTAGTTGGGCAAGGGGACCACAGTCCAGTGGGTAGTTGGCTCTGTGTGCCCAGTTCACCACAAGCTTAGCCACCTGCATGGAGATAGGCATTTGGGGAGGTGTTTCCCCAAAAGGCTGTCACTTTCTTTAATTATTACTTCCTAATTTAGCTGGTTGGCCTAAGCCACTGATGGCTACATTTATCACATAGCCCCAGGTGGATATCTTTGATTTTCCCCCTACAGAAAGTCAATTACCTACTGTTAACTGGTCATTATCATATTGTGGTCTACTGTCCCAAGTGTGTTATTTGGATGTAAAAATATTAAGCATTCCTCTGTGGTTCTTTATTTCTTTTCTGCGTATGCTCAAACCATTAGAGAAATACAAATGTGGTCCAAAGCTTTGAGAAAAACTCTGCCGGAAAATCCCTGTAGCTGATTTGTGCATACCATGATCACCTTATGAGTTTATGCTGCACAGATGTAGACAAGGTTTTACTTATCTGAGTGATACTTTTAGGCAGGCTTCATCTAGGGTACTTGTGCGGAAATATTTTTCCACTAGACAATGCCTAACTGATGTAAATATTAAAGATTCCTTTGGCTCTAAGAGACCCGTCCCTGTCACTCTTCTTACTTTGGAGCGACTACTTGATAATATATCAATGAAAATGCCTAGACCACAAGTAAAAACTGCACATTACCATTATGGGGAAACAACAGGGTTCTGATACACTCCAATTTACTGCATATTTTCATCATTTCTTGGAAATTGTTTGCAGCTACAACTTTGCTTCAGGTGGAAAAAATTAAATATGTATGCATGCAAGTACACACACATGCAGCTATATAAATTAAAAATATATTTTGCATCAATATGAAGTGCAGAACAAAAAAATTCATTTTTATAGCAGATGATCTGTCTGAGACTTGGAAGGATAAGAAAAAAATCCTGCACCTGCTAAGTACTTAAGTAAAAATAAATATTTTGACAGAAAGTGTTATTCAGTTGAAGAAACCAAAAGTCTGGGGAGCCAGTTGGTAGGTGTGTAACTGCACTGTATGATTTGGTCTTGTATGAAAGTTTAGTATACTGGAAAGAAGGATTCATATTTAAATATTCAGAAAGGGAAATTGTTCCATTTTGGATAATGTCCAACAGCGAAAGCAGATTTAACTTCTGACAAGACTGAGTTTGTTAAAAGGATTTCAACTTATCAGTTCAGAGAAGAACTAATCTGTCACACATTTTCCATAAGTACTGAAAATAATACCAGCAATTTAAAAGTCAGGTGCCACTGCATTTGATTTCAGAAAGTATTTGGATATTTTAAAGTTGCATAAATATGTAAACATTTGTATTATTGTCGCTAAAGTCTGCTATGATTATGTCTTTACAGTTTTTTTCATCCGTCATAAGTCCCAAATAAGATACCATACCAGATAGAATCCTTCTCAATAGGATCCATAGTAAATCATTTGCAAAGCAAATAACTATTTCTCTTCTTTCTTTCATTAACGGTTTATAACTATGCACTAATGAATTTAAGAGAATGTAAATATTTTCATAACAATGTTAAATTATCAATTTACAGATCAGAAGAGATATTAAAAGAGAAAAAGAAATACATTAATTATTATTCAATAGTACAAAAATGCCAGACAATAAATATAAAAGAGAAACACCAGAACTACTCCAGAAATACAACTTGGGGAAAAAAGCAACCTATTAACAAGGTCATTTAAGTACAAATCTACTTGGAGATCATTTCTAGGTAAATGAAAAAATTAACAAGCACATTTAAAGATCAAACCAAATCACTTAAGATAATTTTCAAGTTCTCCATATGAGAAAGTTAACACAAGTAGTGTCCAAACTTGCTACAAAAAGTGCTGTTGCATGTATTTCAATCATTAGATTCTCTTTTTCATAACATAGATGTCATTATAAAATACCAAAAACTCCAATAAGGAAAGAAAACATTTTGAAGCAAAAAAAGATGTGTTTTGATGTATATGTCTGTCTGATTCCCATAACATTCACAGTCAAGACAAAGAGGGAATATAGATGGGGATTAGAGAAACACAGTTTTGTATCTAATTTGGTCAGCAAACCTGTAAAAGTAAGGTTTTCTCCAAATTTGAGTGATAGAGTTATGAACTTTTGATTTCACTTGTTTATACAGTGAAATACCTTTATAGACTTTAGTCACTTGTCCAAGTCCAGTGACAAAAAGACTTTAAACTCAATCCAAACATTGCAAAACTTCATTGGAAAACTTCAAACTGTTTCTAATTTTGGGTTTTGGTTCTGTGCACTCGTCAAACAAATACAGAAGTCCTTTAAAAGATTAATATTTTTGTAATTTAGGAGTTTTGTTTCCTGCCTTAGCTCAAGATAGAACATACAGTTTACTTAGATGCCCAGTCTTTTGTCAAAAACCCTCACCAAAGCTTTTCCAGGAAACTAGGATAAAATGGGATAAAAGGAAAGTGTTTGGAATATTTATTTAAAAGACATGTAATATTTCAGAAATATAGGAGGCATAATAACCAGTATTGTAATGGGGGAAGTTCAGCAGTGGGGAGATCTGGGTTACAATCTTGGTAAGCAATCTGAGGAAAAAAGGGCAAATGATGTGAAGGACAAAGTTTGCTGATGCTAAGAGTTATTCAAAATAATAAAGGCAAGATCAAAGTGAAGAATTTCAGAAGAAACCTAATAAGATTTAAGAAGAAATTTGTCAGTTGAGAAACCAAATTAAATTAAATTGGATGAATGTAATTATCTAAGTAGAGAAAAAATCTTTCACATCGTTAGTAAATTCAATCATTTACCTGAGTTATGAGCTCTGAACAGATTATTTCCATTCAGGAGTAAGATACTGGGATTACTACAGCTAGTTCTATGGAAATAAGATATGTTTGGTAGTACACAATAGCAACCAAAAAAAATTAGAATACTAGGAAATACTAGTCAAGAAATAAATAATCAAACACAAAACATAATGGCAAATTCATAGTTCATGTTTTCCCTGAACACTGTATGCACTGCTGGCTCTTTCTTATGAAAAAAAAAAAAAATATACAAGAACTTGAAAGTAAATTCAGATAAAGGTTACAAGAACCATCAAAACTATGTATTGGCCTCTCTGTGAAGAATGGTGGGACTCAGCCTGGAAAAGAAATAGAAAAGGAACATATGATAGAGGTCTATAAAACCATCAGTGACCCAGAGAAGACAGACTGGGACTGAATGTTCACTATTTTCTCAACAGAACTAGTGTCCAAAACATGAACTTCGGAATTTAATTTTAACTTCAGGTTGAAAACAAAGACTATGGTTCTTTGGTGCATTTTATACTACTTTGGAAACAAATGCCCCCAGACAATTATAAAATTCACAATGAAGTACTTTCTTGACGTAAAAGTTAGTTAAGTGAATGTTCAAAAAGTACTAAATATCCATGTCTATGTTTGTTTCTGTTTGTTTCTATTTCTAGGTCAAGAATTTCTATTTCAAGAATAAGATGTTGTAGTGAAAAAAAACAAAGCAGAACACTGTTTAATGCATACTCTGGTCCCCTAACAATATGCAGAAAACTTATGGCCTCAGATAATGATGTTCTAAGGCAGCAGAGCTCAAATTATAGCTCTTAAGGGACCTGAATATGGCTCTCATGAAACCTATGTGTCTCATTTGTGTTCCTTTTGCTGTATTTTAGATCTGGAGACAGAAGAAAAATAATAGTAGAAACAAACCCTGTGCAAAAAAGCACACCTGCAAGGGTATACTTGAACAGTAGACAACCACCTTGCAACCTTTTTAATTAAATGAAAGATGCAGTGGGGGGAAAAAGAGAGCATACAAGGGGAAAAAAAAAAAAAAAAAAACAACAAAAAACCAAACCTGAAAAGGACTTAAGCTCTCCTTGCCTCCTGACTGGAATATCCAAATTCTTGACACAGAAAAGCCAGCTGAGTCAGGTCAGCAGACAGTTTAAAACATCATTTTTTTTCTGCGATCAAAACTGAGGTTCTACTTGTAAATGACTTTATGTTTGTACAACTGAAAGCTTCCATTTTTATCTTAGCATTTTCTTCCAATATGGCTTCAAGGGCTGACAAAAGAATAGAATGACAGAAATATACTCCCCCATGAATACACTTGGCTCATTTTCAGTCCTATCTTATGGATTTGTATTTCTATGACTCTACAAACCTTCAGTACAAATTACATAGAAAGAATCTTTGAATAATTTATCAAACCATAGTTTATTCCAGAGGTGGAAAGATACTTCACTGAGGTTCACATAGGTTCATTCAGAAGTCACTGCTACACCCCTTCTTCTGTGTCTTTTTTGACATTTTCAGATCCTTATGCACACAAATTTTCTAATGATTTAATTTTAAAACCCATTTTCACTTAAAACTGGAAAAATTCTCTAATGCTTCTTATGTGTTCTCAAGAGGGATGAACAGGAACTTTAAAAAAAAGACTACTATGTTAACTTTATTAACTATTTTTGTCCTTTGTGTTTCCTTTTCCCAAATATCTTGGCACCTTCTTTTTTTTTTTTTCTGTTGAACAGAAAACCTGTTCAACAAAAACCTGTTCAACCTGTTGAGACACAGGTTTTGTCCCTCAGTGTTATATCAGAAAGAATATTGCATATAAAATACTGTATAACTGCATATCAAATGCAGGATCATACCTGCGGACAATGAAAACAACTTTGAACAAATTGTTCTTGCTTATTTGTTTTGACAGTTTGAAGGGAGGTGCAGTTGGACAGAATGCAGTGTGCTTCAATTCTATGCAGCATACAACGGCTGTCAGCAGTTGCTTAGAGCTCAACACTTCGCCCCTGATGCACTCAGACAGATATGCATGTGCTCAGCTTAATGTACAACAGCAGCTAACCAGGGACACATGTTGAGGTCTGAACATTTGGCTCATTTCCTGGAGCACAGCACAAGAAAAGAAAGGCATATTTAATGATCTTAAGGCCAGTAGACCTTGTGCTGCAAAGATACTGGCTTCCAAAAAATGAAAATCATATTGATACATTTTTAACCTTTATTGCTAAACAAAGGAAATATGAATCTTCTAAACAAACAGATGAAAAAGATAAAGACCACTAGAAAAGTGAAATATTTTTGTCTCCTGTATTGGTAATATTGAATATGACTAATCATGCCTGCCACATTTTGGGAATAAGAAAAAGAATTTGTATCTGTTCCCAATACTGATTAGTAAGCTCCAGTGACTCAGTAGTCCACTCTATCCACATCAAACACCCACTGAAGATACACCTGGGCCTACAGTGACTATGTCTGCCTGATCTTATGTGAGATATGGAGGAGAAGAAACGTTATCTTTACAGTGTTGAAATAATTTTGTTCTATACCTTCCTTTCAAATTTCATTTCTGGCTGGATAAACACCTGTTCTGGGAGGGAAACTAAAATCTGCTGTGATGGTTATGCTAACAGACTCTACAAATGCCCAGAAGTTTGCTGTCAATGCCTCAGACTATAAAATGTATGCAATGTAAGGCAGATTCATGTTTTATTTCAAACTTCAGCAGTGTGAGAAAAAGAAAGCTTTTGGGCTTCACCTAAATAATTTCATATTACAATAAGTGGTGGAAGGCAGTTTAGCAGGCATCTCAGCGTTAGATACTTAAACTGAGATATAAGCATTTATAGCTGCCTCCCACTGCTTGCTCAGCATTGTTTGCCACTTTAGAGATAGATCACTGCTTAATGTTTTTGGTTTAGTTTACAATTAAATGTGATGCTTTTGCTACATTGCAGTGCTGAAATCTCCCTTATAATGCACCAATTCATATGCTTTAAAAAGTGTCAGTAAACTACGAGGTAGTTGTACTGTGTCGCTTTGACAGCTTTTTACTGTGTACAAGTTTGAGGTTCCTGCTGCTGTTTGTTGTTTTAAAATTAAGGTAGTTTTTATTGCTCTTTCGACTTCTCATTGGGATTTCCATAAGTCTGTCATCAGCTTAAGTAATGCAGAAATAAATGCAGAGAATTAAAATTAAAGTCTAACACATTATTTTGCAAAAAATCCCACTGTTAACTGGTGTATTAAGACTAAAGCAGAATGATTTGAACTGCAGATGCTGCTTATACCTAATTATCTTCAGCTACACAGTCAAAATATTTTGTCAAAGACCTAATGCTGCAAGAGTGAAAAATATCGTATTCTAGAGTTTTCAGGTCACATGATTACATAGAATTGAACCAGATACCTCATAAAATGAAAAATGCTACCATTTACTTAGTCATATCATTTAAACCTATGACCAGAGTGGATTCTCCCCACTGAATAAAAAAGCATATAATTTATTCCCATTGCTTTCTTAATTTCTTTTTACCAAAAACTTACCCTGCAAGGTGGACAAGAGTAGGATACATCCTTGTATTTTACCTTTAATTATATTATTTTCATGACAAAAAAAGTAGAACTGATCTGTATTATCAGTTAATTAAAAACTAAATTTCTGTGACTCATGCTTTAGCTTGCCACTTAAAAATGAATTATGGACAATAACAAATAGCAAAGTGTTCTTTTTCCAGAATAAGTTCCCCACTGGGATGCAATGAAAATGTTAATAATTAATCAAATAGTCTAACTTGGTATTATTTTTTGCTACCTCACACATAGCAAAACCCCACTGATGGTATTTGACTTCTTTTGTTTCATAAATATTCATATATAATTGCATTTTCCTTGCAAATTGCATTTTTTCACCCCAAAGGGAGGGAAAAACAATTTGTGTGTTAATTTTATCTCACAGGGTTTGTTCAGCTTCAGTAGTTGTGTATATAAAATAAGAGATTAGATAAAAAGAAATGCATGCAACCTGTGTTTTTTAATTTAAAGAATAATAATAAGGCAATGTTGCTAATTTTGTAGCAATTTAAGTACATTGCTACCTACCAGCATAAAGTGAAAAGCAGGCAATTCAATGTTCCTATTCCGTCTGTCTCCCAACATTAATACTAATTTTGTTTAGATTCTGCTGCCCCCTACAGAATAGTTAAATATTTAGGATTTTACAGACCCAAAGATTGCTGTTTATTATTTTTTAATCTTACCTGGACAAACTAGTGCATGACTTCTATCGTGTTTTAGGAAAGCAGAGCTTTATTTGCTGTCCTTGAAAATTTTTAATATGTTCTGCATGACCTGTGACTTAAAAAAAAATGCCACTTTGTGTTGCATTGGCAAACTAAAATAAAAAAAAAAAAAAAAAAGTGATAGGCACTGTTATTAAACCACTGAAATAAGATAAAACATATTTTACATCCTCCAAGAAAACAGAAAGCAAGTTTACTAACCTTTGAATCTCATGAAGTAAGCTAATTGTATACTTTATCAGCTGCTACCTGTATACTACTATTCTTTCCAGACCCTACTATCTGTAACAAACAGCAGCAGTTAAACGCAATGATGCACTTCAGACTCTAATAGAAAACAGACTGTGAATAGGATAGGGAGAAATAGAAAATACTTTATATGTAGACTGCAAACATTCAATTACATTTCAAAAATATAACATAAGCTTTGAAATAAAAGAAAAGTATCAGTTACACTAATTGGTATTCCTGAAAAGTAGATATTTAAATAAAACCCAAAACCTAGATTATAATTCCTGTGACTAAACTCAAAATTGAATAAGAAAGTTTGTTCGTCATGGATATGCCCTGGCTGTCTCATGTTGCACTGTATATGTCCATCATTTAGAAGCTTATGCATGAAAGAGAGGAAGTCAAGGAATCTTCCATCATATCCTGTCCTTGCAACTGTGTGCAGAAAGAAAATAAGCAGGAGATTTCATATGGCCTGGATTAGTTCTCTTTGGTGTTACCTAGAAACTAGGCATTAGAGGGAAGAGAAATGTCATAAATGTCCTTGAGTTTCCCTTACTAAATACTTCCCAGAACTCACAGTACATAAACTCACATGTCCTTGGCTTACTGAGATTAGCAAGAAGTTAGGACACTGCACTAATAACATCTCAAAAAAATCTTTGTTTTTCCTGAGTGCTCCCTCATATGCTCAAAGAAAATACTAGTCTTGAGGAGACAGGTACAGATTATGTCTTCCAGGGCATATGGTGAATGAATCATGGAGCAAAAAGTTGTTTAAGCATGACTGCTTTTGCTTACAAAATAATTTTGTAGACATGTCAGAAAACCCAATAAAACTTACAGGCATTTTGGTGCCTTAGCTCCTTCAAATCTTGGAAATAAGTTTTGATTATCAGTTTCTAGATGTCCAGAATCTTTCACATTCTCCTTGGGGTTTAGGCTTCCCTTACATATCCTTTCTGAACACTGCATTTTCCCCTGATAATGTCCTTTTTCCTTTAGCCCTTGCTCTCCTGTTGTTTTAACTGAGTTACTTGTCTCTAAGTATTTGCTTTTCTCTTGCTGTGTCTCAAAACTTCCTGTAGGTGCACTGATAGTATTCACATTCTTTGTTCTCCTTGCTCTACTCCAGAGTAGCTAAACAAGGCTATTTATAGATATAGATAGAAACTGAAGGAGAGAAAGTTGAATCAGAAGCTTATTTTAGGTTTTCAAAGGGAGAACAGTCTGCCCACTTTTTGTCTTTCCATTATGTATTGGGGAATCCTTGAGAAATAAGTATCTGAGTTAACATCAGCCTTTAAAGCAGTAGCCTAAAACACAACCCAGATGTTTCTTAGTAACTGGCCAAAATTAGTTGATGATGTGTCATTGGATCCTTCTCTTGTAAGCATCTCAGACTGCATGTTGAGACTTTCAGCACTTTGAATGCCTTCATACTTCTGGTACAAATTCATGTCACAGCTAAGCTGATCTGACAGCTGGACCTGCTGCTGATATTGCTGATATCTCTCACTCTTAGCCATAACTCCTGATGCGGTCCTTATGAAAATTCCAGTGATTGTATGAACATTTAATGAAGGTATGAACCATTGAAAAAGAAATAGTTATCTCCTTATTTTGCTCCTTAAGTGTCCTCATCATGCTGTAACAATCACTATACAAAAATGCAAATGACACTTGGAAGGGACAGAGTAAGGATGGTTAGCCTAGGTGTAGCCAAAACCTTCAGCCTCAGGCTATAGGTCATTGCACAGTATTTTCTTTCTAATTATCTCTCTTAACTTAAGTCTGGGTTCTTCAGAGGTTTTTGCTGTGGGCAGCATTGCCCATAAACTGCCCAATTCAGTCTAAAGGAAGTAGATGCTCGGTTAAACATGGCAGAAATAATGTTTTGTAGAACTGGTCCTCTTGCCTTCTGAGGAGGGATTTGAACTTATTTTGGATTAATTGTAAACTAAATCCTGATTTTTAGTGAAGTATTTATATATTTCACAATTAAAAAGCAAACAAGGGTTAGCTGTAAATGGGCAAGGTTCTATAAGAATTTTCCATTCACTCAAATAGTGTATTTATTTCCTATGAATGTCAGGACCATATATGTTCACTGTTTCACAAAAAGCTATAACATACATCACTGGGCTATAAAGCTAAAAGCTTTGAGAACAAATCGCAAATCTGACACTTTTCTATGGCTTTAACTTGACTAGCTTGGGAGGGGGAACTGAATAAAAGAACAGCTTTGCAAGCTTCATCTAGTACCTCAAATAGACTAAGTGCAGTTTTTGTAGATTTAAATATTCACATTAATATTGATTTGCAAGAGTATCAGGGAAGAAAAACAACACCATTAAAAAGATAGAGACATAATTCCAATTATAGCTGTTGGTAATGGAACTGCTGCATTACTAAAAGCTACAGTCTTAGATTAGAGAGGTACAGTAGTGATTCAAACTCAGTGAGAAGATAAAAGAACAAGAAATATGTCATTGCTACAAAATCAAAGCCAATAAAGAATGTAAGCATTTAAACAGCAAAGCATTATTCCTCCCAATAAAACAGTGCCACTAGATAGAAGAACTCTCAAACATCTATCAAGCAAAGCTCTGAAGACCTGTAGCCTGAATGAATCCTGGATTCCAGTTTAGGCTTTCAAGACTGTTTCTGCATTTTATATGCTTGATACTTAAATAATAAAACAAATCTTGTTGCAGGATTAAAGTGTGCAAACCATAAATTGTCTTATGACCTGTTTAACTACTAAGGAACAATCAGGCTTGTGTTCCTCTTCACCCTTCTCCCTTACTTTTTCCAATATGCTCAGGCCCACGTTGAGAATTTTATGTGATACTACAATTCTGTAATATAACCTCAAAAGCTGAAAGGTGCTATCTCACCCAACTTACATTACAGCCTTCTCAAAGGGAAAAAAAAAAAAAAAACAACAACAAACAAACAAACAACCAAACTAAACAAAACAATAAAAACAAACCAAACAACTGAAGTCAGGAGACTCCTTAGAATATGTGTTCCAGTACATTTTATCTATCAATAGCGTGGTCTTGCAAATTGGGTGATCTCATGGCAGATGTGATCTGTTGAGAGGAAGGAAGATGAAGTGTGGATAAAAATCATCTTTGGGGTACAGGTGTAAATTCCTTGCATTACAACATTTCTTTATTACAACATATATTCCCTGTTGTGTTTCTGACAAGGAGACAGTTTCATTGTGTTGATAGCACACAGCATTAACAGCATTAATGTTAAGTCCCGTCTATCCTCTGTAAAACACAGTGCTAAAACAATTTTTTTTCCTTGGTGTAATCCAGCAATTTAGTATTTCACTGAGAGACAGAACCTGAGGAAAAGAGTTTGGTCTCCAGCTGGTGAAGAGTTGTACAGTTTTAGAATTCAATGTTCTTTTTCCACTGAGCGCAGCAAGGAACATTTTTTACTCAACTTCAAAACTGTCCTTGAGATCACCAGGTACAAAATAATATAGAATTTATACAGATTATTTAAACTGATAGCATTAATCACATTCTTTACCTTGAATAACCCTAACTCTGGCTTTGAAAGATCTTTCAAACTGGTCACATTGCGTTGTTCAGGCCCTGACAGACACCTGGTTTGCGTAAAGATCAGATCTGCCAGTATGCCGTATCTCCATTGAGGGAAAGAAATAAATATGTGCAAAACAAAATTCCTCACACTTTCAGGTTTTAACTTCCTTCCTTCTAAAATCACTATTAAAGCAAAATAAGAATGAGATTTTGGCATATTAGGGACAAGTACAGAAACAACTCTACACCTCGCTTTCTGTATGTAAGTTTACATTTTTTTTTAATAAATTTTAGTTTACACTTTTTGAATTTAATTTAGTCAATTTTGTTTACTTCACTGCCTTTTTTTCCCCCATCACTATCTTGCTACTACTATTTAGTTTCAATGATGTGGTTCATTAGCATGGCATTTGTAATTCCTAGCATGCAAATTTTAATCTAACCTAAATATTTTAGCAATGATCATATTTGCTTCTCAACTTCCTTTTATGTTGTGCAGAATTACCTTTCATTAGACCAGTTATATTAATGTAATTAATTGTATCTTTTCTGGGGTGACATTTATAGAAATCATTCTATACAATGGAACTATTTCTCTTTCTAATTTGTCTTTTCATATGTTAAAATGTATCACAGGAAATTTTAGAATACACAGCTAAGTATTGGACCATATTTTAATTTAAGTTACAACTATCTATTTCAATCTAAGATATTTAATTATTTTATATATGGATACAGCATTCCTTATATTATATGGAGTTATATGCAAGTGAAGTAACAGGGTAACATCATAAGTATAGTTAAACAACATACACACAAGATGCTGACTACTTAACATGAATGGTCTGAAAACCTGTTCCTCTCTTTTTATAATTTTGGTTTACAAAGTGAAACCTTAGAGTTTGGTGTGAGCACAATAACAGTACAAATAATCTTTGCTTAAGAGAAAGGATTGTCTATGGTGTGGTGCCTTAGTGAGGAACACAGTTCTCTTTGTAAGGACTTCTATTCCCTTAATGCATCCAGTTATGTTTCATCATTTTAGCCAATCACTGTTCCTCTATATAATCTCTTACATTTAGTAAGTTTAACAGACAAGGTCACCTTGATATGTGAAAAAAAAATACTGCTTTATTGAATTTGCATACAAAATAAACCAGCGAGAGACTGCATGATTACAGTCAGCATACAATAGTTTCCAAAATTCCCTGTCTGGTAAAGATACTGGCCCACTAGTTTTTTTACAAAAACCCTCAAAACCCAAACCCTAGAATTAACCAGAAAAAAAAAAATAAATAAAAAGTGTTAATCAATAAAGAACATATACATCCATTTCTGCTGAAAATGATGATTCTTGTTCCCTGGACGCATATCCCCCCCCAAAAAAAAGGCCTGTTAAAAGCATTTTGTAAGCCCGTGTATACTGTTACCAGGCTTATTGACAAGTTCTTTGACATCACTAAAAATCTCTTCAAAATTTGTAGGTGATGGGTTTATTCTACAAAAGCCATATTGACTTTTCACCAAGTACCATACATTCACTTAATTCCATTCTCTATTATAGTTCTGACTGCTTTGTTTGGTACAAAAGTCAAATTCACTCACAATAGTGTCTATTCCTACAGAGGTCTTCTAAAAGCCTTTGTGAAAATGACTAGGCATTTACTGTCTTTCTTTCCTGTGGTAACATGACTAAATTAAACATGAGGCTTTACACTATAGTTACCACTTCATACTAAGCTTCTTCGAAGTCTATGCATAAAGAAAGTCTAGGTCTTCCTGGTGAGGAATCATGGTGAGGAATTTTATTGTGGATCACTTTTTTGTCTTTGGTTCTATTCCTCACTCTTTCTCTTTTTTGTTACTCTTATTATTGTTTTTATTGTTTTTTATTTGTTTGGGGTTTTTTTAATTCATTTGAATTTTTGAAATGATCTCATCTCAACCCAAAAGTTTTAATACTGTCTTCCAGTTGTGTTCCCCATCCCACCAAAAGGACCTGAGAAAGAGTGAGCTGCAACGAGTTTTGTCATCAAAAGTAAATTTTGCTAGGAGGAATGCAGATATAGCATAGAGCTTTCTGGTCCAACCCCCCTTGTCAAGCAGGGCCGCTAGAACCAATTTCCCAAGACTGGGTCCACATGAGACAAGAGACTTCGTAACCTCCTTGGGTTGCTCTGTCACCCTCACAAATGAAAAAATGTTACCCAAAGTTCAGACCAAACATCCTGTGTTTCAGTCTGTGCCAGTTGTCTCTGGCCCTGTCACTGAACACCACTGAAAATGGGTGTTCTGTTCTCTTTGCATCCTTCCTTCAACTATTTATATCCACTGTATATACTGTATGTATTTTACACATCGTACACCCCTGAGCTTTCTCAGTGTTGGGCCCAATGCTGTTCAATATCCTTATTGATGATTTAGATGAGGGGATGATGATTTAGATGAGAGGATTGAGTCCACCATAAGCTGGGAGTGTCAATCTACTGGAAGGCAGGAAGGCTCTGCAGAGGACCTGAACAGGCTGGAGAGATGGGCTGATTTCAACAGAATGAGGGTCAACAAGGCCAAGTGCTGGGTCTTGCACTTTGACTACAACAACCCCACACAGTGCTACAGGCTGAGGACAGAGTGGCTGGAGAGAAGCCAGGCAGAAAAGGACCTGGGGGCACTGATTGATAGGAAGCTGAACATGAGCCAGCAGTGTGCCCAGGCGGCCAAGAAGGCCAAGTAGCATCCTGGCCTGTATCAGAAATAGTGTGACCAGCAGGACCAGAGAAGTGATCCTTCCCCTGTACTTAGCACTGGTTAGGCTGCACTTTAAGTACTGTGTCCAGTTCTGGGCCCCTCAGTTCAGGGAGGACATTAAGGTGCTGGAATGTGTCCAGAGAAGGGCAATGAGGCTGGTGAAGGGACTGGAGAACAAGTCCTATGAGGAGAGGCTGAGGGAGCTGGGGCTGTTCATCCTGGAGAAGAGGAGACTCAGGGGAGACCTTACTGCTCTGTACAACCACCTGAAAGGAGGTTGTAGCCAGGTAGGGGTTGGTCTCTTCTCCCAGTCAACCAGTAGTAGAAGAAGAGGACACAGTCTTAAGCTGTGCTAGGGGAGGTTTAGGTTAGAAATCAGGAAGAAATTTTTTACAGAGGGAGTAATCAGGAATTGGAATAGGCTGCCCAGGTTGATTCATCGTCCCTGGAGGTTTTTGAGGCGAGTCTGGATTTGACACTTAGTGCCATGGTCTAGTAAGCATGATGGTTGGATCAAAGGTTGGACTTGATGACCTTGGAGGTCTTTTCCAACATCATTAATTCTATGATTCCCTAGCCTAAACAGTTTCAGCTCTCTCAATAATTCATTATTTTGAATTACAGAAAAACACCAATTATTTTAGTGTATTTGGTTTACATTGCAAGCTTTTGGTAACAGCAAAGGCTTGAAGTGGTGACTTCTGTGAAAAGACACAAGAAGCTGCCCCCGTGTTTGATAGAACCAGTTTCAATCGACTCCAAGACAGACCTGTCACCGGCCAAAGCTGAGCTAGCCAGTGATGCCGCTAGTGCCTCTGTGGTAACCTGCCTAAGAAAAGGTAAAACTGCTGTGCAACAGGAGCTGGGGGAGAGCAGTGAGAATATGTGAGAGAAACAGCCACGCAGAGACCAAGGTCGATGAAGGCAGGCGAGGAGGTGTGCCAGGTGTTGGAGTAAAGATTTCCCTGAAGCCTGTGGTGAAACAGGCAAGCCCCTGAAGCCCATGGAGGTTCAAGGTGGAGCAGATATCCACCTGCAGCACATGGAAAATTCCATGCTAGAGCAGGCTTCTGGCAGGAGCTACAGTTTGTGGAGAGAGGTAACTGCAGGAGGTCTTCTGGCAGGACCTGTGACATTGCAGGGAACTCATCAAGGAACAGTGTGTTGCTGAAGCACTGTGTCCCATGAGAAAGACCCATACTGGAACTTTTTTTGAAGAACTGCAGCCCGTGGGAAACATCCACACTGTAAAAGTTCATGCAGGACTTTATCCTACGGGAAGGACCCCATGCCAGAGCAGAAGAATGTGAGGAGGAAGGAGCAGCAGAGACAAAACACTGTGAACTGACTGCAGATCCCATTCCTTGTTTCCCTGCCCTGATCTTGAATCATGAGCTTTTATTCATATTTTGTAGGAGTACAAGATTGCACTAAATGGAACAGATACCACAAGGTGACTTGACGAGACCGAGGAATCAAGGAGAGATACCAGAATAAGCTATCCTGCACAAGAGACAGTTTATTGCAGTATATTGGGTTGTTATGGGTTTCCTAGTTTATGAATTCACAGTTGTAAAGTTAAGTAGCATTGTTGCATGCTACACAAAATGGAGTTTGGTGTTATCCCTGCTCCCTAATTGGACAGATTCTGACACAGTGGAGCTTTTCCTGTATATGACTATCTCCAATCTCGTTTACCCCTTATGGTTATAATCCTTCCCTGTTTCTTCCTTTTCTGTGAAAGAATTTGCATGCTCCTCCTGAAATCCACCCCCTTTCCAGAAAGTTCCATGCCACCCTTATATAAGCCGGCACCATTTTAGTAAATGTGCCATTCCACCATTCCATCATACCCCTGCCTGGAGCATGCCTGTCCTTCTTACCCTCAAGAGTCTTGTCAACATTTTCTCTCCCTGTCCTGTTGAGGGGAGGGAGTAATAGAGCATCTTGGTGGACACCTGGAAGCTAGCCAAGATAACCCACCGCATTTAAATACTGAAACTAAGACAACCCAAAAAACACACCTAAAAATTTCATTTAATGGCCTTTTTCTGGTCTTATCTATATTGGCTATTTTCTTGTGCAGCTTCATTTATTTCAAGGAGTTGCATATGGATGCATGGTTTGCAACCAGATACTTTATGAAGTTATGTTTATTATTCTTGTAAGAATGCAATTTGTGATCTCCGTGCTGATGGCCATGTCATGTTCTCTGCAATACAGGCTGCAGAGAAGTTACAGATGAGTTTTCTCTGGGAAGCTTCACATGTGCACTCTTCTGCATCTAGAAATAAAATGCCTCTTTGCTTTTGAAAAATGATATACTTTACAAGGGCAGTATAAAATCACATAATCTCACATGGACTTTCTTTAGGTCATATAGTCTTATTTCTATATAAGTAGAGGCTGTAAAACCACTTCTATCCCTGTAATACCACGAATACTTCAGTGGGGTTAGAATGTATTTCTAGAAAAGCAACATATATATAGTTGATAAGAAATAGTTGGAATGTACTATAACTAACAATTTTAAGGGACTGGTGGTGGGGGGGCAGGGGGGGTTGTGTGGTGATGTGCTCAGTTTTAGTGTTCTCCTTAGCATCTCCACTAAAGCAGAAATAACCATCTTCTATCTTCTCCTCAATAAAACCACATGGAATTAAATTGAGAGGAATAGCAACATCTCCATAGCTAATACTGCCCTTGAAATAACATTGAACGCTGAAAGAACATTGAACATTGAAATAATGTGTGTCAAACAACTATTTTTTTCTCTTCTTCCTAATAACTCTGTTGCTGAAAAATGATACCTGATAGCTGTGGCTGGACAGTGGTTCTCTGTATCTCATCATAATTTATAAATCATATGTTCATCTACTTGTATGAAGGGGAAGTTCAAATTGTAACTGTTCGGCAGTGGTAATTTGTGACTGAGAAAAAGTCTAGCATGGAATCTAGCATGAAAGGTAGGAAGGTCCAGCTGCCAAATGAGTTACAGTGGTTGGAAGCAGGTGCGCCAGAGATCAAAGTATTCCCTGTAACGGAGTGAATTTTCCCTTGGTAATAAGAAACAGCTACAACATTGTCTTGTAGCTGTCCTGGAATATATGCACTCAGGGATTACCTTTGGGTAGCAAAGCTGGGCTGGGGGATAGAATTAAGGCTGGGCTAAGATACCTCATGCAGCTGCACAAACGGCTGGTGCAGGTGCAAGTATATATAAGGTATCAGCTAGTGACACATCTTTGTAGGCTCCTTAGGGACCACTTATAGCAGTGGGACTCTCTGCCCAATATACTGTTCATTATTTTATATTTAAGTACAAACATGTTTAGTTCACCTCAAGGGTACCATAAAAATTCCCCAACATGTATCACCTGTGCTGCTCCATCCCTGATAGATCTGACTCTACAAGTATCACAGTGAAGACTGGACTTCTAACAGAAGTACCACCAGAACAGTGTTGTCCTTAGACAAACCCACTCATCCCATGCAAGTGTCCTGTTCAGTGCCAGAAAAACTACTGCTATGCTTCCATTTAATCTGAGAAAGAAAGCCCTTACCTTATGTACCTTCAGGGTAGCTTTTCAAGTTAGCATTCCCAACAAGAAGGGAACACCTTTCAGCACTGCTGAAAAAAGTTAAGTCAAAAAGGCCTCGTCTTATGATGTACATATGAATGTATAATTTGCCTCTGTCATCTTAGTTGTGGTTGGGTAGCTATAAATTATATTTGACTGGGTTTGTGTTAAAATGATTTTGTATCTGTTCAAACAATGAAGAGAAATTATTTTATATCTGGAGTCTTCTTAAACAGTGTCTCTAAAACTGGATTGAGAATACACTTTCTTAAATATCATGCATTCATAAACTTCTTAAATAGTGGTATCTGACTGATATATATAAAATGAGACACAATCATATGTGAACTAGTCTTTTTTGATTAATAATCTGCAGGAGATACAGTTGTGTATCTACAGACTGTGATCTCTGTTTCTTTAAGTAGTTCTGCCAGACAGTCACTTTTCCATGTGCACCAGTGTGAGAGACAGAGACTTCTTCCTTTAACCAAACATGCCTTTTTTATTTCACTACTTCTCTTATAGGACTAAAGCAAATCAGGGTGATGTCCTGCCTAGGGTTTTGGAATAGGCACATACAACTTTATAGCTTTTGTCATATGTAAAGTTGATACATCAACATAACTGTTCTGCTGTCCTGTCTGTGAGTGAAACAATAATAATTTCCCCACAAAGGACCTTCTTTGCTTTTGAAGTAACCAGAAATACAATTGCAATAGCAATTCTTCTGGGAACAAGGCAAACTGACTGCTCTTCACAGTTTTCATACTCAGCAGAAAAAAAATCCAGACCAAATCATTAGCCTTACCTAAATATACCCTAAAATCTGACATTTAAGAGTTTAAGTTCTCATTAAAAACTACAGGAAGGTAATAAAAATTAAATTAGACAGTAAGCCAGCCAACTACATCTTTGCAAGAAAGAAATCTCAAGGTTAAGTAATGATGTGATGAGCATGTTAAAAAAACAAACAAAACAAAACAAACAAAAAAACCACCACAAAACAAAAAACAGCAACAACAACAACAAAAAACCCCCCTCATGTGGGCTTGAAAAAGAATCCAGAGAATATCAGAGCATTATTTTCCCTTGCCTCACACTGATGTCAAGTGTCAAACATAGCAATAGCATCCACATTGTGTATTGGGTGTGGCTGAAACAGAGTTAATTTTCCCCCATGGCAGCCCTGTCAGTTCTGTGCTTTGCATTAGTAGCTGGAAAGGGGTTGATAACACCTCAGAGTTTTGGCTATTTTTGAGCAGTGCTGCCACAACATCAGTGCTGTCTCTACAACATCCCACCTCCCCATCAGTAGGCTAGGGGTGGGCAAAATCTTGGTATGGGACACAACTTGAACAGCTGACTCAAACTAACCAAAGGGATATTTCATACCATATGACATCTGCTCAGATATAAAAGCTAATGAAAAGGAGGAGGAAGGTTGGGGGAGGACATGCATTGCTTACAATATTTATTTTCCAGAGCTAGCACTACACATGTTGAAGCCCTGTTTCCTGGGAAGTGGGTGGACACGGGTTGCTCATGGGAAACAGACAATAAAATATTTGGGTTTCTTTCGTCTACTTATACATATGGTACCTTTCACTTTTGCTTCAGTAAGTTGCCTTATCTCAATTTCTTTTCAATCTCATTTTCTCTCCCTTGTTCAGCTATGGAGGATATAGAGTGGCTTGGTGGGCACCTGACATCCAGACAAGGTCAACCCATTATAACTACCTATAGACGATCACGCAAGCTTTTGATTAAAAGGGAATCAGACACTTAAAACTTCTTGCCTTTCGGACCAGTGGGAAAAATCCCATTCCAAACAGCATTTCACTGTGAAGATTTAACATTTCCCAAAAATGGCAAAAAAAAAAATAAAATTCTCAATAAGAATCAGCTTCTTTCATCAAATAAGAACACTGTTAAGTATTTGGCTTCTTTGATTATATTATACTCTAAACTTATTCACTAATGGTCACAGACGCTGAGTGGATTTCTAGACAGGTCATCATAAGCTTATTTTATAGTCAGTGAGGAAAAATAAGCAATCCTAGGCCCTGAGTCTTTTTAATTATTTTAGACATCTGTTTTAGAGCAAGATAAATCAAGCCAACAAAGTGCCTACTGACTTTGCTGACTGCCTGAAAAGAGGGCAAACGAAGCCCTCACTTCTTAGATGAATACTGCCCTCTGAGAGACATGTCATGACAAGCACAGGGTTTATGTTCAGTGTTTCAAGCACGGCTTCATAGTGAAATAATAGACTTAGAATAAAACTGTTCAAAGGCAGTGTGAGAGGGGAGATCTGCAATTGCAGTTAATATAGAAAATCTGTCTGGGGGTGAGGGAAAATCAGAAAAAGAACTGAAGGAAAAATGAAATAGTCATCTCAAAGAAGCAAGCTGATGCAAATGGCAGAGATCAGCAATCAACATTCACAGTTGTGGTCCCACTCAGATGTTGTAAATACATACAGACTGCTTTGGTCTTATTAATGTTATACAATCACCAACCACCAAAAGTGTCAGCTTGTGAAAGTAGAATAGCTAAAATATAGGAAGGAAATGTATCAAAATGGAAGGCAGAAGCATAAGCTCTTAGCAGCTTATAGCAACAATAACAAATACTATTTTCTTCTCATCCTGCCACTGAGTGGAATTATATTCCTCTCCATTTGGGTGTCTGGCAGGCGCACAATTTCTAGACCAGACATCATCATTTGTGCCTTTTTTCTATCTAGCTGGCAACATTTTCAGCTGTATTGAAAGAAGGACTTGAATTGCCTATTAAGAACTTTAAATCCATTTATTTATTTATTTATTTATTTACGCTGAAAAACACACTCATGCATACATCATCAATCATCATCTATGAGATTGAGTCAGCTATGGATCCTGAGCGGAGCTGCTGACTCATAATGACATCTAACATACAAATTATATTACTGTTAAATATTCTTACTGACGTTATTAGTGTCATGGGGACAGAGTGGGCAGACTGAAGTAGGGGTGTTTGTTCCTTAAAGTGAAATCTGAATGCTGTAGGCATTCTGTGTCTGCAACTTTAAAAGAAGCCTTTAGTCTCCACAAAAGTTGTAGTTATGCGACTGCTATTGTGATAATTCATCTGTTCTAAAATTATTCAGCCATAGTACATGGAGACATATAATAATGAGTCAGAAGGAGCAAAAGCATGAGTTAACCTCACCTGTATCAGCTAAATTCTGTAAAAACTCCAGGTCCTGCAATATATGTAGGATTGCTGGGATAGAAGAGAAGCAATAGGTGCCTTGACTATATCACTTTATTCTGTACTTCTCGGTGTGTTCTAAACTTCCCCAGCTGTGTTATGTAGCTCTGATTTTGGATAATACTAGAAATGCTGGTCTCCAGCTCTCCACAGCCCTGCCCTGTCCAGCTGTGGGTCCCACCCACAACCCCAGAGAGGATCTCGGCACCCAGGGCTGGTGCCGCCCCCGGTGCCCTCCTGGCTGCCCTGCTCCTGGTGGACAGTGGGACAGATCCTGGCTGGCTCTTTGCCCAGGTTCCCAATACCCAGAGACAACCCAGCCCACTCAACGCCTTAACACAAGACAGTATCACTGATGTTTATGCACTGGGCTTGTTTTCTTAGTTTTCAGTTAAAGAAGATGACCATTATAACTGGTATAAATGTAATTCAATTGCTGTGTTGATTTTATTTGGCTTGTCTAAAGCAGGCATTGAATTTTTCCACTAAATTCATTCTGGGAAGCCAGCAACAAGAATACATTCTAAAATGGAACTTGAAGTGGAGGGGAGGGTGATGCAGAAAGCTGGAATAAATATTAAAAAAAGGAGTTGGGGGTTCTGGCAGGCAACAAGGGGAGCACAAGTCAGCTGCTGAAGATCTGGTAAATCTCACAATAAACCTTATATGTAACCATACTGGCTTAATAACAAGAGCACAGCAAAAAGTTGAAGGAGGTGACTTTTCCCTGAATGTTTGCTTCTAACAATACAAGGCAAGCTGGAGCTGATAATTGTGATGATTAGAGAGTGGAGCAGAGAGTGGAGCAAACAATACATAGTTTGAGACCAAATTAAATTGATTTCTTTACGCTGGAGAGAAAAAGTCTCAAGGAGGTCTTACTGCAGACTTCCACTGAAGGGGGACTGCAGAGGAGATGGAGCCAGACTTCCCCCAGAAGTGCACAATGAATGGCAAGATAGAACAGTCACAAGGTTTAGGAGGGAAAATCATGACTAGACAAAAGAAAAAAATCCAACTTGTTAGACAAAGAGTGTTCAAGCACTGAAGCAAATTATGAAGAATGGCTGTAGAATCAGCACCCTCAGAAATATTCAGAACTTGATTGGACTTAGAGATACCTGGTCTAACTTAGAAGCCTGCACTGCTTTGAACAGCAAGTTGTACAAAGCGATCTCCAAGGTTCCCTTCCAAACATTCTTTCCTTCTATGATGCATTGCTGCCTTTTAGCCCTGAAATTAAAGAACTCTCCGTCTGACAGCTCTTGCATTAATATTTATATGAAATACATCAGGAGTTCTTGGCCAGCTACCTTCATCATTGGGCTGCTGAAATCAGTCTCTCAGACCACTAGTGACTAGAATATGTTGGAACAGACAGACATAACATAATGCAAATTAGAGGAAATGATGAAAATTACTTGCATCCTGAATTAGTTTTGGGAAAATAAATCATACACATCATTGTAGCTATTCATTGAAAACATCTGTTCAGTAGAAACTGAGAGAAACTAAGATTTTTAACTTTATTAAAAAGAAATAGAAATCATCGAGAGTCTGACACAGGCATAGATCCTCCTATGATCTGGCCTTGTCACTATTTAATTTCTTCTGGTTTTCACAGAAAGGTAAAAAGAGTGTTACCATTAACTTGATGAGGTAAGATGTATTTCTAAGAGTAGTTTTTATCTGGAGGATTCATGATGTCTTAATGAACTCAGTAAATAACTTCACTCAGTATATAACGATCTGAGTATCGGAACTATGGGTTGTTGGCTGCTTTGATAATGTGATGGGGTTTTGTTCCAAATGTCTAATGCATATATTATGCCTTTTCACCACATTTATCTGTAAGTGCTATACACCCTGAATTTCACAAATTGTCAGGCATATTTATTGTGGGAGTGTAGCTTTCTGCTTCCAGTTCCCCTTTCATTTAGAATTGCTAATTAGTTACCTCACAGTTTAAGATGATATGCTATAGACTGCAAATTATTTCAGGGTAGTTATAAGCTAGATGAAGAGCAGCTGAAAAACAGGTGTCTGCCTTATGATTGGATGCTGTGCTAGAAATGAAGAGAAAGTAATGATTGCTGAAGAAGGAAGTTGGATAGAAATCTTTACCTCAATGTGTAAGTGCACACAGTATGTATGACATTTTATCAAGTCAGTACAAATACCACCTCATTTCAGAGATTTTAATGAAAAAAATTAGAATATGTCAGTGAAAGGGTAGAATACCAGCAGACACATGAGCATATGCATTGAAAAGTGTACAGAAGATGTCCTATTTACTGTTTAAAATTTGTGCACTGTGGAGGAAACAGAGGTCTGAGTTATATGGTCAATTTTCATCCCATTCTTGAAGATGAAGTTCATTATGTGATGCCTTTCTATTCTTGTTATGTGCAGTTTTAAGCAGTTTGAAGCATGGTATGCTTAACAACATGGATTAAAGCTCTTCCTTTTAGAACAAACTATACATCCCTGTAAGTTTTAAACTTCTAATGAGCAGAGTCTTTTGGCCACCAAAAAATTCACTACAATTTAGCATTTTTTTAAAAGTATTATGTGTTAGGGCCAGAGAGACTTCACATATTTTTGAATCTCATTCCTCTAGCTGGAATGACTCCCCAAAGCCTTGTTGTGAGACATTCCTGAAAAAGACATCCCACCAAGTTTTTACCTGCATATGTTCAGAGACAAGTTCTCTCTGAAAATAAAGAGGATAAGCAAGAATTTTTACCCCTCATTTACCTTTTTTTAGTCACCTCTAAAATTACCCAGCATAAAAAAAATTTTCTTTCTGGTCAGTTATGAATCATTGAAATTTTCCACAGAAACAAACAAGCAAACCAACCCCCCCAAAAACCAAAAGCAAATCCAAAATGCAAACAAAAAATTATGTAATAGTTGGAGTTTTCTGACACTTCTCAGCTTTTGTGAGTGCAGAGAACAGAACTGCAGCTTTTGCAGTCTGCAGCTGCCCTTTCTGTTCTTACTGAGATTGTTAAGGAAGGAGGGAGCCTGAAAAGCACATAAGGCTGGAAATTTATCTGAAATTGGACTGCTCTGAAAGCCACAGGAGGTCTGGCTTGAAAAGCACATTCCCTTGACATTTTCAGTATTGAAATCTTAAATTTGCCTTTTCAATCTGAGTAAAAATATTGGTTTTGTAGAAAACAAACATAAAAATTAAATTTCCTGATCACTTTTTGCAGAACATATTTAGAACTCTGTGCCAGAGAAGAGTGGTTCTAGTGACACCTTTGACAACAGCCCATCATAGCATTGATGGAAATGGATAGAACTAAGGTTATCTGCTAATAAGGAAATCTGGGCACAAAAATTCAGAGAGGAAGTGCATGAATTTTAGCCATGCTAAGGGACTGAACAGAGTTAATATTATTTCCTAATATGTGCAAAGATTATTCCAAGTACCTATGGAAAAGATAATTTTTTCTAGCTAGGAGCTAAAGTTTTATAGAATCAGTTTTTCTTATTAAGAAATAAAACTGTTATGGGAGAGCTCTTCCCATGGCATGAGGACATGAGTTATTAATGCAATGCAGTAAGATCAGCCCTTTCCTCTATGCTGGCAGGACTAGAGCTTTACTAGAACAAAAAATTGTCAGTTTGTATTTGCAGTCTTCCCTATAATGTGGTATGTACCTAATTCAGCTTCAAGCTTCAGTACTCAGAGTAGGATAACATTGGAAATTATAACATTTAAATAGATGTCTTCATGATGATATCTTTAGATCCTGTTGATGTCCATGCAATAGGGACGTGGGGCTTGATTCTGTTTACTAAACAAAGTTTGTGGGGTCATTTTAGGTGCTCTACATTTTTGCTTCCAGATCCTACCTTCCACTCTAGAGTATTGTGGGTGCCCTGTAGGTCTTGTCTCAGGCCTATTAGTCACATGGGAAGATCTCAGAAAGCTTCACACATCTTTGTGACAGCTGAGTTTGAAGCTACAAGGGAGACTAAGGTGGACAACTAGAGTACAGGTACAAGTTTTTATGCCCCAAATTATCACATAATAAAGGATATACAGAAAATCCATGTCTTTTTAAAGGGGCAGCTGGAGACCTATGAGAATGTCTTATGAGACATGTCACATTAATGTCTCACTAATAGTACTAAATTCTAATGAGAATGTCTCATTAATAGTACTAAATCATGTGTGGGCACCTGAATAGATTCCTCAGTGTTTATGTAAGCTATTGATTTATGCAAGCATCATGTTTAAACCCCAGATGGCAACTAAGGACAATGTAGGTATTCACTCATTTCACTCCCCACACCACCTCTCCTGTGAGATGAGGAGGAGAATCAGAAAATGGTAAAACCCATGGGTTGAGATAAGAAAAGTAAAAATTGAAATAAAGTAATATATAATAATGGTGAAGATGATTATGATGATGATAATAACAGTAGTAACAAAAAGGAAGATGGCAGAGAGGGAGAGAAGAATAAACCCCAAGTAAAACAGGTGACCCAGATACAGTTGCTCACTGTCTGCTGACTGATGCCTACCCTGTCCCCACGCTCCTCTGGGGCAACTCCTCACACTTTATATACTGAACAGGATGCTCTGTGGTATGAAATGTCCCTTTGGCCGCTTCGGGTTCTCTGTCCTGGCTATGGTTCTTCCTGGATTCTTGTGCACCGGCTTGCTGGCAGAACGTGGGAAACTGAAACATCCTTGATTTAGTGTAAGCCCTATTTAGCAACAACTAAGACATCAGTCTGTTATCAACATTATTCTGAACTGGTTCTCTTAAGATATATGCTTTATTATAAAAATCTCCTCTTCAGTGTCCTGACAAATATTTTAATTTTGATTAGTTTCTACAAAATTTGAGAGAAATAAATTTCACAAAATATACATGAATTTTGTTGAGCATAAGAAGTAAAAAGAATATTTGAGACATTTTTACAGCTTCCACATAAATATCACAGATTATCAGTCTATTTTAAGTTCTGGTCACAGTTTCATAGAGTTTGATATTATTTCCTCAATTAAAACAGACATCAGTGAGTAAGTAACAAGGCATTTGTTGAAGCTTCTTTGATAATTTTTGATAGCATATTCAATCACTTTGGCTCAACAAACTAAAATTGCAATGCAACTTTTGCTTTCATCATAACACTTTATTTGAGAAACAACATTAATCATGCTCACTATTTGTTACAACTTCTTTAAAATTTATTAATAAACATATAGTGTAACACTTGGAAGTTCTCCTAAGTTATTAACAGACCATACTTTCTCTTTTCTAATCTATTCTTGAAATGACTGAGGACATCTGAAAGTGGCAATCTCCAGGAGTTCTAGATAAATTAATATTCACAAATTTGATAAAGCAGTTTCACTAGGAACTGGTGGAATTCATTCTTTATGCATAATTGTGTCTATTAGATCCATAATTTGCTTACTCAACAATTTATTTGAAAATGTAATGAATAAATAGGAAGATTTCTCAATAGCTTCTAAAAACTGATTGAGGAATAGAGAAACAGGACAAATGGAATATATAATTGTTCAAAATCGTTGTATATTGTTGCCCAAAATTAGAAACAACTCACCATGGAAAAGACAGTTATTCAAACAGATTGCAAACATAACATACTAACTTCCTAGAATATCATTACATCTACAGACCTGGTTTATTTATTTTGTTGAGGGGTTTTTATATTGTACTGTTTTGGGTTTTCTTTTGAATTTTTCCCCCTTTTTTTGTTGTCTCTGTAGTCTTTCCATCTGGCGATTGATCACATTAGAAACAGTATATAATAGTAACAAATTGCTGATGTTCAATTGGTCTAAATTTGTAATTGTCATAGTATGAGTTTCATGAACATCTATTGTAGTAGATGTGGGTTTAACAGGAGAAAGAGATCTTTTTGTTTGTTTTGGCAGAACTTATGTCTTTAAAGCAGTTTATATAACATGATTATTTAAGTCTTAAATTAACTAACTTAAAAAGTTAAAGGAGTCAGAAGTAAATGTTTTTTTTGGCAGGTCTTCTTTCTCTTGTTACAGCTGCGAGCCCTACTGAGACATGTAAACAAAGTAATCATTAAAGTTGTGTTATAGTTTATTTCTCACAGTAAATAACAAAATTAAAATTGAGACCAAATTGAATATTCTTCTTTCACTCCTTGAAGAATATTATGCCATTCCTGGATGGAAGAGAAGAAATTAAGAAAAATTTAATGGCCTGTTAAATACAATTTATCCACATACTTAGGATATATATAACTTTTTTTAAGAAGAATAGTTTAAATTGATATTTTTTTTCCTAGAATATGAGCATTCAGAATAGTTTAAAAAAATTAAAACCTTCATTCCAAGATTAGGAGCAGAGTATATGCACTCTAAAATGAAAAAAAAACCAAAAAAAAAAACAAAAACACAGATGTTGATTTAAATGAGAAAAGTGGATACAAAACACAACCAAATATAATTTACAGAATAAGGACATAATCAGCTCACCCTCAAAATTAGGACAGAGGGGAAACATCAGCAAGACAATGACTGGATAAGACATAGTATTTCTGCCATACGTGGGAATTGACTGGAACAGCAGGGAAGATTTAGCATGAAAGAATGTCTATAAACCTGAAGGCTAAAGAGAGAGAATGAGAGCACTGTAGTAAACTCTAAAAGGATACGTAATCAAATGATCACTAATGTAGCTTGTGTACATGCTGAATAATATGCCTTTACTTACTCTGTGATAATTTATTGCAGTTAAATCCCTCAAAAAAAGCTTTAATTGATCAGGCTCACAATTAGAGCATGAGCTATGGCTTTTGTCTCTCAGACTTTTTCACATTTGGACAAAATAGTTCCTGTTGCCTTTTTAAATACAAATACATGTATAATTTTGTAGTTGGTTTCTTTCAAACCTGAACAGACGTGTGGAGAGCTATAGCCAGCTTCTTAAAGATCATATTCCACAGCAACAGATGTCTTACAAACATTACTTAAATCATTCTTTTTGCTTTAATTTTTATGATCATATCAACTTGATACAATGAAATTTACAGGTAAAAGCATTCAAAATTGTATTACAGTCATGGTACTTATTGAAGCACTGAGTGAAACTGGCTTGTTGGATTAAACACTACAAAATATCATTATCACACAATGAGGGGAAAAAAAATCCAACGCCTAAAAGAAAATCTGAGAGTAACTACACAGTACATGTTCCATGGACTACTCCAACCAACTAAACAAATGAGCAGACCTTCCCAAATTGAACAGTTATGAATGGAAATGGAAAAGAAAAGAGATTCATTATAAAAGAGACTGCCAGAAAGATGAAACAAACCTACAAGATTTGCCACATTTTGCTTGTTTCTTCTTTCAGTAAACTATTTCATTCCTATGATGTTTCAGATTTTGACACTAGATATCTTTAAAAAAACACATCTGAAATATTACTGTAAGGTTTATAATATTTATGGAAACAAACTCTTAACATTTTATTGCAATAGCAGTTAGGCTTGCTTTCTTTCAATTTCTTTTTTATTTCCCCCCTCCCCCCCCATAAACATGTTTGTCTGGACAGTTTGGAGAGACAGGTAACAGAAGATATGAAGAAATGCCTGGAATCTAACTAAATTGACTAGTGCAGTGTTGTGCTGTTGCTAGTTTGTATTCGTCAGAAAGGAAAAAAAAAAAAAAAAAGGAAGACTTTACAAACAAAATTACGTGTAAATTAGGAGTATTTTTGGAAAAGGAATGTCCATTTTAGGGTTATCAGAAACTTTTTGCAGATGATCATTTCATTTGTTTCACAACTTTCCTTAAAAACATTTTGTTTGCAAAGAATGATCTTGAATGGCAAAAATATGTTACTAAATAAATGATTAAGGCAAGTGTAGAAACCTCAAGTATTAAAACCATTACAATAAGTAGAAACTCCTTTTAAAAAATCATCACCTCTTTTGTTTTTTTGGTTTTGATTTGATTTGATCTGATTTACACACTTCCTGAATTTTCAGGACCATTCCATTGTATTTACCTTTTTTTTCCTCCATACGTCACAGTCAGTGGCAGTCTAGTAATTTTTGTTTTAAATCAATGTCAGTATTTTCTCATGCACTTGGATATCCCACAAACTTCAATATTTGAAGATATATTAAATATAATAACATTAAAAGTATAAAACTGCTAAGTTTTGAAGTAGCTTGTGTAATGCTTCATTTACATTTTCAAAATATTCTAAAATGAACAGGAACAAAGTTACACCATCACAGATTTGTGATGATGCTATTCTCATGCTCTAATAGAACAATAATGTACCATTTTTTCCAAAAGTTACAACTTCTAGCAGCTCACTTAGCTGTTGCAGAAGCCCATACTGCACCTTCTAACAGAGCTAGACCTGCTCATAGGTGTAATGCTGTCAAATAATTTATGAGAGGGGCGTACAGCCCATAGACACTGTAAACTGAAGCAAGACCAAACTCAGAAAGCTTGTACCTACTTCCCACCAGTCAGACAGGTTAAAATTCAGGTAACATCCAAGCTTTCAAGAACCAGAATAATTAAAAGAATATGACTATTTCAACTGATTTCAGATCATACTTTCGATCAGAAAACACAAATTCAAAGGTCTGTACAAGAGCCAGAAGCAGAGTATGCAATATAAATGAACACTACCTTAAAAAGTAACATCCACTGAGCCCTTGAGTAAATAAAAAATTTTCAGGCTATAGTAGTGGAGGCAGAATAATCTCATTGGGCCCAGAAAAATTCAACCTGTACTTTGTGAAAGACTAATCAGTCCAAGAGAAGATACTTGTATATATTTTGCTGTGGAAGGTTTCCAATTGGTATATTCCATGCTTTTGTCCCTTGTTTAACTTGTTTCTGGAAAATTCAGAAGTTAAAAACTCTTCCTCCTATGAAAGTCATACTTTTCTCCCTTAATTTTCTCCCCTATGATTTTGTAGTAAAAATTGTATATATTTACTGAAAACACATGTCTCCTTAGCTCTGGAGGGATTTTTTCCCCTTCTGCAGATGTGCTGGCAAACTCAGTAGCCATAGAAAGATAACATTTAAAGCAATTTCAGCAACTCATGGCTATTTTCTTGAGGAATCTTATTGTCAGGTTTACAAATTTAAAATCAACAGAATCCTCAATCACTCTATACTTATTCTATTTTTGGTCTACAATTATCGCATAAATTTAACATTATTCAATACTTGTCTAAAATGATTAAGTGTTAACCAAACTTCCTCATTGTTCTTTATAAGCAAAATTCTCCATTAAGGCAACTGTGAGTTGCACCAGCCTTCATCTAAGAGCCAGTGGCACACTTTTCTGTATTCCCTGTCTTCCACAACTGACTTTACATTAGGATGACAAATAACCTTCCTACTGTTCGACTAACTCTTCCTCCCCATATCCTCAACATCTCCAAAATTAATCATTACACATCACACAATATAAATTTATCTGTTTTCATGTATGAATCCAATATTATTTAAAATAAAGCAACACTGAAGAACAATTTAATTCCTTTCAGAAAGGATAGACCTCTACTTTCTGTGTGCACAGTATCAACTGTGAATATCAGAATTGCTATCACCATGACATCTCGTCTCTTTTAAATTATTTCCTTGTTTTAAGAAACTCAGAGAAACTTTTAATAACTTTCTTTCAGTAACTCCTGTTGTTTATCAGTTTCAGTGAGAAGTTGTATAGAAAAAAATATTTAAAAATAGGATTAACAAAATTACAGTATTGTAAATCTGCAATTAATTTCCAATTTTGGATGCAAATTTTGTTCTGCTTGTGCGATATTCTGTTTCTGTTCTGTGTTATGTCTGGTTCCAACTTTTGGCCATTGTCTTTCATTTCAGAGGTTGAAAGCACATGATTGTCTGAGAATTTCCCAAATGCTGTAAATTTAGTTACTGGACTTCAAATTTGAAAGTGTGGAAATATGGCAGTCCACTATTACTGGAGAAGTAAATGGTGGAAGGGGAGAAAAGGGATGGAAAAGATATTTCTCATAACCTTAATGACTTCTCTCTAAACTTCTGCCTTGTCTGGAAATTCTTGTCATCATTATATGGGAAGTCAGCCATTCAGAAGTATTTTTAATTATGCTCTCTGCCATTTCAGAGAAAAAAAATCTGACATCTGAGGTCAAATTTATGGATTAAGTGAATGCAACTAAAAATATTTAAGAGGATTTTTTTTTTTTCTATTTCACATACATCTGAAAAAAGTATGCTTATAAACCATATTTTAATTTTACTTACTAAGTTTGACTGGTAATCTCAGAATCTTCAGGAGGTTATTTCTGTTTAAGTAGGCACCCAAAATATTGGAACTTTTGTGCCAAAAATCAGGAACCATAAAAAAGTGTAAAACAATAAATATATTGTTTGGAAACATGCATCCCTTGAAAATCTAATACATGTCATCTTTAGTCTTAACAAACAGCTTCATTCTGTAATTTTGGATTCTCAAACAGTATTCAAGAATTGAAAACATTACAATATCAATAACTAGAAAATTGGTAGATGAATACAAGCTTGGAAAAAAAGTTCATATTTTCTGGATCACTTTGTCATCTTACGTATTTGCTCAAATAAATTTTACATTTTGATGCACTATTGAACATTCTTTACAGCTTAGTGAATTGACTCATTTTAGTCTAATGCAATTGAATAGGTGACAGGTTTTCTTTTTGCTAGCAATCCTGGCATTTGTCTAATTAAATGGAGTTGTGACTTAAATGGGGAATGTTCCCAGGAGATTTTATAATTTTTATGATAATTTACAAAATAATCACAACTGATGTTGACGAATCTGTTAAAATTACTACTTTTGATTACACCTGTCCATTAATGTTTGAAACACCTATTCATGACATATCAACTTTATATTTAATTCAAAGACATTATTTATGCAGTTAGCGTCTCGTTTTTATTTGAAAAAATGAGGCTATAATGTAGTAATATGTATAATTTTATTAATATTAAATTGTTGTGTTTCTTTTCATTGTTGGAAATGTTACTGAAGGGTTTCTTTCCTGTATTTTAAAGGAAAATGTTGAGATATAAATAAAGATGAAAAATCTTTGAAATCTATCTAGGTAATTTTTCCCTGGCAGTCACCTATTAAAGTACTGATGAAGATGGAAAGATGAATCCCTTCATATAAAGGTCTCATAGTACTGAGGGGAAAGACAGATTGTAGTGGCAAAAGTCCCTTTCAAGATATTTTTAAACAGAATCAACAGGAATTTTTGAAAATATAGGATGAAAGATGATGAAGTTCAACACACATTTCAGGCTTTATCTGAACCTTTTTACATTTCCAGACATTAAGGAATTCTCTAAATGCTGTACATAAAACAGAGGTATAGAAGAAAGAAGCCCAGAGCAGACACCCTTGTGTCACATGAAAGTATAGTATTTCATTTTAGGGTAATTAAAGTCTCTCCAAGATAGAAATTACAGAGACTGTAAAGACTAGAAGAGCAGTACCTCCCACTTACAGATTAGTTTTAGTTGCTGATAGTTTATTAGACACAACATATCTATTTTAGCATAGGCCACTCAAACTTCCTCTCTTGTACTGCCATTCAGCAATTTCCATGATCCTGCAGGATGGGGGAAAAAAAATAAAAAGTAACACTAAAAAAATTATTGTTTCATTACTTGGGCAATTGTGAGATAAGCTTTCTGCAAACTAGATTATTTTTAGTTTCTTGTCATTGTATGTTACAGCTAGAGGGTCTCGTTGATTGATTATGCTGTTGCTGTGGACTATGGCAAGTCTATTTCTTTCAGTCCAGGGCAATCCATTACAGGTTCTGAAAAAAAAAAAAAAAAAGTGTAAGCTTTGTACATCCATCCTATGGGAAGGATGATATTAAAAATAAAAAAATAAATAAATAGAATACGGCTTGCCAGAAGCCAGAGTAAATAGAAGTGCACTCATATAGAGAAGCCTTATCTTACATTAATACTTTGGTGGGAAACATATATTAATATGGGGAATAGTGTTATGCTGTTTTTCTAATGAAAATCCTTCTTTTGTTATGTGTGTATATATATATATATATACACACACAAGTTTTTTAGGGCATAAGAGAATCAGTTTATTTCAGAAGGTTTCCAACAGCTTTAATTAAATAAGTAGGTCTTTTGATTTGCAAGGACTAAACCAGGTTCTGAAATTAAATGTCAGTTTTTCCTTCTTCCTTAAAAACATTGTCTAATATTTCTAAAGAACAGGATGAGGTATGATATCAGTATCAAAATAATTTGATCTGATAGGTTTTTCTTCCTACATTTTATTAGAACTTGATGCTGTTAACTTACAAGCTTTTGTGCTGACATCTGATTTCACAATTATAAGCTCATAAAACTAAACATGACAGGATTTTCTTCTAATATTGTCTCAAACGTCCAAGGGCATTTAAACAGCAAAACAGATCAGATAAAATGCAGTTATCATTATTGGTATAGGTTGCTAAATAAAAGGTTATTGACATGACAGATTACCATTCTTCATAAATTGTATACAGCTTTGTTTGATGTTTTAGAGTCATACGTTCCAGGAATGAACTGATGTTGACTTGTCTGTATTACTATATAAATGATAGAGACATTTTACAGATATAAAATAAGTGCTAAACTTTATTTAATCATAAATACTGTTGAGAAAAATTCCATAAAATCTATCAGCTTAAACATTGATCTGACTTGTAATATATCTAGCTTTTCTCATTCTGGGTTTATTTATTTTACCTATTTATCTTTCATTTTAATGATATTGACTGTTTTTTTCAGTGGACAAAATGAAGAAGGAGAAAATCAATCATTTCTCAATGTATATGATGCCTTGGGCATAACATCATCCTAATAGGAATACTTTACAGATTTAAGCTACACTTGTTTGTACTTTATTACAGGACAAATGAGCTTCCACATCATATGTACTTATTTAGTGATTTTAGTGTCTATAAAAAATATTTATTGTATAAAAAGTTCAAAGGTTTCAGTCACATATTTACAAACTGAACACAGATACAATAACTTCTATTAAATGCAGAAAGAAAAGAAAATTTAAAGCATTCACTTCTCTATTCACATATCCTTGTCCTCAGGATAGTCTGAGTAGCACATTGTCACGAACGGGTGTTTTAGATCACTTAAAGAACCACTGTCAAAGGCATGAACTAAAGTAGAGCAAAGGAAGAGTGTGAGGAGTCCTCCCCATGAGGAAGAAAAAGCAGCAGAGACACTATGAACTGGCTGCAGACCCCATTGCTCATCACCCTCTACGACTGGTAGAGAGGAGAAAAAGAATGCAGGAGTGAAGTTGAACCCAATAAGGAGGGGAGAAGGGTCTTTTAAGTTTTGGAGTTTATTTTCTCATTATCCCACTCTAATTTTTATTGATAATAAATTAAACTCATTTCCCCAATTAGAGTCAGGAATTGCTGACTGATCTCTCCCCTTATCTCAACCCTTGAGCATTTTGTTGTATTTTTTCTCCTCTGTCTGGTGGAGGAGGGGAGTGATAAAGCAGCTTGAGTGGGCACCTGGCATCCAGCCAGTGTCTACCCACCACACCAATAGATACAAATTGATTTAATTTGTAGACTATGCAGTAATGCAATGTAGGAAGGTGGGAGTAATATTTTGATCCACAAGGCCTGTTCAAAAGATACTAATTACATGTTAAGACAGCTAAACCTTTTCATGTCATAAGTGCTTTTCAGGAACTTGTATTTCTCAACTTATGCCTCTTCTCCAAACCCATACCCACATTTACCATGACACCTTTACATTCCGGGGCACTGGGAATGACAGAAATATGCTTCTTAAATCTTTATAGTTCATGATTCTCAGCTCAGGAAAATATGAAGAAATGGTGTCCCCTTTGCAACAAAGTATTAATACAGAGGAAAAAGAAATTATCCAGGTAAACTTGATAAGCAGTCCAAATTTGCATGAAAGGTTTATTGAGTTTGGATAAATACCACAGCCATGCTACTCCTACTGTCATCTTCTCTGCTGTTCTTAATCCAAGGCACTCCTGGAGCCATCTCTACTAATATAAATCTGATGTCTTCACAAATCTGGTTTCTATAATTTATTCAGAATAATGAGGCCTGATGGTTATAAAAATCTGATACTATGTTGTGCAGCAAAAGCAAAAAACTCCAGATGAATATTCCTTCCTCTAGAACAGAGGTGAAAATATCTAAGTGGTTTAGGACAAAGGATAGATAGATGTGACTGTGAAAGAGAAAAAAAAAATAGATTTTACACTATTTTTTACACTATTTGTGTTAATCTGTGTCACTGAGTCATTTGGTTTAGCAGCCTAAATAAAAGCTAACAATGTTTTTTACGTGAAGCTTTTGTAAAAAAATATGTACCATCCAACAGTAAAATGTAATATAATAGAAGCAGGATATTGTATTGATTTACTATATCCAAGATGAATTTGGTAACAATGCTAGATTTGAGGCTAGCCAGCTAGTTGGCTCAGTGCTGTAATATAATTGTCTCTTCAGAAAGACATTAATTTTTTACTATGTCATGAGAGCTTTTTGATCATGAATAAAATTCCTTTGTTCTTATGCTTTACCTTCATCAGATGTCAGCCTTCAGCATTCAGTTAGCTGGAACAGTCAGTGTGCAGTATTGTCATTGATTTATAAAGGTGATATACACATGTATAATTATACATATGCGATGTCATTGTCTGAGAGTGTAATATAGGTATTTATCATGTTTATTGGCTAAAAGCAATAGCAATTGTAATTTGAAGACCAAGAAAAGTAATTTCTTTTTAAATAAAATTAACTTTATATATTCCAATTATCTGTTCCACTCTCTGTGATTAAACAAAAGTTCACTAAATTAACTACAACAGTTTATAGACTACCAAGTTATTATTTCTTATCATCAACTCCAGTTCCCCTGAATACAATTCTTCACAACCTGGCTTCTCAGGTCATTTCAGATTTTAAAGAGATTTTATTTTCTTTATTGTATGTATACAGGCTGATTATTTAAGTAATGCAAAAGACATTGAATGTAAATTAAAAGACGAGTTAAAACTAAACTTCAATGAAAGAAAAGCCCATAATGGGGCCCACGAGGATATAGTCACATTATTGCCATATGAACAGTTTTACTGGAAGAAATAGCAGATGAATTTAAATTGCTGAGGCTATTAATTAATACTTTAGTGGGAAGCGTATGAATCTGACATACTTTTAGCTTAATATTACTGTGGGAAAAAGGCTGATGATGAGGCCCTGGGGTGAGGTTTAGCACACTGAACAAAACATGAGAAACTATTGAGTACCACAGGAAAAACTGCTGGACATAACAAATAACCAGCAGATGTTGGAAGAACTGTCCCTGCTGGACCAGATGCTTTGACCCAGATGGAGGTTCAGTTAGTAATATCAAAAGTACCAAATCTAAGTGTAGAGGCAGCAAATTCTGGGACAGACAGCAAGAAATTAATTAGAGGTGGGTAGTTTATCTGTGATGAAGAAATGCTGGAGCAGGCCTCACTGGACAGGATCTCAGGGAACGAGTAAAGATGAAGGGAGGCCAAACTATTTCATACTCTCCTGCAGTCATCGTGTTTTACGTTGAATGAGACACAGTCGGACTCATGTTGCCTATTTTTAGGTACATTTATGTCTGAACTAGTCAGCACAGGTTTTCCTGTATGCCACATTATATGTATGCCATATAATCAAATGTTCAAGTTTGCATGGTCTGACTGGGATCAATTGCGAATGACGCAGAGGTCAAGTGACACCAGTACTGAGTCCCGAGCATTTCTCTGGGATTCTTCTTCTTAGGTGATGACATATATGCTATTTATATGTCATTATTTTGCATGGAGTGGTCCTTTAATGCAGAATCTTACTCACTTCTTTTCCCTTGGGTCTTAGTCAAATTGCCCAGCTTCCCATGTTTGAAATATCCTTGTTTGAAATATTCCTGAAAACTGGGAAAAGAATGGTGTAGGTGATACACTATAATGTTGTTTCCATCCTCTTATTGTCAGCACAGAGGTTTCTGTTGATGGGACATTTATGTTGTACTCTTGAAAACACAAGCCTTCCTGGACTTCACATGTTCCTCAGTTTTACTGCTGGGAATGACAGGAAAATACACTGGAAAGATTGGGATGATGTCCATCATTATCATCATCAATATAAGCCATTCTTTTAATCCTTCTGCTTCTATTTGTTTTGGGTTTTCACACACAAATTTCCATTTATTTTTCACATGTACCAATTTGAGTATTTCACCTAAACATCTCTGTGCTACGCCAAAAACATCTTCATTTAAACAATACATATTAAATACCCAGTATGTAAACAGCAAATTCCTTTCTTCTTTACAAAAACAAAAACAAACAAACAAACAAAAAGGTTAGTTATATCTGTATAAACTATTCCAATAATTTATTTCTATTTTGAGGCCTTTTATTCTTACATATTAGAAGCAAAATATTCTGCTTATGGATTAAATAAAAAACAAAAATTCAATTAAAAGTCAGAATATGTTTTAAAATGCATTACTTAAATAAATCTACCTTATGTGCTCTTTTTTCACAAGATTAAAAAGTTTTTTTCTTAGAATATGTATCTAGTTGAGGACTAAATTCTCACCAAGGAACATAGTAGGATTCAACAGCTGAAACACAGATGTCTAATGTCATCTTAGGAAACAGGTGTCAGAAAAAAACTTCCAGGTACCACATCCAACCATTAAATGTCAAAATTCATTCAAAACCTGGAAGTACCTAGTCCTTATCTGTCAATCTTTCTGACTTGAGGGATGAGCCAAAAAAAAAAAAAAAAATAGAAGTGTTTGTCGGTACATAAAAAGAAATACTAGGAAAGATCCATAAGCCAATGTCCAGGCAAGGCCCAGAGGATATCATTTAAGTAAGGTTCTGAAACTGACCTATGAAGTATCAGCTGAGGGACATTGTCCCATACCATGAGGATGTTTGTGGTACTTGAAGAATGACAACCTAGTTAACACAGATTGTACCTGGGCCTCAGTGTACACAAATTTTGAAAAGGTGCATACAACGCTGTTCATCTTATGAATGGTGGGCAGGACACATTTCAATAGTCAGATTCAAACTTATTTATTTCTCTAGATAGATATAAGCCTAGATTTCTTGATTTTGAGAATCTAAATAGTTGTAATAGTCTATGATTTCCTCCATTTAGTTTTCTAAAAATATTTTATTACTCATTAGGTTGGACACAAAAATGTTGCCATATTTGCATTCTAAAGTAATTCATGTGTGATATGAATGATTCAGTGTTTTCTCTTCTCTATGTCTAAGTTAAAAAATCTCAGATTCATTTGTAAATGGTTCTCTCTATGTAGAATTTGTCTCTCCGTCATATAAAAGTTTGGATTTTGGGATTCAAGGAAAATTCTAGATTTAAGAACTGTTAAGAGTTCTATTAAGAACTCTTTCATGTTTGCTTATAAGTGGTTATTGTTTGGCTATTTTCCTTAAAGCAAAATTATTCTCTTTAGAAGAGGAATAAAATCTTAGGATAGAAGTATCTGCAGCTTACAGAAATACTATACTGTTTTCTGAGAATTTTAAAAAACCTAAAAATATTAATTTTGGAATTTATCAACTTTAAAAGAGATAATTTATGCGACTCTTGGAGCTTAAAGTCAAATTTCTCAGAGCTTAGTGTATTCTGACAGTGACTAAGCTGGGCAGTCATCTAGCTGTTCTTAAAGCAGACTTATTTCAGAAGAATGTGGTCAACTTAAAATGGCAATTTTTCTGTTGATCTATCAGTGCCATATCTTCTGAGCAGTGCTGAAAAGAATCACAACTTAGCTAAATGGTATGTATGCACAGTGAGAGGCAGGAGACCAGGTCTTTATGAATCATTTTATATGAAAATATATAAACATATACCTATCTACCAAGAAAGATAACAATTACATCTACACAGCAATAGATCTTAACATTCTAAATAAACTATGTGTATAATTTTCTATCTATGTTTTCCACACAATTTAAAAGAATTAAGGAATTTTCATTCTCATTTAATTATATTCCTTCAAAAATAAACATGTCTATAAACATGGATCTGTGTATGGAAGTTTATAAGCTTTCACATGTAGAATTTCTGCATTGGCTCTCTTGCTTCAGTTCTAGGTGAACAGTATTCCACAAATGTTGCCAAAATTAAATTCCTGGACTTTCTTGTGCCATGACCTACCCACCATCAGAATCTGGACTATTATATTTTTTCATTTGTTCTGATGTAGAAAGTTGTTTCAATGATGGAAGGTGAGAAAAATTTTGTCTTTTATCTTGACTATATTTTCATCCGAAGCTAGGCAATAGCAAATTACTTGATGAAAATTAATGATTATCTATCCTTTTTTTAGAAGTGACTTAATTATAAGTTTTATAAATTATAGATTACAAATTCATTACATAACAAGCTGTTGAAATTAGCTCATTACTGTGCCTTCTGTCATGGTTAAAGGAGCCTGCCATACATAGCAATTCAACTTATAGAAATATATCCTGTGTTGCAGCAGCACTCACTAGAACTGTGATGATTGAGCTAAAGCACCCTTAGCATTTCCATTATAAACCATGGGTTTTAGCTTCTAATTTCTCACCTGTTTGTATCAGACTTGGTACAAAAATTGAGCACCCAATCCCTACCCCTTCTCACTTTCTTTTTTCACAGCCAAAATGGACTTATAAATGGAATTATAAAATATTTTTTTTCTCTAAATATATTTTCTTTTCAATGCTCTTGAGGAGTACTTGGCTAAATATGAAATGAGGATGTATACATTGAACTAGCTGAGGTTAACACAGTGATTTATTTGATTTGAAATAAAGTAGAAATTTCTGAATTGCTACAGTACATAATTCAAAACTTTTCTACCAGTGATGCACAGTTGTATTTTTACATCTCATTATGAAAAGGACAATCTTCACCATGATACTTTAATTACAAATCAAAATTTCACTTATGCTTATGTTCCATGGTATTTCAATTAGCTAATGAGAGATGATTCTGAAATTGCAATTGCAATTTATTTTGCCACATAGAAGATTCAATGTAAGAAGCATAGTCCATTTGGAGATTAGGTGGGTTTTTTGTTTGTTTGCTTGTTTTTTGGGGGGTTTGTTTGTTTGGTTTGGTTTTTTTTTCTTTAAAGGAGAAACAAGAGGACAAGAAATGGTAAAGGAAAAAAAATGATTTTTTTGTTATCCCAACAAATAAAGTACAGATTGTTAATTAATTTCAATCTTCTAACTCAATTTGGATTACTATTAATTATATGACTAAACAGGGACTCTTGCAATTGTTCACATCAAATCAAGGAGACTTAATCCATCTTCAGTTACGAAACCTTCTGTAACATTTTTTTTTTCTTTTTTACTTCAAATAGATTATGAGTTCCTTTGAAAGTTTCCTACAATTATCTGAGCCACAGGTGAAGCAGAAATGAGAGAACTGAAATGTGGAAAATTGCTCATTTGGGGTGAAAAGAAGCATGCTATACTATTTTCACCTCAGCAGAACTCCTTATCTCTTTAAATTCTGCTGTCAGTCAGGTGTTTGAAAGTCCATCCAAGTATTTCTCATCCAGCTGGAATAGGAATTTGTTTGAGGATGCTAAAGTTATGGGCCTTAGATATAGCATGTTCATTTTTCAGAATATGGAGATGTGTGGTTCAAACTTTATATATATACCAAATTAATAGATTAAAACTGTAGATATAAATGTCATCCTCACTTTTGCATCAGCATACAAATCAGGAGCAGATTTCCTCTTAAAGTTACTAACATAGAAGATAATTTCTTACAAAAATGCAGTCATCTCCAGGAATAAATGAACAAAGAGTACAGTACACAGTTCAGGGACAACTCGATCTGAAGAATAATATACAGGATTTAAAATCCATATATATGCTTTTTTTTGTTTGGTTGGTTGGTTGGTTTGGTTTGGTTTTGTGTTTTTTTTTTTCAGAAATACTTTATTCAGGAGCTTACGGGGGACTATTTTTTTGTGTATTTTTGGTTGGTTGGTTGGTGTTTGCTTATTTTTAGTAAAGAAAAATGTGGGTTGACTTTCAAATAAATAAAAGAGTATATTTGTTAACTGTAATGAGAAAGTGAGCAATGTAAATATATTTCCTTTAGGAAGTATGGTTGTGATTCTGGGTGCTGCTGGGTTTTGACAAGCTTTTGTGGGGTTTTGTTTTGTTTGTTTGTTTTGTTTTTAATACGTATTGTCGATTTTCCCAAATACAGAATTAACCATTATATAATCAAATAAATATATATTATTACCCACAGGAAGAGAGACACACACTGTATATGGAAATAGTATATGAATTGTTTTCGAATACCTGAAAAATTTAGCTGCAATCTTATGTTTATTGACAATCAAATTTCTCCAACATTGTTCTGTGATGGACTGGTCATGAGCTCAGTGGATTATGACTAGTGGTTTAGTAACAAAATATTTAATACTGACTGTTACATACAGATTGTCACAGACTTATGTCTATAGTGTAGTTTTTCATACCTGATCTGATCCATATCTTGACTGTATTGAAGTAATTTTAAAATAATTGAAGTTATTAAAAAAAAAAAAATATTTACACTGTGAAAATGTCAAACTTTTAGCCTACTTTTTCCTCTTTTGGTTCAAGAAAGTTTGATGAGTTCCACAGGATTATTTATCAAGCTTTCTGAATGTTATTTTGGTGGCTGAATACAGGCAAAAATATCTGACACCTGCTGTTCCAGTTACAGTCACTTACCTGAGAGCAAATGAGCAGAGAATTTAATTTTGATAATTACTAACCACCTCAATTAACCAAGTCCATTAGTAGCTCGATAAAGCTGACCAAAACTCAGATAATTGAGGTGGAAAGTGCTACTGGTATCCAAATACTTCATAGAGTATGTATTTTGACACATGTTCCTGAACAGGCTTGATATTGAAAACTGAATGTATGGATAAAACTGGGGAGCACTTTATGTTCATAACTGTCCCCCTCCTTGCACTGGCATGTCAACTGGATGCTAAATTCTGCATGCAATTCAGTGGTGCATGTTGACCAAACCATATGACTAGAAAGCATTATTCTGCTTCCCTATCATGGTATATACACTATATATAGCTGTCCTGTGAACTAATAATACCAAAGAGAAAGACTTCACAATGTTCTGAAGAGAAGCACTTCCTCCCCAGTGCAGCTTTGCATGAGCATCTTGGATAGGAATTAACTATGTCTGCATTCATTAATATTCATCTTTGGGATTTTTCATATGTGGTAAGGAGAATTATGAGAAGTGATTCTGTAGGCATCTCCTTTGCTGCAGTAATGCAAATAAACTAATAAGGCTCAGGAAGCTAGGGAGTGCATTGCTGCCTCTTATGTCAGTAAATATTGTTTAGGGGATTTTCTTAAAAAATGAAAGTGCCTTCAATATGCTGGGATTGTTTAAATGCCATAGGTGCTCCTGGAACGAAAGGATATTTTGGGATTCCTCATGAAATTGAGAGGAAATTTAACTAGGGAATTCGTAAATACTGTTTGCCTGTTTTCTCAGCTAGGTTTTCATTCAAGTCAGGGTATCAGGAAAGAATCCAGATTTGAATCACTGAAAGTTCTGTCACCTGCAACTTCTCTGGTGTAATCTGAAATTAATTCGGTGGACTGATGAGTAAATCAGAATAATTCCACATAGGAGGACCTAGTTGGGACAGTACTCTTAGGAATCTGTCACCATGTAATGTCATAGTCGATTCAAAACAAGTCAAGGAAAAGATACTTCATAGGCAATCCCAAACATGCATGTAACTGACCCTTTTGAGAACAAGAGACTGAAAGTGACTTTCTAACTCCAGCTTGCAAAATTTCCTCATAATAGAAGCAATCTCATAATATTTACAAAAATATGATTTTAGTCATTGAATTCCTTAGATATTAGTATGTTATAAACTTCTTATATTTTGACTGAATTTTCATGCATTAATCAGTATCACCTAATTTTCAATAAATTATTTTCCAGTTTTCCTGTGTCTGATCTAAAACACCAAAAAATTACTGAATGCAACAAAAATGTGAGCTATATTGCACGATTGTACAAGCTGTCAATGTTTCTGGCTATTATGAGCTTTTTTACAGAAGCCTGTGAAATTAAAGATTCTCTCTTGTTAAGAATCCTCTCTACTGAGAGTGTTTACACAGCACCATTGTGAAATTCAGCTTCAGAAGACAGAAAAACCAATTAACACTTTACACTTCAGTTTACAAATTCAGAGCTTTACCTCACCTGACGTGTGAAGGAATACAAATTAAATTTCATGCAATAAAATGCATAGAGGGAAAAAAAAAAATATTATCTCCTGGGGGTAGGTTTTCTTACTCTTACAGACATTCCTTTTATGATGTAATGAGCCTTTAAGGCACTTGTTAAACTATACGTGTTTATAGGCTAAATGGTGTGTCTTTTGGAGGGTAAGTGAGATAAAAAACTTTTTCTTAGCAGTGTTCTCGTAACTGTCCTAAGTTATGTCCACAACCTCGTTGTATCCAACAATATTAGATAAAACTACTTAAGAAAAATGGGTTGCAATTGCCCTTTGTCTGCATCACCTACAGGCGAAAACTTTTTTCTGTACTTTTTGTTAGTTTGGTTGATTGGTTTTATTCTGACGTATTTTGTTTGCTTAGAGTTGGTTTTCGTTTTTTTGTTTTTTTTTTTTTTTTAATTTAGTTGGTTGGTTTTGTGTATGTGCTTTTGTGATTGGTTTTGAGTTTGTTTTTTCTCTTTGATTTGGTTTATGAGGGGTTTATAGAACAATTTTGTGTTGTAGAACTTAAGCTAGCATGGTACTCAGATCCTTGGGTATTTGTTTCATCTAAATTTCATTCAATTAGCATGGGTTATTGTTTTTGCCTCCATAAATCAAGCATTTATAATTCCTGCCCAGTCAGTGAAATAAAATCTGTACGAACAGTCCATCTAATTTTGTCATCTACCTCTCTCTCCATCAGATGCCTTCAGCCTTTGTTTTAAGGTATGTAAGTTCACATATACTTGGCTGCCCGACAAGTTTTGTTAATTATTTTAATTATTCATACTAACAATGATGTTTGTATTATGTAACAGATTTATGATAATTTCAATTTAATTACAGTTTTACATTAACATCTATGTAGTTTATGCAGCTCACTTGAGCATCTTCATGGTGTTTTATTTTCTTGGGAAGGAATTCTATTATGTAAATGTCTTCTTATCAAAATTAATAGCCCATTCTTGTTTGATGTGGAAGGTAATTATATAGTGTTAAATTAACTTTAACAAAATCAAATATCATTTTTTCCTTGCATCCATCTGTATATCTACCTAATTAAAATGTCATGTAATGTTTCTGGAGGATAAGGAAGAAATTGCCTGTTTCAACGTACTGGCATTTTAAGTAAATATTTATATCAGATGGTGCATTCAATAACAATAAGATTATCATCTTCCATACTGTGCTACAAACAGTCTTTCATTTACAGCTTAAGAAACCGAGGTTTTTGGAAAGGGCTACAGAAAATTGTAAACTGTTCTAAGACTATTTCTCTTCAATTAATTAATAAGGTGCATTTCATAAGCATGTTTGTGTTTATTAGGAGATTTAAGTATGTTTCTTGCCTCCTTCTAGCTAACTTTTTATGCTTTAGTGCTCCTAAATGGGACAAATGTAAACTCAGTCTTTTTTAATGAAAATTGAATATGAAACTGATTCAGAACCTTTCTTTTCTTGCATTTCTAACGGTTTATGAAAATAACATTATGGATTATGAAAATAACAGATCTTGACCATCTTTCTATTTAGAAGCATTTAAGCCTTTTTAGGAGGCAGAGAGATGGGAGAATACAGCAAATGTCAATGGATAAATATTGCAGAAAACAATTTAAGCTTTGCACAAGCTGTGCATTATATTTCATTTCACTACAGCGTACTTAATATGCTGAGATATAAGACTGAAAGATAAAAAGGAGATTTTGGATTGAGATGTTAAATTGTTTCATTCTGGAGGAAAAAAAAAAGGCTTAATATTTATATAATGATAAAACAGTCCTTTCTTTCCCTGAAACTTCATCGAAATAGAAGTTCAAGTTCAGTTATGATATTACTTTACTAATTTCCATTACTTCTGTCCCCTTAAAAAACTTTCCTCTAGAGAACTTTCCAGGCGATAACAAAGAAACAGACCTAGGAAAGTGGTTTTTTTTTTTTTTTTTTTTTTAAAATATCAATTAATTAATTATGTTATATCAAAATTAGCTTATTGGAAGATTTTGTTTTAAGACTAAAAATAAAATAATTGCTTTGTTAGCTGCTTCTAATGCAGAAAAAGATAACTTGCTGTCAAGCCTAACCTTTCAAAAATAAAATTGCCTCTTTTTCAGATGATTTCTGATTCAATTAAATTCTGTTTCAATTCAAGGAACAACTTTTCAATGAAAAAAAATGCCTTAAAAGTGGATGACCAAGCTAATGGACTGTACTTAGCAATGCTTGGATTAATATGCCAGGCTAGAGACAGTACTAATGATGAGATGGGAAACACAATGAGAACTACAGAATGGCTCAAAGGTAAGTTAATAACTTGGGATGAACATGTTATTTGCAACTCTGCAGAACAAAAACACAATAGGTATGTACCATCTGAGAAAGCCAGTGTAGTTTAAACAGCTCTTTTCCAAAACTGTGTATGGTACCAAAGCATGACAAATTAAAATAAAGGTAAGAGAATGGAAAATTCTGAAGTATTTTAATGGGCTATTTCTGTATTTTCGTCCTAATTTAGTGATTCATCTCAAAACTCAGTGATACTTAATTACTTCAAAAGAAGTAATTTTTTCAAAAGAAAATTAGATTAAAGAGCTGGCTGCAAAATGAAATACTTGTGTATTGATTATTAACATAACTAACATAAGCTTTGCTAAATAATCAAATATGAAGGGAAGTATTATTGCTTTTAAAAATCCCAGAATTCCTTTAATCTGTGGGAATGTTGGAACAGATAATGAATATTCTTAACCTAGAGATAGCATGATGTATATGGGTTTGATAAAAATAAGTTTAAGGTCATTCATATTCAATTTGAAAAAAATTTGAAAGTACATATAAAGTTACTGAAGTCTCAATTACCTACCCAGAGAAGTGAAAAAGTAAGGTGCATAATTAATGAGATTATATTGTTTAGTATAATCTTTATGCATAATAGATACAAAATCAAAATTCATAAATGCAAGATTAAAAGAAGATTAAATAGAGAAACTGGCTGTGTTTGACATCTTCCTAGCCTGGCCTATAGACTCTACCATATGTAAAAGTACTGAGTTCATAAAATTTTACTGAGTTACTGTTTTGATACTTTGATACTTAACTCTAAAGTAACGGTCACCGCAGCTTTGGTTTTTCTCAGCCTTATGGACAAAGATGCTGGAAATGAAGCCGTAAATGGCAATCTGAAAATGATGCAGAAATATTCCTAACAAATTTAAAATGTGTAACTTTCTCTTCCTCCTTTATGTCATCATTAATTTGAAAGCAATTAGTGAGAGCAAAAGGAGTACCACCAATTATAGACTACTTTTGAAAAATAATGTAGAAAAATTTGTCCTGAAAGCTATAAATGAAAGAAACCAATTTCTTTAGACTTCTTTTACAGATGAGAACTTTTAAGCGTAAGAGAGGTAGATTGATTTCTTTGAGCTCATCAAGCAGCTAAGTTGCAGATTCTAAACTAAAAACTTAAACCTTTCACTTTACACTTTACAAAAGCACTAACAATATTTGTAAGGAAGAATATTCCCCAAGTTCAAATGTATCACAAGAACTCTAGAAGTCTCATTATTCCCTGATGCTCACCATGGTGCAGGAAACCATTTAAGTCAATAGTTAATCTTCAGAGTTTTCAGGCATATTATGAATTATATTCTTAATTGCTCTGCTCTCTAGCACTTGTACATTACATTCTTTTCTTATTTTGTCATGAAGTTAGGAGATTTTTAAGAGTGAATATCCTTATTTTTAAAGATTACATATATTTATGAATATGTATCTAGCAATTTTGAGAAGTCTGTTTCAAACTGACATACGGAAAAAGTATCCTTCTCTGGCTATATATCTCTAAGGAAATCACGTAAGGAAGGAAGGCAAGGCAAGGCAGGAAGGCAGGCAGGAAGGAAGGAAGGAAGGAAGGAAGGAATTTATTATTTTTGGGCTTGTCCAATAGCAACTCTATTACTAGGAATTACATTTAAACGATAAAAAAAATATGCAATTACAATTAACAGAATTAACTTAATACTAATTCTCATCTTGAATTTTAATAATGCAGGCCTATAATTTTTACTTTTCTGCAGCTTGTTTGTTCTCAAGGAAAAAGAAAATATAATATGCTTGTCAGAAGTAATTTCAATTCCATTGGATAGAATAAGCTGTGTAGGTGAATATCATAATTTAATTTTGTTTCTTACATAGAGTATATCTATCTATTTGTTTCCCTCAGGCATTTCAAACTATGAAGAAGAAGAGAAAACATTCTTTTTACAACATCAGACTGTGTCTTTGTGATGCTGATAGTCTCCAGGATGAATTACAAAGTGGATTACACAAAGGTAAAAAAAAAAACCAAAAAAAAAAAACCAACAAAACAAACCAGAAATTTAGTTAAAATGTTTTAAAACTTGACAGACTGACAGATCCTTGGGTACTCAACAGTTTTACTTTTACAAAGTTGGTTGATGATCATAACAATCTGCCTCTGGGAGATGAAGTCTGTAAATTACTCTTTCTGGGGCCTGCAAGCATCTACCTCTATATGAGATATAGGCAGCATAATCCCTTCAAAGGCTAAAGCACACAGATTAAGCAGTGATCAAATACTCCAAGACCAAAAGTGAAGAAGCAAGCTAGTACAGTTCCCCCTAGAATGCTTCCAATAAATCACAGACCCATCAATTTTCAGTTAAATCTGAAGAGCATCAAAACTTTTGTCTAAGGAGTATGAATCTTTTTGTTTAGTTTTTTTAGGGACCAGAAGTAGTTTTGCACAAATTCTGAGGTAGTAAATTAACAGGAATGAGACATAATAACCCACTTAACTGGTGCAGGTTTTACAGGGTTGTGAACAATGGAAGATTTTTTCCAGATAGCATTTTATGGGCAATACCATATTTACACTGAGGGCTTTGAAGCCCAAACACAATTGAAAGTGAAATCTCCCAATGAAGACAAAATCTGAAAGAAAAAGAAGAAAAAGGAGAAGAAAAAGGAGAAGGAAAAAAAAAAAAAGGAAGAGGAAGAGGAAGAGGAAGAGGAAGAGGAAGAGGAAGAGGAAGAGGAAGAGGAAGAGGAAGAGGAAGAG
>JAWWEE010000105.1:73444050-73472276 GCA_035221455.1 Xenops minutus | reverse complement strand
AAAAGAAAAAGAAAAAGAAAAAGAAAAAGAAAAAGAAAAAGAAAAAGAAAAAGAAAAAGAAAAAGAAAAAGGAAAAGAAAAAAGAAAAAGAAAAAAATATGTAAAGCACTATAAAATAACTGAAAACAAGGCATCTATAATGTTTCTGCAACAAGCCAAATTTATCAGGAGCTCTGGAAATCTTGTATAGTTAGGACTAGAGAGCTACAGACTAAATAAAATGCTGACTACTAGCCATTTATACATCCAGGGTACTTTTCTGACCTTAACCTTACACCTTGAACAGGTAAGCTTGACCTTCTATAGATGAATGACTATATGGAACGGGGTGAAAACAGCAGAAATTTCAAAACTTTTACTTCAACCTTTAAAACAAATACAACATGACATTTACCCTTCCACCAAGCAAAACTCATCTTGTGAAAGGAATTCAACACCTAAGTAGTATTACTTTGTACCAGATCTGCAAGGATTCATAGGGAATCTCTGAGCAGGACTGATTAAGGAACATAGATGCTACTGATGTTTGACAGACCCTCTATGATAGATCAATTTGGCATACTTGAAAATACCATTTTAGTATACTTGCTTCTTTGCCTATGTTAGGAAATATTTTAGCATGAAGGTTACCACAGCAGTTGCTGGGAGAATGCACTAACATTCCAACAGTGTCTTCAAAACATTAAGAGTTTTAAGTACTAGAATATTTATTCAAATTCAAATAGGTTTCTAAAATAAATTAATTGAGAGAAGAAAAATCTTATTGAGAAGCTACAGCTACAACACTAAAATGAGCTCATACTGATTGTGCCTCTTGACATTTATTCGTTAGTTTGCAGTGCTGAATTTTCAATACTCTGGGAATGAATGCTGCTATGTTGGTGAAATTCAAAGTGGGTGAATTCAACATGGGTTCAAGAATGCATGCATTGCAGTGTGATACAGATTCATACCTAGGAGACCTGGTGAGAGTACTCTAGAAACTGTCAGCATTGTACTTATGTGGCAAACCACCAGATGTTACATACAGTCTTCCTAAACTTTTCTTCACAGTGATTAAGCAAAATTTTCAGTCCTGAAAAAAAATCTCGTTACTAGCTATGTGTGAAAGGTTCTTTGTAACTGAGATATTTAAAGCAGGTGATGTTTTGAGACCTAAACTTAGTGCCATAGGTTGTTCTGCTGTGGAGATTTCAAGATTCTTAAGTTTACTTATTCACAAGCACGGTGATAGTATATCAGAAGAGAGTATTGGGTTCAGAAGAAGTTGAAATATTTCTCTTATGAATAGCATAACACATGGTTATTTACATTTTTAATACTGCACTACAGTTATTTCATTAATTTTACCTCTTAGCTAAATCTTTAATGTTATAATTATTTGGTGCTCAGCAGTTAATTAAGGTTTTGAGATCTAATAATAAGAACTTCTAGTTTACTTTTGAGTGCTAATACTAGATTTAGAAGTTTCCAAACAATTTCATTACCATATTAGAATCCTGAATTATTTCAAAAGACAAGATCAAATGAAAAAACATGATTTTCAAGATACTAATATGCTGTTTTATAGATGCTAGTAGAAGATTTTCCTTGGTTTCATTAAAAATGACTATATTTCAGTTGAAAACAGACATTTTTATTTCCAAATAATCTGTTTGTGAAATGAGTAGAGTCAGATGGAGTGGATAGACAGTAAAGTTAAAATGTCGCTGCTGGAAAATTTATGTTAAGAGTTTGCACGTTATTTGCTCATCTCCCGATAATCATAGAACCCTAGAATCCTGCAATGGTTCAGACTGGAAAGGAACTTTAAAGATCATCTAATTCCAAAACCGCTGCCATGGTCAGGGACAACTTTCAGTAGACCAACATGCTCAAATCCCTGTCTAAACTGGCCTCAAACACTTCCAGGGATAAGGCGTCCACATCCTTTCTGGGCAGCCTGTTCTGGTGCCTTGTCACTTTCACAGTGAAGAATTTCTTCCTGATATTTCATCTAAACCTCTACTATCTTTCAGTTTGATACCATTACCTCTGCAATAAATCCTCACTAAGTGTCTGTCTAGCTCTCTCATAGTCCCTTTCAGGAACTGGAAGGTGCTATAAGGTCTCCTCAGAGCCCTCTCTTCTCCACATTGAACAACCTCAGCTCTTTCAGCTTGTCTTCACATGGGGGGTGCTCCAGACCCCTGAACAGTTTCATCAGACTCCTCTGCACTTGCTCCATGTCCTCCTTATGGACACGAAGGTTGGAAAAGCTCTTTAGGATCAATTCCAACTGTTAAATGTTACATTGGGGCCCCCAGAATGGAATGCAGCACTCCAGATGGGCTCTCACAAGAAGAGGGGGAGAATCAACTCCCACAACCTGTTGGTTACTCTTCTTTTAATGCAGCCCAGGATGCAGTTGGCTTTCTGATGAGAAAGAAAGAAAAGTGATTTTTATTTTTTTTAATTTTATTCTTTAATAAAAGCTTGCATAGAAAATGTCACATTAGTGCTATTCTCAGTTCCCTATTCACCAGAAATAGTATTCTCACTTTAATATGACCACTAACAGGTGAAGATAACATTCAGTGACCTGAAGGGTCCTTCAGAACTCAACTTGTCTTAGAAACATTTGCTTTCTCAACTCCTACGTTTTTGTAATGTTTGCTTAATATATTTGAAATAAGTATGTTCAGAACTACATGCATTTTAGAAATGGCTAACATTTACTTTTTGAACTACCACACTGACTGTATGAGCAAATACAACAATCTTTATTTCAGTCCCCATAATCTTTAAAAACTGTGTCCTTAAGAAATTGTTAATAATGGCATAATTTCACATAAATGTATCAAAGAAAGAATTATTCCACTGATACACTTAATTGACTATATTTCAGTTTCTCTTGATGTAAAATAACAGTATATATCCAAGAAAAATAAGTTTTGCAGGTTGTTACATCAGACAAATAATCTTATAATAGAATTTGGTTCTAGAAATCTTTATTCTGACATGATGTGGTTTGAGAGATCTTTTATTGCAGTAAGGTGACATATGCTTATATGAAAACTATCTTTCATTCTTATTTATAGTTACCTAATAATAAAGTTATCATAAATAACTTTTAAAGTAGAGGGAAATTATAAAGATTCTATGTGAAATTCAGGTGTACTTTTATTTGTGTCATATCTCAGTGTATCAAACTATCTGTAGCCTGAAATACTGCCCTAGTTAAGAAAATTAGAGATTGACAGACTCCAAATTATGTAAATTCTTCCAAAGTATCCTAAGGAAAAGAACTTTACAAAAATGGCTTTTTTGCTGAGCCACTGGGAAAATTTCTGATGTTCACCAGCTCTGAGAATTTCCTACTGCTTACCTTTCGTGGGATGGCTTAGTGACTGCACACTGAGACAGAGCAAAGAAAATCAGTGAACTTGAAAACTGTATTTGTGCTTTTGCAATAGCATCCCTTCTGTGTTTTTTTTTTCCAATCTTCTAATTAGTATTTTAAGCATAGTGTTATTTAAGCTGTATTGTAGTTAAAGCTGTAGTCTAAAAGTTGGTTGGGATTTGGAAAATTTAAGTATAAAAATGTGTTTGTAGTAAATGTTTTTTGGCTGATTTATACTGTCTAATTACTAGCCATTGCACACTTACCAATATTTGGCAGATACTTAAGGACATCATGGAACATGAAAATTCCAGACTAAGTTCTACTGGATTCTCCAAAGCAGCCTAGAAAATCAGACACCAGCAGCAGCTATTCTTAGAAAGGCCTGTGTCTCCTCAACAAGGCTCAGTTCTGCAAGGCTGAATACTAAAGTCTTTTTATGTCCTTACTCTGTAAAACACAGCAATGGTTCCTGCTTACTGGGAATAGTTATAACCTATGCCATACAAAGGCATTGTTGATACGGTAGTAGAATTCCATATTTAACAGTAAAAATTATGAAGTTACATTACGCAGGAGCATTTTCACTCACTATTTCATTCACTGATACAGGCAATAGAAACACCTACCTCTCCATTTATTAAGTCAACTGCATTGTTATTTCACCAATACTTAGCCTGACAAAAGACACACTTTCATTGTACAAGGCAAAATGAATGTCCTGTCATATTTTTCGTGAAAAAATACCAGGTAAGTTGCTAGCACTGGAAACAGAAAATGCCTTAGCTCTATGGGGACCAAAAAAATAAATGAGATGATGGGATCGGAGCCACAGCACCATTACTTGCCCCAAGCATTCATCTTTCCCAGATAGTCCATCACTCTTTGTTTATATAGTAGATATTTCCCTGAAAGGCATGATACTGGCCAGCCTAACCTATGCCCACACAAGATAAAAATATTGGGATCAGCTGGGTTATTCTTAGGAGGTATTTTTACCCCAAGGGTACAGCAATTTGGTAATAATCTCCTAGTCCTTTCCTACAGATCTGACCTAGTCACACAGCAGGTTCTATCTCTGCTATGAGTCAACCCACCTACATCTTGACGGTTTCCACATAGTCTTTCTTGTATATGATACATACTTGAAGAGGAGGAACCTAGAAACAGAGCAGATATTTTTGTTTGAGAATGCTTGACAGGAAAACAAGGCACAAGTGAAATATGGAAATATGCACTGGTCAAGGCAAAAAGGAAACAGGCTTAGTATTGTTCAAATGATAAACAAACTTCCAGTCACTCCTCTCATGATTTGACCCCAGTTGTCAGCAAAGGATCACACACTCACTTACTCCCATCCCAGCGGGATGTGAGAGAGAATCACAAGAGTAAACTGAAAATACATGGGTTGAGATAAAGACAGTTAAATAAGTAAAACAGAAGCTGCACCCAAGCAAAGCAAAATAAAAGAATTAATTCAAAACTTTCCACAAGCAGACAGGTATTCAGTCATCCCCAGCAGAGCAGGGCTCCATCACCCTTAATGGGGACTTGAGTAGACAAATGCCATCACTCCAAACATCCCCCTTTCTTTCATCGTCCCCCAGTTTTATATGCTGAGCATGATGCCATATGGTGTGCAATATTCCTTGAGTCAGTTGGGGTCAGCTGGCACAGCTGTGTCCTCTCTCAGCTCCTTGTGAACTCTAGCCTTCTCCCTGATGGAGTGGGTTGAGAAGCAGGAAAGACCGTGTCATTATGTCAGCATTGCTCAACAACAACAGAAACTCTTCATTACTGTCTCAGTTTAAAAGAAACTAAGATGTCTATCACAGAAAGTGAGGAACCCTTCTGCACTAGGAAGGGGGCCACTTCCCAAAGATCACCATAACCTTTGAAATTAAGAGACTTTAATCAGAAAATTTATAGAAAAAAGGATAACAGTTCTTTACTACAAATATATATATACGTACAACCAAAAAGAGAACAGAACAAAACAGTAAGGCTGTAAACAAGACTTTCAAACTTCAGTGCAGTTATATTCACAGACAGCAGGAGGTGATGTTGTGCTTCGGGAGGCAGCGGCTGCCATGAGTCACTCATGGGCTCCGGCAAGGCAAAAATAGGGGTAGGGAGAAGGACTGGCTACGAAACTCACGTAGGAATGGCTGCCACAGGAATGGGATGAAAACTTTCATGTGGGCAGTGTGCCTTCTCTTACCGTCCTTTGTCCGAAAAAAAAGGGTTTCAGAGGGGGCGGGGTGGGAGGGTAGCAACTCCTCTGCAGATGGCTTCAGACGCTCGGGGACTCTGCAGCGAATACATGCAGCAGTGACTGTTCCCTCAGAAGAACGGCACGTGGTGCACAGGGTCAAGGGGCAAGCCATTAAAAATCGCCCTCCCAGTGCTTCCACCAGCCCAGCAAACAGTAGCTGGCATCCACACAAACCGAGGAGTCAAGCGTGGTGAGCACCAGGAAAACCCTCTCTCTCCCCGCCCACCTCCCCCAATCCTCCCCCAGACATCACGTTGGAATGCAAAGCTATCAGTCATCCCTTTCTTTAGCCCTTAGACAGTTAGCTGGCCCTGGGAGAAGGTAGTGGGGGGCTGGGCTTCAAAAAGCCATCTCATCCTGGCTCTCCAATTCCCATTAAAATATTTCCATGAAAGATTTTGAAACTGTAACAATTATCAACGCTGGTTTTATCACAAATCCAAACCATAGCTCCATAGAATCATAGGATCTTTTAGGTTGGGCAAGAGATCTTTGAGTCCAAACATTAACCTTACACTGCAAAGTCCATCACTAAACCATGAAGTCAACAACCAGGGTTATCTCAAGCTTTGCTTCTAGTTTTCTCATGAAAGAGCTGAGTTAGGGGAAGAACACTCTTAAAATATTGGTAGTTAGATGTTCTTACATTCCTGCACAAATAATCTGGAAAGTACTCACCATGTTGTTTCTAAAGCACAGCCCTGACCTTTTAAAGACCTTATATAATATGGAGGGTTTTGGTAGCAGAAGCAGGCTGTAAGCCTGGTTATCTACTAGAAGCTTCCCCTATCTCTGATAGAGCTAATGCCACTTGGCTCCAAAATGTACTCACTGCTGCTTATGGCCAAGCTCATCAACAACAGTGACTATGGTAATGTATTTAAAAAGGGGTGGAAAGCCTGTGCAGTTGCAGCCACAGGGAGGAGTGAGAGCATATGAGAGAAGTAGGTTTGCAGACACCAAGGTCAGCAAAGAAGGAAGGGGAGGAGGTACTCCAGGTGCCAGAGCAAAGATTCCTCTGCAGCGCACGGTAAAGACTGTGGTGAGGCAGGATATCCCGCTGCAGCCCGTGGAGGACCCTGTGCTGGAGCATGGGGGATGCCTGAAGGAGGATGTGACCCTGTGGGAAGCCCGTGCTGGAGCAGGCTCCTGGCAGGACCCATGGACTCATGGGAAGAGGAGCTCACACTGGAGCAGGTTTGCTGGTAGGGCTTCTGACCCCGTGATGGACCCATGCTAGAAGCAGTATCTCTTCTGCTCCACCCTCCCTGCACCCAGCTTTTTTTTTTTTTTTTTTTTTTTTTTAAATATACAGTAAGAAGAAGTAATGTTACAGTAATTTTATCAGAGAAAGGTAAAGATTTTCTTCAAAATCATATTACCTAATAAAGTGTATACAATTCCCCAGCTGAGGATTGAAATATAATAAAAAGAAAACAGAGACTTTGCATAAAATTATAACTGAAAATTGCAAACAAAATAAAATTACCAAGTAGAAAATCATCATTCAAGGGAACTGTGTTTTCTACAGTCACAGCAATTCTAGAAGTAGAATTCATACTGCACCAATTAAAGTAAGCACATGATATAAATTAAGATTTCAGATTTCTTCATTCTAGTATATGTAGTCAAACTGTTGGCCAGTATGTTAAAAGGGCTCATACTTTGACAATTCAAAATCACCTTCTACTAGGAATATGTAAGCCCTTGACAGAAACAGTGAAAGTAGCCTAACAAATCGCCTTCCAGAGCACCCAGTTTGGGATCCTCATCTATTCCTACTATAGACCCTGGAGGTGCCCAGAGGCTCTGTGGAGACATCTCTTATCCACTCTGTTAGTGTTGCTATTCAGGGCTCATGGTGCTCCAGTGACTATATGGTATCCATGGTGAAAGAATTCTTTACAATTTGATACCTCCCCTTTTCTCTAAATTGGTCTCAGAAGATTTTACCTGATACTGAATTTATGAAAGCCCAAAGAAGACTCCTAAAGGACATTAGCAGGCTTATATCTTTTATATATCAGAGATTATTACTGATCTCTCTAATTAATTAGATTCTCTAGTTCACCCTTACAGTTTATTATCATAATCTGTAATATAGAGTGGAAAAATATGTTTTCTTCTCAGACACAGTTAAATAATTTCTTGGTCTTGCAGTTTCTTGGTCAGTTCAACTCTGATGTGTAGAACTGAATATGTTTCAGAGTGTTTCTGAAAAACTTTGGTAAAACAGTTGAATCATGGCATTAAAATATATATATATATTTCAAAATGGCCTGTCCTACAGAATAAATGCCATAAATACCCAGCCACCAAAATGTGAAATTAGAAATATTTCTAAGATCTGCATGGTTTAGAAAGAAAAAAAAAAATCAAATCTCTGCAGGATCTGTAGGATATAACTGTTCTGGTTAATACATACTTCTAAAAAGACAGAATTAATTAAAAGCACATTCTCTAATGATAAGATGGGCAAAGCAGGTGGGAAAACATACCAAAGGGCTGTTTAACAAAATTGTGTATTCTACACCCTCTGTGTCATTTCTGATGAACTGTTAATAATGGATAATTTGCAGCAGCTGCCCAGGACACAATTGACACCTCAGGCTACAAGCTGGATGTTAAAGAACCCTGCAAGACAGCAGAGCGTTTCTGTCTTCACCAGTGACTCAGCTGTGGTAACTCCCCTCTGGGGAGGCATCAGCACCTTCACACCCAGTCTGAGGGGTCATGTCTGCTAATGGGCCATTAAGGACTGGCACAATAGGCAGCTGCAATGACCTAGACCATCAAAGATTCCAAAAATATCCCATGACTCACAGAATTAAATCATCCATTGTGAAACTCCCCATCCTGGGAGAGGTACTGAGCATTCCCACTTGAATCTGAGCATATATAATCTTCAGGTTTTGGGACTTCTGGCCCCATTCATCAGATCCAGAGGAATACCAGAATAGGACTGCTACTGCCACTCTCAACAAGACTGCAATCATTACTTCAACAGAACTGTGACCATTATCCTCACCAACAGGTTTCCTTTCCTCTTACTTTGTACTCAGGGGGCGCACGTGGCACTCAGCACAGGGGCTAACAAACACCATTCTGTTCTTGTTCTGGGGTGTTGGGTTATACATCTGTGTTAAAACTAGTTTTTCTCTGAATCATTGTATTTGTTGTAATATTTTTAATAAATTGTAATTTTGACTTGTAATCTCTCTTGAGCTGAGTTTATTTCTCCTGCTGATATACTTTTAAACCAGCACAATTAGGGCTAAGATTGGTCTATATTCTAGAAATAAAAATTCTGGGACTTAAAAGTTTAAATTAGCATACTCAGCAAAAATCCTATCCATGATTTTCATCTTTGGAAAGCTCAGAGCAAAAGATACTGTTATTCAATTTACCTGTGTGTCTGAGCATCACTTGTACAAATCTCAGTTGACCACTCTAAAGTCTTTTTTAGAGTCAATGAAGGAATATAGATGATTAGCTTCAACCTAAAGCGGGTGTCTAATATTGGAGAAATAAACTATCATTTTGGTAGTTATTCTATCTTCATCTTAGTGTCTGAATTGTAATACTCAGTAAGATGAATCCTATCAAATATTGCTTGCAAGATATTGATGTGAAACAAGTTTTCTACAGACATGGTATTAACAGTAAGTACAGAAATGAAGATAGAATTCCAGCATTGGGCATAAATAGCTGAAATTGAAAAGATGGAAGAATCTTCAAACTAAATTAGTTACAGGATTACAGAAGATAATTGATTTGGCTATGCAGATGACTAAATAGAAAGCACAAAATACAATAATAATGGAAAACCACAATCTTTTCAAAAAAGATGTATCACCTATGTAACTCCTTAGCAAATTTATTCAGTTTATTAGATTCTCTCTCTGATTACAAACAGGTTAGATATATAAAAACAATCAACAAGCTAATCACTATAGCTGCAGTATGGAATAATCATGCTTTATGATTCTTTCAACAGGACAAATCACCCTGTTGTTTTAGGAAAAAGATGTAGGAAAAAGACTTGATTTGGGCTGATATATTTTCAGTGTCTGTGTGCACTTTTTTTTTTTTAATATATAGTTGTGCCAGAGAGGAACACAACAGAAAATTATATAAGAGGGATAGAGAACTTTAGAGTGCAACTTGAAATAAGATCTTAGCAATGTGCCAGTCAGGTTTGAAAGAATGAATTGCTTTAGCCACTGCTTTGAAAAAAGAGTCACCAAAGAGGATCTAAACAAATTTAGAGTGCTAAAGGATTTTCCAGCACAAACTTTCAAAGGAGAACTGGACAATACTTTCTGTAAAACCCTTGGTAGGGATTGTGACATTTATGTAGTTGAAATTTCCCCTCTACAAATAAAGGCCTCCTGGAGGAGATTCAAGTGCCATATCTTGGCAGATAATACTTTACTTGATGCGATCCTGGATGATGTGGGCATTTGGTAACAACTATGGCCCATATGTTCCTTTCAGCTGGGCCTTGCCACCCTCCTGCAGGATCTCGCAGGAGATATTCAGCCAGCTGGCTGCTCAGCAGTGAACATGCACAGGCAGGCTTGATACTGGAGCCTCAGTGCCGTCAGTGCCATGCCTGCCCTACGTGCCTCATACCACTTGAACAAAGAGCAGCGATCTGCTCCAGCAGGAGCAGTCAGAATCAAATCAGGTCCTCCAGTGCCTCAGTGCCCAACCTGGCCTTCCTGACCCTACAGACCCTCCTGCCAGAGAAGTGTGCAAGACCATCTGTGCCTGTCTGCCTGAAGGCCAGTTCCATTAAAGCAACAACACTATAGTTCGCTTTCCTGTACTGTAACAGCAGCTAAAAATATATCTGTTTTTCCCCCTCTCCTCCCTTGTTAATCAACTGTACTCACCCTTACTCTCCTCACCATCTCTGGGACTATTCACTCTGTCTTGCTGCATGGTACACAGATAGGGCCACAGCCCCTATCTCTTCCCAGGAGATGCAGCTTTGAGCTGTCCCTTTTGTCTTTGTTATTTCTGTGCTCTTTTTGAGTTACGTCTTTGTTCTTTACTTCTCCATGCCCTACACAGACAAAAGTTCTCACAATACGTTTTTCATTCCCTTGTCACAATCAGATCACACTTAGGGTTTCATTACCTTTAGTCTTATTGATTACTGTTTACTAGTATTGCATTGTCCTCTGTACTCATGCTGTCTACATGGGCACTTAAATATCCTTTAGTCACCAGGCAACAACATTAGCAGAAAACACAAACTTATTAAAGAATGTATTGTATGAAACTTTAATATTCAGAAGATGTATTTAAAAGGAAAGAAAAAAAAATATACAAAACTAGAAGATAAACTATCAGGGCAGAATAATTAACTGAATAAATTAAAAAAAAAAAAAAAAAGTTGTGTGTTGCTCCACAAGTCCTTGCCACCGCAGGCACTGTGGAGGCAATGGAACATGTGGAGCTGAAGGAGACCATCCCAGCATAAGAGAGGGTTTGCTTTAAGTAGATTGAACAGTCAAGAAGACTTTGAGGTCCTCCTAGTTCCTCTTTTATTTGAGCCATTCCTGTGCATGGGTGAAGTTCAAAACCCTCTGCAAGAAGGCCATCTGAGGGTTGCATTGCGGCAGACTACGGTTCTAAATAAAAGGACTTCAAACTTCTACTGATAGACGTGTTCATGCAGTACAGCCTCTGTGCTTCCCTAGCTGTTTTCCAGACCTTATCACCAGATGTGTCTGTGAATTCCTTCCTATCATCTGGAAACATATGGCATAGTGCACAGTCTTCCACATTGTCTTTCCAATTAACCACATTCATCAGAAGACCAGGTCCACAGACATGATTGAGTTGAACCCATTTTAGAAGTTGTGAAAAAACAAGAAAGTATTTTCAAGAAAATTGCCCTAGTAACCTAATGACTATGCTCAAAACTGCGGGATGGTAGTGTCCTGGACTCAAGTGTAACAACCAGAATATCTGAATAGTGGCAGGACTAAGCCAAGGGCAAGAAGAGATGGTGGTGTGAATTTGGGTCATGTTTGATGTGAGGTGAATTCTTTACACATGAAGTTTCCTTACTGTCTCTTTGTAGCCTGCTTTGTGTGAGAAGTATTGAGAATATGGTGCTTCAAGAAAAATATTAACTAGTGATGCCTCAAGTGTAGGATGCTTTCCAGCAAAATGAAGGACTGCTGACCAGTCTGCTCTGTGCTCTTTGTGCCATACTGCTGACATGCCAAGTACTAAAGTAGTCAGGTAGTGTTTCTGTGGTCTCAACAGGCTGCACAGCTGGCACAATTGTACATGCAATGTCAGCTGCTGCACAGAAAAGATACCTAGTGCTCCAGAGGAGCTCTGATGAGATTTTTTAAAAGTACCCTGGTCAGAACCACGTTCCCTAAGCCCAGAGCAGGTCCCATGAGAGGAATTAAACAATACTCATTTTCACCCTAGGTGTCAGATAGAAGCACAGATTCTGTGTCCACAGGGTAATAGATTAAATATGGTTTCTGTCAAATTCTGATAGAACTGGACTGGAAATGGGGCATACTCCAAATTTCTAGATGGCCTCAGAAAAACTCAGCAGATAAAACAGACCTGTGTCAGGAAGGGAGAGGAGGAGGGCATAGAAAGTTCATGGCTTAGCATTTCTTTTTAGTGTGCCTAGGCTGAGTTGGGATCATGGGAAATGCAAGAAAAGAGCAAGGGTGGCAAATTCCTCCAGATAATGCTTCATAAATGAAATGACATTTGGTATTAAGGGTGCACTTTTTGCTTTTGCTTTTGGGAGTGTGGGAGGCATGTTTTTTGGGGGGCAAGCAGTGTGTGCAGTGTCATTTTTATGATAAGCTTGTCTTCTTTTTCCCTATGCCGAGGAGAAAAAAGCAGAGACAATATCATGTGTGGCCATGTATGGAGTCCGTACAGGGTCGGTCTTGTTCAGGAAATGTGAATGTGTGACTGTTTTTTACCACACCACATACTCTTTGGGGTAGCACCCTGCTCTGTGCTATAGCTGGTTGCTAAGCAGACATAAAATCCACCAGCTGATGAGGTTTTTTCTTTCTTTTCTTCTGAGTTGCCCTGGGAGACTGACAAGCTGCAGCGATGGCAGGTTCACCCTCCCTCAGGCATCTTGCCTCTCTCTCTATGCCATTCTCAGTGTCACTAATCTTGAGATTCCCCTTCTTCCCTTGCCTGACAAGAACATAAATACAATTTACGCTCACTAAATCTCTCCTCAGTTCTTTCCTCGTTCCCTGGATTTGACAGTGATGGCAGCAGTGGCAGGACAGCAAAGGCAGGTGTCTGCCCTTGGCACGGACTTAGGAAAGAAGTCCTGCTGAAAGAAGTCCTGCTGTGGGGTGCTGGGCTACCACTTTGACAGGAGGGCACTACAGCTGCAGCCTTCAAATCCTGCCTTGTATGGAACAGCAGCAATCTGCCATCTAAATGCTCACTGCAGTGTATAGTATGAGAAAGCACGAGGAGTTACAAGGTGAGAGGTTCCCAGCCTGCATGCAGGAGGGAATTTTTGTTTACCATTGCATTGCCAAGCACCCGGCTCTTGTCACCTTAGCCAAGACCAAACAGAAGACTGTTACAGGCAAAGTAGTCTTGACTAAGAGATTTTTTTTTTTTTTTAAATGTAGGGATTTCCTTGTCTTTAGCATAACATTTTGAATATTAATTTGGACATTGAGGGGAAAAAAAAAAACAACATAGGCATTTAAGGCAATACGTATTCCCTCTCTTCCCAAGGCTCAGCATAGGCAAAACATGTTATCTCCCCATTTCTCAGTCATGACTTTCTTGGTTTTGTTGCAGATTATGCTCAGCCAACCCAGTTCCTTTAGGGAGGCGCAGGAGGCTGCAGTTGGTGTATAATGGCTTCTCTGACACTTCTTGTTTCTAACTAACTTTTCTCCACTTATTCTGACTTCCTCGTTTTCCCCTGTCCCACTACAAATCACCCATAACCACTGTCCCTCAGGAGTGTCCCTACTCTGACAAGGAGTGCCTGTGTCTCCTACAACAACCCCTTCAACATCAGGAAGAAAGAAAGGTCACTAGTCCTGCCTCCAGTACTGACTCCAGTACTGACTGATGAGGCTTTCAAGGTCCTGGGATTGCCACCCAGGCTTTTTGGGAGTACATTTTTATAGATAAGTTTCCCCACTCTGCAGCTAAGTTTCTCACTTTCTATGCAAATTAGTTACTGTGCACAGTTCATTCATGTAGACACCTTCCTGGAAACAGACTGGAGGACTTCAAAGGTCTTTGGTGGTCTTGATTCCCCCTGCAATGAGTCAGCCTTTGGTTGACAGTCTATGTCTGCTTTTTGACCTCAGTCCTGTGCTTGCACTGTACTGTGTTGTGCTTAGCTCCAGGAGCCAGGACAAGGGTCTTTGTCCCAGAAAAATATGACCCTATCTTCTCGTGACCCCCTTCTCCATCTACATACTCTTCTTACCAACAATCCTTGGTTGGCTCCATGGTTATCTGGCTATCGGTGTTTGAGACATACATATTAGCCCCTTATTTTCTGGGCGTCTACACCAGCTCTGCTCAGTTTCCTTGCCTCTGAGTATGGTCTCCCAGGGGGTCCCTTAAATAATTGAAAGTTTGCTCTCCTAAATTTCAGACTCCTGACTAGTCTTCACTTATCCCATATCTCTCAAGATAGGAACTCCATCCAGAGCATGAAAACTGCAGGCCAGACTGCCACCAACCTTGACATTTCTACTTAGTGTATCCATGTTGATATGCAACAGGTCATTAACACTTCCCTAGTCAGGTTATCACCTGGATTAAGACATTATCCTTGTCACTCACCAAATCTAGACTGCTTACAGCTTGCTGTCAGAGTGATTGAATTCCCTCAGCAGGATCAGAGCCTGACAGCATGATGTGTCCTGTAGTTGAATTAAAAATGTTTCATCAACAGGCTCTCTTTGTTCAAGAGGCCAAGAGGTGTAGTAAACACCTACCACAGGGTTTTCCTTGTTGCTGTGGTCCCTAGTTTTTTACCCATATACTATCTACTGTTTTTTCAAAGACAACTCTGCAGTCTCTCTGTTCTTTTACATAGAGGGCAAGCCTCCACCCATTTTTCCTTACCTGTCCCTTCTGAATAGTTCATAGCCATCAACTGTAATCATGCAATTCATCCTACCAAGTTTCAATTATAGTGATTAGATGACTAATCACTTTCTAGCTGCATTGTTTTCATCTCCTCCTGTTTACAACCCACACTGCATGCATTGGTATAGAGACTGAGGCAGGGCTCTTGATATTGTCAGCTTTTTTGAGGAACATGCCCTAATTCCTTTGAAGCATTTCATAGGTGTTTCCCTGTTGGTTGCTAATACATCAGCAGTCCCTGGCTCTTCTCTTACTCAAAACTCTAGTTTAAAGATCTCTGTACAAGTCTGAGCATCTTGTTGACAAAGATCTACTTGGCCCACTTGTTCAGGTGAATCCCATTAGCCACAAAAAGACCAGGCTGCTCAAGGGTAGATCCATGATCACAGAAGCCAGAACCCTTAGTATGGAACCAGCCATGCAGTCAGTTGTTCACCAGCTCAATTTGTCCTCTCCTTCCTAAATCCCTGCCTCTGACTGGCAAGGATAAAAAAGGAACTACCTCTGTGCCAGTCCTTTTAACGTTGCTCCAAGGGACATACATTATCTTTGGAAGGTTTTGAGTTGTGTATAATTAGACTCTACAAAGAACAGTAGGAGCAGGTGACAATCTGCAGAGTTCACCATTCTCAGCAGTTTCTCAGAGGTACCACGAATGGAGCTCCTTATAGGCAGCACCTTCACTTCTTCTTTCACAGCGGCAAGCAGTAAGTCCCTTGTCATTGTGCAAGCAGAGGCACTGTGGGATCTCACAGAGGCAGCAGTTTTTGAGTGTAATGGACTGTTTGTATTGGTGTCAGATCCAACTGGAACCAGCCATGCCCAACAGGGTGCAGATCTTGAACACCTCCCAAACAGGGCACTTTGTCAGACCCTTACCACACCAAAGGTGCCAGTCGTGCCTGATACAAAAATATATATAATTCCCTTTGAATTCTGGTTCCTTTTCCTTGTGAACAATCACGCTGTTGGTACCTTGCATCTCTTCCCAGCTGTACACTAATGAGAGGGATAAAAAGCAGCACTTCAGAGAGGAGTATTTGTAGTACAATAGCAGGAGTGACTCAGGCTGTTCAAGTATAACAAGAAATACATGAAGGGACAGATATGTAGCCTTCCACCAAATTGCTGGATGACTGTGACTGAGTGACACTGCTAAGTGATGTGGCCTCATCCATGCCACATGGCTCCATTCCAGGGCCAATGACAACTGGCAGGCAACAGTTAGCTCTGGTACAGTGCCATCTGATTTAGAGCAGAACAATGTAGGAGACAAAGTTAACAACATACCAGTGCAGAGAACTACCCCCACATGGATAAATATCTTTGGTAATGAGGATGAGAGGATAGAGTTTACCCTTAAAAAGCTTACAAATGATACAAAATTGGGAAGAAGATCTGATAGACCAGATGCTGCTGTCCAAAAGGACCTCAACAAGCTGGTGCAATGGGCAAACAGGAACTTCAAGCAGTTCAACAAAGGTAAATGCCAAGTCCTGCCGAGAAATAACGCCTTGAACCAATACATGCTGGGGAAAAATGAGCTGACGGACCAAAAGGAGTTTTTCAGAGAAAGACCTGAGGAACACTATGAACAAAAACCTGAAGATGAGCCAATGCTGTGCCTCTGCAGCTAAGAAGCGCAATAGCACATGGGGGACATTAGGCAGACAGCACTTCCAGCAGAGCAAGGAAGGTGATCCTTGCCCTTTTCTGAGCCCTGATGAGACACATCTAGAGTGCCAGTTCAGGCTCTGGGCTCCCCAGTAGAAGAGACACAGGCATCAAGTCCATAAAGATGATAAAAGGACTGGAACATGCAACATACAAGGATAAACATCTGGGATCACTTTTCCCAGAGAAGAGCAGGCTCAGAGAGAACTGATCAATTCATCTAAATACATGATGAGGCAAGTAAAGAAGATGGAACCAGACTTTTCTCAGAGTCATCCAGTAAAAACACACAAGGAAAAGGACACAGACTGAAATATAGGAATTTCCATTTCAACATAAGAAAAATCTTTTTATTATGAGGGTGGTGAAACACTAGAACAGGTTTCAAAGAGTTTGTGGAGTCTCTATCCTTGAAGATATTCAAAAGTCATTTGGACATGTCCCTGGGCAAGCTACTCTAAGTTCAAGCTGCCTTGAGCTAGGTCATCTCCAGAAAGTTCTTTCCAACATTAACTATTTTCTGCCTCTGATTCTGTGTTTTTCTCTTTAATTTACTGCTACAGATGTAGCTGGAGAGAACTAGGTCCGGGTCACACCATGTCCTGCCTCTGCCATACAGTCAAGATGAAGGCAAAGTTGCAAAGTGTCAAATACGGAATCTTACACAGGCTGGAGCTGGCTTAGGCTAGCCATGTCAGAACAGGGTTTATTCCTCTTTTGTAAATCCATCTCAGCATGTTGTAAGACCAAGACATATGTTCAGTGCTAGGCATGGAAGTACCTTTAGGCAAGTATTTAAAAGACTTGTTAAGAAAAATCTTATTTAATTTCACCATATTTCTCCACTGATGAGAATGTTCTATATCGGGCAATACTCCAGAAGATAATAATAGAGGACAGGAATGAAGGACAGATCTGAACATTACTAAGCTTTGAAGGATCTTCAAAGATGAGAATGAATTTTTATGTGGCCTGTGAGGAAAAGGTCTCAGTGTGAACTGAGCCATAAAGAAATATGAGTTAAAGCTTGTCCAGACATGATTCTATAGAAAAAGTCTCAGACAGCATGATCTTCTTTAGACTGGATAGTAGTAGATCTTCAAAGGCAAGAAAAAAAGGAACTCTGTTTATATTATATAACCTGTTTTTTTCCCCTTGAAATTAGATGTGTTTATTGAATGAAAACTATTATTATTTATAAAAGAGTGACTTCAGTTTGCACCCGAACTCCTTCAATTATTGGGAAATATATTGTGTTATCCCCTTGAATGTTATAAAGAATTGTAGTAACAGAATAATATACAGATAAATATGGTATTGTGATGGCCTAATTTTTCACATTTTATTGTACTGTTAATCTAAGTACTCTGCTTCACTGTACTTTATGTTTTCCTCATTTTTGATCATCTCTTGCTAAACTATGTGCAGAACTCCCCATGAGATTCCATTCATTTCATTAGAAAGTCGATATATAAAATGGCATGGAATCTGTCAAAAAATGAAAAAGCCTAAACCAAACATAAGCTGTTCCATATCTATTCTATACTTTGAGGGCCTTTGCTAGTTCATGCAACATTACCATTATAACATCTCTCAAGACAGAAAAGACCTTTGGAGGTATGAAGTACAGTTAAACAATATAATGAATAAACAGCATAATTTAAGGGGTAGATTTGTAAGAGAAGGCTTGGGGAAGGAAAGAAAAATTACAAAGATCTAAAACAGGGATGTCACACTCTTTAGGGTTTTCTGTGCTAATTGGGGGAAAATGGATATTAGTTTAAAGTTTTTGTCCTGAAAGAGATAAGTACAGAAAAAGCAATCACAATACAAATTAACAATATATATTATTGAGAAATAACTAGAAATGTCAGTGAAAGCCTTTGCTCAGACTGATAACTTTTTACATGAAACATAGCATTTTAAGAACTGTTGGGATAAGCTCTGCAATCTCCTCTACAATGTAAAGCAACGTCTATAAACATTTTTTCTTTATTCTTAAAATAATGCTTGAACTAATGTAAGCCTTTGCACAGCATGATATTTTAAATTTATATATTTCTAGATGTATATTTTTTATCAATAGTGTGCCTAATTGTAAGAACACATCATCAAATGGAAATGTTTTCTAATATCATAGTATGAAGTCATCTAGAAGCCAGTGCTATAGATAGCTTTTGTTTTTGCTAGATGCCAGATAAACATCTTATCCACAAATATAAATCCTTCATTTAAGTGGATTACAAAAAAGGGTCTTCCTATTCCACCTTTACTAGTTTTGAAACTGCAAACATATTTCATTCTATATTGAATGAAATGTATTGGCTTGAAAAAATGTTGTTAAGTGGTGTAAGAGAGTGTTACCCCTTTTCCAAATGATTCAGAGTGGGACCTGTCCAGCCTGGTAGCTGGAACCCAATCCCTTGCCCTAGGGGAGACATAGCCTCTGCCCAGGCTGAGGGGAATGCCTGGAGCTTTCCCAGTTGCATCTTAAAGAATAGTGAAGCTGAGAATGTGTCCCAGGGACACGCACACACAGACGCATACAAGACAAAGATATGGCCAGTCCCACAGCCACAAAGTAGATGACATCAGTTGCTCTTTCCTAACCCACCAATGCTGTAACCCCATTGTAGAAGGTCACCAAATTTTTAAGGCACAATTTGCCCATAGTCAAATTGGCTGTCACCAATCATCTCCTTCATTTCATTCCAGCTGCTATGAAAAAATTTAATTCCATCCCAGCCATTGCATCTTATTACCCATTGGTTAACACTGAAAAAGGTCCTTGACCAGATACCCTTAAAGGAGAAGACATTCTGTTTCCACATCCCTTTACAAAGGCCTTTCAAAAAGGTATGTCAAAAAGTCAAATGACAGACTAGTTCAATATCTAGGGAACTTCCCTAGAACATAGTAGAGTATTCTCAAAGCCATTTTAAACGAAGTGCATGAGAGAAGAGATTCATGCCAGAATTAACAACTAATAGCAGTACTTGCTTGATACCTACAAAATCATTTGCTGTGATCTCAGCACAGCAAGGAACCTGGGTTATCAGTCTGGACTTAGCACTACTCAAAGTGAATGCCCTGAAGCTTGAAGTATTGGCACCTCTATGCTAACAATTTTCTATCTTTCTTTTATTTTGTTTTCTTCATTCTGCATAGTTTTTTCCCCTCTGTAAGATTTACCTTTCACCTCTCACCTCGTGGAAAAATTCACATTCAGTAAGCTGACATATCCCAACAGAAAATATATCCATTTTTTAAAAAAAAGCATACAGTAATTCTTTTCTAGAGGAAAGGAATTCTTTATTCAGTTTAAATTCACTGATATTGTCAAGCAATAACAAATTGTGTGTATCTGCAAGGGCATTGCTGTATTTCTAATTTTGGTGTGGGGTTTTTTCCACTGAACTGTAGAGGAAGAAATTGAAACTCTAATGTTATAAAATACTGTATTTTTGTTCATTTGCACATTGGAATTTTTTTAGTTATTGAAGTTTGTTATCTGTAAATGGTATTAGAGCTACAGTCAAATCACTAGTTTTCTAATAACTAATACTTACCTTATCCCAAACTTTTCTATGTAGCCTTATGAAGAGGTTCTGGTACAGTTTATTTCTTTGTAGGTTCCTTGTTACAGCAGGAATTTAAGCAGGAATTTAACTGGAGCAGTTCTACCTAACTGTGATGGCATTTTTTACCATCAGCTTTTCAGTGCACATGAACGCTTTGGCTATCTCATTTCTTTTAAGATCCATTATTGGCATATTATTTAAAATTATCAATTTTGCAAGATGATTAGTATTTCTCTTGTCTGTTATTGACCTCAGCATCACACCCTTCTAAGGTTATAATGTCAAAAGAAAACTGTAAGCATGAAAGTAGACAGGTAGGTGCCTTCTCAATAAAACTTACTGAAGACAGAAAACAGAAAAGTAGCAAATGAACATAAAATAAACAAATGTCCTTGGGGGAAAAAAGACAGAAAGAGCAGGTGAAAAGTTAGATGATTGAGGCAAGGCAAGAAAGAGTCAGAAAAGAAAGGACTAAGAGTCTAAAAGAAAAATAGTACTAAATATAATAGAATTGTATTTATGTATTTTCAGTTCTTGGGGACAAGAGGAAACAACAGATGAAATAAAATAACAAATAACAAACAATTCTTACCTTCATAGCTAGCTTGAATGGACAGAAGCTGGATGCCTGACTGTAAATTAGAAAGACAGATTTTAAGAAAGAAAAAAAAAAAAAAGAAAAAACAGAAAAACATCAGATTCTACTTTTTTTAGGACTCAAAGATATTTAGGAAGAGGACTTGCAGTTTGGTTACTCCAGAAAGAGAAAAAAAAAAATCTGATAAAGTGAATAAAGGCTATTTATTTTGAACATTGAAAACAAAATCTGAGAGTGAAAAAAATTATTCCATTTGTTCTATATTTTATATATTGTAAAATAAATCTTAGTCTTTATAATGCATAATGTGGGCTAAAACTTAGAGTCTATAAATATTTTAAAATTCATATTCCTTTGATTTTACTCCAAATTAGAAATTTTACCAGATTTAATATAGAAAACATAAAGTAGAAAAATGTCTGAGTCTTATTAAAAATATTCTCTATAATCACGACAGACAGAAACCTACACATCTCTATGCAATTCCAGAAATCCATCCAGAATCCAGTCATCACTGAAACTATTTATACATATCTCCTTTAATCTTTATAATATGAACTCTCCAGAAACCTTCTCATAACTATAAACAGTGATAAATAGCCAACAGCTTCAGTACTATTTTTTTCCACTCATAATTAAAATGGAAAGTAAATGTTAAGTTTTGTAAAGGCAGAGATTCCTGATAAAACAGGAAGTCCTTGAGCATATTCCTCATCATCAGAGTAAAAAAATAACTTACTGATGAATGACTGTTCTCACTAAAAAACAGTCAAACGTTTCAGAATCCTCTGAGTCTCAACCTTTCCATTGTTTGCTACAGGTACTACTATTTATTCTTTAGTTTCTTAATAGAATTAAAGAATTCTTACTCTTATTTTTGTAACAGAAAAAAAAAATCTCAACTGATAGTTCTCTCATCTTTTATCCAAATCTGTTGTATACTGAGTCTGAGAGGGAAAGTGTGCATCTTGCAAAGTCCTTCTGTCCCTTGGTCTTCAGAAATGCACATTTATGATTTTACATCACAGAATATGCTGAGTGGGAGGGGACCCACAACCATCAAGTCTAACCCTTAGCCCGGCACAGGACCATCCCCAAGAGTAACACCATGTGCCTAAGAGTGTCATCCAAATGCTTCTTGGACTCTGTCGGGCTTGGTGTTTTGATCGCTCCTCTGAGGAGCGTGTTCCAGTGCCCAACTACCCCCTGGGTGAAGAACCCATTTCTAATATCAGATCTAAACCTCCTATGACACAACTTCAGGCCATTCTCTGGGTTCCCTCACTGGTCAACACAGAAAAGAGATAAGTTGCCCCTCCTCTTGCCCTCGTAAGAAAGCTGCAGACTGCAATCTGGTCTCCCCTCAGTCTCATCTTCTCCAGGATGAGCAGACCAAGTGACCTCAGCTGCTCCTCATATGGCTTCCCTTCAAGGCCCTTCACCATCTTCATTGCCCTCCTTTGGACACTCGCCAATAGCTTAATATATTTCTTATATTGTGGTGCCCAAAACTGCACACAATATTCAAGGTGAGGCTGCCCCAGTGCAGAGCGGAGCTGGACAATGCCCTCCCTCGACTGGCTGGTGATGCTTTGCCCGATGCCCTCCAGGACATGGTTGGCCCTTCTGGCTGCCAGGGCACTGCTGACTCATATTGACTTGCCACTGACCAGGGCTCTCAGGTTTCCAGCATCTCAGTTTTATTTTCCACTGAGATCTAATCACACTTAATGTACTAAATTGTAGTCCTGCACTTGCACTGCCCTGTCATGCTAAAAATTACCTGTGCCTTATAGTGCCTCAGTTACCATAAATAAAGACTAATTAATACATTTCTATGCCCAACATGTAAGAAGTAAAAATAAAAATGTGAATAAATGTAGGAAAATGTTGTTTCAGCACATTATTTCCCCATATGAGCACAAAAATCCCTCTGGGCCTGAAGAGCATGTGTGCAGCAAAATACATGATACCTCTTGCCTTAGATATTTGCTGTATGTACTATAGTTTTTGAGTAAAAATCTGTGCTTATTTCTTCAATGCAACAAGAAGGACAAGTACATCTGGGAATAGCAGCAAAACATAAAACCTGCTGGAGTCACCTTGCAATGTTTCCTTGCACTGATAGGGACAACTGGTTAATCACAGCTCTACATGAAACAAATAAAAAAAAAAAAATAAAAAATAAAAAAAAAAAAAAAAAAGACCCGGATAGGTGAGGAGAACATGCCCATCTGGTCACAGACAAGGGACTTGGAAGACCTACAAAAAGAACTAAGTGCTTCCTGAGTAACAAGAATCCTTGATTGAGATAGTGACTCTCAAGTATGGTTGAATTTCAGAAAATAATCAGTTCAACCTTACAAGCCTGTACAGATGAGTTTGGATCCAGGTGGCAAATGGCACATGCTCACACAGCTACTCAGGAATAATTTTCTCCAACATCGGTAAATGTACAACATTTCTATTGTGACCCATAATAACAGATACATCTGAGAAATTTGAATTACATGAACCTTTCTTTCTAAACTCTTCTCCACAAATCAGCACAAAGCTAGTTATTACTAAAAATAATAGCGCTATAATTACTGTGTTCAGTTTACTTCTATGAAGTCCTGTATGTTGCATAGTTTAAGTTAAATCATAAGCAAACTAAGATACAAATGACAAATTCTGGATTTATGCAGTTCATAATTTTAAGTTTTAATGTTTTGCTATGATTTATTGAGGAAGTTTTATGAGTCATATATATAATGTCATTAACTATGCAATATTTAATCAAGGAAATATTTACAAGTTAAAGGCAAGTGTATATTTCATCTTACAAACCCCACATTTGTGCTGAAATTTATTGTTCATGTACTGCAGAACTCAAGGTGTTTTTTAGGTAAAAAAATTACTGACACTAGCATTTAGAAGTTATAGCAAAAAGCTACTTGTCTTAATTTAGTGTTCTGATTTTTTTCCCCACTTGGGGCAGGGTTGTTTTAATTTAATTTTTGTTAGAAGATTATCAGCTTTGATAAATATAATTTTTAGTGATAGTAAGCAACAACAAACTGTTCTATATGTCCCAAATATCAATTACACAGTGATTTATGTGTGTGTGTGTGTGCATTTAAAGCAGTAAAAGTGCAATCAACATAAGAGAGTTTTCTCTCACTACTGTGTACTCAGCCCAACAGATGTGGAACATACTGATGTTTATCAGGTATCACAAGTGCTGCTGTAAGCACTTATTTCTGAATGACACTGAATTTCTTAAAGAAGCTGGGTTAGGATAAGATTCCAAAGTGGGACTGCACAAAACTTGAATGTGCCTCTACTAGTAAGAAGATAAAATTAGTTTCTGAGTTAAAAGGCAATGACTTTTTGATACAAGCTTTGGTTTAGCAAACCCAGTGAGTTTGAATTTTGTTGTTACTCTAATTCGAGATCTCTAGCAGTTAACAGGACTCAGCAGCTCCTTTTTCAGATAACACTAACCAAATTTAAAATGAAAATCTCCGATACTGAGCTTTATCACTTAAGTGACAAGAAAAAATGTTTTTACCAACCTGGATGAAATATTTTCAGACCAGGTTTTCCATGTTACATTTTTAAATCATAGTTAATAAATATTGAGAAAAAGGTTATGGAAAATCAAATTATAAACAAATTAAAATCTGATAAACAAAAAACTAATTTAAATAGCAAATATTGGTGAAAAATGGCTAATTTCTGCCTCCCACCAAAGAAGAACATGGATTTATTTTTTTCACCCTACTCTATCAAAGATTTATCTCCCTTAGTTAATCCTATGCTATACCAGATACTTATAGCAAAGTGTAACATATATCTGAACTAGAATGCAATGTAGATATGGTCAGAGAAGTCTGCAGGGGTCTGAAATACCAGCAGCACCTTTCTTTAAACTACTTAGAGTTCTCTTCTTAGAATTTTTATTCTTTAGATTCTATTCCTGGATTCCTCATTTTCCCAAATATCAAGTAATATATGTGCATTTTATAGATTATATTATTATATATTAGTATATTCTATGTGTTATATTATTCTAATATTTATTTGTATTTTATATTATATTTAAATATTTTCTATATCTATACATCCATTATCTAGATAGCTATCTGTGTGTATTTAACATATACCCTTAATATATACCCTTTAATATATACCTTTATATTGCATGGTGAAAGCATTTCAGTAGATATCTCAGACATATATGGAGAGGTGTGCCCACCTAACAGAATTTCAGAGTCCCTTATAGTAAAGCCAAATCCAGAAGTTTCTAAGGAAATTTTTTTAAAGGTGCATAAATAAACTCTCATGTTTGCAGACTAAAGTTATAGTAACTTTACATTGATCACAAAAGGGCAACAGCTGTGATTTTAAATAATACAAGTTCCCATTTTCATCTTTTTAGAAAAATGTTGAAATACTTACTGACACTCATGCCTTGTATATGTAACTTATCATATATATAAACACATAAAACTCTCCAACAAAATTGAATTCTTATTCTTAACTTATATTTTATCATAATGTGCTCTCTGGTTTATGAAAAAATAAAAGTGCTCACAGACAATGACTTATCCATTTAATCCTTTCAGTAGCCATGGATGACATCTAGACAATTAGTTTTACATAGTGTTCTTACAGTTCAGATGATTGATCTGACCATACCATGCACTTTTGTTTGTGGCTAATAATTAGGAAAGCTTTAATCTTACCTTAGTGTTAGGTTTATTAAGAAATTTATCTGTTCATGGTGACTTTGGAGAATATTTTGTTCCAGGAAACAAATTAGAATATTTCAGAAGAATTTCATACAGGATACATCTACAAAGTTATAGCTACATTCAATTTATTTCTGAACTGGAATATGTTAGGAGCAAATAAAACAAAATTCGTACTAGATTACTGTGGGAGGACACGATAGCTACAAGATGTGGAAAAGAAACTTTCCTAAGTGGACTTACAAGGATGGAGAGGCCAAGGACCAAGCAGAGACTGTGGAGCTTCGCACATTCACGGCAGAGGCTTGAAGAAAGGGCTGAACTTTAATTGCTTATGGACATTTCTTGATCCTGCATATGATTGCTCATAAAGGGATCGACTCACTAGTATACAACTGTTTGTAGAAAGCAGAACCTCCCCTGTTTATGGTTTTCCCCATGGCTATCTCCCTATGTGCACCCCTCAGGCTGATCCCCAACATGGCGGATCCCTTGTTGTTTTATCCCCAGTTCCTCTCCATGTTGTCTCCTTCCCCCTCACCGTTTTCCCGCCTTTGTCCTGGACCCTGTTTCCCCATTGGTCCATTTTCCCGCCTTTGGCGAGTTGCCCCTGATTGGCTGTTCGGTTGCCTGGTTACACACTCCGCCCCTGTTCCTGTCCAGTTGCCTCCAAGTTCCAGAACCTTCCCTCAGAGCCCTATAGAAATCCGAGCCCCAGCTGAATAAAGACCTTTTGTGCCTTCACCCTGAATCTCTGTGGAGTGGTGTTGTGTGCAGAAGGTCATCGGTCAGCGGCTCGTCAGATAACTAAAAATTTGAGAAAACAAAACACTGTGTTGTAATAGCTCATCAAAACTTTACAGCTCCTTTTCCTTTTTGTTTAATTTCTTAAGCTGTATTTATCCAATACTGATAGACTTGGCAGAAAGAAAAGTCCTCTTTTTATCCACAGACCAATTGCAGTACAAGCCACATAATTGTGTTTTTGCTGTCCTGCTATTGGTCTCAAATGCTCAGGAGCCTGTTTTTAAAGGTGAGATAAAAAATTGTCATTTTCTATTTATTTTCAACCCTCTTCGTCCCTGCTGAAACTGCCAATTAGTTTCAGCTCCAGTGTCATATGAGTTCAACAAGAACCTGAGGAAACCAATGTATTTTGTTAACAAATTCTTGTCATGCTACAAAACAATTAACTAGGAGAGAAGTAAAAATACTCAATTATTATTAGTTTAGTTAAACTTTGACATTAGCTGATCTTCTGGACTCCTGTTTAAATTGTACAAAATCACACTAGAGATAGATAAAATTCTTACATTGCATTTTTTCAAATAAAATTTTGAATTTTGCTTTCATTGTTTTTTTAGAATGGTATTTTTCCTTTGAAGTTCAGACAGAAATAATACATCCAGATTTAGTTCAAACGTAAAATCACAGCCTGAGAAAGAACATGCACATCCACATCAGCAGGTACTAAAGATCAGTAGGGTACATATGAACAGAAAAATAGCTGGTGACAAGTATATGTTGTCCATACATGTTTGTGAAGGGTTGACCTTGTCCAGCTACTAATCATAGAACCATATAATGGTTTGGGTTGAAAAAGACGTTAAAGGGCATCTGGTTTCAACACCTCTGCCATGGTCAGGTAATCTTCAGTAACACTAATCAGGTTACTCAGAACTACATCCAATCTGGCCTTGAACATTTCCAGAGGTGGGAATTCCACAATTTCTGTGGGTAACTTGTTCCAGTGCCTCACCACCCTCACCATAAAGAATTTCTTCCTAACACCTTATCTAATTTCACCCTTTAAGGACTATTAAGCACCCATTAGATGCTCACTTATTTCAACCTCCCAAGAAAACCTCTTTTGGGTAATAATAATTAAAAAAAAAAAAAAAAAAGGTAATGTACAGACAATGATTCATCATATCTCACTAGAAGACGAATGTCCAAGCAGTCTTCAAGCTTTTCTGCCTGTGATCCCTCCCAACATCTTGTCTACCCCCAGCCTACTTGTGGGGGCAGACAGAGTGAAACATACATCCTGTGCAAACACTGCTCAGCAGTAGCTAAAACTTCAGTATGTTAGCAAGAGCAACTGCACTATTTTTGAAGATTTTTCCCAACATTCACTTATTTATTTTAGTCCATAAATTTTCTGTCTAACTCTTTAATTCCTTTCAGTCATTCTGTGAATTAGGGCTATGAGGTCCACCCACACACACAATCACACACAGATGTTGTTTGTTGCTAATGTTACTCACTGTCTCTTGAGCCAGTCACTTTTAATAGAGAGCTTTTACTGGAAATTATATAGTAGGATAGAAGCAGAAGATATGCTAACAAATACAAGCCTCCTCTGGATGAATTTTCCCATATATAACAGCAACATCATGGGTAATTAAAGATGACTAAATGACACACAATTTTATACTTATATTTATGTATATATTTAGAAATGTACATGATATATGACATATTAGTGTGTACATGTGTATGAATATATATACACATATATATATTAATATCACAGAACTGTAGAATCTGAGAATTGTCGAGGTCAGAAAGCCCATCTAGCCCAGTGTTGTGCTCAAAGCAAGATCAGGTAAAGCAGATTGCTTAGGGATTAATCCGGAGAGGTTTTGAATATCTCCAAGCATGGAGACTGTGGAGACTCCAATACCTCTCCGGGCAACCTGTGCTAGTGTTCCAACATTCTCACAAAAGAAAAAAAAAAAAAAAAAAAAAAATTTGGTTTTGGTTAGGGGGAATTTTGGTTATTTCAGTTCGTGCCCATTGTTTGTTGTTTGATTTGTTGCCTTTGAGA
>JAWWEE010000105.1:73430020-73443950 GCA_035221455.1 Xenops minutus | reverse complement strand
TGCTTGTAGCAAGCGTGGGTAGAGCCCTTGTAAATCTTCGTTCGCGAAGCCTAGCCATGATGATGATGATGATGACTCCCTCCCATCAGAGATTTATACACATTGATCAGACCTGCAAAGAGCCTTCTCAAGGCTAAACAGTCCTATCTCTCTCAGCCCCTCTCCATATTACAAAATCTTTAATTCCAAGTTATGTAATATATGAGACTGTCTTCATTAAAATCAAGACCATCTCTTTTCTGTTGTTTGCATCATGATCTGCATTCACTGAATTACTAAGACCTGTTCCACAGATAGGTGAACCACCCAGAGCTCATCATTGCTGTCTTCTGACTCATGCGTCAGGGTTTCACCCCATAGGATACCAAGAAAGAAGGATGGGAAAGATGCTCCATGGACTAGGAGGTGAGGCACAGCCAGAGTCCAGAACCTAGGGGAGCTCTCAGATCCTGCAGTTTAATAGGACTCTACCAAATCAACCTGTTTCATCACATGCAGTATAGGATATCATAATTGTCTAGCAGTGTTTCACTGTAGTTTCATGCAACTCCTCCCAGAGTCTTTCCTAGTCCTACACATTTAATTAAAAATATGTGTCCTTTCCTTAGCTTGTCAAGCTCTTAGGACCTATGTTGTAATTCTAAACAAGATGGTGTTCCGCTAGAAGCTTTCACTTCTTGTGGTTTGTTGCTGTCTGTAAGGAAGGACTAGTTATAGCAAGCATTTTACAAGAAAGATTTTAAATACTAGCTAGCTTGGGTGTAGTTTGTTTTGTTTTGTTTTCTGGTTTTTGTTTTGTTGTTTGGGGTTTTTTTAAAAAAATTTCTGTTATTAAAAAGAGATAAATTGCGTTGTTTTACAGAAGTGTCAAATATGAACACTTTTTAGTTACTCTACTCTTGGGTATGCTTATGCTTTTAAACATCAAAGCAAACTTTTAATTACAGGAAAGGAAATGAAAACACACGGCATTTTGATTTATAGCTACTGCATGGTATTTCTGAAGCCTGAGAAAGTTATTACCCTAGGGGTTTTCAAACACTTCACTGTCAGTTCTTATTTTCTAAGAAGAATAATAATAAATATTGTCACTAACTAGATTTAAAAAACACTTTATTTTCTCCCCTTTCTCTCATCTAGGCTAAGCAGAGCTTTGGTCCTGATAAGAAACTGGGTCTCAGCTCAGTTTGAGATTTTATTATAGTTATAGAGTAAGATTTGCGTTCTCTGGTGCATGGGGAGAAGTAGGAATGTGAGGGAGTGGAGGCAGTCTGCCCATGGCAAACCAACTGCACTCGCTACTGCATCAGACTGCTGCCACACCACACTAGAGCTGCAATTTTGTCAGGTGAGGGGTGGCAAGAAACACCAAAATTATCCTGGCCTGCCTTCAGATATCTTTTTTAGACTTTCAACTGACAGTGATAGTGTTTTTTATAAGGAGACAAACATTATTTGGCTGGCTCTCCTTTCCCTCAGTGCTGTTATATGTGAAATAGCTACTCTTCCGGGTATATGGGATAACATTTTAAGCTACTACTGCCACCTTATTATGGGATTATAAAACAATTTTCTTAGAACCATCTCATATGATAAAACATTTATATGAAGAATCAATACCTATTCCTCTGGGTTCACTCTCTTTCTTTGAGTTTTAATTTCCACTCTAAGTACGTATATCTCTACAGCTGCTGGAACTGTTCTGGCCTGCAGGACTGAAGTTAAGCAGCATTACTAAGTGTTGACTGGGTCTGGATTAAATGTGCACTTAAATACTGGTCATGGTATGTATAACTTTGCCTGAAGTTCAGACGTGTCTTCTTCTGGTACATTGATATCTTTTGCACAGGTTCTGGCAATTTTTATGTCTACTTCTCTACTGAAAAAAAAAAAAAAAAGTCTAACTATAAATTACATTTGCAACAATGTAGATTCATATATTTTAAATATTTTGATTGACATAAAGGTTAATAGAAGGAGCATTAGGGTTTAGGAAAAACAAAATTATGTCTTTATTTCCCTCTTCTCACAAAAATGTTTTCTGTGCCATTAGGCAAATATAATTTAGCTTTTGTGAACTGCACTTCACTCCTCATGTTGTGGAGAAAACTGCATGGCCATCTCCTCCTAAAAACAAATTGTGTGTTGGGAGAACCAACACATTCCATTATTATAGTAATTATGATGATAAAAGTCAATTATTAATCAAGATACAACCTAAGGCACAGTCTAACTAAGGTTTGTGTTTTATAACTTATTTTAGTCAAAATACTGCATTCTTGAACACTGAAGTTATACCTAAGCATATTACTGAGAAATTTTACCAAAAAATGGAGGAAACATATTTTTAAGAGTTTTTCCACCAAATGAAAGAAACTAGAAAATAAATTTACCATTTTATCAGTAGTGAGGACTCTGTTGAAGCAATAGAAAAGATTAATATGAAACAATTCAAAATAGTTGCCTGCTTATGCTTTCTTTATCTTCTTCTAATCTGTGTGAATTCTGAAGTACAGCCACTTTAGGGAATATCTGGAAAAAAATAAGTGCTGACTAAACACTTTTTTTACATCTTTTTAATCTTGTCTTGCATTTTATTTATATATATATATATGTTACTTTCAGGAACTATTTTCACTTTTATTTTTTTAATTTTTTTTTTTACACTTGAGATCAGAGAATTTCATTAGTGTTTGAATCACCTCAAGAGATAACTCTGCATCTAGATCTGAGTTGCCTGCGAAATAGTCACTTGGGAAACCACTTTTAAGCTGAGGCACATGGAGCACTAGTGGTAGAGTAACTTCAAAGAGAAACATGATCTACCGTGGAGCTGGGAGTAGACCCTGAGGATCAGAAAATAAGAATAGTCACACTGATTTAGTTCAAAAATCAATCTAGACCCATATCTTGCCTCTTATAACAGCTAAAGCAGACAAGGATTCTTGACACTTCTACTTAGCCAGAATATATAAGCATAGTCATAGAGATGCATATAAAATAAATATTTTAAAAAAAATAGGTTTAGAGGTGTGTACTTTTTATAAGATTTCACATAGTACTTGAACATGATTAAAAAGGCTTTTCTGTCAAAAGAAGAAACCTTCCACAGCTGCACTGCTGAGAGAGTTGATTTTATCTCAGAATTTTGACTTGCCTCCTTAATTTCTGTAAGCCAAAGAGAATTTGGCTGAAGTTGATTAGTCAGGCACATCTGGAAAGATTTCAGCTAAATAGTGATGCCCAGGAATTTTATCATTTTTCAAGACTGTGTAAACGCTTAGTAAAATTAAGTGATTTTTAATCTCAATTCCAGAACTTTTTTTTTTTTTTTTTTTGTACTAATCTTCTCCAGAGGAAACTTACATCTGTTGTAGACTTGTAATATTTAGGTGGTCTGTTAAATACAGATAAGTAGTGGGAAAGAATCTGAAGTCCTGCTCTGTCCACCTGGCAGAGATCCATCCTCTCTCTAAAATGTCTCTTCTTTCAAATTAATTAAATGCTTGTTTAATAACATTTCAGAATAATCTGACTCTCTTAGTACCACATATCCCACACGTTTTCTACCTTCTAGGGCATAAAGCAAATCTTTCTGAACTTGTCAACTCAAAGTGAAGGGGTTGGGAGTCAAGCTGGGAGGAATTTCCTTACCTGAAGAAATGGCTGATAAGTTTTGTGGCTTCAGCTATGTGGTTTATGGATTTGAGGAAGGGAGTTGCTGATGGTTGTTTGCTTGTTTTCATTCAACACAAATAAAAAATTCTGCCTGTTATAAATGTACTTAATTTCTTTTTCTGACAGCACACATTTGGTATTTTGGAAATATATGACAGAAAAAGCAAGGAAATCTTTATTTATATTTCTTTTTTTAAATAGAGGTTGAATTTACTAGATTATTTCTTGTGCAATACACTATATTTCATAAGTTCTAGAAACACTGTGTTTTTAATACTTTGACATAGTTTAGGAAAATAATGATAAAGATCTTGTTTCTCAAGCTTCAGTTAAACTATTCAGGCTACATATTTTGTTCATTTGAATCTTCAACTAAAAAAATGTCATGACTTATTTTCTGATATCATTTCACTAAACTTCACTCATTAATCTGGAACTATATAATAAAATCTTATTTATAAGAATTGAATTTGTATATCCACACATTCTTATCATTCCATCATTCTATTTGTATCTCAAAACACTTTGTGATCATTTTAAATTATACATTTTCTCATTTTATTCATTTGAACATTTTCCACTCCTAGCATATCATCATCTTCTAGACCAAGTAAATATAGCATTTTACTTGTTCAATATACTATAAAGATTTTAATAAATGATTACACACACACTCATGCAAGAGAGTTGGCTGAATAATTAATAATGAATCTTTCCTATTATTCAATCTGCATGAATAATTGCTAGGCTGTAGACTATTCACAAATAGTTTATTCTGAGTATTCACTATTTAAAACCTTAAATATGTCCTGGTTTACTGCTTTGTAGTTTATATGCAGAATGTGGAATATGACATTTTCCTTCTGTGAAGACCAAAATTCTTAGCTTCAACACAAAATGCTGAAAGATGTAGTACAATATTCACTTACAGAATGGGAGAAGGTTTTAGGGAGAATGGCATATGAAACAGCTATGTATTTCAGGGACTGAAAGAACAGATTTGGCAGATAAAGAGAGCTATGTAAGTGTAATATGTTTGATAAAACAGGTAGAGGATAACATATACATAACATATACATATATATGTCTTAGTAAAATGACAATCATCTTTGAAAGGTCATGGCAGATAGAAGAGGTGCCTGAGGACTGGGAGAAAGTAAATGTCACCCCAGTCTTCAAAAACTGTAAGAAGAAGGACTCAGAGACCTACAGTCCACTCAGCTTCACCTCAGTCTTCAGAAAGGTGATCAACAGCTTATCCTGGAAGGATCTCTAAGCATTTGGAAGACAGGGGGTGATCAGCATGAGTCAACATTGATTCACGAAAGGGAAATCATGCTTAACCAACTTGATTGCCTCCTATAATGGCACAACTAGCTAGATAGATGACAGGACAGCAGTGGATGTTGTCTACCTGGAGTTCAGTGAGGTTTTTGACACTGTCTCCTATGATATCCTCCTTGGCAAGCTCAGGAAGTGCAGTCTGGATGAGTGGATGCTGAGGTGAATTGAGAACTGGCTAAATGGCAGGTCGCAGAAGGTGATATGTGACTCAATCTAGTTTGGAGGATTGTAACTTGATGTGCCCCCTCAGTGGGCCCAGAATTGCTAGACCAAGTATTGCTTGGCTTACTCATCTGTGCCTTCGGTGAATGGGTAGAGTGCCTCCTTGACAAGTTCACTGAAACAAAACAGGGAGGAGTGGCTGGTTCTTCAGAAGGAGCTTGGCAGGCTGGAGGGCTGAACAAGATGAATCTTTTGAAAGTCAGGAAATGCAAGGGCAAGGACAAGTAAGGTAATCCTTCTCCTCCATTCAGCAGAGGCCACACCTCGAGTACTTTGTCCAGTTTGGAGCTCATCAGTATGAGAGAGACATAGACATACAGGAGAGAGTCTAGCAAGAGGCTATCAAGATTATGAAGGATTCTAAGCAAGAAATTGCAGATTCAAACAGCACACCTTTGGTGCTGCTAAAGACATCTCAGGAAAAAAAAAAAAAAAGAGTAGAGCATCTTTTCTGTGAGAAAAGGCTGAGGTAGCTGAGATTGTTCAGCCTGGAGAAGTGAAGGATTAAGGGGATCTGATCAATGTATGTAAGTATATGGAGGAAAGATGTAAAGAAAATAGAGCCAAGATCTTTTAGTAGTGTCCAGTGACAGGACAAGAGGCAATGGGCACAAACTGAAACACAAAAGGTTCTTCCTGAAGAGCAGAAAACACTGTTTTTATCGTGAGGATGACAAAACACTGTCACAGCCTGATGAGAGAGGTTACACTACCTCCATCCTTGGACATACGCAAAAGCTGTTTGGAGAAGGTCCTGGACAACTGTCTCAAGGTGTCCCTGCTTGATCAGGGAAGTTGGGCAAGATGACCCCCAGAGGTCCATTCCAACTTCAGTCTTACAGTGATACTGCGATTCTGTTAGTCTGCTGGTAGATTTAATATGAGTCACCATCAGGAAAGTGCAGTCTAGTAGCAGTGTTTCTGGTTGAGGTGCATCAGGATTAGCCTTATCTTTTCCAGCATTTCAGCAGTGATCCAGAGTAAAAAATCTACATGTAATGTTGATAAAAAATTATAGTGGAAAAGATTGTCAGAAAAGGAAGAAAATAGTAAATAAGGCAATTATTTAGAGAAATATGGATTACTTCATGAAGTAAACATGTTTGCACAAATACGTTTTAATTCAGCCAACTGCACATCTGAGGAAGAAAACAATTGAACCTAACGATTCTGAAAAGATCAAGAAACTGCTAAAAACAACAGTAAATAATAGTATCTATTACAGCTGTGAGAAAAAAAAAAGGCAAGTTTTTGATTAAAAAAAATCTTACGGTGAGTAAGAATAGAACAGAATTTTATTTTTGTTTTTAGCAGGTGGAAATTGATTTTTTTTTAAATTTAGGTTGGCAGTTGTGTGTATACACTTAAATATGGCTATTGTCAAATTGAAGCACAAATACATAGATAAAGAAAAATAGGGTTATAAACTTAGAAGACTAAATGAAGTTGGGAATCTTCAAGATATCTATTTCTATAGCTTAGCAAAGAAGCAAAGAAAGTGCTGAGATGTTTCTTAATGACAGTAGCTAAAATTATCAAAGAAACTAAAATTTAAGAGAAAGGAAAACATTATACTTGACAGCGAGTAGTATAGAATATTCTTACTTCCTTTTTATCTTTCCAGCTATGTTTCTTTGTGGAAAACCTGAACTCTGAACTCTCCATATGACATGAAGTGTTCTTCAGTTCCTGAATGCCATTTCCACTGTAAGCAACATGGATTCCTGTACATACATATCGTCCTTGGGTGATATAAAAATTTCAGTTTCTAGTCTGGCTGTGAGAAAAAAATTAAATCATGAGAGCCCTTACAGCTAGACTGTTGTCTAAGCAAGAACTGGAGCCTTTCACACTTTCATTACACCTGTATTTTTAGAGATTTTGAAAGACATTATTTCATTTTGTAATGGCATTTAAACAAATGTGAAGTTCCTAGATTTTTTTGAAAAATTGTATATTTGTTGTTCTTTCTAACTCACCTTAAAAGTTACCTATTGAAATAGATTTTTATTATTATGATTATTTATTTTGCATTGTAAATAATGTTAAAAAAAATTCCAATGTTACTCCTTGGTTTGAGAAGAATTTTGTCAAGTACAAATTATTACTCTTCATACTAAGACAAATAAATGAAAACTTAAATCTGAGTCACACAGGAGGCTTGTTTAATGATCAGATACTATTTTCTGTATGTTTAATCTGTGATTATTTGGAAAAAAAAAAAAATGCCCTTCTAATGAAAATTCTTCCTGAAGCAGGGAGGTGTCTGGGGAACTGAATGAATTCCTTTCTTATGTTAGAATGCTCTGTTTTGGAAAGATTTGTAACAAAAGCCACCCCAGCTGTAAGCAAAAAACAACAAGAGAGGAGTTACAATCCTGTAACACAGGCTATGACTGTTTCTTTATCCTATAACCTAGTGGCATTCATCCAAAGTCTGTGACAAAATTCCTTTGCTTTTCTGCAAAGATCTCAGCCAAGAGATACACTGGGAATACTCAACTATCCTATAGTGTTCTTTGAGAAAAGATGTTGTCAGTCTTTCCTGGGTACTCTGCTCTACCTTTACTAAATATTTGATAGATATTCTAGTAAGGTTTGGAAGATAGATATATATCTAGACAACCAAACTACAGACTTAAGCTTTTCCTTGCTGTTTTAAAGAACACTTAAATATTTACTGTAGAGAAGAAGAGTATCAACAGCAGAGACAAATGCATACTATTGAGAATACACTTCGGCTATGGCAGAAAGACTGAAATCTTCTCTCTCTTCTTTACTGTCAAAGAAAAATATCAGATTAATTCCAAAAAGATAGATTCCATATCTTGTTTGATGTTTGTGACCCCTTCCATACTATATACCGTATGAAATGTTTCCACTACCCATTCTGGGTTCTAAATTCACTCTTTCAATTACCTTTACTTTTATGACATAGCTATTGGAAAATTTCAGAAATTCAAAAACATATTTAAATAATTGCATTTTAATATCTCCAAGTGTTTTCCATTTCTCTCTCTCTCTCTCTCTCTCTCTTTCTCTCTCTCTCTCAAACACACACAGAGACATTTAATTGCTAAAAGACAAACAAAAAATAATTCTGAGTGAGCCTGGGTTTATTTTTGGTCCAGTCCACAAATCAAACAAATACTGTCATGACTTGAAAAAGATACACTGTCACAAAATTAGAACACACTGAAATGGACTGGTATTTCCCTTTTATTTTAATAAATAGTCAAAGTAAAACTGGTTTTATATTACTTAATTTTCTTCTATGTATTTTCTTACATTTTTATTTTATTCAAAAATGCTTACCAATTTATTTTATATACCCATGCTTGTAGGCTGGTCAGAAAAAACTTTGCATGCTACTGGACTAGCTAAAAGTAATTCATCTTTATTATAGGGCTGTCAACATATATTTATGTTCATGTGACTATCCTCTGTTTGTGTACACTATGTTTATCACAGAGAGACAAATAAGCTCACTCTGTGTGTGATGCTAATTACTAGGTTGCCAGCATAGCAGCACTAAATTATGTTTTACCAAAGCAGATCCAAAGAGATTGGAAGCTTTCCATCCACAGTCCATGTAAAAGACCCATCTGTACTAAAAAAATCAAGACACAGTTCTTTCCCATAACAGCATAGAAATTTTTACCATCACCCCAGAAAATTTTTTTCTGCAGTAGCTGAACACCTTCTGGTTTTGTAGTTAACTGGAAAAAGGCCCATGCCATGTAAAACGTTAGGCAATGGGTGCTAGAGAATCACCACCGTATGAATAGCGTACCTACAGTGATGGACTATAAACAGCCTGGTGCTTCTAGTATCTCTCATGCTGTTTCATCTGTTACACGTTAGGTCTGTATTTAAGCTGAAAATCATCTAATATCTGTAATCAGAAAGGCTCCTAGAGGGACATCTAGCAATTCATTTTAACAGCCTTTGGTGTAACAGCAGTACTGCTGGATGTCTTTTGATAGTCTACTGTATTAAAATGTCAAGCAACTTAGCAATATGTTTTTGTAACAAGGAGACAGCAGTTTGCTTTTGCATTTCAAACCCTCCAAATTTTTAATCGTGAGCCCCCTGCTGGTAAAGGAGTTAAACTGATTATAGTGAGGACTAATAACAAGAACTTCTTAATTAGAAAGTCATGTTATTGATCTTGCTATGAACTGGTTTTGTTCAAAATGTCTAGATATTACCATTCCTCTGAAAGTGCTTCACAAAAATAGAGACACGCTTAATTAATTCTAATGCAAGGACAAACTTAGTCATTTGCTTTAAAATGTGAAACATATTCCAAATTGAGTTTTCAGCTTTGTTTTTTATTTATTTTAGTGATGCAGAACAAGAGCTGAGCATTAAAATACACAGGAAATATAAGAAACAACTTAATAAAAATGGAGCTTCTACATACTATCATTCAAACAAATTAATCCACAGAGAGAAGTTATTTCTCTCCATGTAAATATGAGTATTACAGTCAGAGTCTTCTGTGGCTTTTATCTTGTATGGCAACTAGAGAACAAAAATAATAAAAAATGTTTTAAAGTAAATATATTGACCCTTCTTTTCTCTTTCTTTTCTTCATAACTATAAAGCAGAATATGAGAAAGTCATAGACTCCTTTCTCCTCTATTTTCCTTTGCTCCTGTGCAGTGAAGTCTGATATGAGAGAGAGATTAAAAGTACAAATGCACAGGTTTAAGTACCCAGGTGCATAGGGCACAATTTCCTAATGACCATAATCCTTCCACAAATGTGAATCTTTCAGATTTAATTTCAAAACAGTTAAAGGAGAGGAGAAAAGACAGAAAAAGGTAGTAAAAAAAATCAATTATATGGACTTCCTAAATATAGATTTCAGAAGGACAGTGTCTCAGAATAACAAATTAATGACTCACTCAAGTAATTTCTCAAAATATTGTGTATTCTAATGCATCACTCACCAAATGTTGTGAACTGCAGATGACTTCTGAAGAGGCTCTTGGGGGCACCTGGAACGTAAACACCTATGGTTGGGATATTTTTGCAAGGTGTTGGTTTTTTTGTTTGTTTTGGTTTTGTTTGTTTGGTGTGGGTTTGTTTGTTTTTTGTTGGTTTTTTTTAACGCTAAGAGTCTAACACACAGGGTAATACCAATCTCATTTTAATGTGTACTTAGTAAAGGCAGAAAAGTTACCTATTTCTCTCTGTGAACTACAGGGGAAGTCAAATGCACTTGGTAGACATTAGCAGATAGCAACTCCTAGTGCCACTGTTCAGCTTTAAGTACATTTTGGTAGCTTACAGGGTATGTGAGTGAAAACTCAGCAAGGCTGCAGTGAGTCAGCAAGGAGAAGCAGAAACGTGTTTTGAATACCCTGGTCAAGAAAAATGCAGGCCCAGCCCATAAAGCCCTGCTGGGTCAGGTTGACATGCCATGGTAGCAGTTTCCAAAAGGGTCATGGCTTGGCAGTCCCAGAGGCTTATATGAGACGCATGGCTTAAGCCCCAGATGCTGGGGTAGGGCAACACCAAAGGCTTTCTGCAAGGTGAGTGGGGCTGCACAAACTGTGTCTCAGCTGCCCAGGCACCACCCTAAGAGGACCTTATGGCATGGCGAGCTGTGCACCCAATATGTGTATCTGTCCCAGTTTTCCCCTGCCTTGGGCACATCTTTGCCATGTGCTTCAGCTGGTACTTTAAATAAAATTAATTGGAGTGTATCTTGTGTTTGACCGGTTACTTCTTTGTATAACACCTGCATCACCCTGGAGACTGTTGACTAACCAAGAAGCAATCAAAACATCCCCGTATGTCTTTGGAAACATTGCAAGTTTCCAGAAGAGGGTGAAAAGAAGGAGGGAATAGATAGAAATAAATTAATGGTGAATTTGGAACTCTGTGCAAAAAGTATTACTTCAAACTCAATAAATTCAATGTCAATGGGTGACTACAAGCAACAGAGACACTGGGGAACCACCTGCTTGTAAAACAGCATCCGCTAAGCTGCTGTGGGAAAAAAAGCAGTTGAACCATCTGAAAGAATGCTTGTGGCTACAAAAATATTAGCAAGCTGAACAGTGGTGGAGCATAATCCTCAGTGCTGGGAATCAGCTGTGCAGATTTAGCCAGCTGTTTACAATTAGTCTGCTCCTTTTCCTCTAATAAGTCTAACTTCAGAGTTGGTCATAATGCCTGTGTAATATTAGCCATCTAAATCAACTTTTAAACTACATTGATAAAATATACATTTCCTCAACATGCAGCATGTTCCAGGAACAGTAAAACAATAACATTTTTGTAACCTCAAACATCTTTGATAGTAGCAAACTAAGCTAGATCTAGTGGCAATTGGTTAGCTATTGCCTTAAGGCACTACTCTGCATTTGAGTTAGTGCATGAACTACTAAACTTTTAAGAAAGTGCTGAAAACTACATTGAGTCAGTCTCACTCCCCCTCTTAAACTCACCTCCTGCTCTGGAGGTATCATTTACCACAGTCTTGCCCTTTTTTCTTTAGATATTTGTAGGTACATAGGTAAAAGTAGGCTACCATCTTGTGAGGCATATCTCTGCCCACTCCTGGTTCTTCCTCTCTGTCTTATAGGAGGCAATAATCACTGGAGAATGTTTTGATTCTATGATTTTCAGTATGTTAGGGCTAGTCATACACCAAATCAAAATGTTATTTAGCATTCTTTTTCTGTATTTCATGTTTCTTTGATTGATACAATCGATCGTTACAAAAAGTGATGACTGAATAAGAAACTTTTTTGTTGTTCCTTAAAAACCCTGTTTTATAGTTATGGCAATTTTCCACCTTGAATGTTAACCCCACAGTAATGACATCCTCATAGTAAACCAAAAATTGTTTCTGTCCAGAGTAGAGTTGTTTGTGTTATGAGTGTGATGTTTTAAAACGTTTTCTATTTTAGGAGAAAGGATATTTTTTTTTAGAGGAAGAATCCTCACAACTATGAATATTCAAATCACATGCTACAAAAGCTTAATTACAGTAAATGTCACTACAGCTACTGGTAAAGATATGAGAAAGCAAGAAAAAACTCTGTGCCTTTTACATAAAATCAGTAGTGGTAGCAAGGCCTCTAGGCTTCATGAAGTTTCTCATATATTTCCATCAGAGTACTAGAAATATCTGGAATGTTTTTTTAAAAGTTCTAGCTGAGATATCAGCATAGCTCAATGCTGAAAAGATATCCAAAGCCACTCTGTCAGAGCGAGAAATCCATGACAACCAATTGTTTAGTCTACTAGGATTATGATGCTCCTTGCAACTCTGTCATCTCACAAAACTGTGAATATATTTTCTCTTTCAAATAGATACAAATACTCACACTCAGGCATTCACAACTCATTTGAAGCTCCTAGAATGGCTAACAATTTAGGAAAGAAAAGCATTTTTTTTTTCCCAGTGTTTCTTTTTTCTCTGGGATCTCCATTAACAGAGAATATCTTGATCTATGTTCACATTAGGATATTAATTCAGGTAGTGGACTTGAACTATAACTACTGTCCACCCATACAGCCTACATTTTGACTCATATTTGCTGTGAGTCAATGGCGGTTTTTTGTTTGTTTGTTTGTTTAATTTAAAATTCAAAGTAAAAATTTCAACTGTGGGATAAAGGGCTAATGGAAATAATACACCCAAAATTCTGGCATTTTGTTTTATGTTATACAGGGGTAAAAAGAATCAGAATTGAAGCCCTGAAAAAGAAGCATCTCATCCTCATATTAAGGGCATAAGAAAGTAAAACACAAAAGGCAAAGCTATATTTAATAAGTTCCGCTAATTCTCCCTGATGATGGACTTCCATGTTGCCTAACCCTGATCTAAAATTACTATTTTCCCTTTGGAGGTTTGTCAATTCCAGTTAGATTGTCTTTCTCTAGATTTTGAGCTACGAACAGATGTTTTCTCCTTCTCTTCCTAAGCAAAACAAAGGTAGTCTGATTCCAAAATTCTCTTTTCACAAACAGATAGATGGTGCCTGGTGACAACCAAGAGCTTTCATTCATTTAAATTCAGGGCAAACAGGCAGAAAAACAAAAACAAAAACCGGGCATTTTTTTTACTTCACAAACTCCCCACAATTTCTATGCTCCTAGGTACATCTCCATAATGTGAGTATTACTCAAACAAAGCTGTAATCAACAGTAGGAAGGATGGCTGAATTTATGTAAATATTATCAAAAAGCCTACCTGAAATAGCTAAGAGTAACAGCTGAGGTAACTTTTTCTCTGAGTTTCAGCTCATACATCATGATTAGCTAAACTTAGGTAAGTCACCCTACATGTCAGCTGTATACAAACTTGTTGTTGAGTAGAAATCATCTGTTCATGAGAGAAGCTGGATTTATAATGATCCATAATATGCAGATATTCAAAACAGAAAATTAGTTCAAGAAATATATAGATTGTGTAATAAGAAACATAGAAATTATTCTGATCATTTTGGTTCTTCTTTACTCTGAATTTCTGATATTCTGTGATTTTGCGAAATGTTCCACATTAGTAGACTGTAAATACATTTCAACTGATTGATACTATGGCTTCTCTGATTTATTTTATTTGCCCAAAACCTAGAATCTCATTCTGTTTTAATGCAGTATTTTCAGACAAAACTGTTCACATTGTTTCTGTAATGGTTCTGCTTCCTAAAAAAAAAAA
>JAWWEE010000105.1:73396492-73424989 GCA_035221455.1 Xenops minutus | reverse complement strand
GAGGTTGCTAGCTGCTCTGAATGCAAGAAACTACCTAGAAGTATAAAAATCTACAAATTCATGAAAACCCTACGGCATCAATACAAAGAGGAAACCTGTGTAAACACGCTTGTTTCTGGGAGTCTCATGAAAGACTGGTGACATAAAACCTCTGTGATGGTGATCCTTCACTGATGTTTTCTGAATTAATTTTGAACAAACGCCCATAGCATTTGCTTCTGAACACTGAATCCCAAAACTAAAAGCTGTACATTTCCCTGTATTTCCAAACCAGCCTCCAACATAGGACTGAGAATTTTTGGAACAAGCTACTTGACCAGTTGAATAAGATAGATAAAAATCACTGGGCTCTCTCTCCTATAAATGAGAAAATACAAATAAGTTACATATCCAGAATCTCTTAAAAGCTTTCTTGTTTCATAGGATTTTTTTTTCCTCATTGTCTGTACCAGAACAAAAACATATGAAAGCAAAGAGATATTTTATTGGCAAAGTTGCACAAGAAACTAGAGAAAGAGATATCCTGGTGTATGCTTTATGGTACTATTAATATAATTTACTTCAAGACAGTTTTGTTTAAGGTTTTTTCAAACTTTCAGTTTCCTCTTCTGACTTTCTCCTAAGAACTTTTTATATTTTCATAAAATTACAATCATACTACAGAGAACAGGGTGGTACTAGAAACAAAATAGTGGACTCTGTTATCTGGGAATGAGTGAACAGCAAGATCTTTACTATCACTAAGAGATCTCAGTTTGTGGCTACAGAACACATTGCTGAACCACTGAATTGTAAAAGCAATGAAGCATCTGTTTCAGTGAAAAGACTAAAGAAAAAACACCAAAAGAAATTTGTTCCAGGTCTATCTGAAATGTTTCTTTGAACATGAAATGCTTTTGAATTCCGTTGAACTTTGATAAAACTAAAATTCTATCTCAGAGCAAAATAAATCAAATTAGTCATTTTTACATGTTTCAATTTTCTATTAAACTTCTAAGCTGAAACAATTTTTCTGCATCTGACCTGATTTCACTCTTTTTTAAATCTCACTTCTCTTTTGGAAATGATGAGTTTCTTCCCATTTCATTATTTCACACATTTCTATAGAAATTTGAATCATTTCCCCAATAGCTGCAGTTACAAGTGGGCATTAGCTGCAGATTGAGACACCTTGCTTTATATGCCTATATTTAGGAGGGTCTAACCTAGTATTTATTATCCTCATTAAAAAAGAAACTCACTTATTATACTCTACCAGGTCCCTATCTACCAACATAAGTAAGCACAGGTTATCAAAAGTTCTTGTGTTATATATTCCAGAAATTCTTGTGAACTTCTCATAAAATATTTTAAAGGGCACTAGATAACTCTGTGGAGCAAATTAATTGATCTGTAAATGTCTTCTTCAGAATGAGTTGAATTGTGGTCTACTGAAAATGACTCCACTGACTGATATAACTAGATCTCCGCTGATAGTACCAGGAGCCTTGAAAATTAAGACAGGTACATCTACATTTACACATAAAAATGTAGGTGCCTGTATGGAAATGAAGTCAACTTTTACTGCCTTTTTGAAACTCCATTCCAAGAAAGGACAGAAAGAACCATTAATTTCACTGAAAATTCTGCAATTTGACATTTGTCAGCGGTAAAAGAAACCATGACATTTTTGTTTACTTTTTTTTTTTTTTTTTTTTCCCTCTACAGTATTCTCAACCTGAGCTTGGAAGTCAGTTAGAACATCTTATTCAAATAAAATTATTCTTTTTAAATCTTTTTTTTTTTTTCTTTTTTAATTCTTTCTGGTTTATTTTTGGTGGATAGAGAGCATTTCTGCCAAAAAGAAAGTAATTTGCAAACAAAAGGAAAGTGTTGGTAAAAGAACATAAAAAATGGGTATTGAATAAATTGAAGATGGAAATTAAAGTAGATGAAATTCCATATGATAAGCTGAAATTCTGCAAAGTAATTTCAAGAGGATTTACTGTAGAGGCAATATCCTTCCCCACTTTTAAAGACAGACCTTGATTAGAAAATGAGTGTAGTTTTGTGCAGGCTTGAAAAAAGGTGTAAAAGATATGTAGTAGAGGGGAGACAGCAGAGAGCAGAACAGCATCCAGAGAAAGGGGTGTTCAGAAAACTTGCTGTTACAAATTAGCATTCTCTAAACTTCTACTGCTATGGTTTACCTGTTGTATGGCTGATATTAATCATGAATGCACAGGTCACTGATTGCCAGTTAATTATGTGTCATTGATAAATCCATAAACCACTTCAATCCTGATTTGGTTTAAACTATGTGAACTGAGCATTTTTCCCCTGTGGCATAAGTCTATAGTAGTGAGAACCTGACTCCTTGAACTGCAAGATTCTTTCCGGGGGGGGAAGGCAAGAAAATAAATACTTGTTTTCACAGAGAATCATAAAACCATCATTGGAACAAACAGTAAACTACCTTGCTAGCTGAATCTGTCAGTCAGGACCTACAGCAACCTCTCCACACTTTAAGGACATTGTATTTTTTTGAAAGTAACTCTTACTTTGGAGAATACAGAAAAGATTGAAATTTCCTCGGAAACAGGGTTCCAAGTATGTTCAGGGAAAGAAATAGAAAACCATCTGCTATTTTAATGTTCAAATTGCACAAGGAGGAAATTACCAGAAGCTAATAGTCTCAAATTAATGAAAGCAGGTAACTCACAAAACAGGAAGGAAAGTGGCACTTCATTTCTGAATATAAGTAGAATATATGGGTAGAATACAGGTAGAACCTAGACTGTAGGTTTTCCAGTATCATGCCATGAAAATCATTCCTACTATTATGACAGCTTTCTATATTTAGGGTTGAAAAAAATCTATGCAATGTGTTATTCACTAATTACACTTACTTAAATTTTCTACAGTATTATACCTGGCAACAAGACATATTTTCCAATGCATTAATTAAAAGTAGTTTTAAACAGTCATATCTTTTCTACTTTCATGTCAAATGAACAAATTCAATTGTGATTATATTCTTCACTAAATTGACATGATACTGCCGTTGTAGAATCATGGTTGTGATATACTGAAATACATTTTTCTGCAGTACTGATATTTGTGGCCTTAAACCTAGGCAAGGGAGATAGTGTTGAGTCCAGAAGATCTCCATCATAGATATTAAGTCTGAAAAGTCACTACAATCAACCCTGTGTCCACTGTGTTCCTGTTAGAAATAAATGACATTTTAGAGATGTTCAAGCATTTGAAGTTCATTTTTTGAGTCAGGGTTTTACATAATATCTGGTAAAAGAAGTTTTTATTTTATCTTTTAATTGAGCTTTTAAAAAAATATTCATTGCTTCTTCCTACAAGCTACAGTGTCTCCAGCATATTTTCTTGGGGAACAGAAGCATGAAGTCATTGGCACATTTGGAAACAGAACCCTCATATTACTTGTTCTAAACATTATATGGATTCAATTTCCATTATTGCAAGGTTATTCCAACTATATTTCTCAGATCCTGAATAGCAGATGTTCAAGAAATATCTGTTCTTTACATGATTTTCCCTTAGCTTCCACCTACTGTTTCATTATATCTGGTAGCATGTTACATCTATTTTGATGTAGAACAAATGGTCACATAGAACTCTGCCTGGGTCGAGAATCTAAAAGAAAAAAAGTCTGTTTGTGCCAGAAAAAAAAAAATTACTTTCTACAGAGTTGCTTTAAAACATTTTAGTTTTAAAGAAAAGTTGGAAATCATGAGTACAACTCCTGTGTTACTGTCTTTCTGCTTTTAAATGTGAATGATTTCTGATGCTTAGCCCAGGTTTCTTGTCTAATTTGAAATGCTTTTTACTGACTTTTCTAGTGACATCTGGTGAATTCGTAGTATTGCCTTACATGAGTCTACGTTTCTGTAACAAGCAGAATAATGTTAGAGAATCTCTCGTCTCAAAATAGTCATCCTTGAACATAATAGGCTGTATCAAAAATTAAAAAATGAAAGGGTCAAATCTCTATCATAATGATATATGGTTACTAGATTAATAAAGCCTGCTTTACAGTAAATACAGTAAATATGATTCTTGTCCCCTTTTTTATTTTTCTGAGGTTTTCCTTTTTTTTCTCTTTTTTTTTTTTTTTTTTTTCTGGGGGACGTGGTTATTTCACCACATTAGATTCAAGCACATTTTATTGTGTTTTTCCCTTGCAGCAACTCCAAGTTAACTACAGTGATATGAACTTCCCACCATTCTGAGTCTGGTCAACTGACATCACAAATAACAGATAACAGCTTTCTCTTACAACTAATTTTTAGGGGTTTCTTAGTTTTTTGTTTGCGGTTTTTTGTTTTTTGTTTTTTTTTTTTTTTTTTTACTTTTGAATTGTGTAAACAGGTCAATTCTCAAATTCTTAAATGTAGATGATGGAATATATTCAGTGTAGAGCCTCAGAGTTTGCAACAGGTTTAGCAAGATCTTTAAATTCAACCTTGATTAGGTTCAGAACTAGGAAAGAATAATCTCTTCATCTTCCAGTTTTATTAAATTTGAAAAGAAAGCTAAAAAGGTAAATATATAAGAATGGAAGGAAAAAAAAATAAGACAGTTTAGACATGGTACTGCTTTCAGTTATTCTGATAGTTGCAACTATAGAAGCACCTGAGAATGATACTGCTATATATATTTTATATACTTTTGTTTTATACTATACTTTTATTCTTCAACCTTGCCTACACCAGTGTAATCTTCGATGGATATCACCACAATGGTACCCATCAGAATCTTTGCTATGGTCTAGAAGCTCATGAAAAGGAATGTATCTTCAAAGTTCCAAGAAGATTGCAATGAAGATTATATTTTTATCAAGATTACAACAAAAGTCTGAATTGAAGTAGTGAAAATAACATGCTACTTAATAGAAAACTTTTTCCAGTAGGTGATGTCTTACATTTTCTTTCTCTTCAGATGCCAATAGCTTATTCTATTTACAAGCATACCTAGTCCCCTGAATACCTCCTTTAGAAGTCCCACTTCTAGAAACAAAGGACAGAGAGTATTGCTGTTTTGGCAAAAAACCAAAATCTTCCTCTGAAAACATCATTGTATCACTCAAAGCCCTTACTTTCATCCTATATCAGAAATCAGATAAATTTTAAGATTGCAATATATATTCTAGGGTCTGCTACTTCCTTGTGGCCCAGAAATGTCAGGATATTTTCATATGTATAGAGACTCAGCACAGGTAACTGTACAATTTTTTTGTTTCAGACTTTCTATCCTCTTCCTGTGCCCTGTGAGATTTCCACTCCTCCTTCCCTACACACAGACATTTCCTCCCTCTTGTTCATACATTTGCACATGGAGTCACAAGGATGTTTAAGAGCACATCTGCACTGCACTGATCAATAGCCAGAGGGAGGGAGCCTTCAGCAACACTCAGTATTTGTGTCTTCTCTCACACTGACCCAAAACACTGACAGATTTCCTGGTCCTGCTAAAGAGTGATGAGCATCTGTGGTGAAATAGTTTCCATTGTGGCATTGTGCACACCTAGATAGTTTTGTTTGTTTGTTTGTTTGTTTTTTTATTTATATCCTTTTGTATACTTTGAGAGTACACTTTGCATTCACCTCAGACTCCAAAAACACTGAATGAGGCAATCTTTCACTGTTGCTATTTATTAGCCTGGTTTCCAAAGAAGCGGTAGCTTATTCAGCTCAGTCACTGAGTCTGTGCATGTATATGAGAAAGAAAAAGTGTTTCTCTAATAACTTCTGAACAACTTGTCTGATTTCAGCCAGATATGACAGAGGAGGTGAAATATAAAGACAATTTAAAGTATATAAGGTCTTAGTGAAAAATAGGCAGCTGATGTTGGAAAGACCTTATGATTCTCAGTAGTTGTCACAAAATGATTTCTACAGAGAAAGACTAAAATTAGATGCCTGAGGTTCTGTGACAAAAGCCTTATTGGTGTTCTGATCACAGGCATAGCTTTCACTGAAGCGCACAATTAACTAAGAGATATAAACCCATAATAAACCAGACTTCATTAGATCACTGCTTACAGAACTAGTAGCAGGCACTGCAAAAGCAGTCAAAACCTCAGCCACAGGTCAGATTACCATTTTCTTAATCAGTGTACAAATAAAGAGCAGAAAGTCCATTCTCAAGGAGGTTTTCTACATACACATATCTTCATTAAGACTGACCCTTTAAACCACTTAGCCTTGTTTTACCTACAGGAAGGGCAGCTGTTTCAGTGAATCTGCACAAAATTGTCAAGTGAAACAAGTTTCTTACTAAACCATACACAGCTCTAATCTTGTAAAACTTTGATATAGTTGAGGTCATAGGTCAAACTTTATCTTCCTTTCTGACTGTGCAAAAAGTTTTAATAGGTTTCATCATTTCAAACTAAAGCCAAGGGGATGATTTTACCATCAATTTCTGACCTCCCTCATAGCAGGGGCTTTGTTTCATTGTACTATTCACTTAGTGAATCAATAACAAATGCTGGGCCAAAGAAAGTTCTCCAAAAGCTTACACAGCCCTGTGGTGTTCTATCCTTTGTGAAAAGTAAAATGCTCACCCACCTGCTCACTCACTCTCCCTCCTCAGGGGGACACAATAGGAATAGAAAGCTCATGGGTTGAGATAAAAATGGGGGGATTCCTCACTGGTTACTGTCACAAGCAACACAGACTCAACTTGGGGAAGAGTAATTAATATACTACTACCAGATTTTCCAGAGCAATCCAGTTCTAATTCAGCCCTTCCCCACATCATTATGAAGGTAAAAAAAAAAAAAAAAAAAAAAAAAAAAAAAAAAAAAAAAAAAAAAAAAAATTCTACTTGGGAGTTGGGAGTTTATGTCCAGCTGCATGCCTAGAGCAGAAATCTTTGCCAAAATGGTTGCCATCACAATACGTTCCTCCATTGTGCAAGATACTTTCTCCAAAAAGAAAGAACAAAGGAATTTCAAACTGTAGATATTTTTCATCATTTTCTGTGTGCTCTTTTGAAGTGAAAGTAATATATTGATGAAAGTTTTCTGATTTTCTTATTTACTTCTGGCTGTTACAATACATTACACTACTGAGGTTTGTCCAGGACAAGGTGGAAAATCTGTCTTAAAGCAGACCCATTTATTTTGTAAAAATGTTCAGTCCTCACTGAATGGTATTTTGGAGTCACTTGTGAAATCACAACAAAATTGTAAAAACTGGAGACTTTTCCCACAAAAACCTGTATGTTTAAGAAATATTAACAAGGTTGTTCCTGCTCATTCCCCATCTAGAGCTCCTAACTACAGATTTAAGTAGGTCATTAAACTGGGTAGGGTAGGAGAGTAGTTTCAGGATGTTAAGCACCAGCAACTCTTACTGCCATGGGTGCACTTGACTCACATTTTCAATTATTCAGTACCCCTTACCATCAAAGACTGGAAAGAAAAGAAGGGCAAGAAAAGAATATTTTTATACGATTTTGTCAGGCCAGCTGCATTTACTGGTCTGTACCTTAATACAGTGTTCATCACTGACTCATAGCATCATATTTACCCTTGCAACATTTCTATGAGAAAGGAAAAATGTTCCTTCTCCTTTCATACAAATAGAGAACTGATAGTGAGAGAAAGTAAGTGACTTGAGCCCCTATCTCCAGAGTTCTTGTTATGTTCTTGGATGCAATCATCCATTACATTTTTCACCTGCTGGCAAGAAGAAAATAACAACTCCCTCTACTCTGATTCTCAACCAGAATTATTCATCCTTCACAAAAAAAAACCACAGCAGGCTCAACCAAACAAACCCCTACTGACATGGAGAACAAGTTGACGGTTTTCCTTTCTTATCTGTTTATCTGCACTCAAAAACAGAAACAGCATTAAAGCCCATATTTCTAAAGCAGGTGAGAACCAAGTAAGCATAAGAAACAAAACTGTTAATTAGTGTCTGCATATTTAGGGTAACTACCACTTATTATGCGTAATGCTTTTTTTCCATATATCCAAGGTCAAATTGGTACCATTTTTTAAGATAAACATAAATCATGTTTATATTTGTGTATGTGGTACTATATAAGGACAAAAACCTTCATGCTTCATGCTAAGGAAAGGTTGATAGATGAACAGATGGTGAAAATACTCTACTGTGTCTCTTGTCAGCTGTATCCCATTACCAGAATGGCACTGAATGGAATAAACAGATTAATATGTTTTTGTTGTTGTTGTCTTATAAATGGTAAATTTTCTGACCAACTCTGCAACAAAACTGACATGTTTTTCTTTGTACCTTGTATTTCAGAGGCATTGTTCCAAAATCCCTGTGGAAAGGTATACAGACTTTACATTGTTTGAGATTGTAACAATGTACTACACGTGCTGGGTGAATGATACATGGACACTACAAATTATATCAAAACAGTTTGGTCACCCTAAGCTGTTTTAAGTATGCCAGACAATTATTCAGTTATGTTCAGACTTTTCAATAAGAGGCTGGCACTGAGTGACTTAATTAACATAATTATTTATATGAATTTTAAAAATATCACTTCAATCAAGTAGAACGTGCACAGTCTGTACATTTGGTATTCATGTAGTCTTGGAAAGTGTTGATTAGACAACATGAATTTATATTTGAATTTATAAAGGAAGGAGGTTAAACTTCAAGTTACCCCACAGAGATGTCACTTAGATCCAAGTGTTGAGCAGTTCTTTGACAATAAAGAACATTTTAATAAACATAATTTCACCACATATGTGCAAAGAAGAACAAACAAGTGGTTAGAGTACTAGATTAGGTTATGCATGCTTCAACTCCCATCCATAGTGTTATCAAATAACCTCAGGCAAAAACCTTATGACTAGATGCACAAATCATTTTAGTTTCCCATGTGTCCTGAGTAGCCACCCAATTGCCAGAAAATCAGAGCATTACAACTCCAGTCCTTCTGGTAAGTAACACTCAAAGGTACAACAGAATACATTCCAAGGGAAAGGATATGGAAAGAAAACACTTCTGACTGTTGTCCCTCCCTTCCTTTGTTCCAGGTGCTTTCACCTGCTCAATTCCCACCATAAATGTTCTCTTTGGCAACCATAGGAAGCATTCAAGAATTACTGAGCTAACAGGATGAGACACAAACAGAACTGAAAGTAAATGATTTGTGGGGAAAGGAAGGATTACAAAGCAATAAATATAATATACTCCAAATAGGTGTATACTGTCCTTTCAGATCACCTAGGATATCCTATTTGTACTTAAGATGTGTTTGCAGTATGACACTTCTGCTGTCTAGTCTCTGACATTTTTCATGTGCTCAAGCAGTTGCTCCACATGCCAAAGTAGTGTCCAGAGACCAAAGAGCAGTCTGACTCACATGTCACTAAGGATACACAGGCAGCTGACCAGGTGAAAAAAGTGACTTACATTACTTCATAGAGTTTTAAAACTGCATACACACCATACAGAAGAATGGTGACAAAATTATGAAATGTTGCTTAGTTGAAAGGTACTGAATTTTATCAGAAAACAAACAAAATACCAACACAAAAGCAGGGAAAATAATTTTCCTTTTCAAAATAGACAAAAGTACATGACCCAAAGCAATTACACTTTCAGGTAGAAGTAAATGCACTGAATCCCACAATTCCCTGTTCTTATTTACACTAAGGAGTAACCAGATTATGTGAAAATTTTATTTAAAAAAAATGTATTTTCTAATGTTACTTAGGAAATGGAACTCATAATGTGCTGTGAGTGTTGTCAAGTCTTTAAAGGAAAAGACAACTGAACATTGAATTTGAGAATATTTAAAGAATCAGATGAAACAAGATTAGCTTAACATACAGTTTATCATTTATTGACAATACTATCATATCAGATTCACAAACTGAATACTAACATGTGAGATGTGCTGATTGCAGACATTCTCTTGAAGACACTACTTTGAAGTGTACTTCAGACAGAGTCCAGATTTAGGAATTGGATATAAAAATTTAGTCACAAAAAATGAAAACTCTCTCTGGTGCTAAAAAAACCTGTTGACAGAACTTTAAAATCTACTTATAAAGAAAATATCCCAGCCAGAATACACACAAATAAGAGTTCCACTTTAAGAGTTATTTCTCTCTTAGGTGAGATTTAAAAGGACAGGGACAATAAAAAATAAATTGTTGCAGCAAATTTATAGTTTAAAGAAAGTTATGATTTAAAGACTGATAGTTATGAAAAGATTGACCCTCTGCCACCATTACCCTTTTTATCAGCCCTGAAGTTTGTGTCACAATACTGCAAATCAGGTCAATTCAGCAGTTGTTCTGAAAATGAATCTGAGGAGTAGAAGGGAAATTTTTGTTGAGTCAAATAGGTAAGGTGACCTGACTGGCAATATGCCCATGAAAGCTCTAGGGAGTGGGTTCAGGAGAGTCTACAGGATCACACAGGATCAGCAAGGGGGCGAGGAGGAGCAAGTCAATCACCCAAGAGCAGTGGTACCATCAGTCAGGAAAAGATTCCTTGAATTCAATTCTGGAGCTGTGTATCAGTCAATGGCAGAAATACAGTAGGACTGTGGAATGCCAGTGTTATGATTATAAAGGATTAATATTTGAATAAAAATATTTCTATTGAGTGAAGCACAAAATTAATTTAGCTTGGTATTTTGTCTATGAGGAAAATCCACAGCAATGCATAAGGGAAGAATGTAGGAAGAAACAGGAAAAGCATAAAGTGACTCTCCCCTGCAACACGGTTTTGCTTTCTGTAACGTATGGTTTCACCTGGATCACAATATTTAATAGCCTCAAACAGAAAAAGCCATTTCTCTTGAACTTCTCTTACTTATTCCAATTTGTATTTTTGGTATCCAAGACATATTGTAATAGTGAGCTCCATTATACACTTATGTCTTGTATGAAAAAGCATTCTTTTTTTTTTTTTTTCTCTTTAAAACCCACTGCATGTCAATTTAAAAGGATGCCTTAGTTCTAGCATGAGAAAAAGTGAATACACTTCCCCTCTTCCATACCATTCTTGGATTAAGTTCCCTGGATGAGGAACTAGTTAGATTCAATAACATTAATTGATTTTCATTTAAAACCATTAACTATTACACCTTAAAATTAAAAGATTAACCTTTTTGTTGGACAGCTAATCCCATAAGAATTTCCCCACAAACCCAAAATATTGAACAAAATACCCGTATTAAAGTGTCTCCTGTGTTGCATTGCTAAGACTAATATGGTTTTCATTAGGCTTGACCTACAACATCAAAGCCTCTTAAGTAAATGGATTCCATGTTATTTAAATAGTTTCCATTAAAATAGCCCTATTAATCAAGATTTATTTTAATGAAACAAGGGCAGACAACACAACCCAAGAACATGGGTGATTTGCTGTTACGTAATCTGCGACACTTGACAATCTGTTGTGAGCAAGCTGTGGCTGAAGGGACAACCCCAAGGAGCATACTACAAATGAACCCAGAAGAAGTTGTCCTAACTTAATTAGTCTTTCAAAATTGGCTGTAAGGACCTTCCTAAGAAATAGCTCCATTAACTGAAGCCAATCATGTAACATTACCGCAAGGCATTGTAGGATCTAAAGTGGCAGACTTATCTGAGCAGGCACAGGGCATTGTAAGGCCTTTTCACATGTGGGTATGGTGTTATGTAGGGTGCTCCTAATGCACATACAGCTTACAAAAACTGTGTGCTGCCACTCACAAGTTAATATGGTAGTTAAGAAGTGTATGAGTATCACCTGGTCAGCTTTATGGACTTCACTACAGATTTCCCCTTATGCAACCCACAGAAAAGCAACAGGTACATATTCAACAGAGTGTGTCTAAGGTGTTCAGACTTTTCTTGTATTTTAGAGGTAGTAAACTTGCTTGTGTGATCATAAGAACAACCAAACTGAGCTATACTGAAACTTAATCTAACAATCCATTATGGTTTTCTGCCTTTGACACCGAAAACATCACGTTTCCTGTTCCCAACAGTACTAAATTCCATTGCATAAATAATCACCTTTTTTTACTATATTCAACTAAAGAGGTACTAAAGAACTAAAGAACTGATCTACATTTACCTTTTTTATGCCAGTCAGTTTTCATAACCTCCTTAAAATACTTTTTTTTTTTTTTGAATGCAGAGTCCTAACAGTACAGCCCTTCCCTCACACCCCCCTCCCCACCACAGTGGAAGCATTCCCTTCTGCTGTCACCTTCTCTGTATCTGTTCTTGTCTCTCAGACAAGGTTTGGCATCCAGGTCTTTCACTGGATGATGGGGTTAAGCTGTTCAACTCACAGAGAAAGCTCAGAGCTCCGTTTTCTAGCAGAGCCGGGAATTCTCTGGCAAAGGAAAAACTTATCACTCTCTAGCCAGCTGGCACCTTAAAAGCTTCGTGCTTCCCCTTTTCACTCCTGCCCAACATAAATCTTCAGTCATGGGTAACTTCAATATCTTTCCTTACATGAAGATGAGGAGGTAATGTGTGAGCCTCAGAGGAGGGCAGTGCACTTCATTACAGCCAAAAGGCAGTTGAGGATGTGGACTGAAGTGATATGTTAATATGAATTTTTGCATTGAATTGGCATTAAACCCACATTTTCAAGATTTAGACAATGATACTACTCTACTTTGCTTTTTGTTTGCTTTTTATTTTTTGTTGTTTTTTTCCTTTTCTCCGAAATAATTTTTATCTCTTTCAATGCTCTTTAGTTTCAGTGGTTTATTGCACAGTTCACTGTGACTTAATATGGTAAACTGGAAGTTTGTAGTGTAGCAAAATATGATCTTGTTTGTATATTTACATAATAAGAAATAACATCACAGAAGGATTTTAAAGAATAAAGAATTTAGTCTAACTGCATGTGCTTGATTTGTGTTATTATTTTTTTGTTCTGTTTTTTTTTTTTTTCAACAAAGACAAAACAGAAACCAGAATATTCAGTACAATCACACCCTGAATTTTATGTCCTCCAAAATGTTAAACCGAGGGAAAACAAATGAGCAAACACAATTATGAATAAGGAACAGTTTGTCAGGCATACAGTTTTATTATATCAATTACTCTCACTGAAAAGAAAAAAATATTACCAACTCCTTGCCTATACTTTTTCTCTCAGGACCACAATCACCAGTATTAATATAAATTAAAAAAAAAAAAAGTAATCATGTTTTTAACTACAAATGAAACTTTTAACCTTTTTTCCTTTTTTCTTTGGAGAGGAAAAGAAATCCTTATTTCACCACCTTTTTATGATGCTATTAATCTGACAGGAAACAGCATTTTCCTATTTTAGTAGACTCACAAAATATACCTGTTTTGAAGTATTTGGCCTATAAACCTGGATAAGATATAGGAACTGCATCAGCTGTCCCCTGTTTCAAAATATTACTCATTAAAACTTGGAATCATGTCAGTGTTTCCATATCAAAGATAGCATCACTAGAGTAATAAAGCGAATTGAGCAATAGTACCTAAAGCTAAATAATTATGCTTCATTTCTTGCTTCATCTTTCCTATACAATGTCTGGAGTGATTTGTGATGTAAGAGACAGGTGGAAAATGGTCATGAAGAAAAAATCCTGAATATGATCAGAATATACATAAAGCCAGAACCACACATCAAGAATCTGAAAAGAGAATAAAATCTTGAACATCATTAATTACAAGCCTGGATTTCCATAAAATGATGGCAGATTGCTGTTTAAAGCCAATGTTCTCCAGCACTGAAGGTGTCTTGGAGACCTGCTGTTTCCAACATTTTCAGATTTTTGACAACTCTGTGTAAGAGCATTTACTAAACTCATTAGTTTTACTAAGTGATTTTAACAAATCTAATGCCCAAATATTTTTAAAATGTATCTTTTAGAGTGACCTTTGATCTCCCACGGGAAATTAGAAAATGGAAATCTACTGGAGGAGGAGATCCAACAAAATTACAATCACGACAAGCTTGAATTACACCATGTAATTGAATCTACTCAGACGCCAAAAATCAATGCAGTCAGCCAGAAGTATACCAAATGTGACATTCATTTTTTCTGCTTTATCAAGCTTAATTGATGTCTTAGGAACTAAATAAGAGTAATAGGCAGCCTTATGGTAGAAACCTCCAGAGACATTTCAAATGGCTATTCATAAAGGCTTCAAATAATTCATGTATTTCACTGTCAGTTGATGTGGTGATAGAATAACTATGTTGCTTTTAAATACCACATGCCCTGGCATTAATTTCACCCCCATCCCTCCAGGCTTCCTATTGAGAGAGGTAACAGGCACAAATCCATCTAGCTGGCATATCTTGAATTAGAGAACCTCTTCATTTGTCAGTATCATTTTGGACAGAAAGTTAACATGTCACGGCTAATAAGCTAACACTAGTGATCCTCCTTGGCATTTCCAAATACAGTTTGTCATTATGCATATGTATATATAACATACATGAACCTATTACAGAATTCAAAAAAGGGGAATAATTGCATGAATTTAGTAACATGGGGAATGCTTCAGAACAAAGCCTCTTGCCCCTGCCTCTCCAAACAGAGACTAAACTACATTAATAGAAGGAACACTAAGATGATCACCATACAATGTCTTTGAATTTGAAATTTACCAAAAACCCTGAGCAATATAGAATGATGTCCTGAAAAGTGGTGACCTACTTTTGAATTGAGCAAGAACAAAATAAAATATCTTAAAAACAGGACACAACTGTCTCGTAAAAATCTAGATCTGGCTGAACATTTCAGTAATCCAAATAATCACTAGCATATTTTGAAAGTTGTATGATCTATTGATCCTACTTTTGTAGAAAATTCCAATGGCAGAATATTCTGGTTGTTTACCATTTTTCTTCATTCATTAATTATAATTTAGTATCAGTACTGCAGAAAGTAACTGCTATGAACAAATCTTATTCCAAATATACTACTGGCCTACCAAAAGTACTAAGAGTATTCCAAGAATACTATCAAATCTCTCTTGTATATTTACTCTGAGAGTTTCAAAGGATATATGGAAATGAGATGACTAGATTTCATCTTCTTTCTCATAAAACTTTCTATCACTTCCTGAAATCAATGCTTTTCCCTTGCCTAGAGGGAAATGAAGCAAAACTTTCTACATATTCAGACATACTGGAATTTATATTAGAGAAGAAAAGATACTTGTCCTTCTTCAGACGTTTGTAATGCTCTATCTGTATGGCTAAGAAATCAAAGTTCAGTTGTGTTTCTGTTGCTTTTTAAAGTAGACTCTAACTTGAGCACATCTACTATCAGCATCATTTTAATATATAGAAGATGCAGGCTATCTGAAAATGACTCAACTAACAATGTAGCTAAACCGTCTTTGTAGCCCTTCTCTGGACCTGCTTTAGAACTTCCATGTCTCTCTTTCACTGAGGAGCCCAGACCTGGACACAGTACTGCAGCTGAGGCCTCACCAGGTGTAGGGACCAAAAAAATATGGGAGATTTACTCTATGAGGATAAAGAATTTTCACTCAAGGAAGTTTTTGCTCCTGGAAAAGGCCTGGCATGGGAGAAGTTTCTTTCCCATGAACAGTGCTGTATTTCTCTGCCCCTGTTCTCACAGACACGCCTGAGGCCCCTCCTGGTAGACAGGGAGATCATAAAAGAACAATGGGAGAACATAGTCTTGAAGTTTTGTACATGTAAAAGGTTCTGGTATAAAAGCACCCAGGGTACAGCACTCTTTCCACCTGCTGTGATTTAGAGTTTTTGACTTCAGAATAATACCTTTGCCATGACTTGGTACCTGAGGTCACCAATGTGCTTATCAATTCATACAACCAGAGAACTAGAGTGGCAGGATCACCTGCTTCAACCCACTGGAGACGCTCTTCTTAATGCATTCCAGGATAGCATTGGCCTAATTGCCTGCAAGGGCATACTGCTAACTCATGGACAGCTTGTTTTTCCCCATGACCCCCATAAGAAGTAATCTCCATGTTCACACATATCAGTTCCCTAGACAGAAATAGCACAGAAAGTATTTGTGGATGGTGGAATCTTAATACTTTAATCATATAACTCAATTACCATCCCCCCAACTCCACACACAAAAAAAAAAAAAAACAAAAAAAAAAAACCAACAAACAAACAAACAAAAAAACCACAAAAAAACCCAAAACAAACAAAAAAAAACAAAACCAAAAACCTACCTATATTTCTGTTACTTTACTAGCTTTAGTAAGAAAATTACTTGTGTTTGCATTAATTAATTTAAGCAATTACTTTTATTTGTGAATAAATTGTTAGCTCAGTCTTTGAGAGCTATGCAGACTTAGATTTAAAAACTAGCTGTTGCCAAGACCACCTGTTTATATCTCCTCTCCTGCAGCATAATCTTATCTTCTGTGAAATACGTTACTTCACTTCTCCTTAGGCAAGATCCAGATAAGTTTTTCCAGCCTTAGAAGAAACCCCACTTTCAAATTTCAGCTAGCCCCAGATATTGCTATATCTGTCATTTCCACTGCATGACAATCAGCTAAAATATCAGCCACCATCTTAATCAACTTTACAGCACCATAGATGAATGTTAATTAGTTACTACTTTTGCAGAAAGGGAGATTGATGAATCAAACCTCAAGATATCAACATCTAAACTCACAAAATCTGTTAAATAAATTAATATTGCAAAATGTTACAAAGAAACAAATTAACATCAAGGGACAGATCTTTTTAATAAACCTTTAATTTTGTGTACCATATTTTTTGCATAAACAAAGCACCATGGAATTTCTTAATTACACTTTTAAGTACACTGATATAGTTCAACAGAAATCAGTACAACATCCTCCCAGCACCCAGATTCAGTGAAGATTTCACTAGTACCAGAATGAAAGCCCTCAGTTGCACTGAGGCTGGTTAGAAGTACATCATTTTACTTTGGACTAGCACTGTGTAATCATGCCTCAATTAACATCAGCATCTGAACTGAGCTTTCCACTTACAGCATAACTTTGTGAATGTACCAGTTACAGCCTGTACAAGCTACATGGACTTTCTCTGTTGACACTGCACATTATAAGAGAATTTCGGCTGGAATCAAGATCTGGAACTGCTTAATATCTGAGAGATATACTCCCACTCCTATCTGAAACTATCAGTCGGTCTCACGAAAGTGACCTTTGGAGATGCTTGAGAACAGTTTGTACAGCTGAGAAAAGAATTTCAAAAGACTTAGTAGTAGTGAAAGACTCAACTACTCAACCTTTTTATACCTCCTTCTTCTTTTGATGCTCCCTAGTCTCCATGATCCTTCCTTTTTATGAGACTGCCAAGGACAGAGAATGTATGAAGAGGAATTATTATGCCAGGGTCCTTGCAAGCAGCAGACAGGCCTTAGCTAACCCTCCTCACTTTTTCTTCTAAAAAAATATCTGTGATTTGCTATCACTTCATTGCACATATAATGGTGTATTCAAGCTCCTTTCCTAGCTTCTAGAGATGAAGAAAAAGCAACCCACACAAAAGAGACTCTGTCATTGCAAATCAGATACAAGTCCAAGCTATTTTAAAATACAAAATTAATTTTCTATTCATTCCTTCTTTTTTTTTCTCCTCCCTCCAATTAGCAGCTAATCTCATCCATATAGCTGCAGGCTCCAAACTGGTAAATGTTGTGATTCACTAAGAAAGAGTTGGGAACTTTTTTCTTATAATTACAAGATATAATTACTTTGGAGCTTTTTTAAACACTTCCATGATTAGTAAAGCTTTTGCTAATTGTAGACATAGCATTTATACTTTTAATAAGCTGACAACTTTTATGCTCAAATAAAAGAATTAAATCCACAAAACTCAGACAATTCATGGCTTAGAAATCCCTGGAGTACATTTGATGGACACAAAAGTAGGACTTCAGGACCATCAACTTCTTTACACTGAAAACTGGCAGTGATAGTGTGATTATCAGCATCAAACTGCAGTACATACAAGCAGGCAGTCTGGGGGAAAATAAAATACAGAAAGACTGAAAAGGTTGGTTAAAACTTTATATGATGCCTTGTCTTGAACTCAAAGGAGAGAAAAAATAAATCCCTTTCTCCCCCAGCAAGAAACTGAGGAGCAGCAGCAGGCTGAGGGTAAAAGGAGGCTAGGCTGGAGAGTAGTCTGTCATCCAAGGATACTAGGGAGAAGAAATATTTATGGGTACAGGAGCTCAGCTCTCTCCCTTCATAGCTTATTTGAATTGTCTGTAGCCTGCTTTTGGGCAGTGACAAATATCAGTCCCCAACAACCCATGAGTACAGGTTAGGACAGATCAGGACCAGTTCTCAATATGAAGTTTGCCTTCAGCAGCCCTGTTTCATAAGGAAAGAATCCTTTCATTCTAATGCAAACCATTCTGTTGTAGCTGTCATCAGTATCAGCCAGTGGTTCCAAGAACACTCCAATCTACTGTTGAAGAGACAGTCCCAGTACTGAGCACAGCAGCTGTGTAGGAAAAATAACACTTTGCAACACCTACACTGTGTCTCAGTATACTCTGAAGACATCTCCAAACCAATACTGACCTGATACTAAAAGTCAGTGAAATACCTCAAAGTAACATGAAGATGCAAAAGATGAAAACAATTCCCCTCTAAGCTAGTTAAGACTCCCCTAGGACATTCACCTCAGCTCAGAAATGCATCAACACATCTGTATTACTTCAGGATTTGAGCTGGCTCAAGAGGAGAGAAGGTAAAATGCAGATCTACTGAAGATTCAAGCACTGGGAAGTCCAGAGCTAGGTGGTTCAGATGAATATACAAAAGCACCACAAAATATCCTATACTGAACTCAAAAATATTGAGTTCCAGTGCACAGGCAGAACTTCTAGCAGTAGCCGCTCCACCTCGTCACTTACCAAAAGACTATCCTGCAGTTTTTCATTCTTATGCAAATGAAAAACTATAGAGAGGAAAACTACCAAAAAAAAAAAAAAAGGCCAAAAAAAAAAGGAGAGGACAGATTGAAATGATTTATGATCTGCACCTAGATTTCATAGAATCATTTAGGTTGGAAAAGATCTTTAGGATCTTTAAAACCAATCCTTAACATAGCCCTGACTAACCCAATGCTAAACCATGTCCTCAACTGTCTCACCTACACATCTTTTAAATACCACCAGGGATAGCAAATCAACCACTTACCTGGACAGCCTGTGACGATGTTTGACAACTCTTTTCATGAAGAATTTTTTTTAAACCTCCCTCAATGCAACTTGAGGCCGTTTAATCATGTGCTATCACTTGTTGCCTGGGAGAAGAGGCTGACTCTTACCTTACCACAGGTAGAGAGCAGAAAGTCCCCCCGAGCCTCCTTTTCTCCAGGCTAAACATCCCCAGCTCCCTCAGCTGCTCCTCATAAGACCTGTGCTACAGACCCTTCATCCAGCTGTTGCTCTCCTCTGGACTCACTCCAGCACCCCAATATCCTTTCTGTAATGGTGGGCCCAGAACTAGACACAGTAGTCAAGGTGCAGGCTCACCAGTGGTGAGTACAGGGTGAGAATCACTTCCCTAGTCCTGCTGAGCACACTAGTTCTGATACAAGCCAGGAAGCCATTAGCCTTCTTGGCCACCTGGGCACACTATCGGCTCACATTCAGCCAACTGTTAACCAGCATCCTCAGTTCCTTTCCTACATAGCAACTTTCCAGCCACTCTTCCCCAAACATGTAGGATTGTGTAGGACCACCAGGTGAAGCATACTACAGTGGGATCTGAAAACTGTCAATAGCTAGCTTTACATTTAATTAGCAACTTCTTGATAACATAGATCTCATTTCAGCAGAGGCAAATGACAGTTTGACTATTGAATTATAAGAGATTGGGTTTCCTCAACAGAATCAAAGGGGCAATATCAAACTAATGTGTGATTATCTTTGTATGTTTGTCCACAGTATATATCTCCTCTGTAAAACTAAGTAACATCCCTATTTTCTCAGAAGAAAAGAAATGGAACAATTATGAGAAAACACCTAGATGTGTGAGCCAGCCTGTCTAGAAAGAGGATGTTAAAGGTGTACGTTTGCATTAGACATTTGCAGAGAAATAAATGTAGATGAATCAACCAATAATTTATTATTATGGGTATTATTTTATTTTTCATCTTGATAGAATTAAGAAATGAAATGTTATAAAATGCTTTACCTTATTTCTCTCTATCTTTTTGGAGAACTACTCCTGTCAAAAGTTTCTGTGAGTTTTATGCATGACAGAGGCTGACTGTGTCTGAAATTGATAAAGGTTCTACAGTAATGTATATTCGCAAGACAGGCTGTCTGTGAATATATTTTAAAGCAAATCTTATCAACAAAATGTCAGTGGTGTCCTGATGTTATTCCAAACAGTCACAGCATATTCACTGCAGCACCAGAAAGCTACTCACCAGGGATTTAAACTCTAAGTAGAGACAGAAAAAAGAAATGTGAACACTGTAAAGATTCAGATGAACAAACTTACTTCCCTGGTCATTGTAGCTTTAAATAAAATTTGGAACTGAAGTTTTCATTTAGATACTGTCAGGCAAAGAACAAATAAATGAATAAAAAAAATATTTTAAGAATCTTCAGCATGCTATTGTGTACATAAGTCACATTGTAAATTACATAGGCTTTCATACAAAATAAATGTAATACATTCGTGTTTCTACCTTATTTCAGATGCATCCTCTTTTCTTGCAAAAAATTTTCTGTACAATGGATACATATTTCAGCAGTTCAGGTAACTTGACATTCTGCTACTAAGAAAAACAGAAGATTTTACCTAATTTTTAAGTCATTCTGAAATATTTTTGTGAGAGGGAGCTACATTGGAATGCAGTTAAGATTAAGAATTATGCTGTAGGAGGAAAAATGTGAGGACCATCATTATTTTTAGCTAATATATAACACATCAATCAATCATTGGTCTGTTGCTGGAGGCGATGTTATCTCTAGACTTGTCACTTATCTACTGGGTTTTATTTTAACAGTGTTTTAAGTCTAAGAGGAGGAATTATTAAGAAATGAATGTATTTTACAGCTTCTACTTTGTCTTCCTGAATGCCCTAAGCAAGTAAAAGACTCCTGTTGACATGCTTCATGGGGAACTTTTGGAGCTTGACATAATATGGCAAAACAATAGAACTTTTATCTCAAGATCAATTCTTTAAATGCAGTACATCTGAAGTTATCTGAAATAAATCATAACAGTCATTCTTGAGAAAAAAACCCAAACATTTCCATTCTTACACATGTCTATATCAATGGCAAATAACATTACAAGTCTCTTTTCTGGTTAACTGGAGGATCTGGGCTAATTATACACATGACAATGAGGAGCTTTCTTAGTCTCATTCAAACAAGAGCAAATACTGAAGGTCAGACACTGGATGGGGGAAAAAAAGAAGAATTAACATCTACAGATGTCTGAGACACACTAGTGCTTTGTACAGTAGCTTCTCAAAATGTCTGAATACGGACTCTATTATGCATGAGCTGTTTACTGTGTATCTGTCTCCTCAAGGTCCATCCTCTTCCAACATCCATAAAACAGGCATTCCTACACCAATCTCTCCTAGGCCTGTTTGCTTAGGGTTCACAGAACACAAGAAGTTTAAGTAAGCAATTACTTCCCATGTTATGTTTGTTAGAACATCTGCTTCAGGAGTTCCATTTTGATACCTCTCCCACAAAGGACAAAAAAGGTTAGGATTGGAGCTGGTCCTTCATAACAGACTGTACTAATCACAAAACTATGGGAGGTAACTGCCTTTTATTGGTTTGTAGCTAACTGTGTCACTGTGAGCAAGAAGGCCAGAGGAGAGCAGATGTTAGCAGTTCAGCTTGTCCAGCGGGAAAGATGCTGTCTTGAGTGGCTGCTCTCAGAATTATTCCTGGTTTGGTTTTGTCCCTTCATCCAACAAGTATCAAATAAAAACTCCATCAGCATCCCAGGAAGCAGAACATCACTTACTGGGCAAGTGCTTTTATCAGGCAAATGTGCAAAACACTGAACTCTGGCTTCCAGCTTTGGGGAGTGCAGTCCCCGCAGCAGAGAGCATTTCAGAAATGCCCTGCTCTTCCACATTTCCTATTGATTGGTTTGGGCATTCCAGCACTTAGTGTACTGGCAGCTGTCAATCTCACCTTGCTCCAAACCAAAATTATCTTTGCAAATTCCATTTTTAGAGACAGGAACTGAGTTTGGGGCTGTTGCTTGCCACGTGTCATAACACTCAAGTCCTTTCATTTGAACAAGATTTAAATTGTAGTCTTGTTATTTCACAGTTGTTTCTGAAATTGACACACACAACTTCAAGATAGGCAGAAAGCTCATTTTACAATGTTTTTAAAGGTTCTTTCATTAGTTGAAATCCTGTCCTAGAGAAACCATAAGTCAGTTAAAAATACTCAGCTATATACATGTAAGTGGAAGCTCTCTATCTTGACTGAGTTATTTAAAATATTAATACGATAAACACAGAACATTAAAAATGAAGCCATCACCATTTGGGGGTATCTTTGCATATTTTATAGCTAGATACATACTTTTCTCAGGCAAGACTGTCTAAAATTCATTAAAATACTCATTTACTCACAGGAACTGTTTCGCTCTTAGGACTTCATATAAACAAAGAAAAACACCCACACCAGACTATTCAACATATTACAGGAGAGGAATGACTCTCCCAGCATGAAATGTTTCTCATCTGAGTTACCATATGCCTCCTACTCCTTATTTCATTTTTCCATCTCCTCTAGCATAAACATTTCCATTCATTAACAACCTTTCAAATTCTTTACACTTTAAATATTGTATAGCAACACATATAAACAGAAATCTATGTTGCTTTTATTGCATTCTTGACACAAATTCACAGCAGCTGACAGCAAAATCTCAGTTTAGTGTACAAAATACATACCTGCTCAGCTGCAAATTTTTATATGCAATAAATCCTGTAAAGTACTATATAAACTATATACATTAAGGTAGTAATGTTATGTTAGAGCATTTCCTCTGATTTCTTTTTCTAATTTCCTTCAAAACAGTTCTGATACTATTAAAAAAAAAAAAAAAGTGTACAAAGAAACTGTATTAACTACCTGCTATCTTAAATGCAAAACAGAGCAGCTGGAGAACACTCCTGGTTTTGACTGACTGGAGCATAGCCAATAAAATGAGTGAAGTCCCACTAAAGTCAAAGAGCCTGATTCCTTCCCAGTACCTAAGTAATTCATAGAAAATAGGTAAACTGCTGTTTCAGAATCCTGTTAAGGAGGCATTAAAAACCTGAATCTATATCAAGAGTACAGAATGCGTGCTCTAAGTGAGTTTTTTTTTCTAAAGACAAAAAAACTAAACTTCTCACAAGAAGTTTTATTTTGCTAATAAATATATTTTCTTTACATATTTATTTTCTAAAGAATTAAAACCAATCCACCACAAACCCTAAGCTTTTACTTCCAATTTGTTAAAGTCCAATCACAATGCAACTGATCCAGAAATTTCCTTTAGTGTCAGTTCAGCATTAAGCAGAATTTCCACTAACATTAACAATAAAGTCAGTGCAAGACTTGGAGTAGAACTCTAGAGAATTAGCTCTTCTTCACTGATTTCTTAAGATGATGCTATCTGGTTCATGGCAAATGAACCATCATACAGAAATCTTTCTACACAGAGACAAGGAGCCTTAAAAGTTAACACCTCTCATCAGAAAGTGAAGTTTAATATTGTGCCAATCAGACAGTTTAACAAGAAAGAAAAATTCAATTACATTTTGAGAATGCAAAATTTTTCAAGCAAATGACCGTTCTGACATTTTTGAATCAGTGTTTTTGTGTGAAATCTTTCATTGTGTTTGTTTAAACAGAATAACCTTACATACAAAAATACATTTATTTTTAATTGAAATTTGCTTCAGGCTTGTACTTCCAGGCCATGCTCAGATTTAATTCTAACATAGTTAGAAACCTGTCATCTCACAGGCCTAGTACTGTTGAAAGTAAAAAGGTTGTAAAATATTTTTTTCTTTTTATGTTTTATTTATTGTAATGTTAAAAATAATTTTTGGATTGCATCTCTACATTAGTCACTAAAAGCACTGTATAAGGCTTGGAATTCATATTGAAAATGCTATATAAGACTGCATGTTTCTAATTGACCTAGTCAATAACAGTGATAACTAATAAAAACAAATTCCCCCCCCCCACCTAATTAACAAACAAACAAACAAAACAGAACCCATGAAAATCACAAAAACCTTCACAAAATTATTCTTTCAGAAAAAAAATATATTTCTACTAAATTGGTAATTGATAGAAAATTTATTATAAAAGTTTCAGTTTCCTTTTTTATAAATGGGCATAAAAAAATCCAGACTATAAGCATGATTTTGATATGTACACATTTAATTTTCATTAAATTATTATTTACTTTCCCTTAAAACACCTTCACCATGATCGAAAGAATAATTTCATTTTAGTTTCCACGGAAAATTTGTAACAACTACCATAACAAAGACCTGACAAAAATACAAATTAAGAATATCTTAAGAGGAAACTCTCGCTTTTTCAAAGATCAGGAAGCAGTAGACATATAAAATAGATTCTCTCCTGTTTCAAATTTAAGACAATGACTAAGAAATTAAAAGATCTAAATCAAAAATCAGTTACCCCATATTTTCGGGTTCTGAAGTTATTTCATAGTCTTTTTAAGTGCCACTTTTCACTGTCTAACTTAAAATACTGAGATTCTGACTATTTCAGTTGTTCTCAGCAGGATTTCTCAGTTTTGAACAGGTTTCATACTGAAGTAGCAGTAATCCTATCCTATGTTCAACACAGTAGCACAAAGCAGTGATGCATTTTCTCTTGTGCCTCCACTATAAGCAGAAGCACAAAAATGAAAATCAAAACCAATTACTACCAAAATTAAGCTCAAAGCCAAACATTACAAAGTGTTATAAAATAGTTTATTGAAAATCATGGGTAAGAAAGAGAAGATAAGAGGCAAAGTCAGAAAAAGTGACATATACTGAAGTCTATACGTCATTGCAAATGGCAGTGAAGACCTGCACACTGGTATCACTTCTGTCAGAGTAGCCAATACATTTCACCAGCCACAGACAGCAAGGAATAAGCTGGACAAGAAGAACCCCTGGAAAAATCAAAGTAATTTGGGCCTTCTTGACAACATCTAGGTTAGGGCGAGTCAACTTCATTGTAATTTTAATTAATGAAAAGAGCTCTCAGTAGTTGCTGAGTTCTAACACTCATTAAATCATATGCAGCTCGGCATAACTTTTCATAGGATTTCTCTCTGTGAAGTAAGTGTGCAAATGTGTATATGTATCTAACCTACAAGACACATGCTGCCTAGAGAATCTGTACCTGCACAGTGCACTTTGCATATCCCAGATGCATTGCCTCAATGGATATCTGCTGTATAATTAATTGGTCTGGATCATACTTTGCCCACAATTTTCAGGATATTTAGAACATACCAGGTTTTTACTGTTCAGGCAAAATTTTGTGCACCATAATTTTTTGTATAATTAGAAAATAATATTATATTAACAGTACTGTTCTAGGCATAAGATTCCCATTATCATCTTCTAAGATGCAGGGTAACAGCAAAGAAGCCATAATTGACAATTTATGTCTTATGTCATTTTAAATATTAAATATAATTTAATATTTATATTATTGTTTGTTAATTATTATATATATTACTTTATGTATTATGTTCCTCAATAGGCTGTACATTTTTATTTATTTAATTATTTATTTATTGGCTATTTAGTGTACTTGAAACTGTTTGTACATTTATGCCTTTTAAACTTTGAAAATTAATGGAAATAAATACACCCCACTCTGATTTAAAGAAATGCAGTGTTTCCGCTCCTGTATTGCTCTCATTCACTCTGGAGTAAATGAAGGTTAAAACTAATGAAATCACCCTCAATGGAAATCCAGTATGAAACCAGAATAAATGCCCTTTCTATAAACATAAAAGTAAACAGTATTCTTAATTCACTGTCACAACTTTTCTCCCATGGGATAAAAAAAAAAAAATAATATTGTTATGACTTTAAACAGAATTAAAAAGCAACCATGATTAAATGCATCTTCTGAATTGGTTGCAATTTGTTATTTAAATGAAAATGCCAACTTTAAATTATCTTTTTAAGCTAGTATTATATTATAGAACTGAACATCCAATTAAAGAGAAACAATCCCCTTAAAATAACATGACTTACAAACCATATCTTAAACCGTAAATTAATATTGTACTTTGGTTTGAAGTTACCAAAAATGTTAAACATTTTTTAAGTCTTAACTTTTCATTCAATTACATATTAATGACTGCCCTGTAGAATTATAGTTTATCATTTAATGTTTACAATTTCTTTTCTTGCAATTTTAAATATCATATATTATTGAAATTATAGTTATAAAAGTAGCAAGTGAATGTTAGTGGTAATACATGGCCATCTTGCTGTAAAGCACTACGTAAATAAATATATCCCTTTCTTAAATTTTAAAATCAAGCAGTATTTCAATTGAGTTTTAATCATGCAGTTTGGTTAATTATTTAATTTGTAGTGCTAACACTGGTCTGTACAGTTTCACTCCAGATATACTGGCTCCAATTTTACTCTGTAGTTAACTAAGTTTTTTATTTTATTTTCATTTTAATTCTCTCATGTATTAAAAAACTACCCTTTAGAGGAATGAAACATAAGTGTTTGCATTAGCTGCAAAGAATGTGCAGTGTCGATCTATGTCACTGGGAAAAATACAATATATTTAGTAATTTAAACAAGTCCATCCTAAACCTGTCCATCTAAATTAATGATCAAAGTTAACTACATTGTTGCAGGATACACCTGATCTCCTCTTTCCCACAGTAAACAACAAAAAAGCTAGTACCAGTCAAGCATTTGCTCCAGTGAGGTCAAATTTGTGTTAAAGGGACTGATTGAGCTGGACTAGCTGTATTATATATAATTATTCTGATTCCTTGGCTTAATTCCAATTCCAGTTCAAGACTCTCTATACTCTGGGATACAATTATACTGAAATATTCCGAAAATATGTGTCTAGCAGTGATCTGTGAGATTGAGGAACAATTTTGAACTATTGGGGGTTTCTTTAATGAAAGTCTTTATTCTCTTTCTCCAAAAAAAAAAAACAAAAACAAAAAAAAAAAAAACCACCCACAAAACAAAACAAAACAAACAAAAAAAAAAAACAGGGAAAATTTCAGACTTTCACTTATTCTTCATATTTTTTCAATTTAGTGCATTCTGTTTTATTGGGAATTGGATAATTCCAAACAGAGCAATTATTCAGGATAGTATATGTTATATATTTATATGAAATAGTATATGTTATATACTCATATGAAATACATACTTATATAAAATACATATACATAGTATATGTTATATGAAATACAAAGTTCTAAGCCTGTAAGTATGATTTTGCAAGCCCCATAATATGTATATGTTGGCATTGCAAAAAAGTGAAGATAGATTATTTTAACAGTTTAGTGAAAACAATCTTGTGAATTTAGAGCATCTGAAAAAATTATCAGACTATTTACAATTTCTTGTTTTCATTATTTTTATGAACAATAGAATATCTGTCTTCATATCAGTAACAACTGACTTAGAAGATTCTTAATCATTAGTCAGCTGAAATACAGATTCAACCCTTACAATTTTTCCAGCTCAACCTAGGGCAATATTGAGCTGTTAGTAGTAGTAATATCTAGTTACCCTACAAATATGAATCTTCTCTTCCTAGAATTTCCCAGATTTTAAAATTGTGTTAAATATTAGAAGATGAAAGACTCATAGAATCCTAGAATGGTTTGGATTGAAAAGGATCTTTAAAAATCTTCTAGTCCGAAAGTCTTGCAGTGAGTACACCTTTGAGTAGACCAGGTTGAACAGAGCCTCATCCAACCTGATTTTGACTGTTCTCAGGGATGGGACGTCTACCAGCTCACTGGGCAACCTATTTCAGGCCCTATTTTATCACAAAAAAATTTCTTCCTTATATCTAGTCCAAATCTACCCACTTTTACTTTAAAACCATTGCCCCTTGTTATATCACTATAGGCCCTATTAAAAAGTCTGTCCCCATCTTATGAACCCCTTCTTAGTATTGAAAGGCTGGAGCCTTCTCTTTTACAATGTCATATTGAGCATGAGAGGTATAAATATCAATGCTTTTAATTTCAGTAGTCCAACCTTTTGCCTAATTGTTAGAGACCAGATTTATATCTCACTGGTTGATGGATCGAATCAACCATTTTGTCCGTGTGTGTGTGTGTGTGTGCGCGTGCGTGTCAGGAGAGGGGACTAGGCTTCCAGCACGGCACCCACAAGGTCAGCCAAGGAGGCCACTGGACTCAGCCCCACATGGCGTGAAGGCTGCCTGGGACACCTGTCAGTCAGTAAGGTCTGCCTGGTAACCCACCCA
>JAWWEE010000105.1:73349452-73395520 GCA_035221455.1 Xenops minutus | reverse complement strand
ACGTTATCAAAAAAAAAAAAAAAAAAAAAAAAAAAGGCAAAACCACTTGAAACCTGAAATTAAAGTGAACACTTGGTAGAGTTTAAAGCTTCTGGACCGTGTTGTAACACTAACCCAGAACATTTACTGTAACTTTGTGGAAAGTGTCAAAATGTGTCAGGGGAGATTAAACTGGAGATTAGGAAGAGGTTCTGCACCCAGAGGGTGCTTGGGTACAGGAACAGGCTCCACAGGGAAGTGGTCACAGCATCAAGCCTGACAGAATTTGGGAACGATTTGGACAATACTGTGACACATGGTGTGACTCTTGGGGATGGTCCTGTGCAGGGTTAAAGGTTCAACTTAATGATCCTCGTGAGTCCCCTCCAACTCAGCATACCCTGTGATTCTGTAAAAATCTGTGAAATTTCTGACAACATCCTATTTTCTGTCTAAGTAAGATTTTGAACCAAGAGTAACAATTGTCACTGAAAGTATCTCTCTGTATTTGGAGAAAGTCTTTCAGAGATTAATAGCTTGTCACAGAAAGCTCACTCTGATAACATTGATCTGTAAAATCGGATGTTCCAACATATGAGCACATTTCAGGCTCAAAATCAAATGTATATGCACTTGATAGGCCCACATAACAGTATGGAAAGTATCTATACTTTTAAAGATCCTGTGAAGGATGAGAAATTAGTTATTGTAGTGGGTTGACCTTGGTTGCACGTCAAGCATCCTCCCAAACTGCTTCATCACTCCCTTCCTCAGCTGGACTTGGGAGAGAAAATATAACAAAAGGCTTATGGGTTGAGATAAAGGCAGGGAAAGCTCACTTACCAGTTACCATCATTTGCAAAACAGCCTCAACTTGGGCAAAAACAGCTTAATTTATTACAAATCAAATTAGAGTTAAATAATGATAAATAAAACAAAATCTTAAAAACACTTTCCCCACACCACTGCCTTCTCCCTGAGCTTAGCTTCCTCCTGAATTCTGTCCCTCCTCCCTGCCACAGCAGTGCAGGAGAATGGGGATTGTGGTCAGTTCATCACACATTGTCTCTGCCATTCTTTCCTCCTCCCGGGAAGGACTCCTCGCACTCTTTCCCTGATCCAGTGTGAGGTCTCTCACACAGAAGACAACCCTTTATTAACTTTTCCAATGCGAGCCCTTCCCATGGGCTGCAGTCCTCCACTAACTGCTCCAGTGTGGGCCCCTTCCATGGCGTGTTGTCCTTCAGGAACAGGCTGCTGCAGTGTGAGTTCCTTGCCAAGTCACAAGTCCTGTCAGCAAACCTGCTCCAGCGTGTGTTCCTCTTCCCACTATTCCACAGGTCCTGTCTCCCACCAGCTTGCAGGCTCCTTCAGTATCCACCTGCTTTGCCATGGCCTGCAGGTGGATATCTGCTTCACCAAGGACCTCCATGGGCTGCTAGGGGACACACTGCCTCACCATGGTCTGCACCAGGGGCTGCAGGGGAATCTCTGCTCCAGCACTTGAAGCACCTCCTACCCCTCCTTCTTCACTGACCCTGGTGTCTTCAGAGCTGTATTTCCTACATATTCTCACCCCTCTCTTCTCTGGCAGCAATTGTTGTTGCACAGCTTTTTCCCACTTTTAGTCTGTTATCCCAGAAGCACTACTACCACTACTGAGGGTCTCAGCCTTGGCCAACAGTAAGTACTTCTTGGAATTGGCTGGTGTTGGCTCTGTTGGAGCCACAGGGGAAGTTCCTAGCAGCTTCTTAAAGAAGCCCCTCTATGGCCTCCCTCCTACCAAAACTTGCCAAGAAAACTCAATGCAGTTTTAGTTGAGTTTAATGAAATTGCAATAACTGTAATAAGTTTGCCTTTAGGAGTTTGATCTAACCTAGACAGACAGGCTGCTCCAGAGAACATGCCTATATTTATTTTATACATTTATCATAGCCTGAGGTGAATTGTCCTGTAAAATCTTTCTGTGTTTATTTTAGAGACAGCCTAAACAACTAATTTAGGTTAAGCCTAAAGGTTATCTTCTAGAAGCTTAAAATAATACTCGATTAATCTCACTGTGTTTGACAAGCTTGGTATGAAAATCATCATATTCATCAAGTACTATTACAGATTAAATTTTTATCTAACAAGATCACTGACCTTAACACTATTGTGTTTTTTTTTTCTTCTGAAGAAAATACCATTTGCAAATTTTGGAAAAATGATACAGATATTTATGTCACTACTTAACATCCCATTCCAAGTAATGTTGGTATGCATTTTAACACACTGACTGACCTGATTTGAATTTTTTCATAATGCATAATCTGTATTATCCAAAAGCTGATTGTGATATAGCTACACAAAGATTGGGACAAAATTTTCAAGTTCTTGATTCAAAAAGAAGAGTTTTGCATTTATTAACGAAACAAATTACCTGGTGAACTGAAAATTTAAAGGGGAGAGTTCACATAATCACACAATATATTCTAAAATAGAAGGGATAATTTAGTCCAATTCCTGGTCTTGTACAGGGCCATCCCCAAGGGTCACATCACATGCCTGAGAGCATTGTACAAATGCTTTTTGAACTGTGCCAGGCTGTGACCATTTCCCTTGATGCCCAAACACCTGTTAAAGACTTTTGGGCTGAAGACACCTTTGACCTGGGAAGGATGCAGCTGTGAGCATGGGAAAGTGGAGCAAAACAAGTCTGTGGCCTTCTAGTGGCATGGGAAAGTAGAAGAAAGAAAGAAAACAACTGAGGAAAACAAGATATGTTTTGAGTTTTACCAGCATGAGGAGATAAGTGAACTACCTACCAGAAGATGGTCTAAGACTCGTGGACAAAAGTGCTTGACTAATAGAATGTGATACGTGTATGCCTGGACAGATAAGAAAAAGTATAAAAGAGAAGCCTTCTGTTAATAAAGGGGTCCTTGGTTCTGGCTGTTGACCTCCATGTGAATGTGTATGTGTGTGTGTGTGTTTGCACCACTGCCTCAATTGGTGCCCAGTGTGTGGCCACTGCCACAACCACCCTCTGGGTGAAGAACCTTTTTCTAATGTTCAGCCTAAACCACCTCTGATACAGCTTCAGGCAATTCCTTCAGTTCTGTCACTGGTCATCAGAGAAAACAACAGATCATTGCCTGCCTCTCCACTTCCCCTCATGAGGAAGTTGCAGAATGCAATGTGGTCTCCCCGCAGTCTCCTCTTCTCCAGCCTGAACAGACCAAGTGACCTCAGCCACTCCTCATACTGCTTTCCCTCAAGGCTCTTCACCATCTTCATTGTCCTCCTTTGGACGCTCTTTAACAGCTTAATGTCTTTCTTATACTGCAGTGACCAAAACTACACACAGTATTCAAGGTGAGGCTGCACCAGGCCAGCATGTTTAACCAAAATGCCTTTAAAATTTTATCTAATGAATGGGAACAGATTTTCTTATTGTAACTTTGTGTTCTCGTAATTTTGATATAATGGTGTATTATACAAAAGGACCAAAACTATTGCTCTCTAACATACTTTTGACACTTGCATGCTTGCAAGTTCCTCTGTGATATGAATACTTGTTGCTTTGCCATCAGTCATTAATCCTGTCCCTTAACTGTAGCTTTAACTTAGTCATTACCTTCTACAGAATATTTCTTCATGAAAAAAGTCAGAGAGTTTCCTGAAAACTTTTAATAGCCTGCATTGTACAGATAAAAAGAAAAGTGTTGTCACCCACGTTCCATCTACTCTGAAAAGAGTGGTTTTCTAAATTACTTTTATTACTTGTGTAACTGCAGATGCTTTCTCCCAAGCCCATGTCACATCACATCATTGAATTTGGTTTATTATATAAATAAGGGATACATCCTACTGCAGACTATATCTTATGCTTTTTCACTTTTCCATACACAGCATACAGTATACTTTTAATGATATCCTTAGAGAGCTAGTCAAAGGGCTTGGGGGTGGAAATGTGCTAGTGACTGTAGGTTCAGCTGAAGCTCAGGAGCCATACAGTGTAGGATTTGTGGTATTTTTTTTTTGCTGGTTCTCCCTTTAAAACTCTCTCTTCAGAGTAATGAGGTGAGCATCAAATTCTGCCTCGTGTTTGACAGACATGCGAGTCTCCCTTGGGCTGGAAAATAGAATCAAAAAGAGCCAAAAGAAATGGTAATACAACAAACATCATTGCAATCACTGAGTCATCCTGATCATATCTGCAAAGCACAATGAAAATAGAATAAACTATTATAAAAAATAATTTAACATTTTATTCAACTTGATTAAGCTTGTTAGTTCCATGTAGGTAGAGCTACAGCAGTTACACAAGAGTTCCACAGCTTTTGTGTGTGTACATTTTTTATTTTTACTCTACTGGATCATGGTCACAGAGAAGGAATTCTAAAACAATTACCAAATAGTTGTATGTCTGCAGTGTGTATCTACAGGGGAATCTCTAGTAAATTATGAACATAGTGCCATCTCAGAATATTTGGTTACCCTGTAAAATACCTAATGGGATACACAGCATCAATCTATATGGTTTGACAGCAGTCATTATTCATTACTCTGGAGAAGAAACAATACATCTGAACCTAAGCACAAATACCAATCTAAAAACATAACCTCCTTACGAAGAATTTGAGGGAATACCTGTCTTAATACAGAGTTAAATATCCAGCCTAATTTTTGAAAAAAAAAAAAATGTGAATTTAGCACATTATGGACATTAGCTTACCAAAAATCATAAGCAAGTGTCAACTTTTAGTTTATAAGTGTTCAGATATTTAATTAGCTTAGATACGTGATGGGTTTGATATACAAACCACTCTGAATACACTGAGTCAATAACGATAGTAGGAGTAACCATGACGAACATCCTTCAACAACCTGATTATATGTACCAAAGTAATTTTACAAAGAAGAAATAGAACATTTCAGTCATATTCTTCCTCAGTCTGATTGTCTTCTGCTTTGAAAATAAACACATTGTGATTGTGTAGCATCTGGAGGCCATTATATTTTAATTATGCTCTATACTAGTGATGCTTTCCCTCAAAAATGTGCCTGTTAGATCACTATCTCTTATTTATCCTTTGTTGATCATTTTAGGTTTTGCTTTTTAGACTTTCAGACCCAACTCAATAATACTAGTAGAGAAGGATGATAAAAGTGGTGATGAGAGCTCTGAGACCCAATTTAACATTATGATTACATTATCTATTATTTACTGAAGGAAAGTCTGCAGAAACATACTAAACAGCAAAGTCATTTGGAAACTGCTAGAAAGAGGGCTCAAAAGTCTCCAGGCAAACATTTAGCTCTGGTGAAGACAGAAAGCAGAACATAAAACTTCCAGTTAGCCATTGCAAAAGACTGCCAACGGAAGTGATGGGCTGTCATTTCTTTCAGTTTTCATATGTTTTCTGGATATCTTATAATAAAAATATCATCCAGCCTAAATGTTTGAATGGTTTCCATTGGTTCTGTATTTATAAAATTCGAATTACATAATCATTTAAAATAGCCATAAAGTGAAACAACCTGTTATATCTCCACTGTGAAATAAAAACATAAAGATAGGGGGAAAACGATTACTATAAAACGAATACTCCTGAAAGGACCTGGGTTACCAACACAGCCTCCTGCAATCTTAATGATAACATAGCTGGGTTTCCTGTACTCCTGTGTATCTACTTTTTAACAGCATGAGACATCAAAAGTCTCCTTGAACCCAACACTGATGTTTAGATATTTCTAGATGAGAATGTAATCTGAAAGGTCTACAATGTTGCCGGATTTTGATGGAACTCACTAGGTTTTCCCTGCTCTGGATGGAAGTTTCCTGGATGGACCCTGGTCTAGAAAGACAAGGTCCTCTACAAGGTCTAAAACTTCATTGCAACTTGGTTGCTTTTCCACCTATGTGATGCACAACTTCTAAAATTAATTAACAGATCTTGCCTTCCCTAGTATCTAGTATCTACGGAAGTGCTGAGAGAATCTGTTTCCTCCTTCTTACAGTATCTGTCAGCTGAGATACAAAACTGAAAAAAAAAATAAAAAGAAAACAAAAACTGGAATGAAGGGGTTTTTTCCCCTGACCAGTCAGTTACACTGTCAGACTCCCTTTCTATTGATATATTCTCCAAGAAGGATGTTCCATAACCAGGTGGGAAATGGGAATTGTGATTTTAAACCTTCATCCTAAGTGCAAAAACAAACAATGGTTCACACTTCTGGCAGTGAGATGAACCTTTAACCTACCTGACAACAAAATCATACTGTCTGTCTTAAAAATAAATGTACCACATAAGGAGAAATTTTCAGCGTCTTCCTGGTGCTTTTATTCCCTTATACATAGAATTAGACAGAGTGTCCTCAGAACATATGGTTTTTATGGTCTGATCCTTTAGTAACATTATTCCCATAGTCAGAGAGACCATAGAAAGAGACAAAGGTTTAGCATATTTGGTCTTAAATGTTTATTATATTCCCTGTATCACTACAGCTCCCTAAGAAGAGTCATAACACATGGGGAAAGTGAAATAACAGGTAATTTTTAAGACAACTTAATATTTTTTATGTATTTTTATATATTTTTTTTAATTTACTTTTTTATGCACAAGCAAAATGCTGAACTACACTTGATCTATTTACTCAAGCATCACCAAAAAGATTCATTGCTCTCAGATTTGAAGAGGGGTGAGATGTGTGACTCCCTACTGCAGGGGACAGAGGCATTCATTTGTCAACCAAATCAAATATCTGAAGGTTTGTTGCCTCCTTGGGGCCATTCCTTTGATTATTACACACCACTCTTATTCCACATATGCATAAATAATACTGCCACAGAAAAACTGGGTAGCATCAAAATTGACTACAGAGCTCTGGGACCAGTAATTAAGGGTCTGAGAGCTCAGATAGTGTTTTCCTCAATCCTGACATCAACAATAAAGGGTGTGAAAAGAGTATTAATAGGACAAGTAAATAATTGGCTGAAGAACCAATTCTATGACCTGTTTGCAGATCAGTGTCTGTTTGAGAGAGATGGGATCCTTCTCACAAAGGAGGGAAAAGCTATTTTGACCATGAGCAGAACTGACAGCAGGGATTTAAACTAAGAATCATGGAGAAGGGACAGAGTAATCAGCAGTCCTATGAGTAACTGATAGACAGGGTCCCTCAAAAAAGGGCATGGGTGATATGACAAAAAAGGATTACAAAATCAAAAAAATGGGTGGTTGTCACCGGCACAAAATATATTTGTAAGTCAGTAACTAGGGGTGTACCCAGGGGTCAATAGTGAGTGGAATCCTGTTTAACAGGTGGGATTGAGAGGACAAGATGTGCCCTCAGCAAATTTGCTAATGATCCAAAAGTGCAAGGAGTGACTGATTTGTCAGAAGGTTGTGTTGCTATCCAGAGGCTCCTTAAAAGGCTGGAAGAATTAGCAGAGAGGAAGGAAGTTCATGAAAGTTGTGAAGCAAGTCCATGAAAGTCACAAAAGAAAGCAACCTCCTTTACTTGGGAGGAAAAGCACTATGAACCAATACATGTTTTGGGGGCTACCCAGCTTGAAAGGAGCTTGGCAGAAAAGTATTCAGGGAGTCCTGGTAGATACTAAATGGAAAACAAGCTACCAATGTGTCCTTGCAGCAAAGAAACCTAATGGTGTCCTGGGATGCACTACAAGTGTTGCCAGCAGGTCAGCCTCTTCTGTTCTCACAGTTGAGGCACTTGGAATAAGGCATCTAGTTCTGGGCTCCCCAGCACAAAAGATGCTCAGATAGACTAGAGATAATTCAGGGAAGAGGCACAAAGATGATTAAGGATCATCCTTATCAAAGATGATAATGATGATAAGATGATAAGGAGCATCTCTCCTGTGAGGAAATGCTTGGAGTATTGAGATTGTTCAGCCTGGAGAAGAGAAGGCCCATGGGTGATATCTTCAATGCATACAAATGTCTGAAGGGAGTGTGCAAAGAGGACAGAGCCAGGGTCTTTTCAGTGGTACCCAGTGACAGGACAAGAGGCAAATGGCACAAACTGAATTATGGAGATTTCCTCTGAACACCAGGAGACTTTTTTTTTTTTTTTTTTTTTTTTTTTTGCCATGAAGGTGACTGAACACTAGCACAGGTTGTTCAGATTGGATGTGAAGTCTCCATCCTTGAAATTATTCAAAAGCTGCCTGGACAAGATCCTGAGCAACTGATTCTATGAGACCCTTCTTGAGCAAGGGGTTGGACACGCTGGCCTCCAGAGAAGCCTTCCAACCTCAGCCATTCTGTAATTCATAATTCTGTGATGTATGGAGCAGCTTTCTCTCTCAGTTGGAACATAGAGACAAACAAATCATGACTATCAAAACACACATGAACTGTACTTTCATTGTTCCATCCTTGTCCTAAACTTTTTTCGTTAGTCTTTTTTTCAACATAAGGAATGAACACATACAGCAAAGAAAGAAAACTTTTGCTCTGTCCCTCTTTCCTGTTCTCTTACACAGGAATAGCTTCCATATGAAGAAACAACTTAATTATAATTTTAGATAAAACAAATTTAATTTGAACTGCAATATAAAACCAATAAACTACTATATATTTGTATTTCAATGGAAAAGAAAGACTAGTGTTAAAGAATAGGGCTAAAGGTTCTGATTAGTCAAAGTTTTTAAACTACTCAGGTACTTTTTCTAATTATCGTTCCTGAGTAGGTAGATACTCAAAATGGCAGGGAGAGGTTGAAGCTTTCCCTGTTTCTCCTGCAATATGTTGCACATAATTAGTATCTTTTGAGAAAATGTCACTTTGCGTTCTCAGTTTCAGATGCTCAGACAGTCTGCATGCAGATGGCAGATTAAGACCTTTGTAAAGTTAATTATATAATGGGAGAGAAAAAAAAATCCTCCTAGAGACTGAGTTGAATATGTAAATATAGAAAAACTTAATTTCCTTTGCATGAAATGGAAACCTTTTTGCTTTATGGAAAAATTCCAGAAAAAGCTTAACATTTCAGTAACTCTCTCACAATATATCTACACTTCATTTAATGTAAAGGAAAACACTAGAGGGTCATGGCATTCACAGTGTTTCAACTTACTTTACAGTCAGGAATTTTGAATTCTTGCAAAATGCCATGTAATGTACATATAAAATAATGCTGATGAATAAATAGTACTAATATTTATGATTGTCAGGAAATTTCTGACTTAATTGCCAGTTCCTTTTTAACTATATGTACAGTTTGTTATAAAATTTATTACATACTTTATAAAAATTTAAATAGTGAAATAGTATTGTGAAAAGTACGTAGAAATATAAAAAAATCTTAGATTGTGTATATTTAACCCTGGTTTCACATTGACCCCAAATCTGATAGTAAAAGTTTAGTATTTATCAGGCTAGAAAATGTATTTTTTGCTATATGAAAAGTGGAATATATATATTTTTCATTTATGGATGAAATAGGTAAGTTAAAAGAATTCTGTAAGTCAAAGCAAAATTATTACTATCTGATGAGCCTAATTCTTAAAACATCACAAGTCCAGAAGGAATTAAGTAGTAACCCAAAACAATAATTGTTACTAAGCTATACAAATTTAACTGCAAAACATTCATGAATAAACAAAAATGTTTTTCATAATTTCTTACAATCTAATTTTGACACTTAATCCAGTTGAAATATTACATTAATAAACAATCATAACGTTACAAGAATTATATTTGTACTTCATTTTCTTTTGTATAGTTTATGTGTCAAAACTATTTAGATAGACAATGAACATTTAACTTTGGACAATCAAATACAATGTAATAATTTAGTTTTTATGTACATATCAGAGGTCGGAAAAAATGTAAACCACATGGTCTTTTATGCTGAGCACTGTAGTTTAATGGTAAGACAATTTAGTATAAACAGCCACATAATCAGACATTCTACATTGATATTGATGCGTTCTAATATCCTCTCACATGGCTACAAGCGCTAATTCATGCAACTTTTCTGCTTTCAACACCACTACTACTGCATCAACGTGTCACCTAAATAACTGTAATTAAGCATTCTCCGTAGTTGCTGATTACAGGATGCTGATGAACATTCCCACTGGATTTAGCAGACTCTTTCATAACAACGACAATAATCATCTCATATGATAATGTGTGTGCTTCTGAAGACTTCTTAAATAATCTAAAATTTTAATTGTACAGACTGTTGATTATTGCAGTCTAAAGTTCAACAGGAGCTTAATCAAAAAGGTTCAAGTATCACATCACTGACATCTATTAAGCAATATGGTAATATAGGAAATAAATACTTTAGCTGCTTGGTCTTTCAACCAAAGCAAACTTTTTACAAAGGTCCATTGCCCTCTTGGAAACAGCACTGAAACTTCTCATGTCAGTTCCTATTGCAAGGAAAGAAACATTTTTTTTTTCTTTCTTTTCAGTGAAAATTTCTTTATTTTTTTGAGTTCCTTGTCATTTTGCATTGAGAATAATGGCACCAAAAAGTAAAAGTACAGAATGATGTTTCAAGTAAGATTGTGCAATTATCTTTATGGGTTTGAAAAGTAATGGGTCTCATTTTTTTGATCTGAAACTAGGTGAATTCAATTGTGCAATAGTCACCTGATCCAGTGTACTGTCTAAGATGACCTTTAAACTTTACAATCTGTATCCCTCACATTATATTTTCTTCCTTAAATCCTGCACAGAAAAAGTATTCCATGCAACAAGTAGGAATCCATTTGGTTTACCCCATCACAGATGGCTTTAGAGGCTATATTCTTTGGTATGTGTACATCAGCGTGAAAAAAAAGTCTTTTGTTTCCTAATTGTGGTCCATGTTCAACACAGTCAAATCTTTTGTTAAATCTCATTAAAAAATGCAAGTCTGTGACATCTTTCTTTACAATCAGTAAGGGACATATGTAGTAACTTGAGGTTCGTATGTCATGAAAGACTAGTGCAGAATCTCCGATACTAATTTGCAGTAATTTTTAGAAGCAAGTAATCCCTTTCCCTTCAAATGCTGCAGAACATAACATATCTCAGCATAACTACCTTCTAAAAGATCTTCCTCCCCATTCTATTTAGCTATTTTAGACATATATACAGCATTATTTTGTTAGCCTATTTTTTGAATACACTTATTTTCCTTTTATGTTTGGATCAAAGGCTTATTCTCCGTCTACCTCATCTGTTGCTCAGAATACACTTAATGCCCGTCTTTGTCAATAGGAGAGAAAAACATCCTTGAGAAAGAATCTCTATATAATCATACCAGAATTTCTCCTGGAGTAAGAAGGTATAATTCCATTTGAATCAATGAGGCTTTGCTAAATCTGGGAGTGTCAAGATACATTCTCTGAGTATTCTTTTTGACTACATTGCTTCTTTGTCACTAAATGACTATAAAGATGTAAATACGTGAGACACACATTCACATGAAATACAAAGCTTTGTTGGTTTGTAGTTGTTATGCTGTGAAAGACAGTCATTTTCTTCATTGTGGTTTCTTGATTTGTTTCAACAAAACCATTTAATTCTTCTTACAAGCTTTCTCCAAGAAAAATATTTCTGAAACAGCAGAGTCATGCCAGTGCCCTCCCTCCTGATGAGGCTCAGGTGTAAAACTCCTAAACTCCTCCTCACCACCACCCCACCCCATTAGCAGGGGAGGCGTTGGGACACTCACATGTGGGCCTGAAGGTGTTCTTCCCTTCTGATAAGGCATAACTGTCTCAGCTATGTTGGCATGAGAAACAGCTGTCATGCCTTACAAGAGGTCATAAACCATCAAAGACCCCCTAAATGCTCACAAACTCATTTCTGAGGCCTTCAACCAGTGAACTGTGCATGATCCATAGTGTTGCATCAGCCAGTGTAAAACTCCGCCCTCCCCAGGCAAGGTATCTGGGCATTTCCACCTGAGCCTGAATGTATACTAAACCCCTGAACTTTTTGTCTCATGGGTTTCCCTCACTTCCAACAAAGACTGTGACCACCACTTTGACCAACAGACATCTAAATTGCAACAATCAAGTCTCATCGCTCGATTCATGGGTGCTGATATCTTTCCTCTCCACTATCCTTATCTTTTATTTCTCTTTCTTTCTTTCTTTCTTTCTTTCTTTCTTTCTTTCTTTCTTTCTTTCTTTCTTTCTTTCTTTCTTTCTTTCTTTTCCTTACATATTTTAATAAGTGATATTTTTATATTGCTGTATTTCTATAGATAATAACGAAAAGGGCTACATACGTAATTTCCATTGCAAACAAATAGTTATAAAATAAAGGTGCCATATATATATGGCCACTTGGTATCATTTCAATCTAATCTGCCCCAAGGGACAAGACCCTCAGTTACCTTGTATCAAGTCTGTGTTGTAAAATATCCATGTTTATTTGTCATGTATACTAACAGCTCATAGTCAGATATTTGAAACTATAGGGATGGAAATGAAGTGCCTCATATGTTTGGGTCTTTCACAGGATCTGGTTTTAGTGGTATTTACAAACTGTCTTTATCACATCTTCCCATCCAATTCAAAGTGCATTAACAAAAAAGGCAATATTATTTCAACAGGGGAACAAACCCCCAGAGTATAAAGACAATCTAAATCTTATGTTGACAAATTTTTTTGAGAGGGACAGATGGAAGCAGAGTTAGGAAAATGAAGAGATTTTATCCTAAAGCAAGAAATACTACTGGTTCTTTAAAACAACCTATTTTCAGCAATTCTATTTTGGTGGGTTCTTCAATTTTCTCCTCAGTCTTAAGATGCTCTGGCCTTCTCTAACTGATTTTTTTTTTGATTTTCTTGAGATTCTGTTGACCTTTAAGTTCCAGGCAGCAGTTAGGTTTACCTACTGTAGCATATCCATATGAATGGTCTGTGAAGAAAACAGGTAATTTTTGCCCTTTAATTCCCCATAATACAAGAGAAAAGAGTAAGGGTGGAAGGAAATCAATCGTAAGTTATCCCTTGACGAATATCAGCAAACACTGTGTCACAAAACCAATGTGAAGAAATGGAGTATGGATTTTCTGCTGACATTTGTAAAGTGTTTGTGTCAAAGTATTTTTCTAATATAGCAAAGGTTACAGTTTAACAAATTAAAGCACATGTTTCTTTTGAACTGACATGCCGGTCATTTGGGTTAATTTAAATGGCTTGTGTTTTTCTAATAAACTCTCAACCTAACCTGATGTGATTATGGCCAGTTTTTGCATTAATCTGCCTTAAGTAATTGCTTTTTCATCAAAATGAGCTGAATGACAAGAGTGTAATAGTCCATGACTTTATCTAATATAATTTGGAGGAAATACTATATGCCATTTAAAATGTCTCCAGAACTGAATTTGTATTGCAAAAACCAAGGCAATGATTTAGGTTTAATATCTCTAATTTCTGTTGGCTCCAGTGTTCATTGGTATTACAGGAATTATTGAAGGAAGTAACTATTTTCATCTGAGTTAGAGCTTCTGCTGTTAAATTTACTATGAAGGACAAAGCCTGTCTTTGTTTTCCTAGTCTCCAAAACTGAATTTACTTTAAATTATTTTATATAAAATATTTAGCACTTTTGACTTATAGTGTACAACCTATAAGGAAGATATCATAAATGTAAAGTTGTAATTGGATTGTCATGCATGACATCAGTAATTATCATCCTAGGAAATTAATTGCACTTCTACTAATAGTTGAACACCAAATATAATTTTGCAGTTGTTTATGTGCTACTCCCAGTGGTCTTTTATTCACATATGGAAGTTTTGGGAAAATCCTTCATAAATGCATTACCATCATAAAGAATTCCATAAATGTTCTATTAGTGATGCATAAAAAAAATATTTTTACTTCCTAGAAGACTGTTTAGTACTAGTGATAATGCATTTCTTTGTATATTATATAACAAACAAACAAACAAACAAAAAAAACCCCAAACCACTCCAAAACATTTTATTTTTTTGCATTAAATCAGAAACATCATTTCAGAAAGTGCACATTCCAAATGGTTGTGATCATTTGGATATCAAATACATGGAGCAGATTCTTCTCCTTTTTTCTTGAGCATATATTGAGTTGACAAAACCTAGGAAATTTAGTATTAAGGTGTGGTCTAACTGGTCCTTTCATAAGAATGGTTTCACTCACAGTGTTAACTGTTACACCCATAATTTAAATGATCATCTTTAAATTATTTTGCAAAGCTACATTTTTTTTTTTAGGGTTGTTGGGTTTTTTCATTGTTTTTTTTTGGTTGGTTGGTTGGTTTTTTGTTTGTTTGTTTTGTTTTGTTTTGTTTTTTACTTTTCCATTGCTGTTATGTTCTGGAGAACAATAATGAAATACGTGAGAGTTTCTCAAGATTTCAATATTTAACTAAACCTTACAGATTTTGTCTAACTGCACATTATATACATCGTATACATTATATAATTCAAAAAAACTCCAAGAACTAAAGGAGAGCTATGAAGATGATGAAGGGCCTTGAGGGGAAGCCGTATGAGCAACCTGGAGGAGAGGAGACTGAGGGAAGAACCATACAGTTCAAGTACCCATTAACACACAGACACTTTGCAGACTCTCTTGATGCTAACTGTTCAGATATGATGTAGTTTCCATTTTATTTACCCTTTAAAATGTGAATATTCAGCTTCTTTGAATCTCAGGCTTGCATTCTTGTAAAGTGAATGTACGTGGGACTCTGAGATTAGCTCAGTTGCTTAGAACATGGTGTTAATATATAGTTTAATTTGTTTACTTCCTTCAGCACAAGGATTCAATTCAGAATTCTGCAGTGACAGGTAGCTCTGAAGTAATGACTTTATGAGATAGAGAGTTTTCAACAAAATATTTTTCATTGCAGAAATACAGTTTTGTCAGAATTCAAATGCTTTTTACTCAACTCGATCAGCAACAAATTTTATTCTTTAGACTAGTCTCTTGAGTTTGGGACAAGCATGTGACTTATTCTTGAAATATGGGATGAAGGGAATAAGCAAAACATGAATATGACATGTAGGATAATAAGATGTAGCCTTTTCACTGGGTAAAATGACCAGGGATATAATTTTATACAGTTTTTTAGCCACTTGATCACAAATTTTGGCCTTGCAAAGACTTAATTTTAGGGGTTTTTCCACTATGAAGGCAAACTACCAAAATACTCCAGAAACTTAATTTCACTTGGTTTTGAACAGAAATTCATAAATTTTGTAGTCAAGAACAAAAATTACCTTCCTGCCTTTTTCCTGTCCTCTTGATTGCCAACATTATTTTCATATTAACCTGTTTAGTTCATGTCAAACCTTCCACATTGCTGCAGTTTTTGCCATGTTCCCCTCTACAGAGTATGAGTTAATTTAAAAAACAAACAACAATAAAAAAACAGAACCCCCACCAAAAAAAAAAAAACCCAACAACAAAACAAAACAAGCCCAAAACAAAATAAAACAAAAACCAAAACCCCCAAGCAAACAAGTGTGATGCTGTATGATGCCCATACACGATGGATCAATGCACATAGTGGATATCATACACTCATAAACTCGTATGTGATGCCAATGGTAACATGCAACACACTGCTGACTCATTTCATCAGCACAGTTCCCAGAAAGAAACTAATAAAGCATAAAGAACATCCATTTGTGGAAACCTAGAAAAGAAGCAGATTCAAAAATTACCTCTATTCTATACCATTCAAGAAAAAAAAAAAAATTAACATGAGGATTTCAAGTAACTTAGTATCAGAAAAGGCAGAGAGCTGGCTATGACAGCATGCTACAGTAAATAAGTTGAAATGCATCTGCATAAACCCCTGACTGTTGCCTGAGCAAACTGAGCTTCTAACTCTAGCAAAACATAGAAAATACTTCACCAGGATCAGAATCCCTCCCCCTTAGTAGTGTCCAGCAGCTTAAGTCCTTCTTGGACAAATGAATGGTAAAATGGCCCTAGGTCACTGATCTTGAGGAGTGAGTGGTGAGATGTGTTTCCTGAGCTGATAGAAAAGGGAAGAATTCAAAAAAGATCAGAACTATGCATTTGATTACAAGGGTTGATTCAGGCCAATAATGGGGAAGAGAGATATTATTTTACTGCATTTCTAAGTCATGTCAGGGAGTGCCCATACTTAAAAGCGTGAATTCATCTTTGGATGGAGCCTATGTATGAATAAAAGTAGTATTCAGCTGATAATTAAAATATTTAACATTAGTATTCTTCTGACCATAGAAAAAGAAATAATCTACAACCCACACAAGAGTTTGTGTAACTGCAGATGCTCACATTCAAGGTAGAAACCTTTCTTTTCTCAATCTGTTAAAAGACTATCCCAATATTTCCAAAATCGTAGTAACTCTAGGATATAATAATAAAAAATTACTAATCCAAACTTTGACTTCAAAACCAGTTTTCAGACAACAATTTACTATTTTTATTAGAAGAATCACCTTAGAACATACTTTGAGTTAGGTACTATATCAATATGCAGAAATAGACAGTTGTTGCTGAGAAGACTTATGCATCTCAATAGAAAAGGCAGATCAAAAGAAAATATCATTACCAATACAGAATTTGTAACTGTTTTCCTTGATTTACTATTTTTAATGCTAAACAAAGCATGCTGCCAATTGACTTAGAATTGTCTCTTTCCATTTCATAAATGTAAATAAGATTTGAGTTAATTATCTTGGATATAATTTACTTCTGGTTGTGGTGGGAAGCTATCAGTTATATTCTAGAGTACTGAAATGTAAAAAGTCGTACAGGACTGCTTTTAATGAAAGACTTCTAGTAGAAGTGTTCTTATAAGACTGTGATATCCTTCTACTAAAAAAACATGAAATATTTGTTATGTATTTGGTTCACCTATATCAGATAAGACTGTCCTTTCTGCCCTGAAGAATTCCCTTTTCATCTCCTTAGCTGATATGTCACAACTTTCAACATAACGAGATTTCCAATGCACTTTAAATCACAATCACTTCTTCCTATAGAAAGCATAAGACTGTAAAATAGGATTAGAAACATAAAGTGCAATATGTAATTTTAAATCAGAAAAAAAAAAAAAAAAGGTTGTAGTTCAGGATTTAGGAAGTTCTGATTCCAATAAGAAGCACAAAGGAGTGCCTGAATTCAGAGAAATTATCTCATTAATGCTTATAGCTCTAGACTGCGATTATTAAGCATTTATATATTTGCTGTGATAATTTTTGTTGCTTAACTATGAGAGTAGGTTCTCTAATAAAATAAGCAAAAATGTTTTGAAAAGAGGGAGACAAGTTCATAAAATTAATACACTTGAAGCATTAAAGAAATGTAATATGGGAATAAAATGGAAGTATTCAAAATTATTTCAAGAAATGTCATGTGGATTCACATGCAAAGAAACCCACTGACTAATCAGAGCCTAAGTTTTGTGGCTAGCTGACAGGAAGAAACATTGAATTTCAAGGGGAAAGTATGTGTAATGTGTAAAATCATTTTAATATGCATCTCTAAAATAATGATTATATATGATACCCTATATGGTACAAGTGAACTAGATACCACAAATGTGTATTTCAGGTAGATGTCTTCATATTTGATCTATTTAGATTTGATTTTCAATAGGGAAAAATAACTGGATGTCTAGCAAGAATAGCTTAATGGCATATAGTGTTAAAATGAAATCTGTTTATGGTTTCTTGATTTAATTACAATGATTTCTTTCAAAAACTTTGTCTACCATAAACACAGGATCTGTAATATCTGAGGAAGAAAATTTAGCATTCCTTTTCACCACAGTAGATAATCCCAGTCCATATTCACACAATCTATCACAACTTTTTAATTCAGAAATGTTCATTTTTAGAATGATAAAGTTTCTGCTACATATTTAAGAGAACTTGCAATGTAAGGGGAAAAAAACCAAAAAACAATGGTGGTCTATCTAATCATGAATTAATCTGTCATTTTACTTAGAAACAAACCAGAACTTAATCACATGAAAATGTTCTTTCACAGAACAGTTTAAAAGAAAATAGAGCAGATCTGTCCATTGTTATCTCAATGACAATTTTCTAGAATACAAATAGAGTCATTTCTTCTGCCATTATTTGGGAATGTTTTTGTACTAATCTTAAATGAAAACACACCAATGGTAAGTTTTATCTGAAAAGACAGATAAATATAAGTCATTAATCATCTTAGGTTTCTTCTAAAGCTGGTGATGAGAAATGACATCGTCAAAGACCAGTTAATTTTAGATACATATTTTAGGAGGAGTTGAAACAGTACCTCCAGAGGTTTCTTTTTTCCTAGATAAAGGTGATGAGTCTACACTTAGATAATGTTTAGACACTTAAGCAGACTGGGAAGAAAAGACTTCTTGGAAAACTATGTATGTTTCTCTTAGGGAAAGCATTCACATTTAAAAGCCTTAAGAGCAGTAAAAATAGTGCAGGACAGGTGATGTAGTTAATAAGTCACAGTAAGCTCTGACCTGTCCATTGCACCAATTACAGTTTCACTAATACACACAAAGAAGCCCTTCAGAGGTTCCTTCTCAGTCAAGCAGTTAAATTCCAACAACTGTGTTGTCTCTGAAATCATTTGGAACTCTTCCTGGAAGGAACTGGCTGTCTCTACAAAATTCAGTATCCACTTCTTATTAAAACTGTCAAGTTATTTCTATCTTTGATTTGTCCTTTAGGTAGCTAGAAATACTTGTACATAGAATAAACTGTATTCCTCTCCTTTTTCCCTTACTATTTTATGTTCTTTAAAATCATATTGGCAGGGAAAAATGGTCAAGTATGGCTAGTGATGTATTACTCTGTCAGATTCAGTTTGCTAATTTGTTCATCGTTCACCAATCAACTATGAAGATGTTTCAAAGACAAGCATTTTGGGGAGAGATATATATAATTGACCTCATCCTTCAGCAGCACTTATTTGCAATGTTCACTGATGTTGGATAGGTGTAAAATAATAGTAAATAATAAGTCACTGTATGTTATGGCCTAGCCGTCAAATATTCAGACATGGATTGAACAGTCTTAACAGGGCAGCTTGTAGGCTACAGCCTTACCATTAAACATAGTCTCTTTCAACATTGCTAAACCATGATACTTAAGGAAAAGCACTGTGAATTTTTTATGCCTTTCATATAGGGATGCCTAGAATATTTGGATCACAAATATACTTTAAAGCAGCCTGAGTATGTCTACTGCACCATAAAGGAATCAGTGTTTTGCATCTTACAATGCTAGATTGCAAAATACAGTGCAAAGTGAATAATTTCTGTATCTTATTCCATAATCATAGGTGCACTGCTTCCCCATCATGCTGTACCCACTGCATCTGCCTCTCATCTACACTGTACTTAGGATGGCTTCAGCTGTAGATTCAGTTTTCAATTTATGTAAAAAACACTGCCTTATATGTTTATTTGCACAAGGTTAAAGGCCTGGGTGCTTGTTCTCTGCATACAAAGATTCTCTACACTCCCTTGTCAATTCAAGAACTAGTCTGCCTCTCAAACAACTGAGATTGTCCTCTGCTCCCACTTCTTTACTGCACAGGAAGTCCAGGAGTTAGTAAATATTTTAAGAAAATCTATCTAAGACTGTAGTAACATCAGAAAAATAAGAGAGTACTATTAAAATGTAATCCTGAACTCAACAGCACATGCTAAGAACAATATTACTTTTGGTCTAGAAACCAAATATTCCAAACACCATATGTGGTATCTGCCTTGGGCTAAGTTTATTTGTATGTACATCATGTCTGTCTGCAGAGTTAACTCTGAGCACCCAGGCTGTGACAACCATTTTATGGAACTCGTATCTACATGTAATGCTCCTTCAAAAAAAGCACCATCCAGACTTGGAAGAAAGCAAACAGTTTTTTACTGTGAGGGTGTTGAGGCACTGGAAGAGGTTGCCCAGAGAAGCTGTGGATGAACCATCTCTGAAAGTGTTCAACATCAGACTGGAGGGAGCTCTGAGAAATCTGGTTTAGTGAAAGATACCCCTGTCCATGGAAGGAGGTTTGGAACTAGGTGATCCTTTCCAACCCAGGCTATTCTATGATTCTATGATTCTGTGATCTTAGATTCACAAGAGAAAGAAGCAGTTTCCAGCTGTTCTATGTGTAAGAAAAGCACCGTGGTCCTCCTACAACTGGTGGTGAGGAACACATCAATTTGCACCACAGGACGGTCTCTAAGCCACTCTTACAATTGCTGCTTGATGTGTCTTACAGGGTTGCAGTCAAATATATCCTTATTCTGACGCCAGTGCTCCCAGCACTCTTCCATGTCCTTAGTCTCAGTACTGCCTCACAGTTGAAAAAACTAAGGTTTTTTCTTTTTATAACAAAATGGTAACATAATTTTCTAGTACTTATGTTCTATTGCACAGAAAAAAACATTTGTTGGTTTGAATACTGGTGAAGTTTGCAAGCAAATTCTGTATCCCCAAGTCCACTGTGCTTCAAACAAGTGTTGCCTGTAGCCACGGATTTGTTTATGTGTAATTTTGCAATATGCTTTCAGAAAGAACAGTCTTCAGGCTCCAATCTAGACATAATCATTACTTTGTTTTTATTATTATTTTTAATTCAGTCTGGAGAGCTACCACATAAAGATTGCCAACAACAGTGACTAGATTTGAGCATTTATAACTAAATTACTAAATATAATGAAAAGATGTGGACTTAATTTGCATTTACTATAGAAAAAAGAAACTGGACATCAGCCAGTGCTCAGACTTATTAACACTCAGAAATGCTGTAACAGCTCATATGTACATGGGACATTAGTCATGCATTTTGTTAATCTAATGTAATATGGAATATAATTTATCAGAACATCAAAATAATAGCTTTTACTCCATTTCCCCATCTATGTGAGGATATGCACAATAGACTCTGAAGTTATGCATGCACTCTATTACAGCTAATTGAAACTAGATGATACAATTAACGTGTTTCTTAGTAAAAAGCATTAACACTTAATGTAAAATTCTAGTCACAATAGAAGAGAGTAACATTGGAAGGAAATGTGGTGTATAACTGCAAAACATTCTTTTTAATTTATTGAAAATAAAATTGAAAAAATAGTTACTAATAAAGGAAAATCAAAAATACCAAAAGTGTCAACTAGACCAGCTTTTCTCACTGTATTCTTATTTTCCATGGGAATATGAGATTTTGGTCACTTTCAGAAGTGATGAGTGCAATAACTCCTTAGATTTAGATGCAACATAAGGTAACTGAACAAGTGATCATGGTGTGAATGGGTTGTAATGATTATCCATTCACACTACACACAGGGCTGTTATAAAAATTTAAGTTTAGAGTTTCTGTTTAGGAAAGCATTCCAATGACTTAATGAAACTCTCTTAATTTTTCTATGACTATAATTGAATAATTCTTAATACAAACAACAGTCAGGACTGTAATTTCTGACTTTTCCCAGAACACTGAAAAATTCTCGCATTAACACTCTCTTCATCAGCTGACTCGCTTTTTTTTAATCTTATTTTTTCAATATTGTTTTTACACATTCAAAAAAACAGAATTAAATTCAAGATCTTGACAAATTGCAGCATGTCATAGGAATGTTTATGGGTAAAGGTCTTAAAAAATGTAAGTCACCATAAAGACTGTGACTGTAAGGAGTAGTACAGATGAAAATAATGTAACAAGCACATTATACCGTATAAATATATGGTGACAAGTAAACACCAACAAATTTGGGACTCATTAGTAGGAAATACTAAAAGTATTTTTAAATAAGCATTACAGTTTCTGGGGTGTAGCCTTGGAGAATGAAGTCATCTAACAGTGCAGAACAAAAGACCAATGCACAATCTATATTGGGGAATTTAAACAAGAAAGAAAAAGCTCTCTTTTATTTTCCTTTCCAGAATTCTAATTCAGGAAATCTGAATATTTGTCTGGATCTTGGCTTGGCTTCTCAAAACCATGAGAAAAGTCAAATTTACCTACTCCAAGACTCTTGTGCTAAAGCTATTCTGTGCTATGGGAAGGTTAGGCAGAGAGTTGGGTTGAAGAGTTAATGTTGGGTTGAATCATTGATAGTGTTCAAGGGGGAGGGAAAGAGAAGTTGGAGACATGGCTTAAAGACCTAATTTGCTCTTTCTGGGACTGTTTGGGGAAAGGAAGGGGAATTAGCAGCTACTGCTCAGTGAATGCCCTAAATATTTCCTTATTCCTCTGAACAGAATGATCTGCAAAGTTTTTCAGAGGAAATGTAAGTATTAAAGCTGTGATAGCCCCAGGCAACTACCTACTTAGTCTGCATCTAGGTTATTGAAATAGTTTGGTGGGAAGTGAAATCCATGAAGAAATAAAAAAGAAAAATAAAAAAGGAAAAATAAAGGAACATGGGGCTTTCAGGTACTACTGTAAATTATTTCTGAACTTTATTTGCATACCTACTTTCACTGAAACTTGAATAAGTATACAATACAATAAAAAAACCCATTGAAATTGAATTTTGTTTGTCTGGCAGACTGCATTTTGCTTTTTCCTTGTTTATACATTAAGGTTCCTGGAATCCATTGAAAAGTCTGTGTGTACACACTACCACATTCAGCTTGACCCTTTGTCACTCTCTGGCCGATTTATTAACTTTGGCATGGATATGAGGACAAAGAAGATTTAGAAGACTTTTCTTTGCAAAAAGAGAAATTTGTCTCTAGTCTTCTTTTAACTCTGCCAAAGACCCCTGCAGAGCCACTGCAAATGGTCAGATAGAGCATCCAAAAAAGCTTCTCCTGTTTCCTCTTCTAATGAAGCTGAAATACCTGCTGTCCTTGATTTTTCCCCCTGAAACACAAAATTGGATGAAATGGGAAGAGATGAAAGGAACTTCTGTGCCTTTTTTCTGTGCTATGGGAAAACAAGTCACCTTTACACAAAAGTCTTTGCTTTCTGTTGTACCAGTGCCATCTTAACAACAATAATGCCTACAGAGGCAAACTTCAGTGACACACTGGTTTCCCCATACCAGGTGAATCCAAGGGAATTAGGACGTAACCCATTCTTTACACCCTTCTGCCAGGAACAGACCTAGAGCTGTAGTGGCAGATCTCACTCAGACTTGATGCTTCTTACATGAACATCTTGTCCCAGATCTTGAATGTCTATTGCACTTTACTCCAAGCTTTGAGGTTCATCATCCCAAGGAAAATGGCAAAATGTCTCAGATGGACAAAGGATTTAACTTCCTTTTTTATAAATCTGAAACAAAGACAAGGAAAAAGTAATAAAATAGCTGCAAACAAAAGAAAGTACATATTACAAGTCCATTTGATGGGAAAAAATACATGAGGATTTTATTGAAAGCAGATGTTTCAGCTTGAAACATTAAGTCTATTTTAGAAAGAAGGAGAAAAGCATGCAAAATAATTTACATTTTCAGAAGACAATCCCAATCATTTATAATCTTTGTATCATTCATAATTCAGATTATGATTCTAAAAACAGAACAAAAGTGTCATATAACTTCTGTGAAAGCATCAGTAGCATACTTAATGTTTTCTACAATTTATTTAAAATGAGATAGAAGAAAGATCACTTAAAAGAGAGTTATTACATGTTGCATTTTAGAAAAGAGTTGAACTTAGTGTTAGCATGATGTTAGTATTGTACCATAAAATTGCACTAAATGACAGTAAGGGTTTTAAAAATGTATGTTATGTGGACTTCCTATATGTGCAATTGAATGCAGTGAAAGTAACAAACTGCTGTCACTTGAAAAAAATACTTCTTTTCTTTTTTCATGACACTCTGATTAGAAACATATCACATTAAGGTTTTGTGATTTTCACAGTCTTCATTAATAATGTCTAACATGAACAATCAGAAGAACTGGGAAGAGCTATTTTAAGTGTTCCAGATTTCTATATAATAATATGTAGTAAATTAGTAATTAGCCAGAGTAAGGCATAAGGAATGCAAATTATCTCTGTCTTAATATTTTCCAGATGACATTTCAGATTTTGACCCTCATTCAAACACTTTTCACTGAAGGAAGAAGAAACCTAATTCCAAGTGGAATTCACCGGGTGGAAAATACAAAACCAATCCTTTTTCTGTAGTAAAATGATAAACAGGTTAATCACAATAAGCATTTTTCTCCATCAGTCCCTTGACCAAATCCCTCCTCAAGTCACATGAAATTTACCATAAAACCTGCCAATTTGCATCTCATAGAATTCTACACTGATCATGCTGTAACATTCATATGATGTTCACAGAAGAGAAGGAGACTTATTTGTAAATGGTCTCTTACCAACCTGGTTTACTGACAAAACTATGAGGATTGAAGAGAAATTAGATGAAAGTAGCCAGTTTTGAAATCATGAGGAAGAGGCAAAGAATTGATTGAGCATGTCTGAGACATTTTTCATTCAAGCAATTCTTCTGGAGGGACAGGAAGAAATCTTGTCATAGGACAGTAAGGTGCCATGTTGTTATGTTTAACAAATGCCAAGAGTGGTGCTTGGTAAAAGCAAAAGGTATGTAATAAATGGCATGATCTGTTGGGGGGAGCAAAGATAAGTAACAAACACCAAAATTACATTCTTCAATCAGAGAATGCTTTAGTCATTAGTCAGACAACTGTTATGTTGTTCTAAGATGACCAGGTATATTCTTATAGTTTCATTCATATGTAATTGTCATTGTTTTATGCTCAAAGTGCTTGCTAAATGGATGCTTTTTCTATGCAGCTGCCTAGGAAAGACATGCAGCAAGATCAGAAATTTTGACTTATCTTAAATTAATGCTGTCTTCTAGTCTCAAGAGAGACCAAACATTGCCTATAAAAAAATAATCACACAAAGTCAATTTTTCTGTTTGTCAAATGTGGTTTGCATTTCCAGCTTTCTTTTTCATAAGCTTTCTTTGTTTGAGTCTTTGGCTTATTTAAGTTGTTGTACTTGGTGAGCCATTAAATTGCCTTAGAAATGAATTTGAATGACAGCAGAGCTTTTATGAAGCAACAGCTCCTATGCATTTACCAAAAGGTATGAACCAATAACTGATATGGAAAATAGATGAGTTTGTACTCTTTTTATATGTGAAGGTCAGATTCAGATTCAGAAAAGAACTGGGGTGTTACTGAGCACAGCTTTAGGCACTTTAATACCTGGTGGACTTGACAAGCTTGAGCAGTGTATGTATGTCCTCTGTGCAAGCATGGGGAGAGTTATGGAGCCTAGAAATGGAGTTCACCATAGCTAATTCATGGCTGTCAGGAGTGATGGCAAAATATGAAGAGGAAATTCTAACTTTCTGTATAGTGTATCTGACTGAGCCTCTAACGTGGACACCATATGGACATTAGTCTTCCCAGCCTGAAAATTTCTTTTGGAGATAGGATTGAGGTCTACATTAGAGTATATATTGAACTAAATAGCATGAGTGAATGTGTCCTTTCAAGTTAAAGTGCCTGGAGTAATGACTGTGAGATTCAATGAGAGAATGAACATTTAGGAAGTTGTGTCTGTGACTTAGTGGAGTATGCCCCAGTAGAAGGCTCTACATTCAAAGCATGTAAGTATCAAGTGAAAGTGTAATGAAAAAAAACACCACAGTAAATATATAGAACTCAAAATTAAAAGATAGGAAACAGAATTGTTTAACTCCCAAACTGGAGGACATGACATTGAAATCCATTTCCCCCCAACATTTATAGGTGATCTGAAAAAGGGGTTGCATCAAAAAACATTCAAAGTAATGCAGAGCCATAGTGAAGATTAATAAAGGGAAGGTTCAGAAAATTCTGAAAAAGAACTCTGATAGCAATTAGGCAATAAAGACATACACAAAATTCAGTAGAATTTTAATATAAATTTAAAGACATGGGAAAACAAAGTTCCAATTTTACCTGTAGTGATGGACTCCTGAACTTATTATTTGCTCTTGAGAATGGGGGCTATATAATACTGACATTATAAACAGAGCTTTATAAAAATATCAGCTCTGTCCTAGGTGATAGTCAAGAAAAAAATTAACCTTATAAATTAATGGAAATGAAAGATGACAAAACTGCAAAGCATCAGTACATCATGTTATATACAATTTTGAATACAGAGTCAATACTGGTAGTGCTGAAAAGTATTTAGAAATGGCTAAAAAGTATCATCAAATGGATAGAATAACTTCCATAAGGAGACTAGGATTCAACAGCTTGGCAAAAAAAAGTTACCAAAACGGAGTATGATAAAAGACTACTGAATCATGAGTGGCATTGCAAAGATGAATAATGATGAATATGTTCATTGTGGTTTCCAGTGCAAAAACCGAGGGGCACTAAGTGAAATCAGAAGGTGACCAATTCAAAAGAGCAAAGCAAGATATCCTTTCTACTAGTTTATAGTGACTGTATTTTGCAGAAGCTGTAAGATTGTATATCTTCAATAGAGAAAACTAATGAAGGAGAACTCGTTTGAAACACAGAATAATGATTTTAGTTTCCATGAAACAAGTACTTGGAAAATAAAAGAATGTTTTAGGGAAATATCACAGCATGAGTTTTTACATTTTCATATACATTTTCCAATAGTCTGATTTGGCAGTCATATCCATATCAGCAGAGGTTCAATTTCCAAATCTGCATCAGAATGTTTCCATCAGCGAGCTCTAGAAACTTGTTTTCTCTGTCTTGTGACATAAGGTCTTTCCCTTGTAAATGGAAAAAAGAGAGTGTAGTTTTGAATTGTAATGGGCTATTCTGGGAATTGAACCAAGTGTCTGGGTACTGGAGTATAATCCTGAGGGATTGCTATTTTGAATGAAACTACTCTGCTTTTGTTTCTTCAGACAGTCAGTATGTGAACTTTCAGAACAGACATAAAAGATGCAAAATTCAGGGAACATTTGTTTTGTTAGTTAAATGTTAATGTTTCTAGATGTTCTCTACCAACCATTATCAGCAACCACGTATCAATAAACAGGCAGTCTTTATGAAACCAAATACAAGGATCTGGATCACCAGACTCTCGTAGTCCTGTTGTAGACCAAATAAAGGAGAAAAAAAACCCAAAATAACAAAACAGTGTTCTGGATGAAAATCTAGGACTTGTGTCCCACATACATGGGAAGAATCCCATTGTTACAAGGGTGTGTCGGGCAATCTTCTCATTCCTGTATCCTGAAGAGCAACTACAAATTACTGAGGTGCACAAAGTCTTTCAGATTTCCAGCCAAAATTCAATGACCCGTTAGTAGATCTTCATTGATATGATAATGCTATCCTTTTAGCTGAAGTAGTCTCCTCTTTCTCTGGCGTTTAGTCATCTGCTGCATGTGATGTGAACAATCATAACACCCTCTGCCTTGAATTTTAATTATATTCAATTAAATCTCAGCTTCTGAATGCATATATCATTTGAAGTAATAATACTATCATGGGAATTCTGCAGAAACGTGGATTGCAAATTTAGGGGTAATCATGTTTTTATTATTAGATTCTGTTCTCAATGCACAGTATTATATTAATAACATTTCTGTAGAGATTTTAGAAGGGTGTACTTTTTCTCTTTTTGTTGACTTTCAGGGGACAGTTTATTGTCCCCTGATTGTCTGTAGTTATTGCTGGGTTTTGTGTAATTTTTGCAAGTTTAGTCCTGCTATGTACCCAAGACAGTAAATGTAAGAAAAATCTTTCTGGATATATAAGGTGCAAACCTTGTCCCTTGTCCTGTCAAAAACATGTTTTGTTTCTGTAAGGTCATAGGGTTATACCAGAGAGACAGATAAATACTGCAATGTTTGCGGTAGAAAAAGTTGATGATATCTCATTTACTAAGTGGATATGCCTATTTAAAGGATATTAAAAATTTGTTAGAAGATTTTGAATGGAATTAATCAAACAAAATGCTCTTATCCCTGCTTAATGCACACTGAAATGAAGTAGCTATATAATAGACTCTCTATATCTCACTGGTACGTCTCACATTCAGAGATGCTTAAAGAGTCCTTTTCCTATGAGACTATCTATTGCTAAGGAAAATCACATGTGCTTTTTGAAAAAATACTAAAATTTTATTGAGCATAATAATAATAAAATCAATACTATAAAAATGCTGTGAGATACTAGAGAAGAATTAGCCCTAACAGCTATAGAAAATGCTGTTATAGAATCAGCTAGAATACTTAAAGGTTATGGACTATTGTTCTATTTCTCTGCTTAATACGGTTTTACTTCAGTGGCATATGGGTCTGATTTAATTTTTAGACACATCTTTCTGTTGTGAGACAAAAATCACTGTACCACGGATCAATAAACAAATACACAGATCAAAAGGCACCAGGGAACAGAGTTAACAAATTAAAATTAGAGGATTTAAAGGACATGATTTTTCACTTTTATATGAGTTTTATGCCATCATGCCATGTGTACCAAAGTGAACTGGATCTAATGTATGTCCGCTATGAAAAAAACTATAACCAAGGCAATCACTTTATAAAATTAAACATTGATTCATGCATACAGTCTGTTTCTTTTAATCAGAAATAAATTACTTTTTTTTTTTTTTTTTAGTTATTAATTCTCTTGATCCTTATGTATCACTTGGTGGTCACTTTTATACAAATAAAGTGAACATAGACCTCAAACCCATTAAATGGACATCTGCCAGTAATCCCTTTGTTTTAGTTAATACTTTCTAGTAGATCTCACATTTTTAGTATAAGTATTCATTGGAGGAAAAAATAGCATCTCCCTTTCTAGAAAAGACTTCAGTTTGGTGACAGGTACATGCATCTTGTCAGCAAGAGAAGCATGTTCAACTCCTCAATATAGAGAGTCAAGAATTGAACCCGGCCACTTTATCTGCCATGTGACTATTTTTCATTTGGCATAGGGATAAGAGCACTCCATCATTCTTTATTTTTATAAAGGGCATGCTTGTATTTTCATAGTATTGGAAATCAACTAAGTTATACTAAATAATCCTTTAATCCATGAAGCTCTCCATGCGAATACTCCTTCACAAATAACAATAACAAACCAGCATCACTTTTCTTGCCCCAAAATTATGCAATGCATTAATAGTGATCAGCCCCAGATTTCCAGATTTTCTACAGAGAAAGATGTTGACTAACATGCTCAGTCTGCCTTTGTTTAACTCATTGGTTCACTTGGACATTTCCTTGACTTCACCATGACTTCAAAATTATTTTTGATATCTGTCTGACTGGAAGACAAGTCCAGTTACAGAACAGAAAATTCCTAAAGGGCTTTCTCCTCTTCCTGAAGTTATTTTGTAGATCAAGCATGTCCTTCAGATATGAATGTTATATTTGTGACTCATAGCACTAGTAAATTAAGCATGTACAGAAATGTTCATGGTCATTGAACTGTAAGCACTTACAGAGGAGAGCTGCAGCAAAAACACAAGGCCCAAACATAACCTTCTTAAAACAATTTTGAGATGTGGGTTTGGGATTCAAATGACAGTAAATTGGGAGAAGCTGTCAACCTCGAGGGCAGGGAGGCCCTAAAGAGAGACCTTTACAAATTAGAGAGATGGGTAATAACCAAACATATGCAGTTTAACAAGGGCAAGTGATGGATTCTGCACCTGGAATGGGTCAACTTTGGTAGTGCATATAGACTAGGGAATGAGAAAATGAAAAGCAGCAGGTCCTGGTCAATGGCAAACTGAATATGACTCAGTAGTGTCCTGGCAGCCAGGAGAGCCAACTGAGTCCTGGGGGGCATCAGGCAAAGCATCTCCAGCTGGTCAGGGGAGGTGATTTTTCCATTCTGCTCTGCACTGGTGCAGCCTCACTTTGAGTCCTCCATGCAGTTTTGGGCACCAAAATGTAAAAAAAAAGAAATTAAAAGTATTAGAGAGCACCCAAAGCAGAGCCATGAGGACGGTGAAGCAACTGGAGGGAGAACATATGAGGAACAGCTGAGGTCACGTGGTCTGTTCAGCCTGGAGAAGAGGAGACTGAGGGGAGACCTCATTGCAGTTACAACTTCTTCATGAGTGGCAGCAGAAGCACAAGTACTGATCTCTTTATTCTTGTGACCAGTGACAGGACTCAGGGAAATAACATGAAGCTGAGTCTGAGGAGGTTTAAGTTAGATACAGGAAAAGGTTCTTCACCCAGAGGGTGGTTGAGCACTGGAACAGGCTCCCCAGGGAAATGGTCACAGCACCAAGCCTGACAAGAGTTCAAGATGCATTTGGACAATGCTCATAGGCACATGGTGTGGCTCAGGGTGTCCTGCATAAGGTCAGGAGTTGGACTCAATGATCTTAGTGAGTCCCTTTCAACTCAGTGTATTCTATGTTTCTATGAATCTATGAAACACTCCAGGAATACTCAAATACTTATAAGGCTATCAAAACTATAGAAACTCAGAGAAATCAGACTACCTCCCTGAGCAAAGACTAGCTTTATAGTTAAGAATTGCATGATCAGAAATGAGTGGTATGGCATCAAACAAAGTACCCATGATGGCTGTATAACTTGTCTTTATTCAGTTATTACACTGCTTGTAATATTTGTTACCTGTAAATTATTTGGGCAGAGAAGGGAAGAGGTAGTTGAGAACACAAAAGAAATACTACCTCTCTCTTTCTTTGGTGTTTTCAATTGCCTAGTCTTACCTTTTCTCATTTTTCCTCTGCTTCTTTCACGCTGACAAGTGCAAAATTTTCCTTTCTGGGTAAACAGTTAAAATACCAAAAGCAAATGTTTAATATTTAGCAAGACAGCACCAAATTGCCAAGTCCTGCAGGCAGAAAGGAGAGACACGCTGACAGAAGCAACTGAACAGAATATATCAAAGTTGTAAGGGCGAGTCATTTCACCGAACTTTACACTATAAACATCTGTACCTGAAGCAGTCTTTTTAGGGTCTCTATATTCCTTGAAAAAAACAGATTAATCTGCTCACATTGTAGTAGATCAGTTCAGGAAAGGAACTTTGGTGGACTAGCTCAAACATAGATGCCTCCCAACAGTCAGGTGGACATCAACATAATTGTGTTATCCTTGTAGCTTTTCCAAATCCAGAACATAACACTTCTAGAATGCCATGGTGCTGCATGGACAGTGGCCAGGAAAAAAAAAAATTAAAAAAACCCCAAACTAAAACAGAAACAGAAACAAACAACCAACCACAGCTCAGATAAGTATATTTCTCCAAGAAGTACCACAACTCTTATTATTCATGCATTAGGAAAAAAAAAAAATAATTGGAACATGAGAAAAATCCCAAGATCACTCTTCTAAATTTTTCAGACTATTGCAGCACCTCTTGATGCTTTAGTAGATAATCTATTTAAGCATTTGCTTCTAGAGTTTCATAGATCCTTTAGATTTTTATTGGAAGTCAGAATCACAGAATCCATTTATGATTAATTTGAAATTTTCTTGTTTTAAAACCTATTCCAAAGAAAATAGAACAGTAAATGCTAGGGTACAATGCGGTACTCTTCTGAATTTTGTTTTGCAATTAATTCTCTCTCTTCTTAGGAAAAAGAATGAGTTAGTACTATCATGCCAACCTAAGTGATCACTGCAATTATTTGTCAGTGATGTTACTTCCAATTATCTGCCATTTAATTTGGCTAAGTGGGATGGTAGTTGTTTCTGTACTTCCATTTGTTCAGCTACATTTGAGAGGGAAAAAAAGTTAAAATCCTGATAAGGAAATAAGAACATTATGGGAGACATATATCTAAAGAATGATCCAAGAGATTTGTTGCAGTGCACAAAATCTTGGCCCTTACCTTTACAGAGTAAAGCCAATGGCGTAATTCCAATAGTCCATGACGGTACTTTGGGTATTTGCAATCTACCCTCCAGATTTGCCCTTGCTGAGGGCAAAGAGCAGATCTGAATTTATATACAGCAATTTTACCTTTTAAAAAAAGCTGCCACTGCTTTCTTATTCATAAGGGAATTGCCTTCAGTCCTAACAAAGGTCCCAGGTCCCATACAGAACTGCTCTCACTGCAGAGAACTACCACTGCTATGACTAGTACTGTGACTGCTTGTGTGTCAGGGAACAACATGCCCCAAAGAACAGCGTCTTCCTCAAGGATTTATGCAAAGGATTCTTCAGGAACTAGAAACACGAATTACCAAGAAAGTATCTATGTAATTTAGACACTGCTTTGGTACAGCTTGTGCTCCCAGCAGCAGAGTGATGAGCGTGTAGCACAGTCATCTAAGAGAGTATGAGTGCTTTTCACACTTTTTTATGTTTGTCTCTTTCACATACTCAATCTTGTGTTGCACATTATCACTTAAAAATATTAGCTGCTTTGAGATTCTCCTGCATGTTTTGGAATGTAATGTTTGTGTCATTGCAGTATTTGAAGTAAAGAGGTTAATTTTCCTCGTTCATTTAATTAGTTTTTCTCTTCTGTATTCTTAGCACAGTGACTTCTTCATCAAGGTTTACTACCTCTTGATAATAGTCTCTCTAAAATAACAGTTGTTCATCATCACTAGACTACAGTTTTAAATGTAGGATACTATGAAGTTAATCTTTAATTCCTGTGTCTCTTGATGTGTTTACTTTTTAATACCACTGATCATGCTTAGGATGTTCTTAATAATTAAAATAACAAGTCACTTCAGGTCTGGAATTGAAGATGATGCTAATAGTTTTCAAAACCTAAAATAAAGTTTTCTCTTGGACTGAAGACTATAATAAGAATAGATCAGTTTTAAATCTCTGTAATTTTGGAGCATACTTTTTTGGAAAAAAAAAATAAAAAACAACTTGTCTAACTAAAAATGTAAGGGAAACGCACAGTCAGAGAACACCTGACATGGAAGTCTTTTGATTTGGATTATATTTCTTCATATAACTGCATTTTCATTTGTATAGGACTTTGATCAGAGTCTAAAAGTGCCATAGGAGGAAAAAAAATAAAAGTGCATTGTGGTTTGGACTGCAAGTGCCATCTCAAAATAGACTTAATTAATATATTTTTTAAAAATTATTTCTCTACAGACCCTGATTGTAAGGGAGCCAATGTTTCACTATACTGTAAAATTTTTTTACAGTAATACATATTGCTTCTACTGCTTCATTTTCTTCTTTCAAAAGGAACACAGTGATAAACCACTAACAAGAAATTTTATTGAGGTATTCTGATCTCTTTCATTTCAGTATAAGACTTCTTAAGCTCTTCTTCATGAGAAGAAAAACTACTCAGTAACTGGTTTTAAACCTTAATTTAAGCTCCTTAATTTAAGTCCAGAAAAACTCACCTTAAAATAAAAATTGTTGTGTGAAGTGAAGTTCTCCAGGTAACATGTCTGAAGGATTTAGGATACTGAGATTAAAATACTTTACCACAATGGATAAAGTTGCTGAAGCACATAGTCCCTCTTTACTTTGGAAATTTTAAAAGGTGAACAGTGTTACAATCATGCTTAAAATTAGATAATTACCCTATTGTCTTGTTGCATAAATACTTCTTCATATTTCCAGGGGCTTTTTCCACTTTTGAGATTTAGTTCAGTGTACAGATTGGGTATTTTAAAGAGTATCTGTGAACATAAAGGCAGGTTATGTTATTTAGTACTAGTTCCTTCATTTCTAATAACCACACCGTTCAAAGCAAAGGACAAGGACACTGGCTGATATTCTGATATATGGGCAAACATTTTTAAAAATAAATAAGGTCTCCACTGATGACAGATAGCACCTTTTCTGACTATGACAGATAGCCATTCAGTGAGTTTTCTATATATCCACTACACAAATTCTATTTCATCAGCCTGATAAGGAAAAGTGATAGCAGATAGAAATCTGTGTCAACACAAAGTAAATTAAAAACAGGGGTCTTCCATCTGATAGTATCTTTTTATATAATTTGATTTCTTTAGCTAATGTTCTGTGTTTTACTTCAAAAGGTTATAGAAAAAGTGTGGCTGATGGATTATAAAGGAAATAGGCAAAACAGACACAGCAGGGCACAACATCAAGTGTAACAAAAAATGGTTGTTACAGTAAGTATTATAGGACTCTATTTGATGTCACTTTATAAAAGCCATACTTTCCCTCTAGCTCTAGATAAAAACTAGACATTAAGGAGACAAAATATATTCAGATTTATGAGGATTGACATTGCCTATTTCCTGTGAAGTAATATTGCCTAATGTCAATAATGTTTTCATACTTCATGCTCTTCAAATTTTCTTTCATGCTTGTTTTAGATGTTATTTGATTCACTCCGTATTCAAGGAACTCATGGAAGCAAAATGGAAAGTTTTGAAATGGGAGTAGAAAATTCCATGTAAGTTTCCTGTTAACAGTGGTGGGAGATCTTTATCTAATTCCCCATGGTTTGTTTGTATTGAATATTCATTCAAAAATTCTAACAATGGAACTTTAGGAGATTAGTGATTCATTCCAAAAGTTTTTCAGAAACATCTGGTATTTGACCAAAAAAAAAAAAAAAAAAAAAAAAAAAAAAAAAAAAAAACAATTGGGGTGTTGAGTATTTAAAATGAGACAGAAACATACTGATTTGTCACAAATAGTAATGTCAATCACTGTTTGTCACCAATTACTTTAGAATTATGTTTAAAGAGAGCAATACACACAATATGCATTATAGTTGTAAAATAAAACATTCTATGGTAATCAACATTGTCTTTAACCTTGAGTCAACTGACAAAGTATGATTATAAATACATGTTCTCTCTGAGAATAGAAGAAGCATAAGCAAAGAGCACACAAGAATACATTAAAATTACTTTTAAAAATAGAATTCATTATAATTTGCTGGTCAACAACTCATTCAACCATCATTTACATGCTACAATTTTTTACTGAATGAAACCATTCACAAGTAGCCAGAGTGCACACTTAATTGCAAAAGTTAGTACCTATAATTTATAGAATCAGTATTAAGGAAAGGAGGATAATTCAACAATGTAACTCACTGCATCATGCTGTGAATTTTTCGCACAGCTGGAGTTATTACAGGCCATTAGCATGTCATCTCTTTATTGTGCATTTAGTGGTTTTGAAAAATATAAGATTGATAATTCTGACAGGTCTTTCTTTAACCTAGATTTAAGATTGATCCACAATACTTTGTCATGTGATTTTCAATTTTTCCATATAGGTCTAGCTGTGACATATTTCCGTTCAACTCTTGACCCAGAAAATGGGCTTAAAACTTGAAAAATAAAAGAAGCTTTAAATTGTCAATTCAGGACAGCACTGAAGCACATACTTAAGTATAATTACATAACTGACTCCTACTGAATTTACCATAGTTAGATGAATTATAGTAGCTTCCTGCACTACTAATGAAATATTGTAAGCCAAGTTTCTGATCCATAGTCTGAATAATTCAGAGAGGACCTCTGTGTAAAGCAGAGGTAAAATGGTTCACAGCCAAAGTTGTCAAAGTACCGTTATAGAAATATGCTATTGAATGAAAGGGCATGGTAGATATTCTATCCTCTACAGGACAGACTAAAAAGCCTATAGAATATAATGGAAGACCTTGCCAATGTCAGTAAAGTTTCTACAGAATAGTAATCATACAATATTCATTTATTTGGTGGGGTTTACAAAGGTAATTTCTTAGGACACAAGTAAGATCTAATCTATTAAAAAAAAAAAAAAAAAAGAAACAAAAAACCAAACAAACAGTAAGAAATTAAAAGTACTAAGATACTAAGATATGAACATGCATACCCTATCGGCAAAATTGCAAAGACAAGAAATGAAACAACTGAAAAACAGAGGTCAGGTTTTGATTATTTATGAAGTATGCAACAAAACATCCAGTTTTTATTATTTTTATTTTTTTTTTTAAAAAAAGCAAAATACAGAAATGGAGGACAGAAAACATATGTACAGGAACTTGAAGAGATACGAGCATTAAGAGCAGAATTTTCAGCACCTTCAAATGCTTGTCATCTTAGAAATTTGAAAGGTTTCTTGTGCCTCATTATACTAAAAATTGCCCTTATAAAACTCTTTCATAAAAATATAAAAACTGTAACCATTATGCAAAATTTTATTTGATTTAAACTTGGACAGACAAGATCAATATTGTGTACTGAATTTTACATAGAATAAGAATCAATAACCATCAATAAAATGAAATCAGATTATTATAAATGCTTATAGTAAGGATATTTAAAATTTATTTGTGTAGATTCTGAAAGCTTCCAATAGTGGAAATTATATAAATGCAGCAGAGAACCTGCCTGCATAGAATTTTCCTTACAGAAGGATTCAGCTTTGATAAATTATCCTGTGTGATCACCAGATAGTTAGTTTGAATTGAAGCACAGGATATGAAAAATATAACTATTTTGCTGACATAGTGACAATGCCGTTTTCCTCTGGACTTTAAAGTGGTTTCTCACGGGTGCAATTTTAAAGCCTAAATTCCATTAAATTGTTCATGCACTGAAGAAACCAGACAAACGGATTGAGTTAAATGTTTTAGAAACCAAAAATTTCTTGTTTGTTTTCCTTGGAAATTGTTGGATATAGAAATCTCTCAGGGCACTATCTATTATTGGTATGTAAAAAGACATTATTGTAATGTTCTTTCATGCTGCAAAGTCTTGCAATTAGATGAAAATGGAGTTTCACAAAAGTTTTTATTTGTTCTCCCTGTTGACCAGATGTTCATCCCCTCCACAGTTTTAGCATCTCTGATGATGTCACTCACTTAAAAGCAAGAGATTTTACAGGCATTTAAATAGATATGTTTACCTGGAATTTACCCCTAAATCCTTTACACTTTTAAGCAATATTTAAGAATTTAAATGAAATTCCAAATAGAGATTCAGAATTTTTTTACATAGTTTATGGTTTCCATACAAGTTTATTCGTATAAATTAATTCCCTATAATTATGTTTCTCTCATTTATAATTTTAATGATTTCTTAACATTCACAGCATTACAAGGATCTGAGCTATAAGACAACTAAAAGAAAATGTAGAATGCATATATTAATAAAAATAGTCAGGCAGAAAACCTTTAAGAATTGAGAGGTCTTGGTTTCTCTAGTGTGCTATGGTGTATCTGGCTTTGTTTTGCAATCTAGCTACTTGTGTCACACTGTTTTACAAAAGACATACAGCCCAGTGCAAGCACTCTGTAAATCTGCAACTTGAATCTTTCCTTCAGATACTGCTTGTTTTTCTTTAGAAGCTCATGTGAATTAAGCATTATAGCACTTGCAGCCACTTCAGTTGATGATTAGCAATTCAAATATCATCCTAATACTGGTTGTTATATATATAACAGGACTTTTATAGGAGACATTTGTAAACTTGGAGTTTGGTGATCGTTTTTTCCAAATAAGTCCATAGAGACAGGTTTGAAGCTTTTGTTTCTAGTCCATTCCTACAAGCAGCCCCTAACACTCCCCATTTGAAAAGTTAAAAAAAATGAAAATATTGATAGTTTTCCACATCTGAGGTCTATAATCGGCAGGGCAAAATGAAGAGAGAGGGTTTGATCTATTCAGTACTTCCATCAAGCAAATAAATTGTTTTCCCTTTAGTGTTGTGGTGGGCTGGGTTTGGGGTTTTTCTGTTGTTGTTTGATTGATATTTTTTTTTTTTTCAGTAACCCAAAGCCTAGTGAAATGTTTAACTCTCCATAAAAAGAAAAGAGAAGAGAGTTTACAACTTAATTGCTAAATAATGTAGACTGGAAAAGGGCTGACCTTTCTCACTTTTCCTATTGTTCTGTCTGGAAACCTTTTCTGCTCTATTACTATTTCTATTTGTGGATGTTTGGATGCTTGCAGGCAGGTGTAGCAGGGATAAGAAAAGCAAAAGAAAAAATGGTAATTTGATACTTTGTAGCCATAATTTGGGGCAAAAATCCAAGTAGCTTCAATCAATACCTTTTACTCTTACATTGTAGAAAATTTGCTGCTGTGATTTTTTTACTTTTCTATATTGGAGATGATACTGATTGCTACATACATACCAACAAAGAGATATTGATCAGGACATTCTGGAGACAAAGATAAAATTGCCTTGTGGTTACAATAAGTCTTGGTCTCAGCAGGGAAGAAGAAACAAAATGTACATGATGTGGCAAAAAGTATCCCCAATGTGATTTTGTCATGTTAATTGACATCCATTACTTGTCATTTCCAAGAATATTTACATCTTTTGGTTGGCTGAGGTTTAAGCTCACAATGTCACCATGAAGAGCTGAAGAAAGGCTTAAACCCTATCATTTCAGTACCACAGAAAACTCAGTATCTCCTCCCTATTTTTATTCCTCATGTCACTGAAGCATTAGGCGGTAATATTGTTTGTCCAGGACTGTGTCCTTTGGGATCCAAACTCTCAACGGTGTCAGAGCACCAGCAATTCCAACCTTGGTTTGCAGGCACTTACAATGAAGGCAGAGAGCAGCTGCAGTGTACAACTCAGTGTGAATTAGAAAGGCAAAAGAGACTGAATGCAGGGGGACTAAATGTGATTAATACCTGTTACTGACTTTCTTTTGTCTCCTTGCTGAAATCCCCTTGCCTCTTGATGAAAATAAAATCCTGCCATAAGGAAACATGGAAAATATATACACATATGTTTAACAGTTTATTCTTTTGTTATACTGAAAAGCTTTTCTTACATGCACTGAAATAAAGATGTCTCTACTCCCCTTCTATACATTTTCTCAGTCCAGTATTTCACTTAGTTTTAAAGAGATAAGTGTATTTTCCAAATAATAAGCAATTCCCCACATAATACCACCTCCCCCCTATGCTCCCCCCACCCCGCCCTTCAAAGAGAGTAGGGCCACAAACATAGAAAATTATGAAGAAATACATGGTAATCAGTTGTGCTGTCAATGGACATCCTTTACGTTACCAATCCTGCTTTCCCTGCTGTCTCATGACAATTCCTTCAGAACTGCACACAGATAGATTACTCAGCACTAAAGCAAAGCTTTCCCCAACCTTGCTCTTCAGAGTATTTCACGGCTAGTTATCTGGACTACAATAACAGTGAAAAGGGATGTCCCTGCAAGATGGAAGGCAAAGCAAGTACAGCCCCAAAGAGATAGTAATTACAAATACAAATATGTAGTCAGCTCATCAAAATGCTCAAAAATTTGGTTTCTAATATTTTTTTTTTTCTAATTCACCATCTGGTTGTACTTTTTAGAAAATGTTGATATGGTACTACAGTACTTTATTGGCTGCTGTGCTACACCTGGTAAGTATACTAATATGTATTTCACTGAACCCTAATCTAGAACCACAAAACTGAAAAACCATATTTTTTTTCTGAGTTTTTCTGAATGCCACAAATACTGCATTACACACTGGGTTGGGGGAGGGAGGGAGAATAAAAAGAGGATGGTGACCCAATGCCCAGAGAATAAGAGCTTTTAGGGTAATTTCAATGCCCTTGGACACTCATTTAACATCCTTCTGACTTCCAGTCTCTGAAAAGGATATGAAAGCTGTCTGAAATTTCTGTCTACTCAAAGAGAGCTTCTCTGCACTAGTCTTCCTGGGGATGCCTGCTTGACTCCGCATTCCATGACACCATGACATGAATAATCACTGAAGTGAGAATTTTTCCTTCATTGATTGGAGCAACTTGGTGGGTCTTGTATCAGTAACATTTTGTATAATATGTTTATGGGACACACACCCAGGCAAATGTTCATAAGCATGTATTTGCTTCAGGAGTTGGAATTCAGTAATTGCTTTACACTAGTAATATATATCTAAACAAACATATATATACACTTGCTCTTCGAGTGGTAATTTTGCAGTGACTTGCACATATATGCTATATATTTGGTTTTAATAACAGTAGCTTTGTAGTAACTTGTAATAAAGACATTCTCAGAGACTCAGACTTTTATGACCTTGTGTTTTGTGGAACACAGAATCCCACAGGCACCATCTTCACACACCTGACAGTTGGGCAAGTCATGAGAGTGACCACTACAAAATCATAGTAAAATGAAATGTTAAATGACTACAACGGATAATGGGGAAGAGTCTCCTAGTATAATGGCAAAATGTTTAACATGTTTGATAAGGTCAGTTTCCACATTTGATAAGGTCGATTTGCACACATTTGATAAGGTCATTCTCTTCTGTGCCCTTCTAGATAGCGAGTTCTTTGTTATGTACCATTCCACATTTCATTAGACTAATACCTACCAAGGAGGAAAGAACCAGACATGTCATAGAATCATAGAACTGAATCGAAGACTCATTAAAGTTGGAAAAGACCTCCAAGATCATTGAGTCAAATCTGTGACCAATCACGAACTTGTCAACTAGACCATAGCACTAAGTGCCATATCCAGTCATTTCTTGAACAGTTTCAGGGATGATGACTCCACAGCCTCCCTGGGCATCCCATTCCAATGCTCAGACATCCTTTCAGTGAAGAAATTCTTCCTGACTACCAACCTGAACCTCCCCTGATGCAGCCTGAGGCTGCTTCCTCTCATCCTGTCACTAGTTGCCTGGGAGAAAAGACCAACACCTACCTTGCTACCTACCTTCTTTCAGACAGTTTTAGAGAGCAATAAGGTCTCCCTCAATCCTCCCTTTCTTGGCTGAACAACCCCAGCTACCTCAGCTGCTCCTCAGCCTTTGTGTCTCCTGGCTGTAGTGTTGCATGGGGTTGTTGTGATCCAATTAGGACCCAGCTCTTCACCTTACTGATTTCATACCGTTGGGCCTGGCCCATTGATCCAACACATCCAGATCCCTCTGCAGAGCCTTTCTATTCTCCAATGGATCAACACCCTCTTGCAATTTGGTGTCATCTGTAAACTGACTGAGGGCGTTCTCAGTCTCCTTGTCCAGATCATCTATAAAGGTTTTAAACAGGATTGGCTCCAATACTGAGCCTTTGGGAGTACCACGATTGACTGGATCCTAAATGGATGTAGCACCATTCACCATCAGACTCTAGGCCCAATGATCCAGCCAGTTTTTTAACCAAAGAGTGAACCTGTCTTAGCCATGGGAGACAGAGAGAATGATGTGAGAGATGATATCAAAAGCTTTACTGAAGTCCAGACAACATCCACAGCATTTTCCTCTTCCACTAGTCAGGTCACCAGGTAATTTCTTCATTACGTATGTGTTTAAAAAAATATTATTATTGTTTCCAATTATTAAACTTTTTTTCCCACAAATATCAACAGCTTTTCATAGGAAAGTTAACTCAGTAATATTTTATGAGCTGTCAGTGAGACAGAACCATTGTCACAGCTAAATTTTCCATATTGTTCAAAATTTAACTTTTGCTTCATACTTAAGATTATGGCACAGTGTTTATCTCTAATAAAACATAGGGGAAACAATGTTCCCCAGCCTGTAAAGTGTTGCCATGCAATGCTGAAGGAGGGGTTGCATCACTCACCTGAGTGAGGTCCATGTTAGGATTTCCCATAGAGGTAGGGCTTGGGTTGCTAGAGGAACAACCACTAACATAATTTGAAATGCCCAAAAGATATCTCAGTGGGCATCAAAACCAGAACCTTCATTATGATATGCACTGAATTAGACTTATCTTTAAATTGGTAGTTCTTCAGAATAAGTTGCAAAATTTTAAAGGGAGGAATAGTTTTCATAGAACTCCACAAAGTACAAAATGTATTGTTACAGTAAACATCTCAAACATATATTGACACCAATAAATAAAGACAACAGCACGGGACGAGGCCATTGATTTATTCATAAATTTTGATCTGTTTTCACTTTGTTTATGACCCCATTTAATCACTGAATGTTTTTAATGTTGTCATAAGAATCTCTTCTAATATTTTTTATTATTAAACTATGCTTTATAGGACAGTTCTATAATCTTGTCAATAATCACTTCACCATCCATTTTTATAAATGAGACTTACTAGTCAATTGTGGCTACCCCCTGGTAAGATAAATATTCTGAAAGTTGAATAAACATGACAAATAAAAATCCTCTGTTAGAAATGTGCCTCTCTATTTCCAGTGATTAATGATCAGCTCTGCCATTCATACTACATTCATACTGTAGGACATATTTGTCACTTGCTCTGCCCCAGCCCACCCTGTATTTCCACCTTAACTACAGACTTGTCCCTTAAAGACAGATAGTGTATGTGAAGAAAAAACACCCTTATTCTTCCCCATCACTTTGCATGCTCTCACATTTCTGCATCTCTGAAAGTAAAATAGCCAACCTAGACTCTAAGCAATGATAAAAATCTAAGTAAATTACTTTTAAAATTGTACCTATCCTGTATTCATAACAGGTCTCTGGAGCTGCTTATGATCTAGCATGGGCTTAATGATGATGGAAAATTATTATTTGTGTTGACAGTATTTACTATGCAATTACCATTTATTTTAATAGTGAGAAAAATAATAAAGTCAGAGAATAATAATTTTTTTCTGTTATTTAATTTTCTTTCTGAATTTTCTACATTTATTATAATTTTGTGCTATTTATTTTATTATGTGAACATACACTCAACTGTCCGTTGCCATGTAACATGTGGTTTTTTGTGTGGTTTTTTTTTTTTTTTTGCTTTATTTCTTGTTCAGTGGCTGAACAAGCAGAAAGATATATCACAGAGCAGTAGTCTGTGTCCACAACTGTGACATGAAGCAGGGCTCTGAACAGCAACAGAAATCACTCTTTTCATGTCTCAGAACTACTAGTTTCCCCTCTCCAACTTCAGCCTTCCTAGTATATAACTTTCTTGTATGGAAGCTTCTGCATGTACTTGACACCACATTACTTTGTCTTGTGTCAGCTAATTGCTAGATGTATTGTTTCCAAAGTGGAATCCGTGATCCTGGAACAAATACTCAAGGTCAGTATACTACAAATGGAGAGAGATGACCACTTCAACACTGGATTTGTAATAGTGAGCCTACTGAAAGAAGGGCTGTCTGAGCTGACTAATAATAAAATGTAATGGAGGGAGCTTATTTTAAGGTCTTTCCTAATCCATGGTAGAAGCACTTCATTCAAGGATGAATGGAAGCTGCTGGCACCTCCAACCAGGGTTTAAAGTCAGAAACATTCCCAGAACTTGTAGAATTAATTGTCTACATGATAACAAGGAGTGAACAGCCTTAATGATATAACAGGAAAAAGAAGGGCCTGCGATGGAAAGAGATTCCCTGTTGTCCTTCCCCTAGTAGTTGTAACACTAGCCCAGAAGTTAGCTCTAGTGCACATTCACTTCTGACTGTCCCTGGGAGGAATTGCAATTCCCTCCAAGTTTAACCCACAGCTACTTCCACCACAGAATCAATCACATTCCTAAGCCCTAGTTTATTGTGGTGTATCTAATATTTTCCAAAACTGAGTTACTTTTCAAATTCCTCTATTTCATCTACTGAGGCTTTTGATTGTCTGCTCCCTAAACTCCTTTTCTCATCTATTCTCCTTCACTTCTCAACATAAGCAGTTTGCACCTACTATAAAATGCTCCATTCAACAATGTCCCATTCTTCCTGAATCATGTTTTGCCTTCAGGTGGCACTGGGAATTACTACATTGGCCCTGGATGAAGGTTGCCTTTCTCTTGGTAACTAACTATAACAATCAGCATCAGAATCAGATGATCAAATTACATCTGACATTGTGTTTTCTCTTATTTTGTGACTTCTCAATTTTAAGACAGTTTTAAACCTAACAAAAGCTACACTGGAAGTTCCAGAGTGTCTTCACTAACTTTTTTTTTTTCTCTTTTCTCCCAAATTAACAGTTTTTTACAACTTTTAATATTGTCTAAAAGATCACCATCCAGGGTTTTCCCCTCTGTTAGAGTTTTCTGATGCTAAAGGAAAACCAGCAATTGATAAAGCAATATTAAGTCCTGCTGCAATCTCTTCATTTTGAGCATACTGTATTTCTTGGTGCAGATGAGCCATCCACTAATAAGTTTTTCAGATTATCCAAACAAACTCTGAACTTCCTGCTGGTTCATTTCTCTGCATCCTTCTCTTTTCTCTTGTTGTCAGCTGCATGGTTCCTTCCATGCTGTTAGACCACCTGTTCAAAAGAATAATAATAACAGTACCCCTTACTGTTAAAAATATAGCATTTCTCCCAAGTTAACAAATTTCCCATTACACCACTTTAAAATTATCTTGGCACAATTAACATATCCTGATTGATCCCATTGGAAGTATCCAGGCAGTATAATGTAACTAGTTAGACTCCACAGGAAAAGTCAGCCAAATCACTTGCTCACACTCATGATGGAGTCTAAATTGAATTCCACAGGCACAAGCTCTGGCAGAAGTCACAGTTTATTTAATATCTGCCAGGAGTAAGCTGTGCGGTTATGGAAGTAGCTGCCACATTCCCTGAACCACAGCTAGTGCAAACAAAAAAGCTCAGTTTAGTGGCTATGTCACAATCCAGTAGCAAACCCCTTTCCTGCAGCTGGGTTCCCTACTGCAACAGTTACCTCCAACAGAGAGATGGTTACAAAATTAAATTGCCTTCGCTCACATACTGAATCTAATAGCTTGTATTTCTCTTATTACTCTCACTCTCATAGCAGCCCTTCCTGGCTCCAGTAGCAAGCTGAGTGTGGAAGTGTCTTTTCTATCCTCAGACATGGGGATAAGGTTATTGACATACTCCTCAATATCTACAGAGTTTAGCAATGCCTTAAGGTTTGTTTAATTGGGGGAATTATTACTTTTTTTTTTTTTTTTCCTAGTATATTTTTCCCATGGGATAGCTTTGGATCTATGTTAGCCTTTTTAAAGCAGGGAGAACAGTAATAATCTCCAGGTGTGGGGAGAAATCAAGTGCAGATTCTAGTTCAGTTATGAAAAATGCAAATAAATTATGAACTATCAGAGATTGCTGAGTCAAGATTTGGCCAAGGATACATGTGCAAGTGTGTAATACAACTGTACTGTATTTTTTAAAAACCCCAAACAACCAAACAACAACCAAACTGAACCAACCACACATAGATCCTATTGTGTTGGAGTCAATGCAAAGCAAGAAAGAAGCAATTATTGCTCAAAAAAACTGCAATCTAACTACATTAAGTAGTATCAGTTCTTTTAATGAATAGAGGACTGAGAAATAGATTGTATACTCAAGATTCTTGCAGAAGATTATGACAAAAATACCAGAAGTGACAGAGGGAGGAAATGAAGATAGAATGTCTCAAATTCAATCTGCAATCTTAATCAAGCTTATCCTTTCCTTCCTCTGAGGGTCCTGATTAGCTGCACAAAATGACTGATTTCAGCCTACAGCTTATTTTGAATATATTAATGATGTAGGCTGAGGCTACTCCTGTGAATTATGATGAACAGAAATGACACCGAAGGCTGTAAACCCAACCAACCCATCAGACAAACAAGAAACAAACAAACATGGGAATTGCTTGGATATACCAACATCCTACCCCTAGTTCTGTGAAATACTTACATCCCAAAGATTCCTAGGACAATCAAATGGCTTTCTATACAATTACATTGACGAAAAAACTTCCTCCAAACTTTATTTGGTATGTCCATGGTATAACTTCAAAAACAAAGAAGCATTTCATTCACGTCTACATTTCTGAATTCATTCTATAGCCATCATTAAAGTATTATCAGAAATTACCAATGTTTATCTAATTAAAAAATCTACCTTTGGCATAGGGATGATTTTAACTTATCTGCCATGTTTGCAAAATCAGCATCCTGCACATTAGAAGAGATTTGAAGTATCTTTGCCTTTAACAGCAAAACATTCAAAGAACAAACTTATCTATATCAAAAGAAAATGCTCAGCATCGTCAGTTCTGTTTTTAAAGGTCACTATTGAAAGTTACAGATGTAAAACGAATCTTGATCATTTTTCTTTTTTTTTGTAGGCTTTATAGAAGTGTTAATTATGACATTAGGCTTTGTTAATCTGCTGGGGCTTTTATGTTTCTTTGGAGTTTTTAAGTGAAAACAATCAATCAAACAAACAAACAAATAAACAAAAAAAAAAAAAACAACACCCCAAACTCAACAAAAAAACACACACGCTTTTGGGTATAAGGTTACATTAAGCTTGACAGTCAGAATCGGTTTTAAATATTTCC
>JAWWEE010000105.1:73322611-73349182 GCA_035221455.1 Xenops minutus | reverse complement strand
TGTTGTGTTGTATTTTAATGTTAACAATTGTCTGCATATAGAAAACATATCCAAGGTAGTATACTTTCCCTGAGCACTCTTAGTTTCATCCTCTTGGTAGAAATTCAGTATCTATTGTTATTCACTACTATACAAAATATATTTGCTGTTTTTTCTATGAACTACTTTTCCCAGAACTATCTATTTACTTCAAATTTCCTATTTTCTAGATTGTATCTTCTAGTTTTGTGGGGAATTTAGCTTCACAGAACTAAGAAAACCTTTCCCTATTTATTTTATCATCCCAAGTTATGGTTCTGAAGTTTTCAATTTTGTTACCTATGAATCTTTTCCATTCAAATAAGGATAACTAGAAGCTCCTTATTTTTTAATTTAAACTTAGATTCTTGAGACTCAATAGCACCTTTTTTACATCTTCTGAAAGACATTAATATCCTCTCTATAAATCAGTGAGTAATTGTTCCAAAGATTTCTACCGGAGGACTCTCAAATGCACAATATGATAACAGTATAAACTTCAGCTTAGAATTCTCTCTTTCTGCTGGTACTGCCTCAGATTCTCTCTGTGTTTCTAAAGAATACTCCACATGGAGTAATCAGTTTCAGTGATTTTTTTTTTCTTTCCTCACAGAGTAACCTCTCTTCCTAATCACTGTTTTGAAAGCTTCCTGTATTTTGGATTAGTTTTGAAAACATAAGCAATAGTTTTCTGTGAGTGACTTTTTTTGCATTTGTTGGGAGGAACACAGAAAATTTGCCATTTCAGACAAAGCACATATTTGCTTAGATCTAGATCAGCAGATGACTAATTAGAGAAAAGAACATAAAAATCAACACTTCATAAATATGTTCACAAAAATGTAAACATCCATGCACTCAATGACACATAAGCGAAACTGATAGAACTTGAATTTCAGGCTTCTTAATAAAAATAAAAAAAATCTAATCCTATAGAAAGAAAATAGAAGACACTATAGGAAATGAGAACTTGATTTGTACAGAGGAGAGAAGAGGAAAGATTAAACTCAGTCTTGTAAAGCACATGACCCATGTGACAAAGAATACATTACAGCACTGTACATACAGATTTCCATGTGTCTGTCTATCTATCTATCTATCTATCTATCTATCTGTCCATCTATCTATCTATCATCTATCTGAACTACAGTAAACTGACAATGCAATTAAGTCATTGATTTTTTTTTATTATAGGCAAAATTCCATTAATCTGTCAATAATTTTTCCAGGGTTCTTATAACTGGAACAACTGATAGAGAAATGTTTTCCTGCTTCCTTCCCTAGGTATTATTTCCTGTCATCTGATTTCTACTTCTACCAAACCCAGCTATATATCCTTGCTTTAAATGAAGCAGGAAGCCGAGATCCTGTAAGTTCCCACACAAGGCTTTTTTCATATATATACAGAGCAACAATTTGTCTGGGATTTTGACATGATGGGTGTGTAGAGAAAAGAAGCTTGAGATCTGAATTTTGTATTGTCTTGAGTGTTAACCATAAATAAAGGAAGAAACTTGTAGAATAAATAATTTCTACTGATTCTCCAGTAGTCAATGAAAAAGTCCTTCATCTTAATTCTATTTGGTTGTAAAGCTTGCCTGACTGTTGGTCACTTCAGTGGAAACATGAACACCTGCAGATATCTCCAGCTCATCTCTAAGTAACTAGATTTGTGCCATTTCAGACTTGTCTATACCAAAACTCATTCTTTGAACTGAGTCTGGAAATTACCCATAAACCACCACAACCTAGAGACGACAAAGGCAAGGGAGAAGGCTATAGAGAGGCAGGCTCCAGCCGTAACCACCATGCTTAGCAGATGAATTTCTGAGAGATTCTCAATGTAACTGTAGGCATTTCCAATTACAGCTTCCTCAGCTTGATCTTCCCTTCAAAGAAGCAGGATCAAGAAGCAATGGAAGAATTCCTCAGTCACAGAAGAATGGTAAGTAGAATACTAATCTTTTCCAGGGTTTTTTTTCCCTCTTCTTATTTTTCTTTTAGCCGGTATGCAAATGTCCTGAAAACAAAATTGAAGTGTTTTGTTTGAAAAACAAAACAAACTGAAGTGTTTGCTGTTGTTTCCTATGTGTTTCTTCATTGTGACACTTTGGCAGAGTAGTACAAATGTTTTACTGTAAAATCAAAATATTTGAGGCCAGATGTAGCATACAGCTGATTAAATAAATACATAACTGGTTAGTTTTAACAATTTATTAATTTTATTAATTTAATTTAATTTAATTTAATTGATTTTATTTTGTTTATTAACAGGTTAAATTGCATGATAATATCTTAATAATTCACTGGGATTGTGACACTCAGAGAAAATGTGTTTCTGAGTCTCCTCTGGATATTGCACTTTGCAGAAAAGTGATCCTGTGTGTTTCACAGAATCACAGAAATATTTAGGCTGGAAAAGACCTTTAGGATCATTATTCCAACCTTTGAGTGATTGCCACCTAGTCAGCTAGACCATAGCACTAAATGCAACATCCAGTCATTTCTTGAACAATTCTGGGGATGATGACTCCACAGCCTACCTGGGTAGTCCTTTCCAATGCTTAACTACCCTTTCCATGAAGAAATTGTTTATGATTGCCGACCTGAATCTGCCCGGGTGCAGCTTGCAGCCATTTCCTGTTGTCCTGTTGCTAGTTGTCTGGGAGAAGAGACTGACTCCCACCTTGCTGCAGCCTCTTTTCCGGTAGTTGTAGGAGGAGACAAGGTCACCTCTGAGCCTCCTTTTCTTCAGGTTAAACAACCCCAGCTACCTCAGCTGCTCCTCACTGGACTTACTCTCTAGATCCTTCACTAGCCTTTTTTGCCCTTCACACAAAGAGGGATACATCTAATTTAGTGCAGATCTTAGGACCAGTCAGTCCCTGGACATTGGGAACAACGGACATTTCCAGACCACCATTCTTCTCATCCTCAAGGTGACAACTGGAACAGCTCAAAAGATTCATAACTTTAAATTCTTTATTTCTCCTGATTGAGAAAAAGGCATTTAGGAATATAATTAATGCAGATATCTTTGCTGTAGACACCTGGAGTTCATTCAAATAAATTAACCTTCATAGCCAGATCTGACATATAAAGTTGTCATAATATATGCATACATTAAAGAATACCACAAAAATACTATTGTCACAATTTTGTATACAATAACAATGTTTTTTCTATACTTGTAATCCGAAGGGAAAATAAATAGTGATGGATACACTACAACAGACAAGAAAAAGAATGGAACTTACATTTTAATATGCTTTGACTGCTACATGAAGGGATGCAACTGATTGGTCTTTGGTGGAGGGGCACAAGCTAGAACACAGTAAACAGTAAAGTGTTTATTCTTCTCAGCTCAAGTTTTCATTTTGCAGCGGTCTCAAAGCACACCATAATCAAAAGAACTCTCCTGATTTTAATTATATAGAGGCAAACTGAGGTGCAGAAAAATGAAGATAGTTAACTATGGTTGCTTATTAGGCTAATGATAAAACTGGAATTAAATTGTCCTTAGTCCCATTTTGAAGAAAAAACAGTAACACATTTTGTTGCTCACAATGCTGATGAACTGGTTTCTAGGACATTACCAGAAAGAGATTTTATCCAAAACACATTCTTCTTTTACAGATAGAACATGTTCACAAGGTTACTAAATGTTTTAGGTTTTGGGGTTTTTTGTTTGTTTATTTCCGGGAGGGTGGTGAGTCGTGGGAAAGAGTGTCTGTATAAAGAAGAAAACACTTCAGGAATTGCTATTCAATCTGTAGCAACTCTATTGCCTAATGTAATTTAAAAGTACAGTGTTTTTAAGTTGTATACTGAAATATTTCTATGAACAGCATTCTTACAATAAGTGTACTGGCAGAACTCTATATACAGATTCTGTGCAACTGTCAGGCAGATTCTGAAACACCCCTTTAGAAGCTCACTTCTTCTAAGGAACAGAAATGAAGATCAAGTAGAGTAACAGTCATTGTAATACAACCAATTCAGTATTTCAGAGAGAAGATAGTATCTCTGATGACAAAAGTCTCCCCATCATACCTGTAAATACAGTTTTTAAAAATATATCACTGTAACATAGAATTCTTTCTTCAAGATACTGAAACTTTGAGGGGTTTGTGAACTATTATATCAGAGTGGCTAGAAACTACAGAAGTCATGTGTATATAAAAATTAAGAAGTTCTATAGTATATAATTTAATTGCTAATTGATAAGGTAGAAAATATGTCTTCAAACCATGTTATGTGAAGACTTTCAGCACAGACTGCCACTTGAAATACAACATTAGTTACATTAGCAGGGGACTAATGAATTGAGTTATGCCTAGATGATCCTAGCAGGCAACCCATACCCCATGTGGAAAGAAGGCAAAATGTGTATAGGTCCTTGCTATGCTAAAGTCAGAAAAACACTTTTCAGAACCCACATATAACCATAAAGCTAGAACAACAGGAAAAAAAATAACAAAACAACAAAACAAAAGACCCAATTTTTCTTCAGGGAAAAAGTCTTCCCTTATTCTCTGAACCAAGTGACTGAAGACCTTTGGAATTTTAATCCTTGCCTCCCTACAGCTGGAACTGTTCTGAGCCTAGTGAAAGAATCCCAGGAAACCTTGTCACCCCCTCTACTCACTAAAGAAGCAGATGGGCAAACAGTTTATGAATTCATAAATTCCAACACCACAAGATAATACCAGGGCTATTCAGCTAACAAACACATGTGAAAACCAAAGGAAACAAGGAGGAAAATGGTCATTTTCAGTGAGTATTTTCACAAGAGAATTGCAGTTGAATTGCAGCTAAATTTTGTAAGCCACAGAAAATACACAACTTTGGAAAAAGAATAGGGACATTCTTTCTGTTAAAGGACATATAAAAGATTTTTATAAGCATATTTTTAAAAAATCCTGCAATGAAACCCAACTAAGCTGCTTCATGTAAATTTCTCCTGATAACATATACAGTATGTGTACATCTATAATCCCCAGAATGTCTGCTTAAAAAAAAATAATGAAGAAAAATGAAAAGGTTAAAAGGTTTGGTTTTGGGTTTTTTTTGTTTGGTTTTTTTTTGTTTGTTTGTTTGTTTTTTTAATGAGAAAACTGTGATTCAGCAACAGTGAATGTTAAATGTGTGAACAAATACATTAAAAAAATTGACTCTTTCAGTCTTTTTATAAGCTGCCCAAGTTAATTTCCGTACCCCTATCTACTACCTCAGATTTCTTCTAATTTGCATTCTCCTGTCTCTGATATTGTTTTAAAAGTCCAGATTTTTTGAGAATAGGAGTTATCTATGGGCTAACTTTCAAGTGTGGATGTTTTTAAAGATATGCAATTAATATGAGATTCAAATTATTTAGATATATTGCTTTTTTCTTTATTTAATAACATTATAACTAAGAATCTATTGACAGTTTTTGCATATTATTATGCAGTACATTTTAATTTGCCTGTCAATACTTCATGTGTGCTTTACAGTAAACTACAATTCACCTAGGAAAACAACAGCTTAAAAATTACTGGAACAATGTAAGAATAGATTTGTCTATTTTTAGAGTTTAGTATTCTAAGCATGCATAATTATTGCATGCTTTTCTGAATATACTATCACTAAGGGAAAAGAAAATGAAAACAGACAGTATTGGACCCTCAATCATCAAGGATTATTAATTAACACATAGAGCTGAATGAGAAATTCTTCTGTTAAAACTAACTGCTGCATATCATGTAGTTTAGAATATTGATGAAAAAATACAGCAGTCAATTAAATATAAACCAAAAAGTAAGTTAATATTTTCAGGGCACTTTTTTAACATAAGGACAATTTATAATTTCTCAAACAAGCAGATAAGTCACCACACCAAGTCACCTTAAAGGTCCCACATCAAGACTTGGAATGCCTACAATGAGGGGAATTTGTCATGACAGAAAGTAGGGAAGACTCTACAGTTTTGAAGGAGGTATGGTCATCTAGATCAGTATTACACTGCAGTGGGATTTTGACCAGCACTGAAGAGACAGTTCCGTCTAACAGATAGTATACAGGAGGGCCTTTCTGTGTAACTTCAAAGGGTTTCTGTTGATCAGTCTGTGAAGTTCTCACAGTCTCTCTGTTAATAATGCCCTGTGGATCACCAACCAGGTTGCTGTTGACGATGTCAAAAATAAGGACTCTGATATCTACCCTTCGAGCCTGGAAGTCTAGGCAATTTTCATCATAAGTCCATTCTTTCAGCCAGTATTTCCTTAGCTTCCAAAACGGATGGTGTAGGAGATACCATCAAAAGCCTCACTAAAGTCAAGGTACATTATATCCACCAAATACTCCTCATGCAATTAGACAGTAATTCCATCAGAGAAAACAATTATGGTGGTCTTATGCACAATCTAATTAGCTTTTTACCATTCAAGTAACTGGAATTAGCTTTTAGGAGGCCATACTACATAAATTCTCCAGAGATAGAGTAGTGGCCGGCTGGCTCTTGTTCTGGGTCCTGTTACTTACTCAAATATTTGCTCACTAGCAGATCCCCATAAAATCCACATGAATGCTGTATGTGTAATACATCTTATCTCTGCAAGATATCCAGCAGGGCCCAAGAATCAAGGCCACAGAAAGGAGAAGTGAGAACTAGATGACACTGTAAATCCACCAAACAAGTACATAGCATAGGAAAAAAAAAACTGTTGATGAGGCCAAATAAGAATTTTTCTTGAACTTTTGTCTTAACCTTTAATCATTAGCAATATTAAAATACACACCCACCAGTTGTTGTAGCCCCTTACTGACATTAACCCATTCCCCATAAAGCATGCACAGTAAAATTTTGATATTATGGCTTTAAATGAAGAGGAGAAAATGTGTAGCCAAAGATGTAACTTTAGATTACTCCACATGCAGAAGATGTTGATCTTTCACAGTGTGTTAAAATGGGTAGCTGGCACACTGAGGTTGTACTAGGTTTGTGGATCTGCCACCTGACACCCACCTCTGCATGGACATGAAATAAACTAATACCTCAGCTCTCTGTGAGGATCAGCTTCTTACCCAGAGGATAGAAGCCATTCGTGAGACAACACAGAGACACCCTTCTTGGTGACTTATCTCCTATGCTCTCTGTCAATGCAACTGCCCCTGTCCATGCGAGAGGATGTGCCAACTTGTTGTCAGGTCACAATTTGCAAGAAGCATCAAGCAAGATTTTATACATCAGGGAAAATGATCAAAAGAGAAACAGGCTCTCTGCAGACTCCTTAGGAGCAAGGCCTTTGAACTTCTTGAGGATGAGAGGTGTGCTACGACCAAGGCACCACAGGACAAACAAGACAACACAAACTCACAAGACTGAAGAGAGGTTAGAAACTTGGAAGACTGTGACTTCTGGCCACAGGACAAAAGTTCCATATTCACAAGAAGTCCTTCCCTAAAAGGGCAGTCCAGGGCAACAGAGGTTCCCGTAGAGGTTTTGGGCAGGACATCTCACATCTTCATATTGAGAACATAACTATAAACAGGAAATGGTAAGTGTTTGTGATTGGCAACTCCTGCTCTTAAGAGAGAAAAGGATTCCTCTGCTGATAGACCTATTTTTTTTTTTTCCCAAGAACTTATCTGTTCTTTCAGATGCTATTTAGTTGATGTTTCACAGAGATTGGCATGGATCATCTGATCTTCTGGCTATTAGCCCCTGCTACTCATCAATATGGGCACCCTGGAAAGGTAAAATCTGATACATATAAAAGGTTAGCCATAAAGCCCTAGGGACAAAGGAGAAGAGGATAAGACTGCAGGTGATGTTTTCCTGAGCTCTTCCATCTGGCAAAGGAAACACTAAGCATATGCATCTGGTAGATCAATGTCTGATTTTACAGATGGTATTTACAGCAACAGCTACCTTCATCATGATCTTTCTTCTGAGGATAAAGAACTCTGGGAAGGAGATGTGATCCATGTGACAAAAAGGAAAAAAAAAAAAAACCCACACATGTTTTTGACTAGACTTCCTAACACAGTAAAAGGGAATTTTAAACTAATTTCACTGGTTCACGTGGAACAAAGTCCAAAGGTTAGAGATGGAGACCTGAAAAAAGAGGAGGCACGCAGAGAAGAAAGCTACTGGGGGCTTTCGCATTCTTAGAAGAGAGGGTATCCAAAGGCTTTCCTCAGGTGCCTGAATACTAATATACATAGCTGGGGCAATAAACAAAAAGACTGTGAATTTTGCACAGTCATAGGCCTATGAAATTACAGGAATCCCAGGAAGTGGATGGGATAGCATAAAGGACTGGTCATAGTCACAGACTGCTGTAGGCTGTGTAAGTGTCTCTGTGGAGAAGAAGGGGAGAAAGAGCCCTATGGTAAGTTGCTTTTTTACTGTCTGGAGCTATAACATTCAAGAAGTACTTGGTGAGAGTATCTGAGTTAAGGTCAAACATCACAGGGGAATAAAATGCCAGGGATGTTGTGGCAGATTGGTTACAGACCAGGAAGTCAAGAGGATGCAATACATGGTACTTAATCTAGATAACTAGTGAAGTCTTTTACTGACAGGCCTTACTGAAAGCTGCAAGTTGTGCTGGAAGATCAACATGACATTACATAAACATTATAGAATGCTCATAGAAGCTTCAGTGATTTCCTGAAGCAGATGATAAAAGCAACCACCAGGAGGAGAGAGGTGAAACTTTTGATGTGCTAAAGCTATAGATAATTTCATGAGTCTTACTCTCAATGCATAATTTGACAAGTGCCATGACATTAGGCTATAGCAATACAGTCAGGATACCACAGATTTTAACTAGCAACAAAAAGTTGGACAGCACATAATGTCTGTGAGATTCTAAACAGGGACATAACACATAACTGCTCCACCACCTGTATTGAAATACAGTTTAAGTTGTAGTATTAGTCTAACAATAAGAACTAATGTCAGCATAAAGATGAAAATCAAGCTTTAAATTTATGGAGTTCTGGCCAGAAAATTCTTCCAAAGATCACCAGATTTAACTTCACATCACTGAATCAACTACTGAAACACTTTATAGAGACATCACACAGAGAAATGAGGTCACACAAAACAATATAAAGGCTGTTCAAAACACAAACCAATTAATGACAGTATACATTTATGAACAAGCACTCATATGATGTCCAGTTACAGGACAAGAAGCAGTGGGCACAAACTGAAACACGAGAAAACACAGTTTTACTGTGAGGATGACTAAGGCCTAGAACAGACAACGGTGATTGTGGAGTCTCTGTCCTCAGGGATATTAAAAAATAACCATCTGAATAGAGCCCTGAACAGCCTTCTCTAGGTAGCCCTTCTTGGGCAGGGCACTTGGAAAAAATTACCTCCAGAGGTTCCTTCTAATCTCAGCTATTCTGTGGTTCTGTGAGTCTGCAGCAGATGTTCTATTTCATAGTTCAGAAAATGGAGGAAGGAAGAAAGAAAAGAAGAAAGAGCATTCGCTTCACAATATACTTTTGTTTCTGCTATTTGTAAATACTTGTGAATAATTTAAGATCCAATATTTTAATGTAATTATTAGAATTCCATCACAATGAAGTACTTTAATGAAATATCTTCCGATCAGATGTAAAATATTTTATTTATATATATTAATGTTATTTTTACTTTATGTAGTTTATTAAAGAAATAATTTGGGCATTATTTAATGTTTGTGTTACTATTAATTAAGCTGGTTTCTAAATATTAGGGAAGTATAAAAGAGTGGTCCCCTATTCTGTAAAAGTGCAATATCTACAGATAACATGGGCAAATTAATGCATTATAGAATTTCTGCACATCATTTGTATATGTCAAAGTGTAATAGCATGAGATGCATCACCATAAATCATTTCTCTATTATTTAAAATGTTGAAAAGGTCACCTTCAGACCTAAGACAATACTAGCCATATTGGTTTTATTAAGTGAGTGATCAAACTAATCATTGAAAAAATGCTATTCACATTTTGCAAGTGAAGACTGTTAATTCCTCTTTATTTTTGTCAAGGATGACTTCCTCTCTGTAAAAAGAAAACCAGCAGTAGAAAGGGAGAGAATCCAAGTTAAACTAGTCCATTAAATAGGATCTTGATTGCACTGCTTCTAAATAAGGAGTGGCAGGGTGTTATAAATTGAATGCAAGCTCTACCTGAAAGTGTGCCTAAAGAATTCCAAAGTCCACAGGAATTGATTTATCAATTGCATGAAGACTAGCATACAAACAGACAAATCAAAGCATGTATAAGTTGCTGGAAACAAAGAACACATTTCCATATGCATTGTGGAAGAGCTGCTTTTGTATTCACTACACCAGTTATTTGAAACAACACTATTTGCAAAGTCAATCAAATATCAATTTGGTAACAAGTATTTTAAGAGGATAATAACCCTAGATAATCTGAAAAGTTTTTTATGACTGTTTTCTGCTCTTAAAAGACCAACCAAACAAATGAAAAAATGTAGCTTACACTGAACACACTTTGAGTCTCTTTTTAGTACTCATCTAGTGTCAGATAAAACTTCTCCCTCTAGAATGTTCATGCCAGACTAAAATTGCAGTTATGTAGAAGAATATGGCAAGATTGACATAATGTGTTTTTGTTTCAGTGAAAGTATAAACACTACAACAATTTTATTCAGCCTTCTGTAAGAAGCTGAGTGTCACCAGATAGGAATTGTTTCACTAAGCAAGAATCTCAGCTGCTATTCAGTCTCACAGTAGCACATATTGGGTGTAAAGTTGCCTCCAGGTCTAGAAAAGTCTTACTCTAAAAGAAACCAATTCTTTTACATTATATACCTTCTAAAGACAGCTCATTCTCTTTGTGACTTCACCATGTGTGTGTTTGTTTGTTGTTTTTTGTTTTTTTTTTTTTTTTGTGAAAACATAATAAATAAATTATTCTCACTTGCCTGGAGACCTTTTCATTTTAGTTTTTTCTTGATATTACATATTAGAGACATGGCTGACTATTACCTAAGCCTCAAGTGATCATTTATTTGATTAATAGGAAAGGGATTCAGTCTTAAAATCCCTGAAAAAGACAAGGAATTCAAACTGTCTTCTGTTTCACTTCTTCCTGTTCACTGATTCAAAGATAAATCTCAAAAAATTAGCCTAGATTTAGATAGTTAAATATTTTAAAATGTCTAAAGGTGAAGTTTGCTCTCTATCTTCAATCTTCATTCTGTCCCTTGCATTCTTTGCAAAATACTTTTATTGATAAGCTCATTTCAGTCAAAAGTTAGAACCAGTATACTGTCCTCAATTTTCTTGATCTGTCTGGTTTTGGTTTTGAACCAAGTGTTTTCTTTAATGTAGTCTTCATTTGCCTTCTGTAATTCTATCTTATACTGTCTACCCTCTAGCTCTAGAAGATCCATCAGTTACTCCTCGAGGTGATCTTCATCCTTTTTACAGTGTGTCTGTAAATCTCCTGTAAGACTCCTTTCTTGGTTACCTTTGATAACCTCAGCTATAAGCACAAACTCACACATAATCTTTATGATAAAGTAATTCTGATTATTCTGTGAATCTCCTTCCTTCTCTTCTCCTTATCTCTGTCTCTTTCTGCTTACAGCCTGACGTCTAATATGGGGTGTCAGGCCAACAACTTGGAACTTTCTATTTTCCTTCCTTAAAACACACAACGTGAACATCATGTATGCCACCTCATTACTGCCCCATGACAAAACACCTCGAGAGTATTTTCCTTTCCTCAGATCTCTCCCCAGAAACCTAGTTCAGCATATCTTTCATGCAAAAATTTTTACTGTATTTATTCATAAAACATATGCTTTTTATTTCCGCTCCTACTGAGCATTACATCCCACTGCCCAAGCTAAACCTGTGTGAACAGTATACATCCATTGAGATAAATGCTGCAAATATCATGCTTCAAATGTGTCATCAGTTACTACCATTTTATGAAATGCTGTGTCATGCTCTTGTCATACCTCCTTGATTGTTTCTAACCACAGGATTTTATTTTACTTTTGAGAGGATCATACTTAGCACCTGAAGACAGATAGGATCTAAACTGGCATCTAAAATTATACCTGTGTTTCAGAAACTAAGTTGCACCCTTTCCATTCTGTATTGCCTGTACCTGAAGGGAGTGTACAAGAGAGATGGAGAGAGTATTTACTAGACCATATAGTGACAGGACAATGAGCAATGGCTTTAAACTGAAAGAGGGCAGGTTTAGATTAGATATTAGGAAGACATTCTTTACTGTAAGGGTGGTGAGGCACTGGAACAGGTTGTCCAGAGAAGCTGTGAATGTTCTGTGCCTGGAAGTGGTCAAGGCCAGGCTGGATGGGGCTCTGAACAACCTGACAGAGTGGAAGCTGTCCCTGCACATAGCAGGGGGGTTGGAACTAGGTGATTTTTAAGCTTCCTTCCAACCCAGGACATTCTGTTATCTTATGATCCTTCTTAACTTTTAGATGAGTCATTCATATTGCTTCTTCACAATCCCTGCTAATAGCCAGTTCAAGGTCAAATCTATAATAACTGCATTGTCAGATGGAATTATCCAAACAAAATTACAATCGATGAGGTAGTTTCAGCTCTTTTTTTTTTTTTTTTTTTTTTTTTTCCCCTGAGGAAGTACAATTATAGTAGGAAAAAGCAGATGATGTCAGTTCACCTTTTGCAGCTGGGATGATTTAGAGAAGTCTCCTCAGGTTCTGCGCTTTTCAGACTGAAGCAATTGGGTATCAAAAACTGATTCATGCTGCTGTAAGTTGATCAAAGTACTTTTCCCATTCCTCTTTAAAAGTATCATGTTCAAACTTGAGAAACCTTGAATACTTCCTTTGTTTGATGTATGAGTTTTTCTAAATGCTTCTCCGTGACACATTTGGCAAAAAAGATAGAAGGGAAAATATGTTTGTCTATCACAAACAGAGCAAAACAAGTAAAACAGAAGGAAGCTTTTTGGAGGAATTTTCTCTTCATAATAGATATATAATGAACAAACATTCTTGTTTTGCATGAAAAAACAATCAAGGGAACAATTCCACTAATGTAGTCAGCAAAATGAAGAGATTTCTGTCTTGTTGACAATTTGTCTTACTCATCAACAACTTGAGTTGTACATGGGTCTATTATTTTAATCAGAAAAAAGCTCCATAAATTTGTTTTATTTTAAACATTGAAAATAAGTGAGAGCCTCCCCCAGTTTCCACAGTATAAAATATGAAAACTACAGATTTTTCATTTTATTTTCATCCAGTACACAGCAGTGTAAATTGCCTTGACAGAAGAAAATTAGGCTCCAATAGCTTTGTCAAGTGATTAAAATCCAAGGGAAAATAATGACCATCTGAAAAACTATTTGTACTTAGTAGGTGACAAAGAAATATATCTACAGTGAAATAAAGAAAGGTAAAGAAACAACAAAACAGTGTTTTAGACGTTGGTAGGGATAGAAGTGGTAAATCAGAAAGATTTGGTAGTCTTCAAGTATTTCGTGTTCTACAAGAAGCTCCTTGCATCAGATATCTGCTTTTGGGATTTTTTGAACTAACTTAAATTCATCAAATTTTTAAAATCCTGGGTAATTTCCACTGTTACTATCAAATAACATATAGACCACTCAGTATATTTTGGTTTTTCCTGAATTCATTCTTCAACCACACACACTGAAAAAACAACAAAGAATCGAGCCTGTCAAGTCCAACCTTTCCTTGCTTTGAAATTTCATTTTCAATTCTTAGTTGTGGTTGGCCTGGGATTTATCCCAGAGATACTAATTTTTAGGAGTCGACACATTCACAGTCTTTTAAATTTTCATTCACACTCTGCCACAGGAGCTACTTAATCACCAAAAAAAGGATTCCTGGATTCCCTTCTCACACTGTACCTGTCCCTTGCCCATTCTGATTTCTCTTATATCTCTTATACTTCTTTTGCTTTGGATTTTCTCAGGAAAGTTGAGGAGAATTATAGTTTGAAAGATTGAAATTAGCAAAGCTGTTCTAAGACTTCTCTAATTAGCAGTGTCTCTAGTTACAGAGAAGGAATTTCCCTGCTTTTTTCACAGCCACACTTTGGCAGATGTGATTTTTGGGGAAAGGATGTCTGTCTCACAGAAGAAATGTGAAGCTGTTTTAGACACTAACACCAATCAAATGGTTTCAACAAAAAAAGGTGCTCATCAGGCAAAATGTTTCAGTGGAAGTAAAATTTCCAGCAGCAAGAAATAGCAGGGAAACCAAGGCAGAGACTGGGCAACTGTCTGCTGCCCAGCATCTACATGGCCCAGCTGCCTCGCTAGGCTGTGGGATGACTGACGGGATCTTGGCCAGTTTTCCTTGGAACTGATGAGTGAGAATGTATCCAGGAATGGCTCCAGTTTGCAGTTTTCATAAGGTGTGAGGAAAGACATCTTAAGAAAGAATACAGAATGGTGTCAGTAGCAAGTAGAAAACTTTGGTGTAGTGCAAATTCTAGTATTTTAAATATATTCTCTATTTGAACCTATCTGTTAAGAGTGGTTCTCTTATATCCAGTTACAGTTTATCAAGCTTTATCTCCCAAATGGTAATCTTTAGATACATGCTGACCCACTGCCAAATATTGTGGTTCCCACGACAATATATTCTGCTTAGGAGAATACATTAGATGCATATCTTCTTTTTTTTTTTTTTCTTTTCCAGAAGTAAATGCTTATGATTTTTTTCTGGCATAAAGCAACATTATTCCCATTACATATTTTAAGCAGCAATGATTTTATGTATCTATTATACAGTGATTTCAAAGAAACAGTGACACTGTATACACCTTTTTAAGCTACTTATCAACTTCTTTTTTAAAACAAAGAGAACAAAAATGAGAAAGAAAACAGATTATGGATTGCTGAGTAAGGATCCATACTTTGAAGTTTAGACAAATTTAATTTGTAGTTCAGATTCTGTTACGCCTTTGTGATTAAGATTACAAGTACCTTTACACAGAAAAATACAAGCAGTTATTCACATTATGAGAAGCTCCTGTCCAGATCGTGGGAAGCAGTCCTAGGAGGGTTTATTTCACCTAGTAATTTGTTAACAATCATTGTCCATCACACCACATTGGAAAGACATCAGTTATTGTTGTTACTGCTGCCCATAATTGCTTTCTAACTAAATGCTAAAACTGAGTCCTTTCATGGTCTCCATAATCAGATTAAAAGATAGAAAATTGCCCATTTCATTCCATTTAGAATACCAGTACTCCTAAAATACCAGTATAAAGTATTATTTTCTTGTGTAATTCTAATCATTAGAAATGTTGGCAATTTATACCAGTGACTCAGAAAATTTTTCAACATTTTTAAAAATCTGGAACAGAAATGAAGTATTCATGTAGTTTGAAAAATTATTTACCATGAGAGAATACTTATGATACTGCCATCTAATTATTGCTGGCAAGGAAAATATTGTACACTGCCACTTAGTTCAGAAACGAGAGGTTTACTAAACACTTCTTTCTCTCCAACAATGAAGTGAGAATGGTAACTGAAGGCTTTCTGACTATGAATTCTCCTTTGACATATCTGACAAGGTCTCCAGTATGGTCCTGTTTCTGCAGTATGACCCATGCAAGGACTTGTAAAGCTTCTGGACAGCTTTCATGGACCTTCACAAAAGAACTAAACAGTCTGGGGGAAAAGTCGCATCAGGGAAGCTCATAAGAGATTATTTTTAGCAATGAATTTTAGAAGGTAATATTGTAAGCATTTAAGTTTATTCTTTTGGACTTTAAAAAGGAATGAATAAAAGTTTGGAGGTGTAGAATTAAGTTTACTTAGAGACATCATTTATGAAAGCCAAGAAAGGACCAAGACGGAAACTGCGTCATCCTCTTCCTGTTCCTCTTTCAAAATTAACAGATCCTAACTCTGTTTTTATAATACACAAAATCCCACTGCTTTCTTTTGAGTCATGAAAAAGTATTCATTTTCTTTTTGGATGAGCACAATTTTTTTTTTTTTTTTTTTTGTTAATACCTATTCAAGAAATAAATTAAATCATCCAGAACAGTCTTTTGAATTTTAGGTGGTTAAAACAAGATTCCATCTGTATAGTCCATAAAGAGTAGTATATTCTTTTATAGTGTATTCTATAATTCTGTGATTTGCTAAATGAATTACCATGTATTTTACTATGTGACTCCACCGTAACCTGCTACTGATGCAATTTCTTATGGAAATAATAGATAGATAGATTAGATACATAGATTAGATAGATAGATAGATAGATAGATAGATAGATAGATAGATAGATTGATAGATAGATAGATAGATAGATACATAGATACATAGATAGATACATAGATACATAGATAGATACATAGATAGATACATTGATACATAGATGCACACCAACATCAATGTAACTTCATGGTTTATCTAGACATGATATACATAGAAAGAAATGCATCTCCTCTAAACCAAAAATATCTGCTGTGATTTGGTAAGTATCTGTTGCAGGGGATTACTTTTTAAAGTGAAGTTATTATGCAGAAACCTACCAGCTGGGAAATGAAAATTGGGGACATCTCAACATATCTCAAGATAAGGTGGATCAAATGGAGTCTAGATTTCAAAGGAATAAAAGGAGTGATGGGAGTCCATGAATTCTTACTGGAAATAGTTTTATTATGAATAATCAACAGAATTGCAATAACAGATGTTATGTGTAGGATCTGAAGAGACTGGAAATTGATTGTGCTTATAGAACATACAAAGGAAGTACCTACTCTAAATGAGTTTCTTCTTCACTTGCCTCCATGTTAGAGTTTATGGTTGATGAGATGATCTGCAATGGAAATGATATGCAATTGCTGCAATCAGCTCTTAAAGGTAATTGCATTGTTTCAATTAGTAGGGACTCTCAGAGACGATCATTGTGGTTTGCTGAGTCTGCTTTTTCATGTGAATGAATAAGATGCTGGCTTGTGTGTTGTCACTTCACAGTGCTGATGCTTTATATTGTAATACTCTTTCTCCTACTAAAGAAAAAAAAAAAAAAAAAAGAAAAAAAAAGAAAAGGCTCACACACACAAAAAAAACCCTCCAAACCCACAACTAAAAATATTCCCACAAACAAAACATGCAAGAACTAAAAAGGTGGAGATGGCCTACCATTTGAAAATTCAGAGAACCATGAACCTTCACTAAGCACTAGTGCCTTTAATTGAAAAACATTTAAACATAAAATAACTTCTACTGTGGTCCCCGTAAAATCTAACTTGAGAGTGCACACAGCATGAAAACTCTCGCTAATAAGATGTACTGTTTCTCATTCACCATCCATATATCTGGTTCTGATTTGTGATAATCAGACATTTCTTATCACATATTACTTACTCTTTATTTGCATTGTAGGCATGACTTGTAAAGACTTGCAAAAGGTATTGTGCTCTATGCCTTTAAGATATACTCCAGCATGTCTTTTTTTTTTTTTTTTTTTCACTCCTTTTGTAAACTGGGAATTATGAAAGAACAGCCTAAATAAAAAGGGAAGTGCAAGTATACCAGAAGGAACAGAATGAAAAACAGAATATCAGATTCTGAAAACAGACCATGAAAATGCCATTTACACTATACCTAATCCTATGCAAGGTAAATACTAGTCAAGATTATTGGTACTGATTCATAACCATCACAATAACAATCATGGGCAAGGCCCCTATTGTGTTAGAGACTGTAGAAAAATGGGACAGAAAAATCATCCTGTTCAAAATGCTTACTGCTAAAGATGAAGTGAGTGCAAGAAAAAAAAAAAAAAAAAAAAGAAAATTCCAAAATTCCACAAAATATTCTAAATTCTAGCTTCATCACACTTGCTATGTAATAATTTATTTCCACTTTTATTTGAACTTTCTGTTAAAGATTGCTGTCAGGAAGAGTATTACAGGTAGATTCAGTTACAGTCATTGTCTTGCAAGTGTTGACAGGTAGCTTTTTTAATGTAGCAAAGAATTCTTTTCCTTTTTTGTGTTGTTGCATTAAAGGAAATAAACTGAGGTTTGTGTCGTTGGTCTTGTTTGTTTGTTTTTATACCTCCCCTTTGACTCTTTTGTTAGAAAAAATTAGAGAGTCAAAATTAAATTAAATTGTACTATGTTTCTCTCATCCATAATTTTCAGTTTGCTAGATCTTATACAGAAACATTTGCAGTGATGGATGATTGAGGGACTACAAAAGTTCCTGCTGTTTATTGTCCCAGGTCCTTTCACCTGTGGTTCTTAATTGGCTTTCACTGTGGGAGCTCTAAAGTGCTGCTTCTTATTACCTTGTCTCCTCTTCTGCTCAATTCCAATGTATTCTGCTCTGTTCCATAAATTCCATGGTGATGTATAAATAACTAAGTTAATTTAGTTTGCACACAATGCCTGTTGCCCAGCCCACTTTGAACTCTTACTGTAAAATTATGATTCCCAGCTACAAATATCTCTTTTTCTTCTTGATCTCAATAGCAGCTATATTTCTTCATACTAATTCTAAGAGTTAACCTGAATCCAGTTCATCATCTACCACACATCCAAGTTAAAAGTAAATGTGTTTAAATTTCTTATATTTTTCTCAACATTAATTCTATCTTATATCAGTTATGAATTGATACTCCATCACAGTGAATAAATAAATTACATGGTTGCAGAAAAGTTTGAGTTGTCTTTTTTTTATTATTATTATTTTTTATTATTTTATATATATTGTTTTTATTTTTATTTTTTTAAGGGTAAGTGTTCAAACAATCCTGGAAATCACAGCTAAAAAAACTATGGATCCAAATTATATGTTATCAGATACCCTACCATGATAGGTCACTTAATAAAGTGAATTAAAAGACCCAGTATATTTATAAATAAGAAATATTTTCTCCAATAGGGTTTGAAAAGCCAAAACCATACTAAAGATAACTTTATTATCTAAAATGTCAAAAAATTCAAAATGGTGAGGTGAGTAGTGCATTATAAAAGCTCATTAACATAAAATGTGTAAAGTAAAAGCAAGATAGTTGTTTCAAAAATCCAGGAAATGACACCACAAAATATGACAGGGCATCTTTTCTGAGTATAAAACACATGAAAGTCAGAATCAAGGTGATCTATAATAGCCACTCAAATTCTCTGCATTTTCCAGATTTTCCATTAATTTTACATCTAACAGTCTCATTGCCATAAACTTCTCATTTTTAAAAAGTACATTTCAGACTGATAAAATTTATATATATGGGGCTTCTTTATTTACAATGATTAACAATTTACCTATTTCCACACTTTGATGATTTGTATTCTTTCCACATTTTACACCTATTTCCAAATCAGATTTCAGCAGCCAGAACTAATAAATTGCATGCCACACTAATGATTATAAAAGTGAAAATCAAATGCACACAAGACTTCAGAAACAGTTTTTAAGTTTCCTTGTTTGAGATATGGTACTACATAACTTATTTATGCAAACACAAGTAATTGCTTTTCTAAATGTAAATCTAGTTTGTTTTTCTACTGGAAAGACCAGAAACAAGTCTAGTCAGCTCTTATAAGCAAATAAATGCATTTGGATTGCCTATTATATTAATTCAGAGCCGAAACTGTATTAAAGAAAAAAATCAACTTTGCATTAAAGATTTTTGCTTATTTTTTGATATTTGTTAAGAATCAATTTTTCAGCATTTAGAGGTATTTGCAAATTCAGAAGGTTCTGTTTTATATAGGAATGATTCTGATCAAATCCTATAAATAAAAAAGATATACTAGTCATTTTTTTCCGAGGTATGTAATTTGTAGACAGATTTCTAAACTAGACTACAATTTAAATGAAAATAGAACATTCATTGCATGACGAAAGAAATATTTTTTTTAAATAAAAATCCCATTTGAATTAGCAATAGAGAAGATAAAACAAACATTTTGCCCTACTGATTAATTATAGAAAATTAAGAAATTTCTGATGGTAAGTACATAAGTTTATGGTTCTGCTTGATTCTCACCAGAAAGTGACTGATTGCAAATACACCATAGCATTTAGGAACTGTGATAATCTTATTCATAGCCAGATTTTAAGTATTACAAATAGGTCCTACCTGTTCATCTACATTACCCTCTTTGAACACAGTGTCTAAATTGCCATCAACAGAATGTGAAAGCTCAGCAGAAAACTTCAGATTAACTATGCCCTTTTTTAAAGACTTTTATATTTAAAAATAAATCAAATATTAAAGGTGATGGATTTTTCCCCACTCAACATTAAACATCAAGAAAATCCCAAATAGTGCTCCTTGTTCTAGTATTGCTTAAGGCATTACCCTGCTGAGATCTGTACCACACAGCTGATCTAATTTTCTTCATAGTTCAGATGGAAAAATGCCAGAAAACGACTTTGCCAAACACCATATGCCAAATGGGTACTCTCCCACCAGGATTTTTCAGAACACATTAAGACATTCATCTGGTACTCTGTAGGAGAACAACTTTCATCCAGAAGAGGAGGGTAAAGAAAAAGAATTGAACAAACCAATCTGGTATATTGTACAATACAGTTCCATATACATCAAGTTAGAATCGTTTGTAGGGTAGAGCAAACTGCTCAGAAGTGCCCAAGAAGATGTTCAGCTCCTCCCAGTTTTCCACAGAATTTTAGGTTTCTGCATTCATTTGCTTCTTACAAAATTTGGGATCAAGCATTGTGAGCAAGAAACGCATAAAGTACAGCTGTCATTAAGCTATGGTCTTCCCAATAATTTTCTTGATTTTCATCAAACAGGCTGGCAAGAAGCACAATTTCACAGAGAGAATGCTCTGTACTTTTACAGAATTGACGAGAAAGAAGGAGATTTTATAAAAGCTTCAAAAGAATACTGAAATTAAGGTTTTCGTGTAAGCAAATATGTAAGCAAATTCAAGGAAAAATACCCTTTATTAACTGAAAAAAATAAATAAATAAATATATATATATATATACATATATCCTATTTGGCTGAAAAATGGTGGGGGAAGGGAGGGGAGAGGAGGCAAGGCAAGGCAATGCAATGGAACTACTTATAGTTCAAGGTTTTCAATATTTGCATTGCAAATTCAAGGGAAGCATGATCCATGAGTTGATTTTAAGTCTCAAGAACTGCACCTAAATAAGCCTCTTGTCAACAAGTGTAAATTCACTGCACAGAGGTTCACTTCATAGGCTGAGGAGTTTGCAGTTAAAAAAGATTTTGTTCCCTTAGCTTTAGTGTTGCAGAACAGATAACCATGGATATCAAAACCATTTTAAATTGGTCAAGGTAGTTTCCAGTAATGGCTTGCAGCTCAGAATATAAGTGTAGTACCAAAAAGTCATTCAGGTCTTGTAACTGCTACTTTTTACTATATTCATTCTGAAGGGTAGAATGGGGAAAAAAAAAAAAGGCAGTAAAGTGGTAATGTTGAGTCCTATAGCATAACAAAAATTGACTGTGGTGCTGAGGTCTTAAGAATTGCAGAACAACACACTTCAGATCCTTATGTCAGAGGGCAGACAATCAGGTTCCTCTTTATTGTGACGGCTACTACATATAACTATTCATTAAGGATAATTAAACCAGATACAGTGATTACAAAATATTAAAAAAAAATTCTCTTGCCCTTGATGACAAGCAAGAATGTTTTACCATTTCAGTTGATCTGTCCACCATCTCACAGAATCACTTCATTGCTATCATCTGCTGTGACTGACAAAAGAGTCCCACTGTCTCCTACACATGCATCTTCCCTGCAAGAGGATTTGCCAGTAGTCAACTGTATAGCACATGGAAAGTTTTAATCTTCTTTCTGACCAGGGTGGTGAAATGTTTCAGCATAGCCCAGAATTACTAATATTCACTACACTATTCCAAAGATATTACCTCTTTACAAGACTCTTTTTGTGTCCCAAGGGCAAATAGATTTTGCAGTTTCTTTCTATTTAATCTCAGTGAACATAAATAAAATAAAACAATAATGATAATAATAATAATAAAAACACCAAAGAAAACAAACCAAAACAAAAGTATTTTCCCTTGATTGACTTGTCACTATCACAGTCATTAAACTGCCTAACAGAACATGCACTGAGGTAGCCAGGGCAGATTATGTTCTTTTTCTATTTTAGGTAGAAATATCAGTACAAAATGCACCCTGGGTTACTCTAACAAGTTCCAGTTGGTGGTTTGTTTGTTGTTGGTTTTTGTTTTGTTTTGTGTTTTTGGGTTTTTTTTGTGGTTTGTATTTCTATGTTGTTTGGACATGGTGCATTTTAAAAGGTGCAGTGAAATATCAGAGTTTTCTTCAATCAGAAAATTCGTGCTTGTTAGAACATGGACTGAATCCAAGCATGTGCAAGCTCTATTTTGGGGGAAAAAAAAAAAAAAAAAAAAGAAAAAGATTTGATTAAAACATTTAGATTAAAAATTTTGATGTAAAAATTGGTTTATATTCAAAAGCTATAAATTTCTTTGTCATGAGAACTCTTGTCTTTTTACAGAAGTTAGTATAAAATCAGGTACAAGAGTATCTAAACTGGAGGGTGGGGGCGGGGGGAGGGGAATTAATACAATAGTCCGCATGAGAATTTATTCAGTCTTGTTTGAATACAACTGGAATGTGGGAAACTTATACTGGATATATGGGAAAAAAAAATCAGTATGTTTATCCAAGTCTGGAAGTAGTTGCCCAGTGGAGCATTTTACTTAGAAGTGGTCAAGACTTGACAGGCAATGGCCCTTAGCAAACTGGTTTGATTAGGCCTGTTTTCAGCATGGGGTTGGAGTAGATGACCTCCAGAGATCCCTTTCAACCTAAAGTATTCCATGACTATTTTATCTGTCACCTTCAGCATTGACCTAGGACCAAAAGATGTAGTAAGGATCTAGGCATAGGCCATGGGCTCCCAGCTTGGGAGAGCTCTGATCTACCATGAATGGACTGAACTGTACAGATGGGTATAAACAGCAGGTCTCATGCACCGGTTTTCCTAAGTGTGAGCAGAAGACTCTGACTAAAATCCTGCCTCCACATTCAGACAATATAATACTTTTTCTCACCTATATGATGCCTGAAATCAATGAGTACAGGAGACCCCTTGAAAAGAATTCATCAGTTCTCTGCTTCCACCTTGCTTCATTAGCCAGGTTTTTGCAGTCAAAGTATGCCAGCATCATTATAATGGCTATTGGTGATGAAAGCCAAAGCTAATCAGGGTCTGAAAAATGCTTTTGTAAAGACATTTTTTAAAAATCTGATGACGTTTTCAGAGAATATTTCAAGGACTGTGGTTGCTTTGCATGGTCAAATGGGATCTGCCACTTTTATTGACCACATTTGTCAAATTCTCAACACTTTGGTTCTCTGACCTTACTGAGTGCTTCAATCAATACTGATTTATTATTTTTTCCCAGCTGGCTTCTGATGCCACATAAGTAAGAAATTTAGGCATCACTTGGCTTTCCCTAATATTATTAGAAGGACATATTTATTTCAAGTGTACAGAATTCTTATGGTCTCTAAAATATCACCCAATGTATCTACAATACAGCACTGTGTACTCATCAGAGGTAATTTTTAGCAGTAAAAGACAGTAGCTATTTTTGATAAGGACAATAAAGGTGGCTGATGATTCTATTTTTAAAGTGGAAGAACTCCTGTTCTAGGGTATCAACATTTGTCAAGGAGAAACTCAAAAAGCTTCAAAGCTTTTAATAGGAGTTTCAAAACTTCGGTCCTATCCTGACTGCATACAGACTTTGCTGGTGCCACATTCAAACAGCTTGCCTTTACTTTGTAACTATACTCTTCTCCCAACAGACTAACTTTTTAAAGAAGAATGGCCTTTGTATTGCAAACAAAAGAGCAGCAGCATATGAAGATGTTTATCCTAAACCTGATGCAATCCGGCATTGCCTTACTGGGCTCATGTGCACAGCAGTTGTTATTTTTTTTGTGTTTTTTTTCAAGAAATAAATGAATTTTGGGATTGGTTAGGCACAACAACAACAAAAAAATTTCTGAGACTACACCCACATTTACAACAGAAAGTAAAACAGTATGAAAGAAAAAGCTAAGGCTTGCGTTTCCAGGTGACCCTGAGAAAAGAAAGAAGCCAGTCAACTGCATTTTAACTGCTATGAAATGAAATTAAAAGAATGTATAACTTTCTTGAATCCCACTTAGGATTAGGAAAGGAATGTGAATGAGGATGATATGAAATTTTAACATTTCCAAATAGGAACTCAAAAAAAAAAAAAAAAATCTGCACAATAGTTACATTTTCAGTGCAGTAAAAAATAAGCTCTTCCTTGGAATGTAAGACAGCATGGTCTCTGCCCCAAAGTCCTTCTAACCTAATTTTAAAACACAATAAAGGAGAATGCTAGGAGGGGGGGAATGCTGGCAAGAATTCTAAGGAGAGGATTACAAGGTCACTTATATGTCAGGCACAAACTTGTGGTTCTGTTATCCATAATCAACTCTGTATTATTGAATTCAGTTTGTCTTGGAACCTCATTCATAGAACGTGCCACTGACAGACATTGCAGTGGACATTAATATATCCCCTCAGAGCTGCAAAATTTCAATATATAAATGGCAAGCAAGCCAAGAATTCCAATTTTATGCTTAAGAATGAAGACAGTTTAATGTTTAATGTGCTGAATCTCAGAGTTTTGTATATTGGACTCCAACACCACACCAACACACACACAAAAAAAAATTAAAATAAATTAATTTGTATAAGAATACAGATGCTGGTATTTCTTGCAACACCACTCACTGGGTAATATTGCTTTCCTAAAGATGACTTTAACTTTTGTAAATAACTTCACAGAACTTCTGATACATATCTGATGTTTTCTTCTGGTTCATGAATTTGGTCAGTTGTGCTACTCTTTTGTTTATGTCATTTGAAGAGCATTACACTTTCATTATGTGAAATGCATAAAATGTAGGCAAAGGTACTCAGAAGTCAATAGCAAGGTCATAATTTACTATCAAGTTTCTGCTGACATTTACAGACCATTTAAACTTTGTTCTGTTTTATAACGTTAGCATCAGCACAATCCTTGAAGTGCATCACTGCCTGCAATGTAGCTGTAATGGAACTTATATGAATAACTAGCAAAGAATTAGTATTCCTGTTTATGATTTATCTGTGCATCAACTGTAAATATTCTAGTGAGAAACACTCCACTATAAAACAGTGAAATTAAAATGAGCATTGATCTGAACCTTTTAAAAAGAAAAACTTTCTGTGAACTATAAGGCTATAAAATTATATGAATCCTTCATAAATGAATCAAGTATTAAAATGGTAACTTTTCTCCAGTGATAACAAAGAATGTTCTTTTCTCTTGACACTGTGTAACTAAGTTCATGCTTTTAAACAATTAGTAGAGGAAAAAATAATACTTTACATTGTTGTGGATATGATTGAATATTCAAATTGGAATTATTGTGCTCTAATAAAAAATTAATGAATTAGAGAATTCTTTTCATATTTGTCTTACCGTTGTAAATCTTAAAAAGCAACCTACTTGGATAGAATTTGATACACTTAAAACATGTATTAGTGGAAAGTAGCCCATCAACAGTACTGCGAATATCTATTGTCACTGGGGGAAAAAAAAAAAAAGAAACAAAAACATTAAAAGCTATCAATAGTTCAATATATATAAATTTCCAAACTTTTTTTTTAACCATATACAATTAATTCTATAAAATATTGGGAAAATATATTCTACATGTTTTTGTGCCAGATTCCTCCCATTTTTTTTTCCTCTTGGTGCTGTACTGATGGTTGTTCATCTTGTGTATTCAGTGAAAGCAACCTGAGCTAAAGGTTATATTCTAAAGTGAGGGGAGGAACTGTGAAGCCTGGAGGCAGCAGAAGAGGAAGAGGTGGAGAAGCAGAAGAAAGAGCAGGAATTGTGACAAAACAGAAAAGGCAGAGATACTCATGGTCTTAAAACAGAGTTAAAAGAGGTTAACACTATATAGAAAAATCAGTTATTTAAAGAAAATCTGAATTATTTGAGGAGATAGCAAAGTCAGTCTTACAGTCAGAATACCTTCTTGTTTAATTGTCTTGTACTAGTGAACCATTAGAAAAGAGACTGAGGTTCCTTGTCATCAAAGTTGCTCAGGTTGATGTACAGTACATTGTTCATTAGCCAAATGGTAGTTTTAGAAACCTGAGCTAGATTTACCACACTGAATAACCTCTAGTCACTTAGTTGAGATCAAAATAAACGATTTCTGGAAAGCCAGCAAGTAAGTTCACCCAATAGCAGCTCCCAAAGACAACCAACCTCTAAGCCTAGCTGCAAAGTCAAAATTAAATCACGCCTGCCCTAGACTTCCAGTTGTCTTGTTTGACTGACAGATTTGGTGAAAGCAGACATCTGCCTGTATAAGAATTCAAAGAAACACATTTCTCTGCTTAACTTTGTGTGGGAGTACAGTCAGAGGATTACAGGAATTGGAAAAAGAAGAATAAGAAGAAAAGCAAAAAGGAAGACAGCA
>JAWWEE010000105.1:73280090-73322543 GCA_035221455.1 Xenops minutus | reverse complement strand
AGTTTCTAGCTCCTTCTAGCTAGCCCCTATAAAACCGTTTTACTCCATTAAATATTCGGCCATTTTGCATTACCCCGTGTTTGCGTGCAGAGTGGTTCATCCCTTTTTCCCCCCAAGGTCTGTGTCAACTTTGTACTTTTTTATCTTAATGCAGAACTTTTCTTTCAGGTTTCTTTTCAGTCTCTTTTTGTTGAATCAGAAGAAAAAAGCTATTCCTAGCCAGAAACTTTGACTCAGTTATATCTGAAGTGTGGCTTCCTCAACTTCCCTAAGTATGGCAAAGAAAAATGTCAGTTCACTCAAGACAGTGAAAAGAGCACTTCACACCAGCATTTTCCTCTCAGTACCATGTTTTTGTCTAGTGCTCCTTTTAGTCCTATTTGTGTGGATCAGAAGTCTTTCTCTATGTGCTTTGCCTTTTCATATGTACGTTTTATTAGTGATCCTGATAGTTCATCTATTGAGCTCATTTGACCCAAAGTCCAACTCCAGGTTCTCCCTCATTCTAACTCACAGTATCAAGCAGAAAAAGTTTTTCTTTTATGGTCATGGTCCTGGTGCTCCTCACTTCTAACCTCCAGGTGTGTACTCTAGTATGCAGTAGACTTGTCCTCTTTCACTCGTCTTATTTATCAAATTAAAAAAAAAAAAAAAAAATCCATAATAATGAAATGTATCCTCTTTAGTGAATTAATTTAAATGAGAACCTACAATGCAAGAAGTGTCCCTTGCAAGTTGCAAGCTGAAGAAAACGTCCAGAAAGACGAAAACACATGAGAGTTTCCCATACGTCATTCAGATGAATGGTTGATTCAGAATATGGAGGAGAATTACGTTCAAGGATATCCTATGCTCTCCAAGTTTTCACAAAGGCCTCTTCCTCATCTCACCATTTCCAAACGGTATATTAAAGCTTCCAGTTTGATGATTTGGCATTTCAATCTCTAATATGCTGATAGATTGAGTTCAGCTTTCTAAGTAACCTTGTAACTGCAGCAGTGTAATAGCTCTAACTATAATAAGGCCTCTTTTGCTGGAAGTACTGACAGTCATTCAGATTAGTCCAATTGACTGGTTAGTATCATACCCTCATTATGCCTTCTGAAATGCTTTGAGCTGTGGATAATTGCTTCTGGTTCTGAAAAAGAATGAAAGTTTCTTTCACAACTTACTGGTTTGGTGGCAGAGCCTGCATTAGATTCAAATTTTTATGGGGGCATCTAATAAATACATCAAAGGACACAGAATGGTGATGCTGCTCTCCCAGTCATGTTTTTTTAAGAATTTATTACAACTTCAATAGGAACATCTGTCATTTAGGTTTATTTCCATGGTCCTAACCAAAACTGGAGGGCTTGGAAAACAATATAAAATAAAACAATGGGGTTTTCCCACAAGCACAGAAGTAAAAACATCTTTCACTTCTCTAGATCTCTCAGAAACAGGTCTTAGAGGGAATTCCCCTTAGCAGATTGTCATGGTTTAAACTCAGCCAGCTTCAGTCTTTTTTGCCTTTTTTTTTTTAAGTTTATTTTATTTTATTTTTATATTTTCCCAGTGGAGGTTTTATATATTCACTGATTATTGTTGCCAAAACAATGGGAAATGGTTGGGAAAAAATGAAGCAAGACAGGAAGGAAATCACCGTATGTACAGTATCTTTCACAAATTATTGATTTTTATTTATTTATTTACAAGAAGACAAAATAATACCACATACACAGAAACACACATTTATGCATATGAATTTAATGCCTTACCCTTACCCAATAACTTAGAGTAGCAGAAAAAACATAATATATATACAGCAACACTTGCATACGGCAATTTAGCAACCAGTTTCAGCAGTGAGTACCCTCACTCCTCTGAATTTTTAAACAAAATATAGGTTTTGTAACCCAGATTACAAGAATCACTCTATTGGCTGACCCAGACCATTTCTTTCCTTTGCAGTCATCCTGATCAGTTTTTCAAACTTGTCCCAGACTGCTGCTGAATAGGAATATCAGTGACAAGTACAGTCTGATCTGCACTGTAATGTATGCCACACATGGGTGTTCTGTATTCCTGACCAGACAATAGAGTGCCACTGGCTCCTTGGTTTGACTCTAAGTTCTTGGAGGGTCTCCATATAAAAGCATCTGAAAGGCTTAAGCTCAGGATGTGAACTCCCAAGGTTCACTGAGATATCTGCATACAGAACTGTGTGCTTTATTATGATTCTCAGAGTGTGAACAAGATCAAAGAGCACATTCTTCTACACTGAATGGAGGCATTGGCTCATCTTTCCTCTATGTCACTAAATTCAATGCAGGCAGCAAGCCCACTTCTTGTAAGAAAGGCAGTACCTATGTATGTGGTTATGACAGCACACCAGAGCAAGTACATAGGTAAGCATGTGGGCCTAAAATATGCACAGGTATTGCTCACTTATAGTCTTCTCAAGCATCTTCTCCATTTCTTACAATAAACTTTCTCCCCTCACTCTTTCCTTCTCCCACCTTACAAAGTTGTATCTTCTTTACCAATCTACAAATGACTGTGCAAATAAAGATTTCACTCTCCCTCCCCTACAGTGTGCTTCCTTGTGGATGCACCTAGGCAAACCAATATCGCACACAGAAAAAATTTATTAATTTCTAACAGTATAGCTTGCATAGAATGTTGGTGTATCCTTACGTTGACTTTTCAAAAAAGTGAGTCTGTGTTTTTACTCACATTAAAAAAAAACACATAAATTTTATAAGTATTTCTTTTCACAAAAGAAGAAAATTATTAAGTAAAAAAAACCCCAAACAAACAAACAAAAAAAACCCCACCAAAACCAAACAAACAGTCAAAGTCTGAATTTTTGTTTTTTTTCATACTAACCCTCAGATGCAGAAGAAAATATAGTCAAACATGTGAACCGTTCTAGTCTTGGTATAAAAAGCTTTAAGGAAAGTGCTAAGCAGTATCTAGACATGTCTTTTGCTGCTGTTCCTACATGAGACCTGAGTATTTTTCTGTGCTTTTTAAAGGACATATTTTGACTGGACACTTAATGTCCTCATATGGTAGTCAGTCCCTGAATAGTGAGGTAACATTTCAACTCAGATGCTGGAGGCAGGATGAGTAAAGGATCAACCAAGTCTTCATTCCAGTTTTGGTCTTACAGAGCCTGTGTAAAGAAGGCAGGATGTAAGTGATGATCAAGCCCACTTAGCTTTACATTCTTGAAAATTATACCTGTTGATTTATCTTCATTTATCTTCTTACTTTTTTCACAACAGGGTTGTAGTATACCTTCTAAATATTCGTAAGAAAATTGATGGCAGGATATCAGGGTAGCAGTATAACTTACAACTACTAATGCATTAATAAGAGCAAGCAGTACCCTTGGGATGACCTGGGACCTTTCACTAGGAGACATCTAGTTGTAGTGGATTTTATACCTGGCTGATTTAAACATACCATTACAAAAGATTTGGGCAGTTGTTAAAGATTTGTTGACATATTCATGAAATATAATGAATTAGTTATCAGTCCATTGAAACAACAGAAAAAGAAAAGGTTAGCTTATTCCCACATGATGCCTCAATCCTTTTGATGCTGTGAAAAAAAAAAAAAAAAAAAAAAACGTTGCCTGTTTGTGCCCGATAGAAAACAATTTAGCAGGTAAGGGACTATAATGGTTTTGTACTCAAATCCAAATTTATTTTTAAAACTTTTATTTCTCTTATGTGATCAGAAGTCATTACTAATAGTGAAGGATTTTTGATGCTGTAGGGTTCTCTGGTACACAAAAGTCTCTCATAAAGATAGATGGCTAAGATGTCTCTTAGTAAACTGCAGAGAATACAACTTCACTGAAAATTTCTCAGAGCCTCAGCACAACTAAATAAATGAACTGACAACTATTATATTCAACTTGCATTCACATGTCTGATATTTTGGCCATAAGGATCAGTCTCAATATTTAATGTGCAGTTTATGGTGACTTCATTTTTTCTTACCAACAAGGGAACAGAAGGTAAGGAATTTACTGGTTTCAAATTATGAACACTTACATAAAAACTGTCTCCAACAATTTTTTCATTTAACTTCTCTGTGTTAAGTATGTAAATATTTAAATATACTTCTTTTGTAGGAACTATGCTGCAGCCAAGCTGCCTTGCAGTGGGAAATTTCTATAAATAAATACAATTAAGTTAAAAAGCCATGAAAAATAAAGCATTAATAAATATTAAATAAGGATGACCTATTTAACAAGCTGTTTGCTTTATGCTTGTTTCAGAAAGGCTCACATTCTTTGTCTGATCCCAGCCTGTAGAATGGGAAGAATACTAAAGAAATTAAGAATATCTTTACTGCTGTTAGAGTAATAGGCTCCTTGTGTCTAAAACTTATATTAGAAAGTGACACAATCTGCATGGAAAGATTGGCAACTTCTAAAATTGGGATAAATATGAAAAACAAGTTACATAAAAATATTCACAGTTTGGTTTAAAATTATAAAAAACCCCGAAAACTGGTTCTTCAAAAATCTCTCTTTCATGAGTCTTTTTTTTTTTCAGAACTGACGGATAAATGAATTGGGCCATACTCTGTAGTGGAGTGAAAAAAGGTCTCTCTGCAGGAACAAGTAAAGCAAATTTATAACTTTAGTCTTGTGAGATTAATACCTTCTTTTGAATGATTATGATGTATGGCAGAAGAGAAGAAAGCTGGTTGAAGGATGCATCCTGGTAGTCCTCTGACAGTACTCCCACATTACATGTCCTGCCTGGAGGAACCAGACCCTTCTCATTAACTTTCTGGTAGAAACTCAGCCACTATGAAACCAAGAATTCAAGAATTACAAGATTACAATGAGGACTGGAAAAATGCAGAGTAATTATCTAGAGGAAAGGAAGTTGCTGGGCATGAAAGTACACTCAAAGAGAAGCACCTGGGGACAGGTTCTGGCATTTCTTTTCCCTGATTCACTCGCGCTTTAGCATCAGGATCTCCAAGGTTCCTGTCCCACCAGTGCAAAGAGTCATGTATTCTTTGGCCTTTTGGTCGCCTGACAGGAAGATGACATACAATGAAATTTGTCTCTCCATTGTGATTCCCATTTGTGGACATCACAAGCAGCCCATAGCCTGCAGTTTAAGAATTATGAACCTGACACAGTGGAGAACAGAGGAGGCAGATGTGAATCTTTGCACTCTACACAAAAGTGAAAACTCAGATTTTCTATGTAATCAACAAATGATCTGATATTGGCAGCCATATGGATATTTTTGTCATCCAGCCGCTCCTATGTCCACTTCTCAGGTAACTAAACTTCTTGTTATGTGTGGGTTGATGTTTTCATCCCAAGAGGACCCTGATATGTGGCACTTCCACAAGATTTGTCCTGATGACTAAGCTGGTTTACTACAAACAGGGCAATTGTCTGTTCTGTAAGCCTAAAAATAACCTGTTATCTCTCCAGAATTCCTGAAAATTTTATATGGTGTCTCAGTTCCTCTATATTTTTCTTTATCATTCATATCTCAGAACCAAGGCAGAGCTTTCTCATTCTAGAAAAAAACTAATTATCTAAATGGGATGGAATTGGATTTTATTCCTTAGATTTTTTCATGTCTTATCTTGACATTTAGTTCAGAAATATGTCATAACAGCTGAACTAGGACATTGAGGTGAGGATATGTGAACTCTTTCAAAGCTACTCAGATCTCCAATTATAACTTCATTGTTGACTTGGGTAGCATGGTTAATGTGTATGCCTTCACTTCCCTTTACTGTAGGTATTAGTTATAAGCTTATCTGTATTGTCAAACTGCTGTGTGTGAAGACTTCCAATACCTGATTATAAATTGCTTTCTGAGAGCCCCATCAAAAAGGTGAAACTTACAGCCAGTTCCAGGAATTATTATTATCATTAATAACATTGAGATATGTTATGTTGTTAAAGCAGTCTTTTTTTTCTTCCCTCATTGGATTAAGAAACCTTTCTATAGTCTTTGTGTAATCAGAGATATGGAAAGGATTTGGGGATCCTTCAGATGAAAGGGACAAATAAAAATGTGACGTGGATGATCACAATGTCAATCATCTCATTAAATATTCAGTAACCAAGCATTTATAATTGAGTGAGGTGAAAAAAAATTACTTTGTGCTACACTTCAAACTCAGATTTGCTGCGTGCTGTGAATGGGGAAGAACAAGCTGAGCAGCCAAAGGTGGCAGCGATATTCTAAGACCTCTGATTTTCTCTTTATTGATTGCTGTTTCTGACTAAATGTCATCAGCGACTTGGTGATTTACAACATACTGATAATAAAGCAGAGAGATATGAGTATAGACATAGCAAATTTGTTTGTTTTTTTTTTTCTCTGTTCAGCCCTACAGTTTATTCCTTGGTTAAGTCAACACCATGGTGACAATCAGCATGCAGCAGAATGTAATGAAAGTGAAGAACCGTGGGCAGATTATGCTGACACAAAGATGCCTTCTTTCGTTGCACTGTAAGTGATAGTCTGTCAGATAAACATGAGTCAGTGTCTTTGAGCTGCCTCTAATAACACAAACAATCCAGTCCAAAAGCCTGAAAAGTTTCAATGTTCAAGCGAGGAAAAGTTGCAATGGAATTTTAATGAGAGATTATATCTTTTTACAGCTCTGTGGAAGACAAGAGAGATACCTATTGCATAAAGTTATTCAATAAGCTGAAAATCCCAATGGTCAGTATGCAACATTATTGAACCAAAAGTTCACAGGTGTTCTTGCCTGTTTATTTGTTTTCTGTAGAGAATGAAAATGTAATAGGTTTTTGGAAAACCTTTAAGATCTTCCATGGTGATAAAAACATTCACAATACATTTTATATTAGTTTTCTTCATCAAATCAGGACATTTACTAAAGACTCTAGTAACAATATATGTGTGTAAATGTGCATAGTTATAATTAAAGCCTAAAAGGGCATGCAGGCAGAAAATTTGTTTTTAATTAGAGAGAGTAATCTATAAAAGGGAGCAGAGAACGGTGGTGTGTGTCCAGCACAGATAGAATTATGCAAATGTAAAATACACTTTTTAAACTATGCCAGGTAGTCAATAAAAATAGAGAAAATTAAAAACTCTGTGGTGATACACACAGTAACACATTAGTGATGTGAAAATGTGAAACTACAGGAGCAAACAGCCTAGGACCTGGACTTACCGAACTGTTTAGGTAATCTGAAGAGTAAGATCCTCTTTTAAGATAAATTATTAAAGAAAATGCTATGATGTGTCCACTAGTGATCATGCTAGAATCTGTGCACTTTAAGTACTGGTACTTTAAGAACTTGCCAAATTTTACCCAAAGTATTCTGATATTTTAACCTCATATGGTAGAATAGAAATATCAGGAAAAAAAAGGACTTCTTCTCATATGGAAGGTTTTGTCATTATTTTTATTGTTTTCCCTGCTTTATTCTTTCGTGGTGTTTTGTTGTTGTTGTTGTTGTTGTTTTTTGTAATCTCTATTAACCAAAAAATTATTTATTTCTTGTAAAATGAAACAAAGGATAAGTTTTTACCCACACTGATTGATCTTCCAACTCTACCTGAAAGACAAGGCAAAGAAAGGCAAGGCAAAGTAGGGGGAAAAAATTATAAACGCAATTTTATATTTTTTTTTCACATACAGGCACAATCTTGCAGTCATCACATTTTGAGCTCAGTTTGCGGGTCCTGAGATTTTCTACTTAGTCTAGAAATTACATTTTTTCACTTGGCAGTAGGAGTCATTGTTACAAACTGAAACAAAAAGTAACATCTCCCAGAACAATACTTCAAAGTGATGGAATATTGATTATATCCCAAAAATTTTATTCAGAAAAAAATAAAACCCAACAGATTCATAACCTCAGCTCTTAAAAGACCTTGGAACAAATAGTTGTGGAGTTCAATGTGCATTAAAAGACCTTCTTTCCTCATTAAAAATCTGTTTCATTTATATTCCTGAGATGAAGTTTGAATTGCTTTGTACTTGGTAAGAATAATGTTTTTATTTGTAGACAGCATAAGATGAATGACGTCCTTAAATATTCAAAGCTTTGCTTTCAACTGCTATTGTAAATGCTATTATATGTATACGTCAGCAAGCTATATTTTGCAAACAGATGGGAGAACTGCCTGCACACCAACACAGATGAATCAAAGCCAGCTTTAAACTGTAGATTGCATAGCTGTGGCTGCTGTTGTACTATACAACTAGTGTTGTATTAGTGTTATGCACTATTAAAACCTTTCTGAAAAATTATGTGCATTAGTTTTGTCTTTTTTTTTTTTTTTTGGTCATCATAATTTTAAAATATGTTCATTTACAAGTTAGTTCACTGCAGATAGTGAATATCTTAAATCAGGGTAAGCCCTTTGGTGGTTCCTCTATTTGGAATTTAGCTTTATTACCTCCGGTAAATGATAGGATTTTGGTTTTTTTCTCTCCATTCTGTCAGATGACATGATTCCATTAGAATCCTGAGAAGGTGGACTCTGAAGCAACATCTATGTTAATATATGAAATAGTCAAGGGATCATTGCCTGTCACAGCAGATGGCTGGCACAGCATAGATTGTCCACATAAAGTTAATCTTCCTCAATTCTAAATCAGTGTTGGCCCACTCAGTTTGTTCACTGGAAGTGGTCCTTGGCCCATGCCAACGTCTCTGCACTGCCTGACATCCTTGCAAGAGACCAGTCTACAGATTTGACACTGTAGATAAGACAGTAATGCTTACACACATATCCTGGCCTCTAGCTTACTAGTTAATAAATACTATCCTTTAAGTGTTTCCTTTGGCTAAGTTAAGAATCACTACATGCAACTCTGCTAAAGCAGACTTTCAAGTCACCTGCAGAACGTCTAGTAATAAGCTCACTATTTATCAGATTCTGCAGACGTTGCCTGTAGATTACATTGTTATTGTCACAATGCTTATATGATTGCAAAGGAAACAGAAAGAAACTGAGTAATCAGAGTGTCTATCAAAATAATGACTAGTTATTTGGTCTTTTAAAGGGACTATGTGATACATCCATGGAAATGAATTCCAATCTATTGTGTCACCAGTTTTTGTAGTATTTCTATACTATTGTTCTTGTTTTCCCAAAAAAACCCTTCTGTTTTGTCCATTCTAGATCTCCATCTGCCCTAACATTCACTAATGTGCAATGAAAAATAATCATACATATTGCTTACTGAATGTAAGATTTCTCTTTAAGCTTATTTGATTTGTCAATACTTAAAAAATTAAAATGGTTAAGTGATAAAACTGTGCAAAAATTATAAATGCTGAGGGAAACTAACTCAAAGTAATTTAAAAGCTTGAGGTTCTCAAACTCTTTGGAAATCAGTGTTAGTTTTAAAAGATATATGACTAACTATAGGTTTGATTGCTAAGTCACTGTCTAGGTTTTTCTTCCCAAAAGTAGCTGCAGTTTTATTTATACATGCCAGATTTCATAGGAATATATGAAAAACAAAGTATATCGGTTGAAAAACTTCTAAATAATAACCTAAATCATAACCACACCATACTGCAGCACATTTTTTTTTCATAAAATCTCAATTTCCATAATAAACTTTTTCTCAAAAGCGTCATGAGCAACCAGTTATCCAGACTATTATATTCCTCAGAGTCAATTGTTTCAAATCCATCTTTATCTAAAACAAGATAACAATGATATTAACACATTCTTTGCCTCATGAATACTAACATCAAAGAAATTTAAATGTGTTTTTTAACAAACAATAGAACATCTAGGATACATAAACAGTTATAAAAAAAGGGAGAGAGGAAATAAGCTGAAAGCTTTTGTCTGCAAGTGATCACAACCAAATGGTATTTTCCATAGTAATATGAAAGTCTGCATTAATCAATACCCTCGTCCAATTATTTTCTGCTCTCATCTGTTGTCTGCTTCAAACATTTTTGATCACTGAACATCCTCTTTTTAATGATGTGAGCATGGGAAGTAATAGTTGAATTTGCTTTACCAGACATCCTGCTAAGGACATACAGTAAAAAGAAATAGAAAACCCAGAAAAAGGGCATTTGGAATTGCATTATTTCACTGTTCCTTCCAGCTGGGATTGAAAGTAAACTACCCACTGTCAAAAAGCCATGATTTTTGCTCACTCTCCCACTTCACTTTTTATTGAAGAAATCTTCTTGCTCTTCTGAATTTGTCGTTAGTATGAGTAAAAATATATAATTGGATATTGATTTGGGAAATTACACCACCTAACAAGGCATCTACATAAACATGGCATATTTGCCATAAAACTGAATTTTCTAAACATATAATTTAGTTGCTCCCTGCACTAGAAATGTAAAGAGAAATGCTGCATTTGTGCTTATATTTTACCTGTATTTTTCTAAATTTATGAAAATTTAAACTGTTTTTCTCATTTAGACTAATGGAAATCTTCACTGTAGTTACAACCCTTGGTTGCATTATGTCTGCAAGCTAACCAACAGAAGTGTTTTATTCTTATAATGATTTGAAGTTTCCTGAAAAAAAGATGTGCTTGTGATCAAGTCCCCAGGAACTTATATGGTCCCTGTTGTTGTGTGCATTAGGCAGGTACTGGGGGGATGCTCAAGCTGTAACTTCACAGTGCTGCAATTTCATTCTGTCTGATTACAATTCCCGTATTTATTCACTCATGAAAGATAAGAACAACTGATTTTTGGTCAAGAGATTTAAGGAGCAGAATGGTACTTATATGCACACTTCAACAGAAATGTAATAAAAACATTGGTATTTTCTGCTTTCCATACCAACTGAAAACTATCTTGGACACATACAATTATTGTACAGCTAGTATATTTTTTAAATGGATTACTGCATTACTATATATAGAACAGCATTGTATACATGTTAATTTGTGGACAGACATAACCGACAACCTGGAGATAAAGCAAGTCTGACAAATTGGCAGAACCTGGATATATAAGGGAAGACTGACATGTAGAATATTCTTAAAATAAAACTTGGGCTAGATTTGAAAATAACCTTGGGAATACAGGGCATATTATCATATCAGACAGACTTCATTTTTTCTAAGGTAGCAATTGTGTCATAAGGTTTTCTTTATATATTTTCTCACTCTTTTTTGGAGAATTGGAGAAAGAAGAGACTGATATTTTGGTTAAAGCTACTAAATAGATATAAGCAAATAATAGTAGGAGTAGTATGGAAATCATGATGGTTTGGTGATACGTGAGCCAGTGTTTGCAGGCAGAGGCAATAGAATCCTTAATGTAGATGATAAAGTGTGACAAACATTGAGAATGGGGAAACCAAGCCACAGGTGAACATGGTTATTTTGCAGGATTTTAGAAAATATGACATAAAAATTCCTTAAAATAGTCTCAGATTAGGTATTTCCACTCTCCATATGTCTTTGACAGGCAAAGAAAAAGGAAATTATTTCAGTGACTTGGATTCACATGTAAATACCAACCGTAGTCAATAGGATTTGATATTTAGCAGACTGCCTGACTTGCTTATGCCCAAACAGCAGTTTAGAATTAATACTTCCTTTAACAGAGTCTATGACAGAAAAGCAGAAAACCTTTAGAACATGGTGACTAATCTTTCAGAAGCCACTCACAAAACCTCTACTCCCTTCTTTCCAGTTTTCCACATGATTCTGCACAATTAATTCAAATTTATGTTCTTAAACAGTTTTTGGAGACATAGTCTCAAACTCTCTGGGAAAATTTTTTGTACAAACTATCCCTTAGCATATTTACAAAAAGTTATTTGCAGCTGCAAATAGTGTTAAAAGCAATTGTTTATGTGAAAATCTTTTATTGATTAAGAGGCAAGAGTTTTCTAAAAATGTTAATTACTGATTTTGTTCCACTTGGTAAGCAATGGGTGGTAAAAAAAGGTTATGGTCTTGTCCCACAAAGCTGGCCTCCATTTTTTTAAGCATCTTCATGAAAGAAGCATCACTTGCTGTACTCATTGGTACCAATAACAGCTTTTTTAGCTGCTAGGAAGCAATTTTTATAAGGACCATTAAAATTATGCTTTTTCACATTGTTCCCTTACACGAATTAGGGCACTTCCTAGCAGGAAAGAGATTGTAATGAAAATGTGATTAATTTCCCTGAAGTTTAGAAACATTTTCTCTGTGGTTTCAACATGACAGTACTAAAAATATGTAAGTAAAAACATATGATGCCGCCTAAATGGCAGGTGAAGTTCCTAGAGGGGTTGTCTCATATATATAAGTACTCTACATTGCATATCTAGCACCATCTTATAATTAACACTGAAAGCAAAATTTCTCTTGATTTTTCCTATGTCTTCTGAAACTGGAAGTCTTCCACTGACTGCAGTGGGGCTGGGCATGGACAGGATATAACTATGGTTATGGTTCCTTTAATTTATATGTTACTATTTAGCAGTTCTGCAAGCATGGGAACAAGTATCTATAATTGTTTTACTTTTTGTTTGCTTTTTTTCATGCATCATGTCCTCAGCCAACTTCTCATTTTTTTCAAAAATTCCAACCAGGTGGATGTGTCATTAATCTCAAATATGGAACTTTGTCAGAAACACTTTTTGAAGGAAAGATAGCTTTGTCATTTCATTAAAAAATTTGCATTAGAGTTCAGAAACAGTTTTATCTGAATCCCCTTTTAATCAACAAACTTGCACAGTCTGAGGTTAAAATAATTTTCTTTGCAGGAAATCCTGACACCTGAAGGCCTTGTCATAACACTAATTTAGATACTGAACTTGTGATGAATTTATGGAAGAAGAATTTTTTCAAAAAAAGTGTTTTTTGTTTTTTTGTTTATTTCTATAAGAATATTCAGCATATATTTACATATTTCTGAAGAAGTGTATTACTTCACACCTTGTTCCTTACAGGCTTTAAATAACTTTTGCCTCTTAGCTTTTTTTAATTATTTTTTCAGTTCCTCTTTATTGGTATCTAATTCTCCCAGAATAATAAGGTCACCCAAATAATGAAGCATTTGTCCAATTTTTTGTTTCCAAGGTTCTATTCTTCCCCTAATGGGTGTCTTCTTCCCTAGAAGGACTATTTCTTTGGTCACTGCTCAAAGTGTCTTAGGAATCTTTCAGTGTTAAGCATGACTACTGGATTTAACCATACAGTTACGTTCTTTATATTTGGTTAACTTAGACACCCTATAAAAGTGCCTTTTTACTCAGTTTTTTATGAGACTGGAACTCTTCCAAAAATGGAGATGTAATATAGATGGAGTGGGGTCTGAGTTCAAATAGCAATAAAGCCTTTTGAATGCTGATCCTGGTCCATCCGTGCTCCAAGACCTTCTCTTCCCTAGAGGCTTTGCATCTACAGTTATCAAGACACTGCATGAGATAACTAGGTCTGTTCAAATCTGCCTACAAAAGGCAATACATATGTGCCTTTGAATGTTAAAGGTTAGAGACACCTTCACTCTAGGAAAGTGTAAGTGTTGCTCAGCTACCTTGTATTGAGCAAGCAACTGAGAGTGTCGTGCTATGGGCAGGGGCATGTGCCTGACCACAGAGAGAGGTTCCTGTCAGTGCTGGTGGTGGTTACGAAGCTCATCCCTTGATATGTTGACCCCATTCCAAGTTGAATTCCTCCTACCTTTTCACACTGCACAAAGAAGACAAAGACACCTGATGTCACAACAGAGAACAGCAGTGCAAAGGTGTCCGGGATGAACAGAGAACAGAAAGGAAGGCTGCTGTGCTAGCAAAGTGATAAGCCCAAGATAAGAAGCAAATGGGGAGTTCAGTTTCAAAATCCATGCATTTATGACTAAAGAGAACTTCAGTAACTATTTTCTAGCTTAAATTACATTAAAACATATTTAAATTTTTTAAACAGAGATATTCCAAAATTGAAATATTTCCTATTTGGAGTCACTGTTTTAGAGCTTCATGGGAATATTCATTCAGATCTCTGGCCCTCCCTTTGTCTTAGTACAAGAATTTCCATCTGTACTTTCTTATTGTGTCATACCTATTGCCTGCTACTAATGAACATCTATTCTCCTACCTGTTGGTGACAGTAATAGAGACATAGCATATTGAAATGTTAATAAGAAAATTGTATTTACTTCCTGGTTCCACCCTAGCATTTATATCAGTATTATGCACAATGACATTTCAACATTTGACAAGGAATTCCCATGTTGGGGAATTATTTTCCCGTTAGTGTTATTTTTTCATAAAACCTTTAGGATTACAAATATTAACGTATAGAAAAACTTGAAATTTTTTTATTAAATTATTTATACAAGGAAGTCTCCCTATAGCTCAAACATTAACAAACCATTAAATAAACCATTAAATATAAAGATAGGTAGTCATCACTAAAATAATATCTTCAAAATCAGCAATTGCTAACTCTTGAATTTCTAATTCTATTTTCTAGCTCAGACATGGGAGAGCAATTCAAACACCCCAGAGAAGACCTCACAATTCAAAAAAAAAACCCAAATCTAGAACAATTAAACAGGAAGTTGTAAAGGTCACTATTTTCTTTTTGTTTCTTGGGATTTCCCCCAATAATTCTCTTTCTTGGAATCAGGAAATTAATTTGGAGAAAAAGTGAACACATTCTCTGAAATGTAAATAAAGGCCAATACGTGTGTGTCTGTGTGTGCATATGTGTGTGAACTTAATGAAGAACAACAGAAGGTTAGAGATTATCCTGAAACCAGATTAGAACATTTTGTTTGCAGCAAATTAAATTAAACTAATAAATATGCAAATCAAACAATTATTATGTAAATTGTACAATTTAAATATTCTGTTTCCTGGAGAACACTTTCAACACTTTCAGTTAAAAATTACAGCTGTCCGAGTATCATGGATTTTAAGAAAGAATTTCTTGACAACTTATGAAATGTTGGGAAAATATTATTTTTTTATCAAATTCCATCCTACAACCACCTTATTAGCAGATCCAATCACGACCAAAATGCTATTATAAGAAATTAATGGAAGAGCTGTACATGACAGTTACATTTTCTTTAACTTCATTTATCTTGGAAAATGTACTATGAAGTGAATCTGGGCAAACAGACAATCTTTGTCACTTTCTTTCTAGGAAATCCTCACTCAGCTAAAACTTCCTGTCTCTCTCACACACATATGGAGATAAATACACATGGTCTCTTTTTCACATTTCCAGTTGAAGGAGAAATAGAAATACTAAAAATAGATAATTTTTTTTTTTTAGCAAATTCTCTTTATTTCATTGAAATCCAGTTTACTTAATCATTAAGTGTCTTCAAACATTTTCATAACAAAATTAACAAGTATTCATAACCCTACTGAGAGCAGTTCATCTAAATATTGTCATTTAATTTTTCACATGGAAGAATTTAGCATTGCCAGCTTGTGATAGGGTAATGGAGAACAGTCCTTGATCATTGCAAAAATAGCTAAACACAAGGTTTGTGTAAAGTAGCAATATCAGTATTACTCAATATGAGAACTAGGAAGTTGCTCCTTGGATGTGACAGCCCTTCCACACTACATTTTTACATAGGTGAAACTGGCCTTTCTGCTTTTCAGAGATGTTTCAGGCAGATCCTATTAACAAGTTTCATGTTGCTAATCACTTTGGGAGACCAACAAATCAATGTCTACTGGCCTTTTGATGACACTATGTTAATTAGTGACATGAAACAGGAACACAAAGGGAATGTTGCCTAGAACAATCCTGACTGTAAATCAACTGCTACATGCACAGATTCTCTGTTTCTACAGGAACAAGCCAAAGACTGCATCACTTTCAAATTTGCCCATTTCAACTCACTCTTGTCTAGAAATTATAAGAAATGCTCATCTTTCTCCTATTTCATGATGAACAGAAGTACTGCAACATCAAGATGTGACAAGTCTTAATGATGGGAAATAGAATATTTATCAGTCCAAAAAGTGCCTCTAGGATCTTTTCCATAATTTGTAGGACCTGACACGACAATTAAAAACAAATAAAACCCAACCAAACAACAACAACAAGAAACTGATCAAAAAAACACCAAAAACACAAAACCAAAACAAACAGCAACAAGGGGGAAAAAAAAAAAGGTAAAGAAAACACAGCATATTACACTCTGCGTATTAGAATTCTCTGCAGAATGTCCTGATATGCTGCCCTGCATAGCACAATCTCACCCTGCACACATCTGATGGGCTCACACTGAAGAAGTTGATGGTGCAGTTGATGGAAGTTGGCTATCAGCTCTCAAGTTGAATGAAAAAAAAATGCAGGGCATGCAGCAACAAAAAAGCCATTCACACTCCTCTTTCTCTATTTGATATATTACATGAATCTGCTTGGATTCTGCCACCTGGAATGGTGTGTGGAAATCACAAAATTTCAGCCATAAGGCTGCATTTTCTTCAACCTGCCCTTGAAGAAATAAAGGAAAGTGTATGGCTCTGAGAGAAAGAACAGCTATTTCTAACAACAGAAAACTGTACTATATTATTTCCTATTTTTAATTTAATTAATATCCAAAATAATACACAGACTCTATGCTTCTTTGCATATAATTTAACCTTAAATCAGATATGCCCAGATTGTATTGACCAGACTCCTAAAGCTTCATTTTGCAAGGAAAAACAATGACATTTCAGTGAGAATGACAATTAAGAGTGTGATTATACTGTGTAAAGTCCTACTTATCAAACTGCCTGTGGAGCATTTATCGTAGAATTTGAGATTACCAAGGACATTGTGAGCTTTGGATGATGGACAAATGAGGTTATTGAAGCTGGATTTACATTTGCATAACTAAGCAACAAAGGCAAAAAAATAAGTAAGCAAAAGGGGGTTGAAATTTTAAATTGATAAATCACCCATTCAATTAACTAGTCTGAATAATACAAGTGTTGATTTGTCACCGCTCTCTTCTGAGACATAAAATAGAGATTTTATTAGCCAGTGGGTGAAAATTGCTATTGTAGCTTTGAAAGGAAATCAGACGTTGCTTTTCCAGCAGCCAAAACCCTGAGCAGAAAGAAGTTTGCCCACATACTAATTATATAAGGGTTCTGACACTTTCTAGAAAGAGTAATGAACATTAAGATCTAGAGACACACTGTTGCCACTAATGTTTTTAACTGGAAGGTGAGGCCCCGTAGTAATTTGAGTTTTCAGGTAGAAATGCAGAATGGATCAAAGCAATCACAGAGGCAAGTGTGTAATCAGTGTATGATTGAGATTATTGTGGGAAAGATAATCAGCAGTTTCTGTCTCTCAGGAAAACTGTCGACCTGCACAGCAGGCATTGGATTTTACTCAAGAGGCAAAAAAGCAAACAGTAAAAAGTAATGACTACTTAGAGATGGAATGGGGGGATAATCATAAACCAATTAATCCAAAAGAAGCATGACTCCAGAAGGGCCAAATATGGACCATACAATAAGATTTAAAAAATAAACCTCAATTTTAATTTAAAATATAAAAATATATAAATGGCAGGGAAAAAGGTGTTAATTAGTCTTTCACTTCTATGTAGAAGCAGAAGGCAATATGACCCAGCAAGTGTATGTGATATATAAATAACAAAGAAACCAAGTGTTAATGTCAGACTTCAACATTACATATTCAGACAAAAGATCTTATTTAAATCACTTAAAGGAGTAGGGATGATTTCAGTTCTCCACATACACTTACTCCATATCTTCTCAGGTCACCAGAGATAAGATTTTCAAAGGTTCCTTGAGACCCTAAACAGCATTGCCCTGCAATGAAATGCAAATGTCTGTCACCTAATTCAATTCTGGAAACGAAAAAGTTTTCTAAGTGTTTTGGAAACTAGTTTCATTCTTTCATTTTCTTAGCTCTCCTTGTAGTGACACTATCTGACTACACAGCAGTATTATAAAAGCAAGTATATGTTAATAGAGGTATTCTATTTGGTAGTGATCACAACTAGTGAAAATATGGATAGCTGGATGGAACACTTGAAGTGACAAACAGAAGTCATTTTCTCTGATTCATAAATGACACATTGTAGACGAAGAAATACCTTGTTAAATTTTCTCATGTCATTGCAATTTTTTCTATCATAAGGGGGAAAAAAATGAGAAAGAAAATCAGAATTGGTAGTATAGGAAATATCTTCTGCATCCAAAAAAAGAAAATTCTGCTTAAAAAACAGCTCTTCCTATGCAAATTCAGAAATGCTGCAGACTTTCTCAGTGTCAGGAGACCCATCTACCAATATCCTCAGAATGTTGTAGATGGTGGGGCTAAATGCCCTAACCCTTGTTTTTTTCAAACAATACCCGTTGTAGGATGACTAACTGATATTTTGTGCCACATGTGCTCGGCCTCACTAGGCTGTGAAGATAATTTACTGCGCAGCAGAGTCAAGGTTCACAGAGACAGAGGAAAAGCTAGTGAGAGTTCCTGCACAATATAGTGTTTAGACTACTCTCTGGGGTTATTTTTTTTTTCATCCTGATTTATGTACCTAGCCCCTTACCAGATCTTTGCCTATTTATTAATTGCTGTGAATTTTCTGCATAATTCAACAAGAAGGAAAATTGTACTAATTTTAAATAGGATGTCTGTACTAAGTGATTAATTAAATATAACATTACATCAGCTGCCTTTATTCCATTTCAAAAGCTCTGGATTTGAAATTTCATCAACAAATGACACCTGCTAACACCAAGCATTAATTATCACTAGTGTGAAACAATTTCTATTAAATGAGTGAAAACAAAAAATTCTGAGTGGATATTTACTGTTCTGGGGGATGAGTTCTATTTCTAACACCTACTGCAGGATATTGAGATATCCAAGGTAGCTCTGAGAAACAGTATGCTCAGGGTTACAGTAAGAAACAAGAAAGAACTCTGAGCTGCTATTGTCACTCAAAACATGATTGAACCGCAATGAAACATAAATCCCTTTAAAGCTCATGTTTCTGCCACCCAGATAAGGTAAAAAAGGGCTTTTCAAAAGGACTGCCACAGTGACATATAATCATCAGCTATAGCTCTGCCTAAATAGCTGGAAATATAAGACAATGGGAGGTCAGGAAGAAATGTTAAGAGACATTTCAGGTGTTGGGCTTTGTGATTTATTAAGCATCTTAAAATCAATACAAGACTTTATAGGTGCCTGTGACAAGACTACAGGACCTACAAGCCAACTTCATCTGACAGAGTATTGGTTTTTCAGCACAAACACAAATGTACTAAATGCTCCTACACTCTGTCATCAGCCAGTGCTTCTTTTACTGATGCTTTCAGTTTCAGAATTACAATTTTCATTATAATGTACAAATGGGAATACTGAGGCAGATGTAAGACATGGCTGATCTCCTTGTGTAACAGACAATATATCATAGAGCCACACAATAAATTTTGTCATTTAGGGTGGGAAGCATATGATTAAAATTGATAGAATCAAAGAACAGTTTGGGTTGGAAGGGACCTTTAGAGGTTATCTAGTCCAACTCCTATATTTAGCTGTCTTGATTTCCTCTAAATTCCTTCTAGGAGTAATTTTAAAAAGTGTTTCACCTCATCATTAAGTGGAGGCTTGATCATTCATTCATTATCAGAATTGTAACCATGCCTTTCTCTGCAATGACTGTAAGAGGAGTTAACAAATTCAGATGCACACATTAGAACCCAGGTGAAGTGAATCCTCTCTCAGCTGATGTCTATATTGATACCTGAAATGAGTAATGTTAAGATAACAAGCCTAGCTCTTGAAAGCTCTATTTTCAGCATTGCAGTAGAGTGTGGAACAAAGGATGTCATCAAAACAGGAACAAAAAACTGTGCGCTGTCAGCTGCGACGGACACACAGTCAGGTGAAAGAGCAGATCCCAGGCAGTAGTCAGGAAGGGTGCCTGAAGGGCTAGAATTTCAGTGAGGGGAGGGGAGAAAGAAGGATGTGTAAGTCTCTTTATTACCAAACAACTCTGAGTGCAGCAGAAGCAGTGCATTAACACAGTTCTGTCCAGACTAATGTACTCTGCTTCCTATCGTGAATCACAGCAGTTTTAATTTGTATAAAAGGGCTACTGTGGTACATGGAGATTTAGCCTTTTTACAATGAACATTCCCAGTAATAAGCAGCCCTGGATCACTGTGGCAAATGTGTTTCAGATAAGGCTATGAGTCATTCTGAGGGAATGAAGGTAGCTCATTTAAGTATCACTGCTGTTGACTATACATACTATGTTTCAGAGCCTTTTTGTACAAAATTATCTTACTGCCTGCATTCAGATGAACCTGTTGTTATTATTTTGCATCTAATAGGATTTCTATAACCAGGTAAAACACACCTCATTATCTAACACAACACATAAGAAAAGCTCTAAATAATAGGTAATATTCTCTAAGATTTCAAGATGTCCCAGATTTTAAGAGCTGCCACCTCATCTTTTAAGCTAAGAATTTTGAAGTGTTTTGTAAATATTAATTATTTAAGCCTCACTCCAAGCCTCACAACACATTTGTGAGCATTATCAAGACAATTTCCATTGCTGCCACACAGTTTTAGAGCTGTGATGAAAAGCAGCTCAGGGGTCCAGGCATTAGAAGTTCCAGATGGAAACAACTGCAAGAACATTTGTGTAGAAAGCCAAAAAGTATAGAAATTGACCCAGAATTCAGCATAATTGTTTTCTATTAACATTCGAACTGAATGGCTTTATAAATGTTTCTTCCTTGTAAATAAAGAAGCCACATTTGTAGGGAAGGTCCTTTCATTGAAAGGTATTTTTCAATTTAGAGGGAAAGATAGAAATGGAACAAGGAAGCAACTAAAAAAAGATCTATATCTCATCTTTTTTTTTTTTTTTTTTTTTTTAAATGTGGCAACTGGCATATATTGAAAATAAGGATGTAAAATCCACATCTTTCTGTGCCTCTCTGCTTTCAGTTAAAACAGGTGTAAGTTTTAAAGTAGAGTATACAACATAGATGGTGTGTGTAACTAAATTAAACTTTTGTATGTGAGGAAAAGTGTACACTTGAGAGAAAACGTTTGTACATCAGCCAAAAAGTACTTTTGCCTACAGAGCATGCTTTATACTTACACACTTGTGTAAAGTGTGCAAAGCCTATTTTACTTGTGTAAAGTAGGCTTTACCCCTTGAGGAGTCACAGGGAATACTTCACAGATAACAGACAAGGTGAGGATATAGATGGCTTATAAATTACCAGCACGATTACCATCACACAGCATTATTTTTCCATTACTTCAGTCCTAATGAGCTAATCAAGGAAGATATCACATTATCTATTTTCTCAGACAAGTTGTTAAAATACAAAATGCAACAAGACTCTGCAAATGAATCACAGAATACAAGTTACTGAAGATACTTTTGCATATGTCATTTCTACATTCCTTTTAACCAAGAAAACTAGCTTGTGTCTTGTGAGCTTTCATATAGAAATACTTCAATGACAACAAGCAACAGTTCTAAACCTCAAAAGGTAGTTTTCTTTGTTTGGTTAGGTGCCATAGTTATCAAGAAAAGCAAGTTAGGTTTGAGTATAGCAGGGCACAGTATTTCCTCATCAATTACAATATTCTTTTCTATTCTACGTGAAGCATAAGAAAATAGTGGTTTTATTTCACAAAGAAACCACAGACTTGCATGAGATGCTATTAACTTTCCTGTTCACTTAACCAAAACCGTCTTGGAACCACCAGCCATACAGTGAAAAATCTGTGCCTACAATGGAGTGTAATGACAAATGACAGCGATCATACTGTTATTCAGTATAAACAACATATATTTATACAGTGAATGAACCTGACAGAAGACCTTTAAGATGTTGCCAAACTCTATATGAATAAACGGAATGTTTACAACACATCTAATGATTTCATCAGTCTTAATTGTAACTGTGACTGGATGAAAAGCTCACATGCTCTAAAAGTAATGAAGAATGTGTCAAACGATTGAACAGAAGCAATTAACTTCTGCACAAATATTTATTGTTTTGCAAATAATCAGAAACTGGGGAGAAGAATGATAGTCACAAGAGAGTCTATTGTTTTCAGAGAAGAAAATTCCTTACACAGCAACTGTGAGTAGTAAACTCTTTGACTATATTTAATATTGAAAGTTTCACTCCTTCCACTGTAGCAATATTTAGAAAAGACCTTCTATTTTAAATATAGAAAAGAATTGCTCTATATTAATAAGATTACATAACATTTGTTATTATTACTGACAATATATTCAGTGTTCAAGGCCAGACTGGATCAGTCTTTGAGCAAACTGGTCTAGTGGACGGTGACCCTGCCCGTGACAGGGGATTGGACTGGATTACCTTTAAAGGTCCCTTCTGATCCAAAGCATTAAATGATTCTATGATTCTATTGAATGTATCCTTTATTCATCTATATAAAATAGAATTATTCCTGTGGATTAAAAGAAAGCAAATACAAAAGCTGAATACAATTCTGAAGAAAACAGTTCCAATGTAATCAGAAGATCATCCTCTTTACTGGAAGGCTCATGACTTCACAGATCAGAAAAAGGTCTGAGGGAGGCTTTGATTTTAATGTTTAAAGAAACATGAACATGTTTTGACATTTCATTTTAAAAGTGGTTAAATAGATCCTATAAATAGACCTTATAATAGATTATAGGTTGGACTTGATGATCTCAGAGCTCTTTTCCAACCTACCTGATTCTGTGATCCTGTGATTCTGAATGGTACTTTTTTGAATAGAAAAAAAAGCAGTCAGACAAGAATCTGTGAATTTCTGAAGATCAAATAAATTGTCTTCAAATCTTTAATCAGAAAAAATATCTGCATTTTTGCCCAATGTTTCAAGTTGAAATTAATTACTATTATAGTTATGAAATGCAAGGCTGAATCACACAAATTTCCAGATTATTCTGGCCATTATGATGCTCATGGATGTTCTATTAACTAGGAAGAGAGAAGAAAGCAGATGACTACCTTCAGTCAAGTGAAGAAGAGGTGGTTCTGGTTGGAAAGCAAAGGGTGCTGGAGGATGTAGGAAAGATGGACCTTGTAAACAGCAAAAGAAATAAAGGGCCCCCTATGCTTATTTAGGAAAGCCAAAACCACCTGAGTTTAATCTGCTGAGGGACATGAAGAGCAACAAGAAGGGCTTGCACAGTTATATTGACAGTAAAAGGAAGATGAGGGACAATGTGTGTCCATTGCTGAAGGGGAAGGAGTCCTGGTGACAAAGGAAGGCAGAGGAAGGCAGAGATACTGAGTACACTCTCTGCTTTTGTCGTTACTGGTAAGATTTTCCCTCAGAAATGCCAAGTCCCCAAGACCAATCAGGAACTAGGAAACAAGAAGGACTTCTCAATACATATGGATCAGATTAGGAGCAGGTAAACAAACTGGATATACACAAGTCTACAGGACCTGATGGGATGACCTACAAGTCCCAAGGGAAATGACCAGTGTCACTCTGAGTATCCTCTCTATTGCCTTTCTAAGTTTGTGGTGGTCAAGGGAGGTTCCTGAGGGCTGGAAGAAAGTAAATGTTGCTTCTACCTACAAGAAAGACAAGAAACTGCAGCAAAGGAATTACAACTTGGGTTACTTAATCTAAAATGCTGAGAAGGTGGTAGAAAAAATCCTCCTGGAAATAATTTCCAAACATGTTAAGGATAAAAGAAAGTGTAGCCCTAGAGGCCAACTTTGTCCCTGAATGGTGGCACAAAGTACACTCTTAGCAAGTTTGCAGATAATTCAAAATGGAATGGTTGATACATCACTGTCTTGTGTAGAGAAGTAGCTGGATGTCCTGGACACCAAATTGAATATGATCCATCAAACTACACTTGCAGCTGAGGCCAACAGTTGCATAGGCTGTATGAGGAAATCATAGTCATAAAGTTAGAGAAGGTGATCCTTTCCCCTTTACTCATCCCTAGTGAAACACAACTGCAGCTCTGTGCCCAATATGGGGCTCTTCAGTCCAAATGAAACAGAACATATTGGGGCAAATCCAGCTAAGGGCCATGATGATACTCAGGGGGCTGGAGATACTGACATACAGGGGGAGGCTGAGATATGTGGTTTATCAAATTCAAGCAGAAGAGGTTCAGGAGAATCTGAGCAGTGTTTATATTCATACATGAAATAGGTGCATTTGTTTTATGTGACAAGATCTGACAGTGGGGAGCGGCTTATAGGGGTGGTTTCTGTGAGATGTCAGTTCCAACTGGTTCCAGGTAGAGGAATAAAGTGGCAGAGACAAAGTGTTATGGACTTACTGCAACAGCAAATTCCCAGATCCCTGCACTGCTTGGAGAAGATAAAGATGTTGGGAGTGAAGATGAGTCCAGGAAGAAGGGAGGGCTAGGAGGAAAGCTGTTTTTAGATTTGTTCTAATTTCTCATTATCTTACTCTGATGTGATTGGTAATAAATTAAATTCATTTCCATATCTCCCTTGCCTGTGATGGTAAATGCTGAACGATCTCCTTGTCCTTACCGTAAGAGTTTTTTATCTTATTTTCTCCTCTTGCTTCGTTGAGGAGGGAGACTGATTGAGTGGCTTAGCGGGCACCTGGCAGCCAGACCAGGTCAATCCACTGCAGCAGTAAGCAAAGAAGATGAAGGCAGACTCTTCTCAGTGGTGTCTAGTCCAAGAACAAGACTTAATGGGAACAAACTGAAAAAAAAACAAATTATTTCAAAACATAAGAAAAAGTCTATTTATTTTGAGGGGCGGCTGAACAGATTGCACAGAAAGGTTATGGAGTCTCTGTCCTTGGAGATTTTCAAAATGGAACTTGACATGACCTGAAGCAACCTGCTTTATTTAACCCTGTTTTTGTAGAAGGGGATTGAATTAGATGGTCTTTAGAGGTTCCTTTCAGCCTCAGCTATTCTGTGATTCTGTGAAATGTTAAACTTTCTGAGTATAAGTAGGACCTATGTTGCATAGGAATCACATTGGCTTCCTGCAGAAAAGCAAATTTCACTCCTTTGTGTCCAGCTATACTCACAAGCCCGAATTTTGAGAGTATAATTTTAAGATCTTTAAAAACAACATAGGAATAGAAAAGTTAGACGAAAAAGTGACTGATTTTCTATAACTGATAATGCATTGTAAATATTTACATAATGACATATTCATATATGTTTACTTTACTGCAATGTAGAAAACACAGTTAAAATCTTGCAAAAAGTGTCATACGCTGTTAAAATTCATCAGTTCAAGATCACGTCTTGTCCTGATTAATTTATTTTAAAGTGGAGAATATTTTCTTAGACTTGAGAACATTATTTGAAAGTAGAAAATATTTCTAAAGGCAAATATGGTGATAATTAAACTCTGGCTTGTGTGTGCAAAGTCAGGAAATACTGATGCCTTAAAATAACTGAAGCATATAGTAAAGACCAACATGAAGAGCAAATTGTAAAATAATAATAAGACTGTAGAATAAATGCCCATAACCAGCAGATCTCTAGAGTAGTCTTAAATGTCTAATCACAATGAATTATGAATATTTCCTGGTTTTGTTCTTTTCCCTGTGGACAACTGATCACTGACCTGCCTAGAATACGCTGGATGCACTTGCCCAAGGACAATCTAATCACAGAAAATACAGAGGCAGCATGTGTTAAATCCCAACCCTAATCAAGGCTAAAGGTGAAAGGCCACAATTTCTACCACATCTGAAAAATTTAAAGCACTTATCAGCCCTCTGCAGGAGAGGACTCTGATGGCTCTGCATTTTAAAGAGAATAGTCATGTGGTTTTCAGCTCCCCTGATTTAGGCTGTGATCATTTTAAAATGTGAAAGTAAAAGTCTACAAGCAAACGCAAGAGTGAATATTAGAAGGAAATCACATTAAGTAAACTGCTCAAGATATACTCTGGGGTAAAGACTTGTAGGCTATATTGATTTAATGCACAAAACAACAAAACAAATACAGGCATTGCAGATCAAGCTGTGGTTCAGTATGATGAGTTAGCTGTGTAAAGCAGATAGACAGACATCTAAGAAAATGAACACTAAACAGAGGCTGAGAAGGCTTTTACTACTAACCATAATGCCCAAAATCTTCCCATGTGTGTCCTGTGAAAGATTCCCTGTTTTCCATTTCAAGAAGTAGTTGTAATGATTTCTGATTGCAAAACCTTAAGAAGTTGAAAGGACTACTTTAACAGCTCTTTAGATTCTTATCTGATGTGGGACCACAGCAATTTTTCAAGGTACCAGGAAAGTCACCAGAGGCCACAAAGCTCTTCCAGAATTTATGTCATGGTGATTCTAGTGGAGGTGCATCTATCAGCTTCAGCAGCAGGAGGCTTCTACATGCAGGTATTCAAAAATTTTCACAACCTTTTTACTGTGGTCTGGGTTCCTTTTGCAGCATTTGAGGGAACAAGTGGATGGAATTTCCAGTAGTGGGATATAAATGCTTTACCAAGAGCCACATTCTCTCTCATATGTGTGAATTTGCTTTAATATCAGGGCAGTTAGTAAGCTTCTTGATTTGGGGAGGAGTGTTTTATAAGAAAATGAATACAGTCAAACAGGGTTATGATGGGTAAAGTCATGTGTGAGTTGCATATATTCATTCCCTTATTAAAAAATCCTAAACAACAACAGAAAAAAATCATATCAAAACTACTTACAAATAAAAAGATATCTCTTGTTATTATATGTTATTGTCAGGTTATTTGGCAGCAGAGCCATGTCTGTAATTGGAATAGAGATTATAAGGCAGATTAACAAAATATTTTTCCTTCAATGAACTCCTGAACATATAAATGCTGTCATGGCTCACTATAGACTTAGATGTTATCACATATGAAAGAATGAGTAAGGACTGGAAAAAGGGTTGTATAGAGCCACCCTCAAAGTAGATTTGGGTATGATGCATAGGCTAGAACACTAAATACTCCTGAGATATTCAGATAAAAAAATTGACTGCCTTCTTATGTTTTACTGAAATATACATGTGGTGGATAAATGCAGGTCATTTTTCTAGAGATATAGAATCAAATATACCTTGACTTTTTATCACTGGCATACTCTTGACAACATTACGTATTTTAGCTGTTCAAATAATTCCAGTACACAGACTGAAGAATTCTAAGACATTGAATACTGCAAGAATAACATATGTAATGTTAATTTATTAGCATTTTGTGTTTAGGGAGTAAAATAGGTGAACCTATCTTTTTTTTTTCTTTTTCCTTTTTTTTTTTTTTTCCTAGAACAATACTTTAGCTTTCAATTTGAAGTTATAGACTATTCTGAGACAGGATTATATCTTTACCAGGGAAAATTATCACTACATGGCAACAAATCCAAGATTCCTTAAGCCTCAAAGAGAGAAAACAAGCAGCACACATATAGCTCAGTGACATGAACACTGACATAGCAGTCAGGAGTTCAGCATTCCACTCCTACTTTAAATGCTTGTCTTGTTTGTACTAGGAAGATAGCTACTTTCATTGGAAGAAGGACCAGAGCTACCATTACCCTCTCCTGATTCAGTACTCTGAACATCATGCTCAAGAAAAAAGTACTATTCTGCATATTTTGAGGAGATCCCACCTGTACCTCAAGAGCAAAGTGTGAAACCATGAAGCTCTGGTCAGGAATAGCATAAGCCAAGTGACGAACCATGCAGATGTATCACAGAGGCCATTCTGGGCATGCTAAAGTCACAGGTCAGTCTGTCCCATACTAATCTAAATCTCAGAATAAAACAAATAAATGAACACTTCATAGTGTGAAACCAAGAGCCTCAAACTCCTGTTCACAAAAGCCAAAAACATCTCAGTACTTTGGAGACTCTGAAATGGTCTCGGAACTTTCTTAAAATGAGAAAACCAAACATGGCATTTAGCAAGAGCATTCATAGCATGACTAAAAAAAAAAATAAAAATCTATTAAAGTGGGTTTTAAAAGAACAAAAGTAATTTTATTTCTAGAAGATTGTTTAATCTTACAATCCCTGTTTAAGCAAAGTATGACATTTTAGTTTTAATATTTCTCATAAGTCTTAAATATTTTAAGGAGCAGAGAAACTTCATTCTGAAAACAGCTGTTATGAAATGACAGAAAGTTGAAGGAGTCATTTTTTTTTTCCTAGTGCTTCTTAGCACTGAAATATACATATATATATATAACCTCCACTCCTAGATTATACTAGTTTTAAGATCAATCATAGATCTTTGCTTCCTATATTTAGTAGTTTAGTTTCTTTTACAAAGACTTATGTTTTAAAATACAAAATTATTTTTCACTTGGCTTTAGAGAAATATTATTCTAAAAAATTTAGTAAAATCTAATAAAAATTGAATATAATGCAGTACTGCAGTAAGTTAGAGTGGTGGTTAAAACTATAACCATGGCAACAAAGAATAAGAAAAATGAAAGGTACTTTCCGTCTCTGTGTTGTCATGATTACAGAGCCATAATGGAAGTTTCAAAGGTTTATTTAATTAAATGCTTTAAAAATGCAATAGTTATTCAGATTCTGCCAATCTTTGCATCAATTTAAATAAACATATAGACACATATAGAACAGCTTGGTTAGTATAATCATAGGGATGACTGAAAGAGGATGTGAATGTCTTCCTTCATACATTAAAAGTTACTTCTCGGGGAAGGAGAAGATCTCTGTGAGTTCTATTATTACATTAAGAAATGGAAATCAACAGATCACGACAACATTCAGTCGTAAGACTGAGGAAGAAAACTTTCTACCAATCACAAATGTTATGGGAGAAGAAAAAGGTAGTCCAGCAAAAATTAAAGTCCCAGCTATAGTACTTCCAAGATGACATAGAACTGACTCATGAAAGGAATTCATGATACCTATGGGTATTCTTACTTTAACAAGTAATCTAGTGGAAATTAGGATTAGGTATGTGGATCAATGGAGCTTAAGCTGTGTAGTTACCATTCACAATATACATTTTTTCCAGGAGGTGCTTTTGACTCCCTCAACCATAATGCCAAGGACTGAATGTCCATTGCCATTGCACAAAATGTACTTTGGACACATATTTTTCCATCTTAATTTAATCTAAAAGTAATACAGTTTGTGGTCTCTGATGTCCTTCCCCTTTCAAATGTGATAATGGAAACATTTGGGAGAATTGGTTGAACAACACTCTATGGTTCAAACCAAAAACATTAATGCAGATGCAGTCATCAGGTAGCAAAACCAGGAATCCACTAAATTTTGAAAGTTACATATAGATGTTTAAATTTATTTTTTTTAAATTCTGCTAAAGCACCAAAGTTGTTTCACAATGTCTGTGTATTCACATGTTGCAAGGGTTACTACTCAGTCTACTACCTCATTTGACAGAAAGTGGCAATAGAAGATATAGGAGGTCATGTGGTGTTACAAAGTTGAAACATATTTTGTGAAAAGTTATGGATATCAGGGTCTTTTACCACTGACTCTTGCATAATGGCAGGTTTTATTCTTGTTCTGTTAGAAGGGTACTGTTAAAAATAAATGTGTAAAAATACCATTTCTATATTCTAAACATACTTTCATAATACAGATAGAATTATAAATAAAAATTAGAGCTAGGAGGAAACTGCAGAAAATCAATCAGTTGTGGTTTTCCAGATTTTCAAATGTCTTTTTATTTAAAAAGGTAACCTAACTCTTCACAGGACTAATATCCACGAAAAAATATAGTTTCACATCTAAGCATTCCTGCTTCATTTTGGCAGCATTTTATTTTATAACAGATAATTCAAAACAAATACTATTAAATCATTTCCTTTATAAGATGCTAAAATTGTAAATTTCAACATTTTCAGGGCTTTTTGCTTCCCCTTATTCCCCATGCCTTCAAAGCACTTACTGACAAAATCGAAATCAATTTTATGAAGTGTTTTGATCTTGACAGAATAGCGCTGTTCTGCAGAAAAGGGCCTGACTCAATTTTTGTCTAAACTGCTCTAATTAATGTTGAATTTGCATCATCAGCCACAAATTATGAAATCTTTCTGACGAATCTTTAGAAAAATTATAGCAGATTTAATCTGCAGATTAACAGATTCCTGCTACTGAGAGACCAATACCAACTGTTTCATAACCACAGTTACTGAATATCTACAAGCCATTTAATTTAATACAATGATAAAAGGTAAAATACCATTTTAATGGAAGAATTAAATTACTATAATCCTATCAAAGTCAAAGCTGATGAAATGCAAAAGTGTCCTATACAGGAAAGTACATGCAAATAGACACTTACTGATAGATCTGGTTAAAATGCTAGGTGATTTTAGGACTTTATTGGCATCATTAAGGCAGCACAATCTTATGCCTATTATTCCCTAAATTTACTTTAAGTGTTGTTCATAGAATTTCTTGAAATTTGATGTGCGGAATAAGGAAGAGGAACCAATAGTTGATAACCTTTCCAAGAAGACAAACACTTAGAAAGTAATTCTTTGTGACTTCATCTCAGTTTTAATTTCTGCAGTAAAACAAACCATATCACATGTCAAAAACACAAGTATGAGCTTCTCTGAAAAGAATTCTAAACCTCAGTAGAAAAGTCATAATAGTTTTACTTCTCTAAATCAGACCAGCACTCAGTATTGCGATACATCACACTGGTACGTGACACAGTGTCTGTCTCTGCCTCTGGCTTCTGCCTCACGGTGACAGAACTCTGCTGAAAAGCTAAGACAGGGAGGTTTCTTCATTAATCATGCTTAGATGTGATAAATATTTAATTGTATGCTATATTACTTATTTGCTTCCTATATTTATGATAATTGGTACTTACTACAGTATTAAGTCGATATTATAGACTTAAGTTATAGAGCACACATATAGCTCATCCCTTTATCATCACCTAGTTGAAAAAGCATATAAGCGTAACACACCTACTTAGTATGACTTCATAATTTTAGTAGCAGTTAAAAGCTTCCACAAGTATTCAAAAAGTGACCCACAACAGACTTCCTTTGTTCCACTCTAGAATATATTGTCTCATGTTCAAAAGCAGCATGTAGTGGGACTGAAAGGTGAAAAGTGATTCTATGTGTCAAGCTCAGCTTTATAACTCACCTGATGGAAAGTAGTGGTGTGGTTAAAGTGCTATTTCAGGTGTGCTGTTATGCTTTTTACAGCAGTGAAAGGCAATATGGCAACTAGATCTGCACCCACAGGAACATGAACTTCATAAAGGCTGCCTGTCTCTATTCCATTCAATTTTCTCTGGCAGAAGCCAGTAATCTGGCATAGCTCTCACCTCTTAGTTTCTTTCTTGGCAAAACCAGAGAAGAGGCTAACACAGAAAAAAATGGCCTCCTACCACTTTATCCCTCTCTAGTGTTTTCACCACATAACATATACCACATATACCTGTGGAATAATGCATCCATACCATATAAAGGCTTGTAGAACAGCTTATGTTTTTATATTTCCACATATAGGTGTCTGCTTGGCTCCTCCTGTGCTCAATACTGTGACAAAATGTATGCTGTTATTGCCTAGGTGGAACATTTCAAATAATTTTTTTTTTCCTTTACTTTTCAGTTAGCAAATATATGGAGCTACATGCTAAGATATGGATACATTACAGACAGATCCAATGCTGAAAGATAGTTTTGGAAACAGTTCTTTCCAGAAATAGACCAAACATGCTTTGAACTTCAGAAATGTTCCTTTTGTGCTGCTCTGTCTTCTTTTTCCATCTATTAATTAAAAACTTAAAAGGGTAGAGATACTGTGGATATACCACTAGACTTACCTCTGTTAACACCAGTCCCAGGAGATGAGCCTTCTAAAAATTCTGCCATTTGAATTCATTAAGGCCTAAGAGCACTCATCTTTCTGCTTCTGCCTGAGATTTTAGCAAATGCATTGGCAATGATCACAGCTATTCAGCATTGTTCACTTTCATAGACATGCATCCCAGGCACTGCACGTGTATTTCATATTCTGAGCTGTACAGGTGTAAAATGTGTAGCTTTTGTCTTGCTGATTTTGTACTCAGTTGTTCTGTTAGCCTGGAGTTTATTTTAATGGCTTCATAATTTATTAATACCATTTTTCTCTAATCCTCCTTTGGCAAACACAACAGGGTAGCCTTGATTCAAGCAAAAGTCACAGGATTCCTGTCAAACTCTGCACTTACAGAAAAATAAGATTTTAAAACCTCATGGTAGAATTAAATTTGCAGTTAGAGGTTTGGGACTTATTATTCAATACTTAATGAGGCAGAAGAAAGATTTTAAACCAAAATGAACTCGGGGAATCTAATAATTACCTTACTTCTGGTATGACTGTGGAAAGCTATTACACACCAGAGTTTTATACCTCTTTGTTACACCACTCTACACTGACATTTTTGTGCAGAGAAAAACTTCTAAGCAGATGCATTGAAAAAGAACAGATGTATTCGCAGAATAAATTTTCCATGCTCTATTTTCCACGATGTATGTTTTGTTATTTTTTGTTTGTTTGTTTATGGAAGTAGGAGGCTTAATTCAGGCAATAGATGAAAAAAGACCTGACTATCCATACAGATCATATCTGTTTAAACATTGACTGGAAAGAACAACTCATTTTAAGATATTTTCTTGGGTCAATTTCTGCATCTATAATTTCTATAACCTTCTTCAAAAAATATTATACCTTAGAGTCTCCAGTCACCTTTAGGAGTTGAAACTTGCAGTCAGGCTTAGGAAGCTCATTCCTGTATACCTGCAACTACCAAAGGCCAAGAGACAACCTCCCCTAGAGGTGCTGCCAATGGAAAGCTCTCACACAGTGAGATGAACTTAGGGAACATATCTCACTAGTTATTAAGGCTTTTGTTATCCTAAAAATGATTTCTTGAAATACCTTTTGTGTTTGTTTTGTTTTATTATGCACAAGAAGTCAATAACTAAATTCTAAAGCTTTTGAGTGAAACTTCTGAACATTAACTTTTTTCAAATTTTTTACCAGAGACTAGTATTAGTTAGTAAGAAAAATAAAGATACATTGTTTTCTCTATTTTTACTGTGTATGTCTTTTGTAGAGAAAACGTAGAACAAGAATATCTGCCAGAAACCCCAAAGAAAGCCTTCCACTCTGCCATTTATTGAGAAATTCTATCTTCTGCATTCGTTTTAGAATGTCGTTAGTTAAAAAGATTAAGTTTAGTTTAATATCCCTTATGGTTTCCTGCAGTCACATAGTAATTCATTACCATCTGCAATGTTTTGTGATTGATGCTATAAGGTACAATAGACTGGATTAATCAAAGAGATAACAAGTAGATTTTCACTTCTTGAATATTAATGAATAACTGAAACTGCTATTCATTGACATTCAAAAACAGATAAAGAACCACCAGGAAATCTGTAGCAAAGGACAACTGGAACTCAATTTCTGCCTTTAAATTAAAACTGGCAAAAACATTTCTAGATAACAGCAGGGTTTAATATTTATGAAGGACTGTTTGTTCAATAACAATCTGTATCAACAATACAGTAAAATAGCAATTAAAGATATAATGGTGTATTTTATTTTTTTTTTGTATTTTAATAACTAGAAACATCACTTGCACCATAGTGGCCAATTTGCAATTGATGAGCACTGCCTCAGTACAATGTTTCCTACAACTTCTCTGTTGGTGGAGAAGACAACTTAGCTTTCTCTGTTTTTCAAGCAACACCTTAGAAGAGACTCAAAAGGCCTCTCACCCTGGGTAAATCAGAAAATGTATAAGTAAAATATATACAAATTACATATTATATCGAAATTCCTAATTTGAACATGAACATTTTGAAACCATAAGTTTACAACGTATCTTTAGGATCTTTCTTCCACTCTTATTACTCATGTCAGCCTAGCCTCTTCTTAGCTCTGCAAATGTTTGTATTTCTGTCATTAGGTATACACCAAATAAACAAACCTTTCAGTTCTCAGATTATTTCTCTTAACTGCTTAACTCTATTCACAGTTATTCTCTGGCCACACAACACACTGCTGCAAAAAAGTCTGGACAGGGCACATTCATTCCAGCAGTCAGAAAATGGTCTGGCTGCATCTATAGCTTTAAATGAGTTCCAAGAAATCTCCTTGGGTACAAGGAGCAAGTCATTTATCAACACCTGCATTTTTAAGAATGGTCTTTAGACAAAATTATTCCAAAGTCATCCAAGACCAGACTGTAATCCTAACGTGAAAACTACCCTCAGACACAGAGAACAGTCATGAGCACATTCAGTTTCTTAATATGAATACAGTCATGGGTCAGGAAGTTATTCTCCTTAATTCCTGGAGAAATCCTTAAGCAACTGGATATTACTAATGTCAGGCAGAGTGCATATGAGGTTCTCTTTTGATCTCCATTTAACCTTATTAATATTTAATTATGTAACTAGTATAGAAACTCAACAGGAGAAAAGTGCAACATGAGAATCCACTGATCTAGTGTTTGGAGGAAGCAAATTAGATTATATCTTTCCTGAATAGCCTGACAGATTAGGGTTTTCAAAAATATCTTTTTGGAGTGTAAACTGTATATGCTATCATTAGGCTGCTAGTCATTCCTGTCCTAGCTATTTCATACTGGGATATTTTTACTGCATCTACACAGAGAAGTAGAAACAAAAGTAGATCAGACTCAGTGTGTCAGGGTCACCAGACATGGACCCAGCTCAAAGAGTATTCCTATCCATTTGCATCCTGCACTGTTTACATCAACTTTTAGATATCTCCCATTTTGAGGTTTTTGCTTTCTATGAACCCTATTCTCAGGTAATGACTTCTGTTACAAACCATATACGAACAAGTGCACCAGACTCTGGGAAGCAGTTTCCGTAGCACGAGATACAATTTGACTTTCAAAGATTCTGTCCATACACAAATACCGGTGTAAGTAAATTAAAAGTGAAAACAGAAACAGGAATTTGTGAGCCCTCCTGCAAAACAGCAACTGTATCCCATACAGTTGAAATACATATTTGCTGACAGAAAACATTAAACATCTTGAATCCAAAATTTTAGTCATAGAAGGGAGCGGTTTATGAAAAGTAAACACCCAGAAGTGAAAAATAGATATTTTTTTATTAGCTACATAAAAGTTACAAAAATATTTGTGAAATATTATGCCAACAGTAGCACAACAAAATTAGATTTTATGATAACCAAATACTTTCAGTAATAAAAAGTCATGCCAGAGCAGAAATGCATCCACCTCCTCAAAATGAGCCATTATTTTCTGTTCATTTTCTGGTTCTGCTTAAGAATGCCATCTTAGCTTGCATTAGGTAAAATGCTTAAAAAAACCTCACTGTGATAAGTGCCTTTTACCAATTGTTTCATATGTTATTTTTTTGAATACCATTAATATATTTTTAATGTGTTAATGTATTTTACCCAGTTCTGTTTAATCTGCCTGTTTGTTGCTTTGCAGTCCATAAAAAGATTTACAAATACTTCATGCTGTACATCTTTGGCAGTTCTTTTCATGTTTTCCTTTCATACCATTAGAGAACTACATAAATGAGAGAGAACATAGCTTAAAATACATTGTCTTTAGGCTAGGATTGTCTGGAACCTCTAGGAATAAACTGCTTGTATTGTATTCTCATCTAACTGGCACCTTCAATGATAAAATGCAGGAAGCATGCTCTGATATTTGCATTATGTAAGGTATATTGAAGGGACTAAATAGTCAGGAGAATCAGGCTCTGAGAAGACAAATCCCTGTTAGTTTGAGGAAGCATCAGAGAATTACTAAATGCTATTAAGGGTTAAAGATACATATAAATGTGATTTGTGAAGAGAACACTTTAATAACCGAGGGGTAATTAAAACAACTTTTCCAAATTTTGCAGTCCAATAAAGGTATTTAACATAGATAATCTTGTGGTAAACATTTTTTGAATTTTTAAATGTTTTTAAATTAGATTTTTAGAAATCCAAGTATCCAACTTGGTTCCAGTTGAAAATCTGATTGATTGATTGATACACAGAATCTGAGATGAAAGTGCTAGAATATGCCAGTATAATTTCAGGGGGGATAATAACAACAATGAGCATGTAAGCATCCAGATTCTTTCTAAGAGGTGGCTTGATTCTTTGAACAGCATTTCAACAATCTACAGAATTAATCATTAATCTGCACCATGTGTTCTCACAACCCTCAGATTTAATGAATTTTGATTTTGCAAACAGTTTTAAAACTAAGAAGAGATATGGAACTTAATTATTGTGCGTCATATATTTTGAATATTGAAGGGATTATCATAAGAATGTTAATGGATCTTAGTTACTTCATGATAATGAAATACCTTCAACAGAATTTGACAGGACACCGAAGTTCGAAACTGATGTTTCAGATTGTTTTTATAGTTGTTTAAAAATTTACTCCTTGTTAAGATCTGAAAGATGATTATTATCAAGAAAATTTTCTTTAAGAAATCTGCAAGTTTGTATAGTGGAACACTATAAAATAAAATAAGTGTCAAGTACTTAAAGCATCCAAATAATAAAATCCTGACAGTACTAAATGGCAACTTCTCAAGGATAATAAGCTTCTTGTCATAGTTTTTGATGTAAGAGTATGAAAAATGTGCTGTTCAAGAAATGAATCTCTCAAGTCCTTTCACTTTTTTAATTTTAAAAAGTGCTGGTGGCAGAATCCATAAATCTACAGGAACATATGGGACAGCTAACATATACACTGGTCAAAAAAAAAATAAAAAAAAAATATTAGTATTGATGTAAATGGGCATGTCTCTATTGGCATACAGGGAACCTATTTATTCTTATAAGTGCAGAGTTTTATCTCATGTCTTCAAAATACCAAAGGCTACCTTTAGGGAATGACATATTAATTTTTCACCTGTCATGAGTATTTACTGATTTCCTGGAAGTCCCAATGACAAGATATGATTCCATAAATCATTATTTCAATGGGTCCATTTTGAACTGCACCACTGATAAAGTAACAAAAGCAACTAGCATGAGAACTAAGACAGTGGAAAAGAGTGAAATAGTTTTTTATATCCAACACATTTAATTAAACACAATGTAGGATCTGAACCTTCTGAAAGTTTATTAACTCTAGAGAGCATTGAAGTATTCTCTCTGTTTCTGATCTTTCATATCCCTTCCCAGGTTAATATTCAACAAGCAACCATGGTGTGGCTAATGTCTTAATTATATTCTGTAACTGAAATTCTTGATCTCAAAAGAGAAAAAAATAGTCTTTAGGAGCTGGAGGTCTCAATTTTCTTCAAGGCAGATGACCCAGAAATTGTAGAATGAAATTGTCTTAGAAAACTAAAATCACGTGGAGAAGAACTCTATAGCAGAGCAAATAAAAAAAACTCTTAAAGTACGAGAAACATACAGGGAAATTATGAGAAAATAAATCAGAATGCAAGCTGGTCATTAAAATCCTGCACTACATTCATTTAAGAAAAGTAGAAATCAACTAAGAGTGTACAAAATAAGAGTGGGGCAGAAATAACAATGGAAATCTAAGCAAATGGAAGGAGTTTGTTCTTTTACATTGAGAAAGGGAGTGTAAAGGAAAAAAAAAAGAAAAAATGGAGGGCAGAGGGAGGAAAAAATCTAGATGCTGTTCAAATTTTTTATATATTTTTATTTTCTTCCTCCTCACTTGCATTTATTGTGTTTCAACTTGGAACAGTCACCAAAACTTCAAAACTTTTTCCAGGAAAACTAATTTTCTTGAGGGACAAGATTTTTCATTTACTTCCAATTCATGTGAAAACTAATGATAAGTTCAAAATTCCCATTCAGAAGTAAGTGGGATGTTGCAGTGTTTCAGTGAAACACATCAATGTGAGATTTAAGCATACTGAAGAATTAATTCAGAAAGTCAAAAATCAAAAGCTTGTACAGGCAGGTCTTCAAATGCCAAAAGTTCAATTAGAGTGCCCAGAAAACATGACTCTGCAAAGAGTAATTTTACTGGGGGTGGTTGATCAAAGAGAAGAGAGAAACTAAGCCCAAGAAAGAATGACCATGAGCAAAAGAATAAGGAAGATATGTTCTCAGTAAAGAAAGACTTTATGCTGCTACATGACCATTTGGTCTTCCAGGTGATGAATATGAAAGGAAGAGATCTGAGGTTAAGCATCATATATTTTGGAAACATCCAGGTTCACAGGTGGAATGGAAATAGGTTGAAACAGCAGTTCACTTCCCTCTGAAGAGGAAAAAAGGAACTTTTTTTTTTTTTTTTTTTGCTTGCACATTGAGAAAGGATGATATTTCATTTCTCTGACATGCTTTAGTGTTAGGCTATTTTCATTATGGATTCCTGAGATCTAAAGTTCTTTTTTTGGTACAAGAAGGAATCCAGATAGCAATACTTTTCCCTCAGAAAAAGAATGTAGATTAAAATGATATCCAGAGTGGGGTTTTTTTTAACCAAAATTAGAGGTACACATGTAGAAATGCTGCCTACTGTATGCAATCACATTATTCCTTTGCATAAATGACCTTAAAATTAAATATTGATTGATGATAAAGGGTTCTGTTTGCTTACATTTTTCTACTTATATTATGTTTCTTACATATGTTTTTTCTTACTAAAATTACTCTATTTCTGTTGCTGGACCACCATGGACTTCCCCCTGACTTCAATAATGCTGCCAATGGGAGCATCTATCTCTGCAAGGTGTTTAAGGCACTCTATGGCTATGAGAAACTCCTGACCTGATTAAGGACATTATTAGTGTTACTTGAATAAGAGAAACACAAAACTTAGACCAAACTGCAGTGAATCAACTTGAATGACTGAATAAAGTAGAAGTTACAAAATGTTTAACTGCCCCTAAGTATGACCCAAATAATTTTTTCTTTAAAAAGAGAAAAAAAAAACGGAAAAAAAAAGGCATTTATGCATAGAAATGTGCATTTTTAGCACAGAACATTTTTGGGGATTGCTATCTAAACCAGTTTAACTAGCAAAGGCTGTTAAAGGTGGTCTGTTTGACAGGTGCTCTTCTAGCACCTGTCAAACAATAAGTGTATCTTTTGGGTCAGAAATGACACCTCATGCCTTTTATGGAATGCTTAGGGGACATAGTGGGGGACGTGTTAGAGAAACATCTGAGGAGGAAGGAGTGTGTCCAGATAATTTCATAGAATAGAAAATCAAGTGACCAATACACACAGGAGTTAATGTCTCTGCATGTCCTCCTGAAAACCAACCTTATGTCTATGCTGCAGGAATATAACACATTGACTATACTATTATATCATAAAATTTATGGGTCACTAAATTTGTTCTGACTCCTTTATACTTAGAGAAACACAAAGAGAGCTACTGCTGTTACTTGTGCAATGCTGTGAAGGTTCCCTCTTTTCAGTAAAATATGGTTTATGAGGCCTCTCCGTGTGCGTAAGGACAGGGGTAGTTTTCCTGAGTTTAGGCACAGAGTTTTCAGCTTTGCATGAAATGTTTCCCACAGAACTTGCTCATAAATTGCTGTTACTTGAATGTGCAACTTGGCTACAGCAGATCTTGCTACTGAACTTTAATTTTTTGGTAGAATATCTGAATTTATTTTAAGTGTGACCAGGCAGGGTATAATTAAAGCAATCACATTCCTGGCAGGGCCCACCTGTCATCAGTGCAATGACTGTGCCGACATCTCTGCCAGCTGTTAATGGCACTCCAGAATTCATACTCACAGCCCAACTCAGATGTGCTTCAGAAATGAAATACATGTCTGTCTTTTGCTCTCCTTTTTTTGTCTCTCCCTCATTTATCTCCATTTTAAGAGCCAATAATGAGATGAATTAAGTGATGATGCCCTTTCATTTTTCCTCATTAGGGTTGCTGGCTATTTCAGCCTCACTCCTGCTGAAGAATTACTTCAGGGATGCAGCCATCTTGCAATTCCTCTTCATTAAACTGGAGGAAGTAAAAGTATGTAAAAATCACATTGTCCCTGTTATGTCAGCAGTCTGAAATGATGGATTTAATGGTTATAAATGGCCTGTCTCTTAAAAAAAAAAAAAATCTCATGTGTGAAGGTAAATATAGCTTTATAACAGTGTATATCTTTCGCTTTTGTTCATCTCTTAGAATGCTGTCTAAAACAGCTGTTTGCCCAGACTTACTGAAACTGATGAAAACTTCTTTGTTTTCACAGTTTTAAAATGTGATGAGGGGTTTTACTTATTCAGTACAAGGAAGAGAAAGAAACCCAAATGTATCTCTACACTTCTCTCACATTTGAATTCCTTTTCTGTCTCTAGCACTTCTTTTTTTCCACAAGCAGCACAAGAGCAGCCATCTGACTCACTCTTAGCTCCATTACATTTCTGCTGACACTACAGTTACAAGTATTCAAAGTGGAGTATTTTCTTGTTACAAAGAGAGTGTTTTATCAAAATAGATATTTGGAAATAATATCTGTTTGGAGAATATTTTTTCTATAAAACCTAAAAAATAACATTTCAGCTTTTCAAAGCAGGTTTTACAATTCAAACCAGAGGTTTGATTCAATATTTTTTTTTTATTTTGAGCGGTTTTCAGTAAAGTGTTGAAAAATACTAAAAGTTGAAAAATACTAGAGTGTAATTGCATATTATTTTTTACAGTTGTTCAGTTTTGATGTTCTGGTGTTCCCTATGGAAATTCTGGCACAAATTCATTAATAACAATAATTTTAAAATAGTTGAAACAAAGGATTTTCTGAGAAAACTAAAACTTTAATGAATTCATCTCAATCAGAAGCAGTACAGTCATGTATCATACTTCACTGGTAAAAAAAAAAATATTTCTAATATGAGCTTTCAATCACAGCGTCTTTTATGCTGCTAAGATGAAAAAAATGTATGTTTGATATTCTTGCTCATAAAAAATTATGTTGGTGTTGTTGTTCTAACAAAATGAGAAAGGAATAATTTCTGCAACTATTAATCCTAAAGTCTTTAAGTACAAAATGAAGACAAATACAATAGAATTTAACATCTATCATAATTAACCCAGTTGAATGACATTTATTTGTGTTTAAAGTGTCTTTGTTTCATCTCCTGTGTTGCTTGTTTTTTTTGTTTGGTTGGTTGGTTTTTTTAAACAAAACCAAAGCAGGGAAGAAAGAGATAAAATTAAAAACAATGAAAGGTCCTTTCTCCCTCCAAATAGGTACCATGATCCTATTCACTATATGAGCTGTAACAGACAATAATGCACAGAGCTGGCAGTGAGAACTGTTTCAGTTGTCCTCCCTTCTAATGCCAATTGTGCAGTTGTGGTCTCAGGCTGCCTTTAAGAGGAGAGATTTTCTTATCATGAAACTCCCTGTCTCTTTTGTTCCTCATTAACTATTATTTTTCATACTAAGCAGAAACAACCATCCATAGCCTCATAGATCATGGCATAAGTCTTTATTATCCTCCACAGAGAACAGACTTTTGTGTTCACTAGTGCCACACTGGGAGAAAACAACAGCACTCCTTTGCTGTCATTACCAGGAAGGAACTGAGCAACACTGTAGACCTGCATCCAAATGGATGCTGGAGTCCGACAAAGCTTAAGCCACTAAACCCTGCCATGTTCACCTAAACAAGACTCAGTGACACTGTCTAAATGTGAACATAGAAAAAAGTTCTAATTTCCTGAGAAACATTTTTGAGACTGTACATTCTTGTATTTTTAGGAGTTATTCCTGATCCTATTCTCACCCTTCACAATGTGTAATGGACATCTCTCACTTGAGTTTAAAATAACGTGTTCATGAAATAATGTTCATTTTTATTACTTCATGATTCATAGAGATTCATAGATATCCCACCTTCCAGTATCTAACAGAAGCAAGAGAGATTAGAAAAGCAGTTCCATTGCAAAGGAAGAAAAATAAATCCAACCATTATTACTTTTCATTAATCTATACCACGATTATAAATTATAGGACTGTTAAATACAGTTTGTCACTATAATCTGTTATTTCATACTAAACATTATTTGCATATTTTGATTTCTCATTTATAACCACCTATGCTCATTCTTCACTTTTATTTGAAGTGTAATTCATTTGAAAGTCTATAACATGGATAAGAATGTAGTTTGAAATATAGACATACTTAAGCTTTATAAATTGGAACTAGAGCAGTAAAAAGAAACATTCAACATTTTCTCCTTTTCTGCAGATGGACCTTAGAAACATGCAAAGAGTTCACATACCTCAGAACAATAAATATAATCATTTTCTCTGAAACTAAAGGCCTGTTAATGGTATTACAAAGCAAGCAACACTGAAAACCATTTTCCAAATGGTTGGCTTTTTTATGTTTCTTTTTTTAAGATGCTAAATCTAGGAAGCAATATTAGTCACTAGCATTGTCACAATCATAAAGAAACAGAACAACAGCTTCCTAAGTCTAAAATAACGACATGCTCTTCAGAGTTAAATACAGCAGCTGCTATATCCAGGATGCAGAAAGGTCCCCTA
>JAWWEE010000105.1:73212360-73279990 GCA_035221455.1 Xenops minutus | reverse complement strand
GGGGGGAGAGGGTAGAGGGGGGAACAAAAATAAACCCAGAAAAACACCATCAAAAAACCCCCTACCATAACCTACAAAAAAACCCCTACAAAATGCTTAAACTTCAGTGGTTATAACCAATGACAACTACATGAGTCTCGAAAAAGCTGGGGTCTTCATCCTCCAAAACACAGCTACATGAAGCATTTGTTTCCTTAACTTGTCTGCAAAAGCACTTTCAGATCACACACTTCCAAATGAGGGCTGCACAAAACGGTATAGGTGGGTAACACTCTTATTCCTCATATTCCAGGTGGTTGTCCCATAACATATTACAGGTCAGACTTACTTCCATACTTAAGCAGAAGACATAACCCTGATGCCTGATGTGTTTTACTGGGAGTTCTCAAGTACATGTTTCTAGCCAGCTTGAAGTGTCTAAATCCTCACATTCTTGGCTCACTTTGAGATCACTGATTCCATATCTGTCCTGTCCTACATAGACCTTGTTTGAACGAGAGTAGCTGTGAAACTGTTTTCAATTCTCTTATTATCACTTGAGATGAACGTAATTTCAGTTAATTTAGGAGTCCATAGCAAGTTTTTCAGGTATCTTGCTACCTTGTAGAAACCAGTTTTACAGTAAATAGGAAGAAATAGATAAAAGCTGATGATAACTCATTCAAAGAGAAGACTAAAAACCAATGAGACAAATTAATTTATGAAGGCACCTATTCTCTTCAATTATTAAGGAAAGCTGGCTGACTATCTTAGATCAAGATTATTCAATTTCAGGTGGCTTAAAATATCTGAAGAAAAGACCCAGTGATTTTGAACTTTTGCTGGCCATTTCAATACATCATTAAAAAGTGGTACCTGGCAGCACTGACCAATACATGTGATCAAAGCAAGTAGAAGCTGCATTTCAAAACAGCAGACTGCACTAATCCTAGCAACTATATGTCTACTTCAGCTGAGTTTAGCATGCACTGTTTCTGAATATCTTTGCAGAAACCTATATGTGGATGAAGAAAGCCCTCACACATGTTCACAGTTTCCTGTCCCTGTTAACAAAATCTATCATCACCTTCTCAGGAGCAAGAAAATTGCACAGCAAAATACCCGTGGAGGTTATTTCATAGGCATTTAAAGTTCTCATTTAGGTGTTCAGCTGTTTCTGTGCTGCTAAGCCTCCTTTCTGAGAGGCTTGCAATGCACTGGAGGGGGCTTGCAACAGTAAATAAATACTGTAATTTCACCTTTTTAATGCAGAATTTAGCCCCGCCATGCAAAGTTTAACCACTGTGTCTTGCTGTATCCTGTCAGAAAACATAGGACAGAAGAGAATTCAGCTACAGGCAATAAAAACTTCTGAGAGGGTTTTTATGTATAATAAAAAGATACCTCACATGCAGTTTAAGGTCATTATGATTTAATACTGGATACAATATTTTGAGTGCAATGCTTGCCAGGATGAGCAATCCATTAAAGGAACTAGCTTTTCAGTCTACATTTTAAAGGCTGCAGGTTGCTGATGGAAATCAAAAGTAAGTAAAAGAGCCTGAATCACATGTTCAGATGATTATAGCGTGTTTATTTAATTTCTTCACCAGGTGCTGTGCTTATGTTTTCACCAGTCAGCTTTCTTCAGGCAAAGCACCTGCTCAGGAAATGAAATAAATACAGTATGTCAGTAGCATGAGAGAGGCAAGCCTTTACTTCATTGGACTTTAGCCAACATGAAGAAATAAAATTTAAATGGTTCTCACTACTTTGCACATGATTTTGGCACCACAATAACATCCACCCATCCTGCAATCCCCCATGCTGTATTCAGGTTTCTTCCAGACAGGTTGTGAAAAATTCAGGGTTGAGTCCCAGAAATAGTGAAAATGCTGCAGTGAGTAGTGGGCAGGAAACAGCCATTATCTGAAAAAAGAGGCCCAAGTTTCTGAGGCCAGACCGTGCTAAACCTTTCTCCTCCCCTGCAGCACAGACAGATTGCCTGGTGCAGTGAACATGAAGAAAGGGGACTCCCAGTAAAGTTATAATTGATTTTGCTTAAGAAAATGTTGACATATAGAGTTCCCTTCCTTCTAGATGAACTTTAAGGTCCCCTCTAACCCTAATCATTCTGTCTCCATCAAGGAGATGCTGTGTACCACTGTGGAAAGTCTGTGTCAAAGATTAGCTTGAGTAAACCATGATTCATACTAAGCCAGAATTTCTGGCTGTCTACACTCTGTTCAGACCCAAACCTGGACCACAGAGCTTTTTAGGAATACCTGAGGTGCTCCGCATGGAAGAAAACACAACAATACAATAATACACTTTCCTCCTCCTAAACAGTAAATTGTCTCTAGGGTGCTTCATTCCCCGGTATAAACATAACCTACATAATGTGAAGGAATGTCTATAGCCATTGAAAGCAGTGCAATTTAGGGTGCTCAAATTCTCACGGAGCACCACGTGAAATATTCTGTAAAGATCAAAAGAAAGTAGGTATTGCACCAGGCACAAATAGCAGGGTTTGGTTGGAGGGGAAGAAGCGTCTTTCCCAAAGACAGTTTTACATGTTTTTGTTTGAAACACCATTAAGGTTAATGTTCTGTAAGTGTAGTGTTCTCGACTTTGGAAATAAATTTTCCTACAGTCTTTCCACAGCCTGACATTTTGGGGGTACCTTTCTTCTCAAGGAGTCCAGGCCAAACATAAGATACCTGCTTTGTTAAAGTCAGAAGCTTGTGAGATCAGTGCACCTCTTAAGGGAAATCCCATCTTTGTTGAATTTTTGTCATTGCTACTAGTGGTTTTGTTGGGTTTTTTTAGTCTTAAGTTAGATCCAAAAGATTTTTAAAGAGTTGCATGTCATAGTTCATAATGTCAATGCTAAATATAAAACTGTATTGTCAAGCCATTTATAAAACAGTATCCACTACTTTACCCACCAAAATTCCACATAAAAATATTTCAGATTAAAAAAAAAAAAAATCACAATGTTTATTCAGTCAAAGAGCTGGAGCTGTAAGTCACCCATTAATCTACCTGGTCCTAGACACGTTATGGGAACTCAAGTCACTTTGCAATGCCCCCATTCTGTCTGTTTTGACATAGTTAAATTAAAAGTATCATGAACAGCTGGTATAAACACCAAATATTCTTCTTACTAAACAGTATGAAGCAAGGAAGCAACTTTTCAGATTGTTTTCTAAAACATAATTGCTTAGCTCATATAGTCATATTAAGAAACAAACAGAATCTAATTACATGCAAATAACACATTTTCAAGATGCAAATATCAAAATCTTTAGGAAGTATAGTAGCTAGAAACTGCATAAGTAAACTCACATTTTGACTACAATGTAAAGGGAAGATATCCAGCAGCCCTCTACATGATTTTCCCCATTACGTGAATGATTCAGAAATACATTAATTTTCTTATGTCATTTAGTGTACAGTCATTCATTCTTTGCCACTAAATGCTCAGTATAAGCACTATTAAAAATAAACTACATCAATTATGTAAATCTAATTACCAATGGCCTTTGAAATTACAAGAATTAAGCATTTTACCAAGATTCTGGAAAGGTAGGGCCCATTTATTTAAATTCATTGCTGTATAGTTAAAATAAACAAGATCAGTTCTTAAGAGGAGACTCTGGGTATTGACTTAACATGACTATTAATACTAATTTAACAAAACTCTCAAGCATATATAAAGTACAATTACTAGGATTTGAATTTAAGAAAATATGCCTTTTAACCATTGCCTTTTCCAGTACATGAAATTAGAGTGTAAACCAAGGTAGATGAGTAGATTATATGCATAGTATTTATGGACCACAGTAGTTTTCAAAGTATATTTTTTGTGAATCATTATGCACCATTATGATTAAGCTTTTCAAGTACCCATTAGAAAGGTGACACATATCATATAAACCACTTGTCATGATCTTCTTAGCAGTAAGAAGACCTTTAGCCCATGGAGCATGTCCTCAAATGTCAAGTGGAATCATTTCTCATTTGCAGCAGTAAGAATTCTGAAACTGTAAATAGATGCAAGGTAATTTCTTACCATCGTAAATATAAATGTTTGAAATAACAGACTCTAATGTTTGCCAGTCTGCATACCTAAATTCAATCTTCATGCCTAAATTCGATCTTCTTATCTAAATGTACATTGTATTTAGTACAAAGTATATAATTCTGTTTGAATTTCATAGTTACAGTACTGTACTGCATACTTGGTCAGGGAGATGTAGGTGAACTAGAAACAGACGTATATGATTAACAGAGCCATTAATCCTTATAGTTTATGTTAGATTCAGGGAGGAAAAACAAACCAAAAGCAAAAAAAAAAAAACAAAAACACAAAACAAAGCACTTCACCTTTACTAATAAATGCTATGAGGACCAAACATTCCTCACATGAGGACAACAGTAATTCACATATTTAACATTCATAAGTTAATGTTGTCAAAACAATAAAGATGTTACAAATATTTATCCTATTCACTGTGGTAAAAGATAAGGAGATATTGGCCTGAGCATGCTGTGGTGAGTTCTGGGTATTACCACTTTCTTAACACATCAGTATTTGATAGTAAAAACCCTTCCTGACTGAAGTTGCAACTTACAGGGGATGAATTGACTTGTAGAGTTTCTGCTTTTCCTTATTCTATTTGTGCATCACGCACACAACATACAGTGTTATAGTAAGAAACGATGCAATGATTTCTTAAGTTTGTTTCAAATTATTCAAAGAATCATATGCCATTCTTTCAAAAGCTCATACAAACCTTAAAAGAAAAGAAAAATAGTTATTTTTTACCACAAAGCTACAGTGACACACAGAGAATGACATAATACCATTTCTTCATACATTCAAATTATCCAGTTAGATGTTCACTGCTACATACGTTTTTGTCTTTAAAATACCCCAAGGTATCAGTGACGCAATATTTCTGATAATTTTAAAGTCATTTTCTTTGCTGTCTAAAAGAAGAATCACAAGCTTAGCAATAAAGAATAACATCAACATAAAAATTGTACATTTTAAGTATATATAAATCTGTTTAAAGAAGATGGAAAAAAAACTCCATCTGTTACTGTAAAATTTGTAATCAACTACATTTTCATGAATTTAAAACAAACTTTTCAGGATTATATGCTTTTTTTCTCCTCACAACATTCTCCCTTCTGTTTTCATCACTGAAACTTTTTTGTTATTGTTTGTCACTGAAATTCCTCTTCTGACAGTCTGTAATAAGAAGCTAAGCTATATTGAACTCTATTGGCTTTTGGGGAAAAGTTTATGTATAAGAAACACTGACAAGATGTTTTAATGTGGTATCTAGAGTTATCAAAGGGTAGGTTCAATTCATCAGTCACAGTACTATTGTCACAATCATAGCTTAGGCAACTTTATTCCATTATTTTTAAATTGAAGTGTCATTCATTAGTGGATGAAATAGTATGCTGACCTGATTAGGAGAAATTAATAGAAAATGTAATTATTCCAGTTCTGCTTAAGTAAAATCCTTTCATTTCTGAACAATATTGCGCTGCTGGTCTCCAAATTCTTTCGTTTTTGCTAAGGAATACATTTTTCAGTTAAAGACTAATTCCATTGATTTACCCTTTACAATAAAATCAGGCCAGCAAGCACAGCTGCAATAAAAAGGTTGGTTTGTTCACTTTTTAAAGTAAGTAGATCTGAGTTAAGACTGCAAGTTCCAGGTGTCATTGAACGAACTATTGTTATTTGCTTCTCTGAACAGTGATACATGCCCTAGAAAAAAGCTGTATAATGTTTTGCTACAAGCCTCAGAAAAAAATTGGAGGTTAGTTTTTATTTGAAAATCAAAGTAAGGCAAATATTGAAGATAGAGATTAATAGATTCATAATTGTTTAAAATAAATTGCTTTCAAACAGCTGCTAAGTTTATTGATGGATTGGTTTGACTCTGACAAAACCGATAATATTTTCCTCCATAACAACAGAAATACATAGAAAATTACCTCCTAGAATTTGTATTAATCAAAAAGTTAACAAAGAAAATCATATCAAATTAAATCTGTGAATATAAAGATAGACAGATTAATACAAACTCTTCAACCGATAAAAGTTATGGCAAATTATACAGTGAAAATTTTACAATGAAAAAAACTGTTGAATTTTATGGTGGTTTTGGACCTTAAAGTAAAACAGTTCTTTTATACTGGAACAGTCTTCGAACACAGGATTTCTGCTTCTGGTGAGTTATGAACAAATGGAGAAGTGTCCAGGTATCTATGGAAAATTTTTGAGTTATGGGCATGAAGAGGTAAGATGATAAGCACCTTCCACTCCTCCAAACATATATTAATTTCTTTTTGGAAACAGAATAGTAAAATATAACCTAAAAATTCAACTAAGGAAGTTCAGCAGGAAGCTTGTGTGGAAATTCAGCACTTTGTAGAAAAAAACCTTAGGGTTTTTTTTTGCATATTAACCTGTTTTTGGGATCACAGTAAAATGTTTGTTTTGTTTTCCAGCTGGGAGCTTTAAACAAAAATAAATAGAAGCATAAAAGTTCTTTAAATCAATTTAACATTATAATTGGGGATTTGAATGTTGGAAGATAAATGCTTAATAATTCAGAACAGAAGAATTAGCGAAAGGATGAGCATATAGTAAATCATAGTATGTGCAAATAGGAAACAATTTATTGGCTCAAGGAGAGAAGCAAATTAATGTTCCAATTATTATGTTTTCAGAATTCCTTGGTGAGCAGTTCTTCTCATTGTTAGACAACTGAAAATAATTCAGTTTTGCAGAGTAAGTTTTCTAAGTAACTTGTGGGAATTTTACCATAGCATTCAATAATGCTAATGAGAGCTTATAACTGATCTCTATTCAACAGTATGTTAAAGGTATTTACCTCTGAGAATGTTTTTAATGGTAATTAGATCTTGTCTTCAGAGTAGACTCTAATGTAAGGATGACACATATTTGCACGTGACAAAGAATGGTGATTTATTTATCTAAGTGTTGTCTCCCAGTCAAAGGGAAAGTTCACCTTAACTTATCTAGATATTAAACATCTCTTTTCGTATTATAATTTCAGCTTTTCCAAAAATTTTAAAAATTGAGTGACCATTTTTGTAAACTTATGTTATTTAGGCAAAAAACTTTAGAAGATTGTAACTTCCAAAAGATTCCTCAGCATGAGGAATCTTGGCAGTGATCAAAAGTGTTAAGAGGAGTGTTTTTAACGCAAAACCAGATTAATTCTCCCATAGATATACAAATCCCAGTCTGACATATTCTTCAGTATAAAAATGCTTTAACTGCTGTGATAAAAAAGCACATGGAAGTAGTCAAACCCATTTTAGAGAAAGCAAAAGCACACCAGAAGTCCTCCAGGTTAGAAAAGGATTATATGATTCTAATACACTTTCAAGATTTACAGCATAAAGTATGCAGATTCATAAAGTTCTCATTCTTCAGCAGCATGTGAAGTCTTATTAATAAAAGGGATGTCATCACTTTCTGTTGTTGCACATTAAGGCCATCCTTTCCATCCTCTCTCATTAAAGGGAATCTAAGTTTGTTTCGCAGGTCTTATCAACCACATCGTTCCAATAAGAAAACAAGACGGAGGCAGCAGCAATTTGTCCTAGGACAGTTCAGCAGTAAACAGCCAAAAAAAAAAAAAAATATACACAAAACCACCCAAAACCTAAATAATGTAATGGTAAAGTCAACAAGCAAAACACTAATATTCATACCACTGGCTGTCCTATTTCTCTCATGACTTTGCTTGTATCTGCACTGAATATTCATGCTTGCCAAAGCAAGCCTCAGAACAGACTGCACTTTGGGCTCTGTATGCCCATCCTGAATGCATCCCTTAAGTAACAGGCTTTGCTGGCATTCTCCTCATTTTTCCAAGTGGGCCTTGATGTTCTCCCTCTAAGAGCCACCTGTAAATCTGCTTTCTCCCTGAGAACATATCCAAAATCAGCCCTTTTTAAACAGGCTTTTCAAAAATTATGTATCACACTGAGCTCAAGGAAGATGGAACAGAAGCCCAGATTGCACATTTTCCTTCCTTACACCTAACTCTGACAGTTTTTGGCAGTTACATCCAGTGCACTTGAACCTGTTTCTGCTGGAAGAAACAGGCTGTGCTGTGCTGGTTTTTAATAGAGAGACCATAATCCATTCACCCCTTACCATTCCCATGTAGCTAGCATTTGTTAGATATATATATTAGCAGAAATGAGTATAGCTTAGAAAGAAAAAAAAAAAAAAAGAGGATTTTTTTTCCTTTTTTCCTTTTACATCTACTTTTGGAAGTTTAATTCTTATTAGGGTATACAGACTACATAAGGATTATACCCATACACAAACATGTTTTGATTTTTTTTTTTTCTTCCCATGAAACCCTTGACAGTTCTTTGACGCCATCATTACAGTCCATTCATCCCTTCTCCCAGTTGTGCAAATAAACACACACGTATAGCCTGGTTTGAATTAACTCAATGCATTGAGGAAAGCAAGTGGTAAATGGAGGAGAGCGCATAATACCTGTAACTAAACAGAAAGTACATAACTTGCCCGTTATCCTCAGTAATGAATGTTTACAACAACCCAGGGACGACAGCTTTACCAACAATATAAAATGTTTGGAATGTAAGCTATTAGTTTGTCTTTTAATGAAACATATTTGAATTATAAAATTGCTAAAGTGTTTCCAGAAATGATTTTCAGAGGGACTGATAATTGTGTTTGCAACCAGCAGTATCACAGACAGCTCCTGACTGAGTGGATTAAGGTTGTGGCATGTGTCTTGTACCCATCAAAACCTTTACCTTACACTGTATTTGTGCTTTTCTAACTACAAAGTGATAGACTAAATAGGAGGTATAATTATACTATCATACGGAAAAGCAGAAAAAACAGGGGTTGAGTGGTCTCAAATCAATATTCCCAGAGACAAACAATTGCTGTAGAGGTGCACATTCTATTAATGAAGAGTGAATATTGATTTAGTTAACAGCAGTGTTCCAGTAAACATTCATAAGCACCAGTGACCCTGGTTTGCCAACATTTCCATGAAGGCAGATTCCATTATTTATATGGATTCCTGTTCATTTATAGAGGGCTTCTCCCATGAAAAGTATTTTAAAGGACTGAGGGTGACTAACTACAAAATTTGCACCAGTTACAATGTGAATTTCTATCAGGCCATTAAGCTTTATTTCTCCTCACAACTCCCAGGATTCTACAAATCTCAATCTATTTAAAGTCCGGTCTTGAATTTTAAAGGATATACAGGTAAACAGACTGACTTTTCAGATATTACCCTGAAAATTCTTTGGAAGTTGGTTGCTTTTTCTGCTTGCATAGCCGTAGTTCATAACTTCAGCTTTTAAAGACAGCCTGTATTCTATTTCACACATCATTTGAATTCATGAAAATGATAAATTAGACTACAAATAGTGAAGATTTGGAGTTTGTTGTTTTGGGATTTTTCCACTCTAGAATGACACTGAGGAGTTTCTTAGACATTACTTCAAGTATACTGAGAGAGAAAAGAAAGGTTTCAGTACTAATATTTTTACAAATTGCTAAAATGTATTTGTTGTTCCATCATTAAAATAAAATTATTATTGTCCATGGAGTCTTCTAAATAAACCCAAGTGAATCTAATTTTTCAGAATATAGATCTCAACATTGTAGTCCAACTATACTTTCATGAAGATCTGTTACACTTCTAATTTTTAACAACTAGTGTAAAAGAAATTAAATAATCTTTCAATTTCTATTGTCTTTTAGTTTGGCCAACCAGTCTGTCAACAGACTGTCTACCAACACACTAATGGTGTTCTTGATTGGCTTACACAGAATTTTCTTAGCTTTTATGTAGTAAAATTGATTTGATTCAACATTCGACTAGACATATAGATGAGATAAGTTTAAGATTTCATTAATATTTAAAATTTCTTTATAGTGAAAGGCAATTATAGTCAGTATATTCAGTGAACCAGTCACTAGGGCACAATTGTATAATTTAAATATAGTCAATGGCATGTCAGCACATCTGTCATGCTTCAGTGTATACAAAACAAGGGAATCAGCAGACAAGACACAAGATCAAAGTGTGACCTGGTTCCCCAGGTCTGGACTACCAGCAGCCAGGATAGATACTGTAAGATATCTATCTCCAATGACACCAGACAAGTCCAATCAGGCAAAGGAATCAATGCCTTCCAGTCCAGAGGGGCAGATCATTTTCTAGGTGCTAATTTTAAAGTTGATATGCATTAAGGCCACTGATATAATACTTCAGAACTATAAATCCTTCCAATGAACCTTAAAATCTGTTGAATTTGCATGATTAGTCCTGTTTTCTGTATAGTCACTGGTGGATAATTAAAAGGCTAAACCACAGCTAGTATTCTATGGTTCAGCTGAGATCAGGACTTGCCCAAGTTCACAGTCTAGAACAAAAAGAAGTTCCCCTGAAGCAGAGTGCTATCAGGATCACATCACTTTTCCTCTGCACAAAGACAGGAATCTACCTCCATTATGCTACAGGAATTCTAAAGGGGACCTAGGAAGGGTAGTGGTGCACCACTAAAAGTGTGTCTGGGTATGTAGGGAGAAAAAAAGACTCTGCTTTTGAATTCAGATAAACCTTGTGTCCATCTGCAATTCATCTAAAAGGGACAGATACTTTCAGGAAAAAAAACCAAAAACCAACAAACTAACCAACCAAAAAACAACAAAAAAATTAAAGCAAAAGCAAACAAACAACAACAACAACACACACGCAAAGCCAAACAGAAAACCCCACATAAAACAACTGAGTTGACTTAAGATGTGATTCAATCTCTGTAAGATGCCTACATTTGTTCAGTGACTCCAATGATCTTCAGCATCGAGGTCCTCATTTACCGTCTTCAGTTAGGAAGGATAAATGTAACCCTTTTGGCTCAAAGACAGACAAAGATAATAGGTGGTAATTATGTGGGGGTTTTTATTTCTCCTCCCCCAAGCCTGCTAGATCTTATTTTGAACGGGTCTGTCAGCACATTTTGATGGAGACTAAGTTTCTGACAGACATCTGTCTAGCTTTGAGACAGCCTTCTCATCTTCGCAGATGAAATGAAAACGAAGTAGATTGCCACAGAACAGATTGTCAGTTTCTTGAAAAAATACATTTTTACTATAAGCCTCAGAAGACCCTTTTGACGATTCCTATGAGAAAATTTAAATTCTATAGCAAATAAATATTTTTACTTACAAAAAAACCACTTTTTTTTTTGTCCTGTTCGAGGAAAAATCCACCAATCAAACATCATCTCTATTTTTTTTTAAAGCTAAGTTACTTTATACATAAGGTTTCTTTATAATGCCACATTATCTACACATATATCTACTCTGATTTCAAATACAGAATTTTCTACAATTCTTCACTAGTCTGTGGTCTAACACTGCTTACTCGGAGGATGAATACTAGTCCCTGTATACATACAGGAAAGTAAGTTCTTCATACAGTACCCCAAAGCTGTTAAAGTTAAATGCAACATTCTGGAAAGCATTTTGAAGCTGTGATGTGTTGGAAAAGTTTTCTCTCTGAAAATGTTTTAACGATAAAAGATGGAAAGAGAAAAACACCTAATACCTGATTTTGTTTAAAGATTTAGAAAGAATGCATTGTACTTCTAATATAACACGAAGATGGTTTTATTATTCCTTCACAAAATACTTTCAGGGCTAATCTGTTAATACACAGCCAAACTCATTCTTTTTGTTTATACAATGGAATTTAGTGCAATTGTATCAGGAATAAGTTTGTCTGGTTTTGCTCTTTTAGGTGAAGCAAATTAGGCGAGTGAAGAGGAAACTGATGGGTTTTTTCTTTGCTTTTGAAATTTTCTGTGATTAACAGCTCAATAACTGTGCATATGCCTGATCCCTTCTCTCTCTCTCTCCTTTTTTATTTTTTTTGGCGGGGGGGATGTTTGGTTTTAGTTTGGGTTTTTTTGTGAAATAAGGTTATTGTTTCACATTTTACTCTTGCAACCTTAATATGGTCAAGAAAAATATTACCCAATCACTGGTTTTATAGATACTTGGGAAATATCTCCTTGAAAGAACTCATGTTATTTAGAAGATACCATTTTATATCAACAACAGATATCTTATTTTTATGTTATTTTGATATACTTCTGGAAATCTATGTACTAGCATCACAAAAGGATTGTATTCTTCACCCAAAATAAAGCTTTCTATAGAAGCATCTTGCCCTGTTGTTTAGAAAAATATGTTCACTAGTGAACATGATCTCTTAAACATTTAAAAAAAATATTCATATAGAGATTTTATTACAGAGAAAAGAAAAAGAGAGATACCATGTACCATGAAAAAGAAAAAAATAGCAAGACCATCCTCTTTTAGGAAGCAAGAAAATAAATCCTAAAAGAATTGTCATTTCATATAATAATTTATTATTTATGATTTATTAATGAAAGTCTATTGGCTATCAGTGAGATATATTATTTAAGATACTAAAGAAAAGTATTAAACATATCAAATTTGAGAATTCACAAATCTTTCTAATAGCATTGCACCAATAAAGCTAACTAAAAAGCCAAATTTTTTTCAGGTTTGAAATACTGTGCTCCTCAAGTTGCTCCTAGAATTTTTTCTCTCTGCTTTTAAGAACCCTATTTAAAAGACCTGAAGGAGCTACTGCAGGAAAAGCAATGGACCAAGCAGATAATACAAAGGATATTCTGAAAGACTAGAACTAAAACATAATTTCTCCTGTCATCAGTACAGAATGATGAACAGAAGGAAGATTCTGCAGGCACTAAAATGTTTCTCCGCCCCTGTGTTTATGTGACTTTCAAGCTTTCCATCTGTACCTTGCTACAGTACTAGTAAAGGGAAATACAAGTAGCTCCAGCATAATATATGAAATTAAGTGTCTCACAGGGAGGGAAGCTGTTCATATCTTTCTCAAGAGCCCATATACTTGTGCATTTGGTAGACTCATGGATTTGCATTACCTATCTGATCTTCAGTGACCAAACTACGATAGTCATTTAAAGTGTATAATTTTTAGGAATTAATGAGAAGATATATATGCGTTTTTAATAATTCATTTTTCTTACCTATAGGCCAGACAGGACTTGAGAGCATACTCTACTGAACACTAAACAGAGCACACTCTCCTTGCTTCAAACAGTTGATAATCTGAAAAAACACCACACAGAAAGGTGAAAGAAGTGCAGTACACAAACAGTGCAATCTCCACAACCATTGTTAGCTCCTTGCTTATTAATGCCTAATAAGACGTCCAGGGTCAGGAGGAGAAAGTAGAGTTGGCATAAACAGAGAGTCAGAATACAGAAAAATCTCTTACATCAAAGGTCTTTCATCAAAGGTCTCGGTTTCAAGTGTTTCTATTCCTCTATTCCCCCAAGATGGGTTTCCTCTCAGAGCTATATGTGGGTGTCCTCTGCTGTGAACAGAAGGAAAATGATAGCAACCCTACTCATTTCTTCAACCTCTACCATGCCAAAATCTGTTTAATTAATTTTTGCTTTTTTTTATTTTTGTTTTATTTTCAGCATTTTTCCTTGCTGCATGAATCATACCTGAATACTTGATACCTCACGAATTGTTATTAGAACTATCATTACAAGCAAGACTGAACACTTGCCGCCAAGTAAACTTGCCTAGACTTGCAAATTCTTTATACAAGGAGAAGAGCGAAAAAATCATACCCAGGGCTACTTACAATTTAATAACAAAAATAAGCATGCCTGATTCTACTGCATGCTTTTATATAACATGACCTTCCTTTTGTTTAACCAAGACTGATCTCTTAATGTTTCAAAAAGTGTCCCTGATTCCCAACAGACTTGTTATTAATGGACTTCACAAACATCAGTTCTACATTCATTTTACCCATTCTTCATAATTTTTGGAAAAATAAAAAAAATATGTCTACTGATTGTCCTTTCTTCCTCTGCTTAGAGACATGTTTAGAGAATTCCAGCAGCTCAGTGTGTTGGGATTTCCTTTTCCAGAAGTTGTTCTGAGCAACTATTTCAAGAACACTTCCCATATTCTCTCCTGCACTATGGATGCTACCGTGTTACCAGGGAAGGAATTTGAATTTGCAAATAGATTCACCAGGGAAAAAAAGAGAATGGATGAAAGTTAATTGGGATCACTCATGCTCAACAAATTTTATTTATAAATATGCAAAGCTGGTCAGTTTAAGCTTCCATGAAAATTACTTATGAAAGACAGTGGCAATTACAGACAGAGATATTGGACTAGTCCAAAGAGAGGGTTTTCTTATTTATTCTATCACATTTTAAAAATGAGATAAATAGACCCATAGATTACCAACCCCCCTCAGTCCATTTTAAAGTGCTGTTTAAAATGAAACAAAATAACTCTAGGGAAACAAACCAGAATGGGAATATTCCCTTTAAATACTTTGCTGGAGACCTTCATTTATAACTATACCAGAGGCCAACTGGCCCAAAAGATTCTTGATTATCATGGCAACTATGAATGCTATCTCTTTAAATTCGTTGTGACAGCATTAGGTCAGTGTTCCAATTCTCAGAGATGAATTAATAAAAAAAAAACAGAAAAAATGCAAAACCTAAAGAAGACCCAAAAACCCCAAACAAAATAAAAAAAAAAAAAAAAACAAAAAAAACAAAAACACACACACATAAAAGGCAAGCCAAAGACAGAAAATTATCCAGATAACTTTACATATCTACAAGTGACAACCAAATGCAATAAAACCCATTTCTTTTTTTTAATGTTCCGTCCTTGATATTTCTCCTTTTTCAACCAGTTACCTGGTTTAGACATCCCTAACTGTGTAGTGCCCAACACTGCTGTGAGATTGTGACCAGAGAGGCAGCTGAAAACAATGTCTTTAGCAGTCTTATTCACACTTTGATCTTGCCGGCATGGCAAAGAACAGGAAATGAGATTGTAAATCTGCAGGAGGAAAGCTGAAAGTATCATTCAACACCAGGAAGACAGAAATAATTTTCTGCTTTTACCTTTTTTCTCTTCTCTGTTTTGTATACCTTCATATTGGTGTCTTTACCAAAAAAAAGACTCCAAAGGGAACAATAGATGAAGTTGGACCTGCAGAGTTAGACAACCTACCACAACCTGAGTTAACTGTTTAACAATAATTTTAGCAAGAAATAAATAGACCCATAGATTACCAAACCCCTTTGGTCCAGTTTAAAGTGCTGTTTAAAATGAAACTAACAAAATAACTCTGGGGAAAAAAGAACAGATTGGGAATATTCCCTTAAAATACTTTTCTGGAGATCTTCATTTATAACTACACCAGAAGACAACTGGCCCAAAAGAATCTTGATTATCATGGCACCTTTTACACTGTATTTTTTTTTCTATTGACAGTAATGTAATAAAGTCAATTTCATCTGGCATCTGTAGGCATTATAATTCAAAGATTCATCACCACCTTTCAGTACCTTATCAGAAAGAACGTTGCAGCTGGAACCCACAAAAATTATTATAATTGTTGGTCTGAAATTTCCACTGGGACAAACACACCTCCAGCAAACATTTGAAAAACACACTTCAGCATTGTCTGATCTAGAGCTACCTAAGCAGTCTAAAAATATTGCTTATTCTTGGCTGCATCCTGATGAACACTGTGATTTTATAACCTTGCTTTCCTCTTCAAGTTCAAACATAGTACAATGCCTAATGGCTGTTACCTCTGGAACAGCTGCTTTCACAGAGTACCTTTTCATCAGTTTTTCTCAGATAAGGCTCATACAAGCTCAAATTTACACTCACCAATTGTTGTAGACTATGAAGACCTTTGGTCATAAACTTGTTGCCTCCAGAGATTCTACTGAGCAGTTTTTCATGTGTCGGAACTTACCCTCCAGGCCTGTAAAACCAGAAACCCCTACTGAGGACAGAATACTGTTAGACAGTGAAGGTTTCAGCTGTTTAACTTACAGCCACAGCAGACAGTGTTTGCCTCTAGGCATTCTGATTAGGTTAAGTAAGCAAAAAATCACAGCAAGATATTCTGACTCTCAAAAACAAACCCTCCCCTTTCTTCACAGGAAAGGTCTGAGCCCTGTGATAATAAGACCCCTCTCCTCAGTTATTTTTGGTGGTTACTTGCCTTTTTTGTTATCAAAAACTAACTCTTTAGCATGAAAGTATTTGTGGGAAGAATAAATGTCTTCTACTGGGACAACAAACATGGAGAGAATCAGGAAGGCAAGCTTTTGGACTGAGGAGTGCCTTAGTGTTCATCAGATCTGAAAAATGAAAAAGAAAAAGGGCCTGTTCCAAGAAAAATTAAATTATGTTGATCAAATAGATGACAACCAAAACCAGAAAGGTAAGCTGTTAGCTTACATGGACCAGAGGCAGAAAAGAGGTTTTAGCATCAGTATTAGAGAAACAGGTTAGCTGGAAAACTGTATAGGCCATTAAACCAATGTCTTTATTGAACCTTTTATTTTTAGCAGAAAGTAGAGTTATGAATTTTAGTCTGTGGGTTCATCTTTAGAAAGTACTCTGTAGGACTCCTTAGAGGATCAGAAATGAGCAGTTGGAAACAAAATTAAAAATCCTGTCCTACTGTTAAGGGGCCATTTCTGTCCCTTACAAATTGCCTGAGTGAGCTCATTCCAGCACACAGCACTCATTTAATTGCACCCATGTTGCATTCACAAGGACATTTGTTCCATCAAATGAAGTACATCACAGATTGGGCTGAACAAGCGTAGGACCTATGGATTTTAATGGTTTTATTTTAGAGTATTATTTGTAGCAAATGGGGAGAGTCCATTCCTCTGGCACTGTTTAGTTCCATTTGACTTTTGTGGATATGTTTGAGTATATTTCTGAACATATGATTAATAAGTTAGGTGATGATCTAAAAATTGTGAAAGCTATCATTACCTGAAACTATGTAAGACAGAATCTGCAAAGAGCATTTTCAGGTTTTGCTGAATTGCTCTGTAGATGTCTGGAGTACCCTTGGGATGTTATTCCCAAGGGTCCACAGTTTACAGGAGTTTCTTGCTCTGATGTAGAGAAAACTCATTGTGGCAAACAAATGTCTTGTACTTAATGCATCCTTTAAAGTAAAATTAGAAGATGCTACTTCGGAATTATAAATTATTTACTCATGGTAGAGTATTATCCTGAATGATTTAAGAAATATAAGGAAAAAATGCTAATAAGGAATTTTAAGAGCAATGAAACCTGTTCCAGTAATTGAAAGTGAAATGCATGTTGGTAGGAAGATTCTGTAGAAAACACTATGCTATATGTCCCTCAAACTTAGCTTCTACTAGTAGAGAAGCCTAATTTCTACTTGACAAAGTACAGTTATTATAAGGCTAAAGAGAGACTATAGCAGAGTGTCTACAACTCACCAGATTACAATAGCTTCGCAAATCTGTGTGTGAAGAAACAACTTGATATTAATGGGAAAAAAATCTGATAATCTCAGAAAGAATCTTTTCAAATGATCATGGCAAACAGGGAGTGTTGAAGAGACATTGATACTAATCATAATACATGGTCATTTTTGGTTAATTACTAGCAAGAACTGCAGTTGGAAGGGTAGGAAAGTTTTGGGAAAAGTAGTAAACAGAATTTTGTATATGCTCTATTTTCTTGTGTATCCAAATCAATGTATCCTATAATGAATACTTAGAATTATATGCCATTTACACCTAAATAGTCAATGAAATTAAAAAATAATTAAATCAACCTTAGTGAATTTTATTACAAGACATAAATGTGTTGGAAGTTAATTACAGATAGGTTTTAAGAGCACTTGCTTTCATGTCTTGGAATTTAAAAGTTTAACATACTACCTTACAAAATAGAAAGCCACAAAACCAAACAAAAAAAACCCTCACAAACCAAGACAAAAAAACAAACAAAAAATATCAAAATTTAAGAAACCTACAATGAAAAATGTTAAATGCTTCGATTCAGGTATAGATTAATCCTGAAGTCCACCAAACTAGAACACAAATACTCTTGTGTCCACTTAAGAAAAAGCTAAAGAAAAGGCCTTGCTATGGCTTGGCATCAGAAAACTTCTTGCCACAGGGGCACTAACCAAACCAACCTATATTAGTTTTGGATGGTATAGAATTAAACTTTATAGGAGTTTTTATGGTGCTGCATTTTGGATTTGTTATGAAGACAGTATTGGTACCACAGGAATGTGTAAGCAGTGCTTACACACAGCCAAGGCCTTTTCTGCCTCTCACCTCACCACAAGGGGACTAGAGATGAACGAGGAGCTGAAACAGGACACAGCTGAAACAGATGACTATAGCTGACACAAGGGATAACCCATACCACAGGGCCACATGCTCAGTATATAAAGCTCAGAAAAGAAGGAGAAAGAGAAGGACATTCAGAGTGATGGCATTTGTCTTCCCAAGTTAGTGTTACATATGATGGAGTCCTGATTTCCTGGGGATGGCTGAACACCTGCCTGCTCATGTGAAGTGGTGAATGATTTCCTTGCTCTGTTTTGCTTGTGTGTGCAGTTTTATTTTTACCTATTAAACTGCCTTTGTCTCAGCCTTTGAGTTTTCTCACTGTTACCTTTCTCATTCCCCTCTCCATCCTGCTGGAGAGGGGAGTGATTGAGCAGCTGTGTGGGGTTCAGCCACCTACCAAAGTTAACTGGCAAGAGACCCCCGACAGAAAAGGATGAAAGATGTGTTTGAGTGGTTAGCGGTCACATTCAGATGTCAGGGTAATGGAAATAATTACCTAAAGCCTCAAACTGAGTGTTTAGGTTATCTAGGCAATGCAAAGACAGACAAATACCCACAAGGAGCATTCAGAGCAGAGAGCTGCCCAAGGGAAAATTTACATGGGTGTTTCCAAGCAGATCTGAGCTATGGTCTGTGCTAGCTTGCATTTTGTTTCCTCAGAAAACAGCGTTTGTTTCTCTGTATATTCTTTTTCAAGAAAGGAAGGAACAAGCACAATAGACAGATATATTCCCGTCAGTAAAACTTTCAAATTTCTTTTCATTCACTCAAAACAGGGAAAAGAGTGAAGTTCCCTCCCTGAATTCAACCTCATCTTCCTGCAGAGTACCTTGACATGTACACTACAGACTTGTACATTAGGACTTGGCAATACTACTGATTGAGATTGGAGGGGACTTTTGGGGTACCTATGAAACCCAACAGCTGAATCATACTAAATTTTTGGTTCTTTGTTAAAAATTAATAAATATCAAGAAGGACAGAAAACAGGAGGTTCAAATAAATCTAGAGCACTTTTTTTCCCCATTAGATTTGGAAATCAGATTTTAATTTTTTTTGGATGTGCATCTATACTAAAACATTATGTGAGGTGTTGTATTGAGCTGGACTTTAAACCACCCACATCAAAGAATTATTAGTTTCCTACTAATTCTGTTTTGCAGTATACCAATTACTTCTCTTCAAGACATAACATGGTTTAAACAAGACTTGATCCTGAACACCCCTTCCAAAAGCGCAAACCTCTGAACTCTGCCTAACACTGTCTTCCAACTCTAGCCCAGGAAGAATCATGTCTACAAATATTCCCCATGATCTCATGGCAGACTCTAATATATACTTGGTGTATCTCTGGTTTCATTCTATAACATACCAATATTGTGGGCAGTACAGTCCTTACATTGTTTCAGACACTTACAAATGAGAAAAAAAAAAAATAAATCTAAAATTAGCTATGTTTTCAGGACATGGGGAATATAACACAGAGTCAGAAGAGAAACAAGATCAAGCAGTGTTTTAACTAGTGTTAGTACAGGTAATCAGCACCACAGAGGGCACGCACACAAGCCACTGGACAACTTCTGACTTGAAATGTCTCTAGAACTTATGACCAGGGACACAAATGTAGCCATCATGTCCCGTACGAATGCAATCAATGTCACAAGTGTACATATATTTTAATTCATTTGTCTCCTATTCTCTTATGTTGACACTACATATTTATCAAGAGGATAACATGACTTCTAAATTCATACCAAAAATAATTTAAAGCTTTGCTAAATAACTAGGATAGTAACCTAATCTTACTAAAATCTTGATAATGAGACTTTCTTTATTTCATAATTCCTGTGGTGTTAACTAATGGTGTTACTGGCAAAAAAGCTTTCCATTTGAGCTAGTTAGTACTCAGTTTTACTTGAGGTCCTGAATTAATGTCTGTGAACCTTGCACACAAAGTGCTCCCCTTACAAGACCAGCCAAAATTCAATATCTTGTGGAAAGAATGAGGATATTACCAGTATTTTTCATGTTGTGAGAAGATATCTTCAAGTCAGAGAATAGAAGTTCATACCTGATACTCAAGCACTGACTTAAACAATATCATCTAAATATTAATTTGTAATGTTCTAAAAACCAGATAAATAGGAATTAAATTGCTTTTGGTAAAACCTACTGTCAAATACCTGCTTGCACTTTTTTTTCCCCCTGGGTGTAAGGGTATCGACATCACATTAAAAAAAAAAAAAAAAATAACATACCAGAAGTCCCTTACAAATTGAATCAGCAACATCTTTTTTCTTTTACATAAATTGTGAAAAAAATATTAACATAAAAAATGTATTGCATTTATGATTTAAAGCTTTAGGATGCTCAGCCAGTATGAACTGATACCACACAGTGCCACTGAAACCAATAGTTTATAGGTTGTCTTACTTCAAAAGCCAGTCCCCACTCAGGCACAGTGATTATCCTTTTCAAAGACTGCACATTACATACGTCAGATGTGAAGCTGTTCTTTCCAATTTCATGCAGAAGGTGGTGTCACATGTGACATTTTCAGGATGATAGTCCTATTTCAGGTGGAAAAAATGCCTCAAACATATGACTTCATAGCTATAGTTTTCATTCAATTGTGCAAGTGATCTGATGTGAATGAAAGTTTCTGTATTACTTACAAAGGAAGGATGTCAACAGCTTTATGTCAGATTAGGTTCTCACACCAGTTGCTTTTGTATTTTCTTATGACTCCAGCCTGACAGGAAGCAAAATTTTTAGCGTTTAGTCTCTCCAAGCAGCTATTTCTGGTCCCATCTGGAACCAAGTACTTCCTTTTTCAAATCAGCTAGCAAGTATAGAGGCTAAAAGCAGAGCAGAGCTCTTGCTGTAACCCCATGGGCAAGCAACATGGTATAACTAGGAACATACACAGAGAAAATTTCCCCACCAAAAGACGTAGCTACATCGCACTCATTGCTTACAATAAGCTGTCTGTGGGGAATGGTCCATGGCTCACACTAATTTTCGAATTGCATTTGCATGTTATCTTTAATGTTACTAGTCAACATGGATAAAAAACAATTACATATTATAGATATTGCACAATAATCAGGTCCTGGTCCTAGACAGCTTAGTTTAATAGTATAAATATAGACATGGATATCAGATGACTCAGGACTACTGCACATACAGAAGAGTATATACTTTGTCATCTCAATATCTATTTTGTACAATGGGAGGATTTGGTGGGAATGAATCTTTCTTTGTATGCTTCTATTTGAACACAGACAAAGGGTATAAGATGCTCTCTAATAGTATTTCTATTAATGACCTGAATGAGAGGAGCCAGTACTTTTATAAACTTGAAGAAGGATCCCAGGCTAAAAAGAGTTGCTTTCAACCAGCAAGTACATTAGAAGATGGTAGAAGAATTCAAAATGATGCTGAAAAACTGGCCTAAAAACCCAAGATACAATCTATTAAAGACAAGTTCCAGATTTTACTCTTTGGAAAAAATAATCAACTTTCGTGATGGTGTGTGGAGAATGACTGCAAAACGATTGTCAGTTTACAAAAATATAAAGTGAAGTGTACTGTTTATTCTAGGAAGAAAAAATAAAATAAAAACAAAAAAAAAGTAAAACCTTGGCAATCTTAAATCTCCAGTAATTAATACGAAGATGCCCATAAAAATTCCAGATATTACAGTTGTTTAAAGCTGTTTGCATTTGTGTTGTTAATTATCAGTGGGTGACAAGATACTGCTGCTCTAGATAAAATGCAATTTTTGCCAATGTTCAGGATTTAAAAGCAGCTTTAAAGCTCCCTGACTCAAATATTTAACCTCATTTATGGGTTGTGCTCTTGGAATACTAAGGCTAAGTCTCACTAAGATCATTTTAAATTACTTTTAAAATTAAGAATCAAATGTAACTACTAGTTACATACTGTGAAATATTAATTATGCATTTTAAGTGAAGGAAATAAACATATAAAGGAGGAAGGAAATCAATAAAAATAATTTAATCTGTGACATATAATAAATCCCAAAATGTATCCTTCCAGAAGGCATTTTCTAAATAAACACTTGTTTTTCAAGCCACAAAGGAACCAAAATTGAAAACGTTAGTTACCAAGTGAGAAGTGATTTACCAAAACTTTTTTTTTTTTTTTCCAGACACCTTTTAAAAATACATAAACTTTTCTAAAGGGTGAATACATTGAGAGAAAAGCAAAGTAGCCTAACACAAAAACAACAGCAAAAATTGAGATAAACAAAGAATTACACTTGCACAGACAAATTGTTTGTGACCCTCTAGGTACACATTCCTCATGTTCTTTTCATGCAGAAAGTCTCCTGTGCAAATTAAGCTCTGTGCACTACAGTACTTAAATATCATGCATACATTCAATATGCATGCAAAAAAAAGGGCCTGATCATGTTTGCTTCTCTTCACCAGACAATCTCATCAGTGTAGAATATGATAGGTCAGGAAAACCTTCCTGAAGTGCAAATATTACTTCTTCTTCAGGAAGTATTTAACCCTTTCAATCTCTCTTTACATTTTAAGTACTACAGGACTATGAACCATTTTACTATTGAAGTGATAAAGTGGGTTTTTTGTCCAGTAAGCAATGCAGATATCAGATACATATAATCTACAGAGAGACTGTTAAACTTAGAAGCATTGTAAGTGAAATCCTACTGCCCTCCAAAACACATAAAGAAAAGAAAACAAGAATACATGTAGAGTTTTATCTTATGAAAAGAAAACAAGGATAAATACATTAACCTATGGAGTTTTTGTCTCATGACCTTTCTTTAATCTGGCTAACAGTGCTATCGCACAGAACACTCAGCTGGGGGATATGGAGATGTGCGTGTAGAGACGTGAATATTTCATAAAAGAGACATTGGTAACAGTCAGGATGAAAACAGTTCAAACATTCTGCTTAGTTTTTTTCACACTCAGTGTTTTTCTTTGGCAGGGCAAGAAGACAAATAATTGCACTGAAGTTTGGACTCAAAGGACTCTTTTCCTACTCAAAGTCACTACTTTTCCAATCTTGACACCCAGAGTTCCTAGCTTTCAATTTTGTTACAAACAGCCCAGCAATGACCAACCAACAACTTACATGCTCAGTACAAAAATTTTCCCAGGACCCTGGGACACAGGCCTTCCAAAATTCCCATCAGTGTAAGAGTAAAGACCATTGACAATGGCAATCCAACTTCTTTTCTGAGTATCCAATATGTGCCTTGCAGCACTTCATTTCTTCTTCTAAGTTACAGTCTTAGTAAACACTCACACAGACACACAATTCTGCTGATGAAAATCTGGCTTGTTCTGAGTTTTCTTCATACCTCCCAGCAAATCTGCTTCCAACAAGATCACAGCCTCCTTTGGGTATATACCTGCTCCAGCATGAGATCCTCTGTGAAGGGCTGCAGGGGGACAGGCTTCCTGTTATGGTCTTTCTGCAGGCTTCAAAAGAATCTCTTCTCTGGTGTCTACAGCACCTCCTTCTTCACTGACCTTGGTGTCTGCAGGATTGTTTCTTTCACAGATTTTTCACATACAGCAGTTTTTTACCCTTCTTAAATACATTATGCCACAGGCACTACCACCATTACTTATTGGCTTGTCCTTGGCTGGTGATGGGTTCATCCTGGAATCAGCTGGCATCTACCAGCTGGCATCAGCTTGGCTCTATCAGACATAGGGAAAGCTTCTAGCAGTTTACAACAGAAGCCACTCCCACAGTAGTCTCCCTGCTGCCAAAACCTTACCACACAAACCCAACACACTAGTACACAAATATAATATACATACAAACATGACAAGAGAACATTTTTAGAAGATCCCTCTTGGTATAATCATGGGAAGATCTGACTCTCAGTGAGTTCAGAGGTTGTGTTTTCACATCCACATAAGCATTATAATTTTTCTGACACAATTCCAGTGTGTACTTGTACTGACCTTGTGTCATTAGTTGGGTCTGATTATTGTCTCTTGCTCTTTAATCCATTAGCCACTGAAACCCCTGTAACTTTCACGGGTAAAATGCATGAGCTCAGCAACATGTCTACTCAGTCTACAACATTCTAACAAAAGACTGGCACACCAGCAGGAATCAGGATGGTTCCTGTGTATGCATATATTTCTATGTATATTGTACTGTGCACTGTGCAATAACAGAGTGTATTGAGTCATATGGTCCCTTGAAGCAGAGACATGACACAGACGTACACTGCAGCCTCCCCTGCAGTGACCTTTCTTTCCTATGGACAAAGGGAAAATGGAAAACTGGTGGGAAGGGTGTGGGTTGGGAAAGGAGGGAGGGGTTGTTTTAGGGGGTTTTATACAAGTTTCTGATACTGTCTCTCACAGTATCCTCTGGGCAAAATGTCCAGCATACACATACATAGCCCAGTGGGTGAACTGGCAGAAGGGTCAGGCTCAGAAAGTTGTATTAAATTGAGTAACTTCAAGGTGGTGGTAAGACACTAGTAGGGTTTGCCAGGGCTCAGTTTTAGGGCCCGTCTTCTACCTGCTTTCATCAATGACCTGGACAAAGGAGTGGAGCACACATTAAGTGGGTTTCCCAAAAACACTAAATTAGGAGGAGCTACCAATTCCCTCAGGGTTACAGAGGTCTTACAGAGACATCTTGATGGATGTCACAGGCTGTATGAAATCTAAAAGAACGCATGCTAGATTCTGCACCTGGGATGGTGCAATCCTGGGTGTACGTATAGACTGGGGCACAGAGACCAGGGTGCAGCCATGTAGAAAGTGATCTTGCTATTTTCGTTGATGATAAATTCAATCTGAGTTAGCACTGGGTCCTAGCAATCAAAAGTGTCAACCATATCATGAGGCACATTAAATGCCTTAAGACAAAAGTAGTGATTGTATACTAGACTCAACACTATCCTGGAGTGCTGTGTGCAGTTTGGGGATTCACAATATAGAAAGTATATAATTATATTAGAATGTGTTCAAAGGAGGTTAATAAAGAATTTGAAAGAACTAGAGGCCCGAATTATGAGAAGCAGCTGAAGATACTAGTTTTGTTCAGCTTAGAGAAGAGGAGACTGTATACCACCTCCTCCAGAGAGGGAGTGGAGAAGAAGGTGCTGATTTCTTCTCTTTTATTTCTAGTGGTAGGATACAGCAGGGTGGCTGAAAGCTGTATTAGGGAAAGTTCAGACTGGATATTGGGGAAAAGTTCTTTACTGAGAGGGTTGTTAAGCAGTGGAACAAGCTCAGAAGGAGAGTTGTCATGGACCCAAGCCAGAATGATCTGGACAATTCTCTTAGATATACGGTTTAGCTTTTAGGTTGTCCTGTCTTGAGTCAGGATTGGATGAACCTTTTCGGTTCCTTCCAACTATGATTCTGTGATTCTCTGATTCCTCCTCTGCCTCTTCAGGCATTGATAAACATTTGATAAAGAAGAGTTAAGCTAACTTCCAGTCATTACTATCTGTCCTCACTCAATGTGTGGCAACACACGAGTTGGAATGGCCACTTTCCCTATGTGGGGCATTGAATAGGAGTATGGTTTAGCATTTATACATCCACACAGGACAGCAATAATTGCTGGAAACAATAAATCAAACCAAGAGTTCATGGGAAGCCATTACAAGACTGTGTTTTTAAGACACAGACACTGTATCCAAACATCACCATCTGTGCTTTTCCATTAGAGCAGACGCTTAGGAGAAGAATCAAGAATTTTAGAGTACCAACGTGCAGGTTCTACTGGCAGCAGAGAGGTGATATTGTTGTACCCCAGCCTTGACATATCAACAGGGGATGACATTTCCACATTTACAGTGTTTGGGTAAATGTATCTTGGCAGGGACAGACATATAGGGGCAATGTCCACAGAACAGAAGACTCTGCTTCTCTGGAATGGCCATATCTGTTTCATTACATTGCTTCTAGCCCTCCTTGATGATACCACTTAGCCCTTAATCAGATGACAGTGGAGAGAAAGAAGCACCATAGTTCAACAATTGTTAGCTGAAATACATACCTCTATATGACACCTAAATTATGTTAATGTGGTAAGAATTAGAACAAAAATCAATCCATGTACATAACAAGCCTCCCAGCAACCAGGCACACAGTGACAAAAATCCGTCCAGAAGAACCTGGGTCTTGACATTTAGCAACAATTCTGGATGTTTTAAAATACAAAGACACACGTGTATGCATACATATATATCTATTTATAAGTATAGAATCATAGAATCATATAACCATACAATAGCCTGAGTTGGAAGGATCCTTAAAGATCATCTAATTCCAAACCCTCTGCTGTGGGCAGGGGCAGCTTCCACTGGACCAGGTTGCTCAGAGTCCCATCCAACCTAGCCTTGAACATTTTCAGGGGTGGAGCATCCCCAACCTCTCTGGGCAACCCGTGCCAGTGTCTCACCTCCTTGCAGGAAAGAATTTCTTTCTAATATCTAATCTAAACCTACTCTCTTTCAGTTTGAAGTTTTTCCTCCTTGTCCTGTCACTATATGTTCTTGAAAAAAATCTCTCTCCACCTGTCTTGTAGGCTCCCTTCAGGTACTGGAAGGCATCAGTTAGATTACCTCAAAGCCTTTGCTTTTTCAATCTGAACAATCTCAATTATACATGTGATTTCATGACAGTAATAGTAATAAAAAAATTCCAACATTCAGTACTGAAATTTAATTAGATAAGTCACGCTTAAGACCACATCTATGCCCTATGTTCTAATCTAAAGCATTTCAGCCAGTTTGTGAACACGTACTTTGTCAAGATACAAGTAAACACAATCAAATAAGATTTAATTATTTAGATTTTTATAAAAATATTTGTTAACTGAGTTACTAGTGTTCTGTAGGGTGATGCATAGCATCTACATTTCCCACATCAGAAAAAGAAAGATCCTGTCAGTTGAAAAAGAGGATTTGGGTCAATTTAAAACATACACCTTGAACTACAAAGGATGGGAAATCCTTCTGGAAACACAGTTGTCTTTAGAAATGTTTGCAATTTGTATTTAAGTGGTGACAAGTGATGTATAGATGAAAGAGCAAAACATCCCTTCCCCACTCAGTAATACATAGGAGGATCATATATACACTCCACAAAAGATATTGTATATCCAAGCTCTTAAAGCTTGGCTTTCAAACCATCCCAGGATACAAAACCATCTTCAGAGAAGAGGAGGAAAAAAGTCACTTGTATTGTTTTATTTTTCTTCTGTGTCTAAAAATGCTTCTGTCTGTAGAACTGCAGCTGTCCACTGCTAGAAAGATTAAGAACACAGTATCCACGAAATAAAAGCATTAAATGGAATGCTTCTGACGTTGAATGCATGCTTTGCAACAGTCAAGTCTTCTATCACACACAGTGCACATACTGATAGTCACACATCCCCATCAGCAATGGATAACCCTTTTAAACAACCCGTGCTACAGCACAATCGTGGAGAAAATGATCCTATGCTTTCACAAGCACAGTAGCATTCCCACTCAGAGCTGGTTGACCTTTGCCCAGGTTCCAGTTATATGCTTTTGATTGTGTGACTTTTAAAGGCTAATTTGTCATCACAAGGAAGACCACACTTCTGACTGTAAATGTATGAGCTTAGAAATACCGCTTTGTCTATGCTTGAATCCTTTAAAGGCACTTTGTATTAAGCATTTTAGGGTTTTTGCTGTCATACATTAATTTAGTTTATTCTTCTCTATTAGAAGAATATGCTACAAGTGACATTAAGAAACTGCTAAAATAGCTCATGATTATATAAAGTCTTCCATCTGACTTTCCTATTACTCCTTGCTTTCAGTTTAAGCTGAACTATATGCATCATAGAAGATTCAAAATCATGTTTACTGACTGCAGTGAGTTTAAAATCTCATACATCATGCTGCACTAAAATTAGGCTTTGGGAATTTTGAGAAGTTTTTTTTCTGTTATCACAATCCCAGGACAATTCAGTAAGCGGCACAGTCCAACAGGCTGTATTATTGTATACAAAATGCTAGCATGCATTTTATTGCTTGTTTTGAAGAAACTTGCAATATTTGGAACACTCTCTCATGGTAATATGTGATCTCCATTAAAAATGCTGTGTTGTCATTAATATGGCACCTGTCAGATGGCCCAAGGTCATACTGTATTTTACATATGGCTGCATAAAACTGTGGCACAACTTTTCATAAGAATATGTGAAAGTAGACACAGAAATGCAGAGAAAATGCAGCCAAAGCCTTAATGAACAGTTTGCTTCAAACTATGCTAACTGGCAATATCATAATTTATCAACTCCAAGGTGCATCTAACCCCATGCAGATGGGTATCTGACTGGGTGTTTGATTTTCACAGCTACAGAAGAGGTTGTTTTGTTTCTTGCAGACTTTTCCTGATTGCCCTCTTGAAGATCTTGGTGTATTTCATTAAATATATATTCCTTAACTGGTAGTTTTCTGCTTCCTAAGGAAGTTAAATGGCCTGACACACTGAGTATGAGGTCAAAAGCCAAAACTCCCAAGAGTTGACCCTGACTTAATATGGGGTTTGGGTTTAACAGATGCTATTTTCCCTAAATGAAGGCAGTATTATTTAAGAACTATAAAGAGAGCAACAAGGGATAATTATTATTTTACTGTGTTTGAAAACACAGAAAAGCAAATCTATGCACCAAGCTAGGCATGAGTTGCTGTGACTTTTTCTGAGTTTTATTATTATTATTATGAGAGGAGACAAATTTTGCTGGACACCATGACATCAGCAGAAGAAAAACCAGTTGCTAAGGGAAGATACACGTGGGAACTGTGGGCTGAAGGCCAGGCTAAGGAAAGCTGTTTTATTTTCTAGTCAGGGTGGAGACAACCAGTAATTACAGCAGTCTGACAGAATAGCTGCTGAGGACACTATGCCTGATCCCTACCTCACTCAGCACCCATCTCCAGTTGGCAGCTGGGAGCTACCCAGGGACAGCAGGCAGACCTGTCCCAGAAGTGAGGCCAGAATGGAGCAGGAGCCAGGAGGGAGCTGGTATGAGTGGGAGGCTGCAGCTGGGTGATCCCCACTGAAGCATAGACCATCTACCACAAACGCTGTCATGGGCAGCCTGGCATCAGTCTGCCAGGAACAGCTCGAGGCAGCTTTGCCAGCTGCCTCACAGACATCTGCTCCTCACTCCCGCCAGCACCAGGAAGGTGCCAGTCTGTATGAAGAGCTGGTTTATCAGCCCAAAATCCGCAGATTGCTTTGGACGTATGTCAGGGTAAGGCCAAGCCTTAGCTCAGCCTCTTTTGGTTTGCTCCTCTCCTCTCAGCAAGCTTCTCCTGCACTCCATAAATATACTCATCCCACACCACTTGTAAGCTTCCAGGTATGATATGTGCTGTTAATACTTTGTCCAGAGTGGGAGGTGGATGTGGTGCTTAGCAACATGCTTAGGGACATGGTTTAGTGATGGACCTAGCAGTGTTAGGTTAATGGTTGGATTCAGTGACCATAGAGGTCCTTTCTAGTGGCCAGGTAGGGGTAAAATCCAGATATCAATGAGTGAATCCCCATTGAGGTGAGGTCCTCAGGCATCCACTGCACGGCCACATGGGCAGGAATTTCAGGGGCAGGGAGGATATGCTTTTAATCTCAAGTAGAGCTTTATTTGAAGTTTATGTGGCCTTCAGGTGGTTTTCAAAGATTTCACAAATTAGTGGAAACCAGAAATAGTAAAAGCAGACTTTTCTGGACACAGCTGTAACTGTTGGATCCTCTGAGCCCATTAATGACATCCTAGGGCTTAGTCTCTAGTCCTCAGGACTGATGACTTATGCTAGGCAGCTTTGTGGGAATGCTTTCTTTGTGACATTTCCAATTAAAAGCCATGAATAAAACCAATACTGGGTGTTTCTCTCCCTCCCTGCAGTGTTTACCAATCAGAAACACTCCAGCTATTTCACTGTCTGGATATGTGTTAGGAAGCCAATACAGAAAAATACCAATCAAATGCAGTGAAAAATAGCAGGAGGCTACAGTATTAACTTTAAAAGCTATTAGAAATCAATCAGTGCTTCAGCAGGGCCCGAGGGGCAGACTGATGTAATGGAAAGCAGTCTATTAAATTTAAAAGTCAATTAAACAACAAGTTCAAAGCTCCTGTCCTCCATCACAAAAAAATGAAGGCAAAAGAGACAATGGCAGCTAGTACCCTTATCTTGTCACAGGCTTCTAACCTGAGGGTTTGTCTCTAAGAATTGTGGTCCCATCGCTGGATTCAAGTAAAGAACAATTAGGCAGATGTTTGTAGGAACATACGTTCAGAAAATAATGAAGATAGCTACCATCAGATCAGGCATCCTGTTCTGGTGTTTGAGGATAGTGCTTCAGTGCTATTGGGAGATTATTTTAATAACTCATTTAAAGTGCAATGCCACTGATATGAAAAAAAACTCGACACCACAAAACAAAAACAAACAAACAAACAAACAAAAAAACCTAAAACACAACAACATCAAAACCCACCAAAAAAATACCACAAAATGTTTAACAACACCAAAGAAAAGCTTAGGGAAAAGTTACATCTCAAGTACTTATGAAGTACTATAAATATATTACTGTCTCATCAAGATCACCTCTTATTGGCAATTAAAAATGTACTAGATACATGTAAAAATGTATATGTATATATAGGCGTAATGACTTGTTCCCTAAATCTTTACACTCATGCAAAATCAAGGAGCAGCTAATGGAAACAAAATTCTTCCTCTATCCTGAATTTGTCATAAAAGTTTAATTCCAGCAGCCAGCTTAAGAAGAAAAATATTCATACAACAAGAGATTTTCATATGACTCTTAGATTTGGAAATGTCATTCAATTCAAGTCACAGAGCAGGGAAAAATACAAGAAGCGCTGCTTAGTTTTCTTAGAAATTCTAAGGCAAAAAATCCTTTATTTATGAAATTATGCCATAATTTCAAGTAAGAAACATAAATGTTGCCCTCTTATGTTTTCCTGAAATACTTTTTCCTACTCATCTTTCCTCACCTTTTCTGCCAATGGTATTACATTTGTACTTCCAGAAACAAAGTATAACATTTACACATAGTAATGCCTTGGTCTCTAAGAGGGGTTTAAATTTGCTTTAAAAAGGAGTCCAAAGCAAAATATGTAAAATCACACACTTGCTCTTTCTTGTTTGATATTCCCAATGTTGGCAAGAGTCATTACTCCAAATAGCTGATTGAGTTGAGAAGTAGAGGCAGATGTGTCAGCATTGCAGGAAAGACTGGATGTTGCCGTCAGACTAATTGGTGAGTAATCTTCTGGAGTAACGAAAGTCACCAGTTTCATCTATATGTTATAAATACACCAAATCGTGAGAACAGTGAAACAAACACATAACTGCATTTGGCCCTCTTGTGCAAGATTTTACATTTAGAACCGCCTATAGTTAGTGGAGAAGAGGGGCCTGAAGTGCCGGAGAGGCACTGCCGTGTAAATGCCAAGGGTGAGCTGGAAAAATATTTACAGCTCATTATTGCCCTCTAGTGTAAGCTGTGCAAGCATTTGCTGTACTTCCAAGTGATGAAGGGGAAAAATTTTGAAGTACAGCTCTTTATTTTAAACTAAAAGATAACGGCTCTGTCCATGGATACGGAATTTTATACAATTTCAAATTGACCTTGAGAGAATGTACTGTAGGGAAGGAGGGCGGAGGGGAGTTTGGAGAGGGAAGGGGGGGAGTTTGGAGAGGTGATGATAATACGCCATAACTTCTTGACCCTGACTTTTTGGAGAAAAAACATTCTCCTTGGAAAGCATTTTCTTCACAGAACTTCTGTCTTCTAAATTAGTGGCATTGTGTGGCGATGAATAAATTGTTTCCTGAATGTTATAAGACGAGACAAGACAGCAGAATATATTAGTTCCAGCTTGATTTAGAGAGTAAGGGAAGAGCTTTTATTTTAAAGAAAATAACTTGTTCTTTGTCATTTGTTATATATATGTTTGAGTTGTTGGGGTTTTTTTGTTTTTGTTTTGGTTTGGGTTTTTTTTTCACTTAAGAATATTTAAAAGGATTTAAAGAGTGTGCTCTACATACCAGGACATGTAAAACATTAAGATGATAAATCTGATTGAATATTTCTAAGAACAATGTTCCCAAAATGCTTTATATCCAAGGAGACCATACTGTTGTAAGTGGAATAAATTTAAATTTTAGCATATAAAAATATGTCTAAAGAAGTAATAAAATTACTAATACAATTTCCTGCACAAAATCTTATGATTACTACAACTTAAAATGAGAGACAGGGAGATTGGAAATAATTACTACATTGATGATAGGACAGAAAACAAAATTGGAAAAAGATTACATTTCCCTTGCTAAGCACTTGATTGTGGCTAATCTCCATTTGATCTTATATATAATCTATCATGTGGTTGTACAAATAAAATGAATTTCCACATTCATTTATATGAATTACTGTTTTTTTCCACCTTCAGCAATGCTCTCTGCTTTCCCTGTCAATATTAGTACTTTTTTCTGCTTGGTTCCTTCTAATTTGTGCAGAGCAGAGAGTGGGATACAGCAGTTCATTCATAGGCATTTGCAACATGGACATGCAAATTTTTTGTTTGCCGTCAGTGATCTATGTTGTCAGTAAAAACACTTAAGTGCTAGAAAGTGTGATTTACTTTACTTTTAAAGAAAGCACAGAAGAATCAAACCCTGGAAAGGCCTGTGCCTAAGCTTAAGGTGATGAAACCACAGGTAGCCATTCACAGGGAAGACCTCTAAAGTCAAATGAGTCCCTGCACCTGGTCTTCAAATATCAAGAAAGCATTGAAGTTTCACATTGCCTTCAGAGCAAAGAAATTTGGGAAATAAGCTGCTTACCTCTTTACCCTGTGCTTTTGCACTGCTACAGAATTCAAGCTTACTTTTACTTCCAAACTTACTCATCCAAATTTCCTACTTCAATGCAGTTGTCCACAGCCAATTTCTGGAATCTATTTAATCAGAATCATTTAGTCACTGTGATGATACTAAGTCTTCATTCTTTCGAATATCCTATTGTTAGCATAAATCAAGAGCAAAAGAACATTTGAAACCCTAAGGACTGCATATTGAATCTCAGACCTGTGTGATTTGATGAACTGGGTTGAAAAAAATCCCTCAAATGTTAGACTTTATCATGGGGCAACTGACAAACTCTTAGCTTAAGCACTGCTGGCATGGCATTGTCATACTGACATCAATTGCCACAGTAGATAATGTATGTGGGTTTGACAAGTTCATTCTTTCAGAGAATCTGATTTGATAATTATTATTTTACAAGGACTACCCCGTAGATGAGATTAAAAATTAAGCAGACATGCTTTGCTCTCTCATGCTCATCAGAGAGTATCCCAAAGTACATTGAAGGATCATAGTGAATAGTATATACAGATATTAATTTATTCATTACATGAATCCAGGAATAACAGTTTTATTCTGGATCTAGATCTCGTTTGCTTGTTCTCCAGCAGTGTTATAACTATATTTACAAAGCAGTTACATTACTCTGATTGCATACAACTGCACTTTTACTGTCTACATATTTCCATTGTCTATGGAAAGACAAGTTATGCTGATGCTTAATGGAACAACAGAAAGTGAAACTCAGCAGCTATATATATATATAACCATGGTTAAGGTATTTTTAGATTTGAAGTAGTTACCAGATTAAAAAAATACTGCCTCAGCTGAATTACACTGCAAAAAAAGAAATCAAAATAAATTAAAAAATCTTGCATTTGAAAGAAGCCCTAAACAATAAGGAAGGAACTTTGCCTTTTCTGAGCAACCATATACCCTGGACCTAGATTTAGATCCCAGTATTCAGAGTTACATTTTAGTAATCAAATAGAAAGACTTTATGTCAGAGCTGAGGTGAGAGGTATACTAAGTTATATTCGTAGAAAAACAAATCTTACCTGAAAAGACCTAATCTAAGCAGAATGAAGAAAAAATAAATTAAAAATAGTGTTTTTCCCAATACTCTGTCCCACAGCCTTCTTCTTGCAAGCATTGCTAGCAAGGTCTCTGCCTCCAGGAGGTGACCAATTCCAAATTGTGTCACGAGAATCTCTCCTTGGTCAGTCTAACTTTTGAGTCTCACCCATGTACTCTCTGTAAGGTATGGGCTGACAGGGCTTAAGTCATTCCAAGGAATGACAGTTTCAAGGTGGCAGTTTACAAGACATGGAAGGCAGAGTGGTAGCACTGAGAAATACCTTATGCACATACACTTTGTGATAAACTGTTGATAGAAATTTCCCAGAAAACCTGGTTTTGTCAGACTGCCTGGACTAAGTTTGCATGGCCAGGTTTTGGTAATGGGGGACTACAGGTGTGGCATGTATAAGAAGCTGCTAAAAGCATTCTCCATGTCCAGCAGAGCCAATGCCAGCCAGCTCTAGGACGAACTTGCTGCTGGCCAAGGCTGAGCCAGTCAGAAATGGGGATAATTCCTCCATGATAATGTCTTTAAGACAAAAAAAGAAAAAGGTATTTTACAGAAAAAAATTGTAGTCAGAGAAGAATAGAGTGAGAACATGTGAGAGGAAGAGCTCTGCAGACACCAAGGTCACTGAAGAAGGAGGGAGAGGTGGTGCTTCAAGCACCAGAGCTGAGGTTCCCCTGCAGTCCATGGTACAGATCATGGTGAAGCGGCTGTGCCCCTGCAGCCTGTGGAGGACCATGGGAGTGCAGAGATCCACCTACAGCCTGTGCAGGAGACCCACACTGGAGTGGGTGGGTGCTGGAGAGGGCTGTGAACCCATGGGAAACCCTTGCTGAAGCAGGCCCCTGGCAGGGACCTGCAGACCCGTGGAGTAAGGAGCAGGTTTTCTAGTAGGAGTTGTGACCCTATGGAGAGCCGGTGCTGAAGCAGGCTGTGCCTGAAGGACTGCACCCCATGGAAGAGTGATCCACATTGCAGCAGTTTGTGAAGAACTGTTGCAATGAGATGGACTCATGATAGAGAAGTTCATGGAGGACTGTCTCCCATGGGAGGGACACCACACTGGAGCAGAGGAAGGACTTCTCTCCCTGAGCAGCAGCAGAAACCACCTGTGAGCAAGTGACTGTAATCCCCTTCTTGGTTTTCTTGAGCTGCTGGGTGGAAGGAGATAAAGTCTGGGAAGGTGTTTTCAAGATTTATTTCATTTCCCATTACCCTACTCTGATTTTGTTAGTAACAAATTCAATTAATATCCCAAATCAAGTTTGTTTTGCCTGTGATGATATTCGGTGAGTGATGTCTCTCCTTGACCTTGTCTCAACCCATGAATCCTTCACTATCTTTTCTCTCCCTTGCCCACTTGCAGAGGAATATAGATATCCGTCTTCAAATAGAGATATAATCCGCAAAGATACAGTGGCTTCGGTGGGTGCCTGACATACAGCCAGGGTCAACCCACTACACTGTCCCAGGGCTGCTCCCGGGGAAATCAGGTTTCCTGTCTTTAGAGTTCAGACTTGGGTGGAATAGGGACTGGCATTGTGAAACTTGACTCGAAGCCAAAAAAAAAAAAAAAAAACAAAAAACAACAAAAACAACAAAAACCCTTTCATTTATTGCTAACCTTACGGTTTTTCACATAGCAAGAAAAATCGAAAATAGCACATTTTATTTGCTTTCTTAGTGGGGTGAGAGAAGGATTGCTCTCTGTGGTAAAACTAAATTCAGAATTTTCAAATGAGAAATTCTGGCTTTCAGCTGAGTTTACTTACAAAGTAAAATGTTGAGCAATGAAACAGCTGGAGCAGGGAACTTATTCAAAGGCAAAAAAGATACTGTTATATGACCCAAGAAGAGAATAACATTCTTATTTTTTATGAAAATAAGAAGCCAAGAAGGAAATTTTAGGGTAATTCAGATAAAAACATTGTTTATATTCAATTAAATTTCAAAGGTAAAATCCCAATGTGATTGTTTTCCATCTACTGTGTGTTTTATGCCATAGTGCCATATGCTACAGTTTGGAGTAGTCTCCCTCTGTTGTTTTTTAATTGGCTTGACCTATGGGAAAGATGGCAGGAAACCAAACTAATTATATCAATTCACCTCATGGTCTATAAAATCTGTTATGGAATGATATCTCAAAGGAAAAAATAAAAATGAAGAAATAGAAGAAAAACAATTACAATGTCTTTATATATTATGCATGTCATACATGCTGGACCTTGGTTATTGCAGTATCATCTTAAGGAATCCTATAGATTTTCTTGAAAAATTAAGCCAATTCAACAAAATAGAACTCTGTGAGGGGGGCAAAAAACCCAAACATCTCATAACATTTGTTCTCCACAGAACTCTTTTTAAAGTCATTAGCAGTACTTTCAAAATGAGCAGGCCCCAATTCAGGATAATGAGCTCACTTTCAAATAAAAATAGATTCCTTATTTTTATACCTTCTACTCAGCATATATCAGTGTTACTCACCATTTACTTTTCTTTAAATTGAAATATCATTTCTAAAATGAGAAACTTAAAGCTGATGTCAAAAAAAAAAAAAAAAAAAAAAAGTTAAGTAGATATCAGATATGTAAGAAAGTCATTCAAAGCCAAAATTACATGTCCCACATGTCAGCAAAATAAGCATCTTATTCCAACTAATGTCATATCCATTTTGCAGACTGATGTTTGAAATGATGAACAATGGAAAGCTTGTGAAACGCTATCCATGGTATACTTTATAGCTAGCATGGAGTGCATTAGATACAAATTGCTAGTGTTTTAGTTACTATTTACATTGAAATGATAAAGTCTAGTTTGCTTTTGACCACCTGAAAGGTAACAGTGCATTGTAGTTTCCTACTCTTTGTTAGACCCCTATCCCTCCCTCTCTTCATTGACATTGGAAAAAGTTGGGATTGACTTAACCATCAGTGACATCAGATTGGTGAAATAAGCACCACTTTAAAATCCTAAAGATTAAATCCTTGGACTAGATTCCTGAGAGATTTAATCCATGTTTTTCAACAAATAGCATACATAAATATTTGCTTATTTGTCACCTCCCATCTATGTACTGGTTTACAAGTAAGAATGTGCACCCTCAATATGCATTCAGATACATGCCTAGTTTCCAACAGACTTTTAGAATACATTTCTATTGGTGTCTTGGTTTTGTAGATAAGAGAATAGCCTGCAACAAGCCCACTTAAACAAAATAGTTCACAGAATAAATATAGAGGCTTAATGAAACAACTGGGAAAGAAATAATTAACTGTCTCCACTAAACAGTTCAACTTAAATATGGAAAAGCCCTTGGATATCTGTTTAATTTTGACAACAGAAATAAGCACTGCTTAAATAGTCAAAGAAAAGTCAAAAGAGTCTCAGCTATGTAAAAGGATGTCAACAACAATGTTGTGCAGAAAATCTGTTGCTGTCTTCCATGTAGTTTTCCTGAAGTCCTAGCCTTTTCATTTTTAGAAATGCAGTACATTGACAAATTTCAGCACTTCACAGGATTTGATACTTAGAGCCCAGTCTCAAACTGAGCTCATATGTTTATTTGGCTAATTTAGTTTTAAACTCATTTTCAAATTTTCATTCCAATACACTGCTCTGATACACTGTACAGAGCTCTGATACACTATTCTGATTAATCTTATCATGAGTTATGATGTCACTGTGTTAGACCAGTCCTCATTTAAAGTTATATATGCCAGGGGTTTGCCACAGATGATCTCTGATAACTGGACAGAGATGATTATGCAAATTAGTTATAAAATGGTCTTTTACTGTTACACTTCTGTAGTGGCAAAAGTTTAACAAAAATTGCCAGTACCAATGAATCATAACAGCCTTCTATCTACTTTTTCTATTTAGGCAGTAGTTTACTCCAAAAGCAATTACAGAAAATGGGCCTATCTGAAGGAGAAAAAAAAAAAAAAATTGAGTAAACAGCTGCATTCTCTGCAAAATATTTCTCCTACTCTTCACTCTGTGAGAACACCTAATATCTGCTCTGGAGAGATAGCCTACACTCTCTGTAGAAAATATCTGTAAGGTGCTCATCTGAGACATAATTTTTGTCTGAAAACAGGAGAGCATTCTGCAGTGTCCTTTGCGCACCCTGCATAGCAAACCATTCTTACAGATGAGACTTCTTCACACCCCACCTCTCCAAAAGAAAATACTGGCCCTTTATTTGGCGATATTCACTATTTTAATTTGAAAATATTAGAATCCAAGAGTTTTTGTGACTTTTTAAAAACTCAGACCATCTATAACTGACTGGGGCTTAAATCAAGGTCTCTTTGTTTTTTTGTGTCTCATCTAGAATTATTATCATCCTATGGCAAGATCACAGCAAACTGCTGCTAAAGACCTTTATGATACCACAGACCTGACACTGGTAGAGCAACAAACAGCAAACTTCTAAAGAACAACTTGTTTCCATTTAAGGACTTTCAGCAATTCAGCATGCTCTAGTAATTCAATCACAAGTTGTTACGTTATGTGCAAGAGTCCCTGGGTGATATGGTGTAGTTTGGGTTATGAAGCAGTTCAGCCAGGATGATCATAATTGTTCCCTGCAGCTTTTAGATGTATTAACAACAACAACAAAAAGTAAAGGAACAGCTGAAACTGCCATATGTAGAGGATGCTGTATTGTTCCTAAATCTTGTCTTTCATTTTGTTTTCTTTAAGTGCTGTTCTTGAACTGAGATTAAAACTTCTTTGACAGAGCTGATATGATCTAGCCAATTAATCAGTGTTCTTTTCCTAAAAACAAACAAACAAACAAACAAAAATAATATAAAATCATAGAAATCCCATAATTTTTAAGGTGAATGAGATGAAACAGAAAATAGTCTGAACTTGAATGGAAATTAAGATTTTTTATTTTTATTTACAATACAAAGCCTCCTGCCGTTCATACATAACAGCTCTTTAAATAACCACTGAAACTTGCCAAAGTATTAAGGTCTCTGAGGTCAGTGTACATACAACAACATGGTAGAATTGCTGTTCTGCAATGCAAAAAGCAGAAGGGAAATGCATTATTTTTGGGGAATTGAAATCTTCAAAATAACTTGCTAAATTTTGATTTCCAATATGAAATTATCCTTTCCTCTGAATTCTTAAAATAATTCACGAGCCTAAGATTTTTCTACTACAAGTGAATGCTGAGTGCAAAATCAAGCATTGCAATAGTAACATAAGAAAACTCAGGATATATCTCAGGAAAAAAGAATTGCATAAATGAACATCTGGTAAAGCACTTTTGGTGTTTCCAGCAATGTAGTACAATGCTCACTTTTTTAGCTAAAATTCTGAGGGGGAAAAGAAAAAAAAAATACGGAAAATTCACCTGGAGGAGTTTCCATGTGGGAAAGGTTATGCGTGTCCTGTAACTAGTCAGTCCCAGAGAGGTTGTGAAATGTCCATTCTTGGAGATACAAAACCTCAGCTGAACAGTCTCTGGGTAATTTGTCCCAACACTGAAATTATTTCTGATTTGAGTACAATTTGTACGAGCCCATGAATTACTTTCAACCTAAATTAATCTACAGTTGTAAACATGTGGAAATGACCAGTGACCGGAATCAATCATAAAATCATCCTTCATGACTTTTTCTGATATTCCATACATTCTACTTAGGTCTCATGAGATTGTATGTGTAGTCCAAGACTCTCACCAAGGTGGTTTCCTCTTCTTTGTGTCTTCAGAGATGCACACACATAATATCAGGACTTGGAGGCATAAACACTTGCCTACAAGCTTGTTGCTTATCCCTTCCACATCACAACAAATCAGGGGGTCACTCATAAAATGAGCAAGTAGGGTAAAGTTTCCCAACGCAGTTTATCATACAATGGTCCAGCTTGTACCATTACACATTTCTCACCTCCTCTTGATGAGGACACACCTTCCAACTTCTCCCAAAGATGGAGAGATTTGAAATCTTGTACTATGCAGCAATCTCAGTTTTACCACCCACAGGCAATTGGTGTCACCAGTGAGCGGCCATGCAATCTCTGACTGGCACCTCCCCCCTCCTTCTTCACCGACCTTGATGTCTGCAGAGCTGTTTCTTTCACATTTTCTCACTTTTTTCTCACAGTTGCTGTGGTTTTTACCCCTTCTTGAATGTTATCACAGAGGTGCCATCAGCACTGTTTATGGATTCAGTTTTAGTTAGCAGTGGATCTGTTTTGAACCCAGCTGCAGCTGCTGTGACTTCTCACGGAAGCCAGATCTGCAGCCTCCACTACATCCCGCACCATTACCAAAACATTGCAACACAAACCTGCCAAGCAGAAACCTAAGCTAAGAAATGGCTTTCCCAAAGTCACAAACTACATCATTGGCTGAGGAACAAAAGAAAACTAAATAAAAAAATAAAATTAAAAAAAAATAAGCAGTTTTCCAAAATGCTAGTCTATCACTACACAATCTCTTCCTAACTTGATTTTGCATTGCTGCATTAAGGATAACAGAGTATGAATGTTTTCATTAGGTTTGTTCATGTCAGAGACACAGTGCAACATAGTTTCTTGCTTCCCTAATGCTAAGTCTAAATGGAAAGAAAACCATAGTCAAATAAGTAATAAGAATTTGATTTCTCCATAACCTCCTAGAATAATTTAAAAGACTGATTTTCTCTGCTTTTTTTTTTTTTTTGGGGGGGGGAGCGTTGTTTTTTTTTTTTTTGTTTTGTTTGGTTGGTTGGTTGGTTTGGTTTTTTTGTTTTGTTTTGTTTTTGGTTTTGTTTTGTTTTTTTTTATTTTTGCTGGAGACCTCTCCAGCTCTGTACCTTCAAGTTGCCTTTTACAAAACAAAACTTTGATTTATAGATGTATAGAATTGGAGATCTCTAGCCCACTTGCACAACTGCATTGAAAAACAATTTTATATCAGAGGGAAAAGGGGTTTATTTTGGGGGAAAAAAGAATAATTAACGTCCAGCATGTATGCATTAATGGACATTTGCAAATGCAAACACTAAAAACTGAAATTAAAGTAATATCAGAAAGGAATATCTTATCCTAGCGGATAGTAACGGTTGCTTGTAGTGAGAAGAGAAATATAAAATATTGGATAAGTAGGGAGATAACACTGTGCAGAAGATCCACTGTATTTGCACTGAATCATATTTTCTATTTCTGCTTTCATCCAATGATGTGTATACTACAAGATAGTTGCTACTGAAATTTGATGTTCCAGTGAGTATGAGCAAACATAGAATGTGATCTGGAGCATCATTTGTATTGGCAAAATTCTCAGCTGGAGTCCCACAGAACTACAAGATATTAAATAGATTTATTGCCTATCAGTTTTATACCAGAGGGAGAATATCTGCTTCTCACAGTGAAGAGATGCATTATAAAAAAAGTAACTGTGATACTCAGAAATCATCATTCAGCCAAGCCAAAAGAAATGATAAATTCCTTCCTGGCTGATTTTTTATCTGGCTGCACCTGACAGCAAAAGTTTTCACAGGTAGATATATCCACAGATTTTAAAAGGAGATTAAACAACATTTCCTGGTATCAGTTTAACCCTCTTCGTCCCCTCTTCCCCATTTTTCCAAGTTGTTGGCTGAAACAGAGAAAACCCTTTATCAGCTTTTCTTGTCTCTATAGATATCTCAAAAGATAAGTCATGTAAAACATAGAATATAAATTTCAATTACCATTTTACACCTTCAGCAAAATAAAGGTGGACACTGCCTCTGCTAGAATTTTCTGCCACTTTCTGGAGATTCATAGCCTTCAATAAAATTTAAAGGACTAAAAGGAGTCTGATGTCCTACAGCATGTGGAAGTTATGATTCTACATTATACTTCCATGAGTAGCAGAGACTAAGGGAACTCTGTGCTAACATAAAATCCAAGCTCAAAAAGTAGATTTCTTGATTTTATGGGCGAAATATAAAGTATATTCTCTATTAAACAAACATTTACTACATAGTAAAGGTATTATATTATGTCATAATAAAACATTCCATAATTCTACACACTTTTGTTTTGCCAGGGTCTATAAATTACAAATTATAGGAGATGGAAGCACACCAATAGCTGCTATAAACATCTTTTAAGTTCCATAGATTACATAGGAAAGCCACAGATCAGCAGTAAATCTGAAGCAGTAGTCTCATCCTCTTATCATAAAGCTGGTGTAAAACTCTTATTCTTACTCAAAAGTTTTATACTTTTTGTATCAGTGCAAAAAACTAAAGAGCAGCAGACTAGCAGGCATTACTTTATTATTCTGAACATGTAGAGTATATATTTTTCCATTCTGTACTCCATGATACGTGGTGGGTTTTTTTGCATGTGTGTTTCTTGGCTGCGCATCTCTCTTCTTTATCTTTTTTTTTTTCTTTTTGTATACAGCCGTTTACCTTTTCCTAATGGATTTTAGAGTCGGATGTGCAGTACATTTCTCAATACAAATTCATTTGCCAATATTGAAATTCACATCCTTTGCCTTTCCTGAAATGTGTTTCTTCTGAGAGCTGAAATTCATTTTTACTGTGAGTACAAGGCTGCTGTTTGTAAGGGATTGTTGCCCCTTCTCATGGGAACTATTGTCTCTGACAGTGAGCATTAGGCTTTGAGCAATTTTACTATGGGTTCCAGTGAAACTGTGCTCCAGTTCTTACTCTGAAGTCCTCAGGGTAGAAAAATGCACAGGCACTTAGGTCTTCATACAACAGATAAAATATCTTGTAAATAATGAAAAGAAACTGTACTGTTCTAGTAAATATATGTAGCCAGAGATCACATCCAAATTAAACCACAACATATTTCACATGAAGAAAAACAGGGAAGAAACTAGATTTGATATGGGCTGACTCATTGTTAATATCTATGAGGACTGACCCTGAAGCTGAAGGGCAAATCTAGTACTCATTGTGCATGTGTGATACATTAAACATTAAGGAAACAAAAATGTATATTTATGTATCTAGATTCAAGCCTTTCCTTCCTTCTCTCATGTTTTCCTTTTGAATTGAATATGTTAATTTATTTTCACTGAGAATTTGATACGTGTGAGGTAAATAAATATAATTATTTACCCTGCCAGGAGAAGGTCCTCCTATAATCAGAAGGAATAAAACTAAATTGCCATGTTTAGACACATTTAAACCTATGTTCTAGTCTAATTTTCCTCCACATTTCTCCTTTCATTATTTTTTCTTTAACCAGTTCTTTTGGTAAATATTCAACAGCTGAGTTCATCTGGAACTATGTTACAGGGTAGGGACATAGGGGATGCTAGGGCCTCAATCTTGCAAATCATTTTGTGCAGACAAAAAAAAATAGGTTTAAAGATTAACACTCTTATTTAGAGTCAAATAAGAGGCCCCAAAAGACAAAATTTGTCCTGTATATTTAAAAAAGTAGGTATCCAGGTTCACTGAATTTATATGAGCCTAACAAAGGAATTTCAGTTTACAAGAAAAAATTTGAAGGCATCAAAAGTCTTGGGTAGAGCAGAAGGGCTTAGAGTTGTTGTTGCCTAGCTTTGGACAATACAGATGAGTAAACCAGACTTTGAAACAAGATGTGCTCAGGACCCTGAGGCTGGTTGTCCCAAAAGAGCAGTATCCATGATCTGAAGCTCCCTGGACCTCTGAGGCAGAGTGGCCACACTCAAAACATCCATGCAAATGCTCCCCAGATCGTACTGAGTTTCCAGGCAGCACTTGGAAATTAGTGGCACACTGACAAATTCCCAGGCCAGAGCTGTAGCAGGGATTCTTTACAGAATCACAGAATATTCTGAGTTGGAAGAGGATCTTCAAGTCCAACTTTTCAGTGAATGACCCCTCCAGGAATTGAACCCACAACCTTGGCATTAGCACCAGACTCTAATCAACTGAGCTAATATCCTTGCCCAGCAAGGATGAGCAATTGCCAGTCTTCTGCTCTGGCTCTGTTCATGTCAGTAATTTCAGCCTGGCTACAAAGTTTATGTACTTTGGTTGCAGCTTTTGTGAATGGCTGAAGCACCCATTCCTGCCAGCTGAGCCACTTGAGACCTTCTTCACTCATCAGCACAACTGAGTTCCATAAACCATGACTTTGCCATCTGTATATGGTAAGTTCAGTTATGAGAGGTTTTTAAAAGAAAAATTCATGACTTGGGGTGAATGTTGCTTCATTTGAAATCCTTCATCAGGCAGCCTGAGGATAGAAGAACTGCTTTGATAGGGAACATGGATGTGCATGTGTGTGTAGGGGGAGAAAAAGATAATGAGCGCTCCCTTTAGTTTCAAGATGCCAGCTTTCAAACACCTGTAGAAACTGCACGTCTACATTTCCAGAGGGACTTCACACATTCCTGCCAAATCATCTGCAAAGCAAAGGACATGTATACTGCTCAGCAGATCAAGACAGGTGGAAGTATTCAATTGGAAAGGATAGCCTAGGATTCCCATCCCTCTGGAGATGCTGTTCTAAATATGTAAACTGTCCTGGAGCAAAATTACAATAAGTGATCTCCTGAAAGCAAGCCATTGGTACTTCTTTACCCTTCTCCTCTGTCAGCATCTGGCCCAAAGAAACCTTTGTGCTTTTGTAAAAAGAAAAAAAATTAAAAGCCTGATCCCAGAAAGGCCTCTTTGCAGTCTGACAGTTAAGGCTGTGAGAGGACTGAAGTGAGGTTAGATCCTAGCCACACCCTTAATGCTGAATGGTGAGTCATGGCTTTCTGGCAGGGCTCAATAAGACACCTCCATCCTGGAGGAGGATGTATTTCAATATATATGTCTAAAAACTCACACCCAGCATGCAAAATGGTGCAGACTCGTACATATGCACCACCATGTGCCTTAATCTGCTGTGCTGTCCTTATTCAATACACTGTTTAGGAGTCAATACTCATCTCTGGGATATAGTATCCATTTCTAGACTGTGGACTTCAGCTGAATGTCGTACATCTGAAAGTTAATAGTAACATTTGATACTGCAGTAGACAAGTTATTTTTATATTCTGACAATTTACATTTCTGACTTGCCCTAGAAAGTCTCATTGGAAACCTGGTCATAAATCCAGATGGGATTTACATGATGGGACAGAATACACGTCCTTCAAGTCTCAGGTCAGGAGCTTGCCACTGAAATTCCAAGAACTTGGGCATATGAGAGCTCAGAGTAATGAGCTTGCTCTCCTTACTTCTCTGACAGCTTTCAGTTAAGCAAACTAGTTAAAAATTAAAGACAAAGTGTCTCACATGCAGATTTAGCAAATTAGCATTCCATAGGCATAAAAAAACTTAAAAAGACAATTTTATTTTTTTTTAAAGTGGGTCAATGTAAGAAAAATTTTAAGCTGAAGAGAATCAGGAATTTGTATCCTTTTTCCATCTTCACTAGGAAAATAGCCATTTCAAGTACTGTGGACAGATGAGAACTTTCATGGCAATGTGAGTGAAAAAAAAAAAAAATACAAAAACACAAAAACCAAAGCTCAGTGTTGAAATATTAGCATCATACATGGAAAATCTATCAAAGAATTCATGCCTCACTCTGTTTTTTGTCCTATTCATGTCAGCTGAACATCAAATTTTCTCATTTGGGACTGAAAGTTTTTTTGGTATTATGATGACATTGTAATTCTTGATTTACATTCATGGAACTAGTTCCTGGAGAATTTTCAAACAGCAAAACGTCTCAACGGCACATAATTCCAAGCTGTAGTTTCAGCAGACAACAAAAATAGCTCTCACTGGATAGTGTGTGATAGACACCAGTCAGCGCACTCCCTGCCAAAACATTCACTGCCATTAGAGTACATTCAGGGTGGAAGAAGGCCAGTGAACAGCCTGTATATAATGCAACATGCAAGGTAATAGAAAGATATAATATTCTGCTTCCTTTCACTGCATACTGGCTGCAGGCTCTAATGCTGTCCTTTGTCTAGCAGCAGCAATGATCTGTGTATAAAGTGGTGGTCTGCATTCTAGAGAGGCAAGTTTCTTCCAGTATCCAGAGTGTTTCTGCACAGTTTTTACAATGCTCTCATGTTCTTGAGCTGGTGTACCTGGTGTATTAGTATGCATATTTATTAGAGTAGTTTCTCAAATTGTCAGAACTGTCCTCCCTTAAGTGCAGAAAATGTGGCTTGTACAGCATGCCAGAGTATTTTTCTTTTCCACACTAACAGGTGGGATTTATGTTTGCACTCTGTTTTTCCTCTTTTCAAATACAGGTTGAGGATTCTTCACCTGTCTCAAGGGTGAGGCCCTGGTCTGCCCAAACTCCCTGACTAGAGCTCCATCTGTTTTCCAGCTCTGTGGAAGACAAGACAACCAGCAGAGCTGATACTGGCTGATTAAAGAGTCAGAAAATTGATTCTCCAGGACAGAATGTTACCTGTTCACTTGGAGTGTATAACACACAACACAGAGCGTCAAAGCAACCAAATGTTAAAATGCACATTTCCTCTAAGAACACAATAATCATTCCTTGCAATAAATGCGAGGTTCTCTCATCACAGCCAGGCTAAGAGTAACAGGTTGATGTAGTTATAGTAGTTACCCTACTGCAAAATAATCTATCTGAATTTCAGGCTTTTCTTCTGTAATTTAGTCCTATTAATTAGTCTGGCATGCCTAATTTAATATTATCTGTAATTCTGCATATTTAGCATGGAAAGACTATGCACTAAAAGACCACCTGCAGAGCTGTCAAGTAGAAAGTACTCCTACAATAACTCCTCCACTTTGTCTTAAATACTTTCCAAGTGATTCCATCTTTAACTGCTCCTACTTTCCTCTTAGACTTGTTTTAACTGTGTATTTCTAATAGGTTATTTTTACCCAGGTAATTAGTTAGATCTATGACATTTATTAAAATACCACAAAGAATTTCCTTACTCATCACACACAATAATTTTTTTGATACTCATTATGAAATTATGTCTCATAATTTCACTTTCACCCACACTGCCTGCAGCTACCTTGTGCTAGTATATGCCAACAAGAACCGGGCCTTCCCATCTCCTTCAGCTGTTTTTCCTGACTCTGCCCACCCACCCACACTGTTTATATGTGCTCCCTAAGGAGCACCACATGCCATGAGAGTAATCTAGGTGAAGCTTTCTTTTCCCTTGTTCTCCCCACAGTTTTAGTTCCAGAGTGATTCCTCAGTGGCTTTTCCTCTGTTGGCAGCAGGGGACTGTTGTGACTGAGGCTGCTTTTTTAGTAGGAATGCTGGTTTCTACAAGTTAGACATAAACAATACCCTTAGATTATCGTAATAAAAATTACCCAAAGCAGCACTATCACAACACCCTTAGCTCATCAAGATAACAGTGTAGAAAAGATAAAGAAGTGAAAAGTGAAGAGTAGACAGTTGCTGCCCTGAATATTTATGAATAAAAATCAGGAACAGAAGATTTTATTAATTTCTGAAAAAATTGAATATTACTTGAAAAATCCTTTTAACACCAAAATAGTCTGTTTAATTTTCATTTGCACATTTCTCCTTTTGTGCACTATTATCTGGTATATTTGGGTAAAATCTTTCAGACAAAGAAAGAATTTTTAAAAATCTGGTTTTTTTTCTCATGCCAAATAGCAAAGTAAATTGATTTCATCAGGGTTGGAGTAGAATATATTTCAACTTCGTGCTTTATACGTACATTGACTATAAAGACTATTGTGCTTTCAGGGTCATTTGAAAACAAGTGATAGCAAAGATAAAATTTATGAGGGCTTTAAAACACATCATGTCCCATGAGCTGCAGTAAAGAGTCAATAATTAATGGACAGTCTCAAACATATACACACAACTAAGTAATCTCTGTGAAATTCCTAGCCAGCAAAGGTGCAGGATTTAGGAAGCACACTGCTTTTTCTCATTCTACAAGCAGAGACATGGATTTATACTAACTGCACATATTAACTTTTCCATACAATGGATTTCAATTTCAAGTAGGAGAGCTTCATCCACTTTTTATCCATTCTTCAACAAAGGGGAATGGGGGAAAGAAATCACTGAAGCTAAACCAGGAGGCACCCAAAATATTTTAAAATGCAGAAGCAGAATGAAGTTGCACACTTAGCCTATTTATAGCCATATACAACGGGTAGTGTCCATACAATTATAATTACTTCATTAGGAAGACAATGCAATGCAGATTTGTTTGATTTCTGCTATATAGTTACCCTGTACTGTATTTGTGTTGCAAAAGAAGGATGAAACTTCAGTGCTTCCTACAGCACAGGTGGTGACTGACATTACAATCCCACTTGCACATCACAGCCTGCTCTGCAGAGCATGGAGACTATGAGATTATGATGTAATAGAGTCATCCTGGCTGCACAGTTCTTGGATTTTATGGTTCTTTCCAGATGTTTAGTTCCAATCTGCATCTCTCTTTAGTCTCAATGGCTTTAAAGAACATATATGAATATTTATTTATTTTAGTGATTTCAAGCAAATGTATAAAGGGGAGTGGAATAGTTCCAAGAAACTAGGAGAAATATGGTATATTGTGTACTGTATCTAGAGACCGGGTTTTCACTGATAAGATCTTCTCTGTAGCATTTTCTTCCTTCTTTCCAGTGGTGGAGTTTGCTCTAGGACTGAGCAGCCTTGACGGCTTGGTGCTTCAGTGGCTTGACATCACTTAGACAAAACAGAAGTCATCAGTAGTTTCCATTAAGAAGGAAAAAATGATGGATTTATTTTTTTTCTCTCTAACAGTGTTTTATCTTGGGAAAAATTTTGTTTATTTTTTATTTGTTTTTTTTTCTTCTCTTTTAATTTTAAATCTCTTTGAATTGTTCCTGAATTATTGTCTTCTTTCCTAACTGCCTCCCACAATAGTAAAGTGGAGCAAAAAAATAAAACAAAATGGAGTGTTAGAAAAGGGGAAAGAGAAAGAGAAAAATTAAAACCAAATTTGGAATCATATAATTGAAAAATAGAAACATATAATATTTCCACATATGCTTTTCAAGAATCTGAAGTTTGTTTGGTTTTCCCTGATCCAAAAAAAAGATAAACATGAGCTCTGTTCAATCAACTTATACTGTCCCCTTTCTGTTGTGTCACATAGAGTTGGCCATATTTGGGGCATAATGAGAGAATATACTTCAAGTTTCTTATTCAGGGAACTGAAGGAATGCAGATTCTGGAAATCTCTTAGACACCCACAAGAAGTTGGTCTGAAATCTGAGTATTCCTCACCCACTGTAGAAAAATTTGGAAACACCCTGGAAATCATTTTGATACAAGTCTAGTGTGTGTTGCTGAAAATTAGGACATTTAAGAGGTTTATTTCTTTCTTATGTAATCATAAGGAGTAAGCTTATTGCTATTTCAATAAGAATTCATTACTCATCATTAGAAAAAAAAAAAGTTTGAAGGTCAAAAGTAATGCAAAATAAATTAACAACACTGTAGACTCTCGTATTCAGTTCAAATGGAGTCCAACTAACTGTGGGTAGCTTAATAGTTTGTTGTCTGTATACAGCAAACATTTTAAACACATCTCTGCTTTCTACATATGTGATGCCAGAATAAATCTAGCATCCAGTGATAAATTAACACTGGCTTTAGCATCATCACCTGGAAAGTCACACACAGTAGGAGGAAATGAAGCTATGTTCTCCTGCTAGACTTCTAAGCAAATTGTCAATCTCCCTTATCCATGCCTGTAAACATTTTCTTTTTATTGAAGTCACTCTCCAGAGAAGTTCTACAGACATTGTGTGGTCTTTGGCACAGACCATGCAACACCTGCTGTAACCAAACCTACAGCTTGCCTGGTGGCCTCCAGAACACCAGGTACATTCCCTATGTGCACCAACAGCTGCTCTCAGAGGTTGCATTCCTTGCTATGGTTGCACTAAATTAGCAATATTTTGATCTCCTATAGGTGAAATAAAAAGAGAGCATGTATTCATTGTGTCTCTTTCACCTGTGGGATATAGCAGGGTACCAGCAATTTTCTGTAGGATTTTCCTAAGGCATAGTGTCTGTGGGGTTGTCTGGTCTAGTATTTTTCTTGACAGCAGCAATGGGCTGGATGGGGAGATTGAGTAGGTTAGATGCAATCCTGAGACTGTCGTTTTGACCTTATGAGTTAATGCTACACTGTGAAGAGGTTGGACTCAGGGTCTATAATTGTATTTTCTGCTTATGAAGTCTCCAAGAGCACCTTGGAGATCATAAACTTTTCCTATCTGTGGTATATTTGGGGTTTTTCAAATTCTCATAGGGAATCAGTTTATCTATGTCTGTATTAATAAAGCCTGAAATACACAGAGAAAACATTTTGAACACTTAGCCATGAAACTCTGCTGATACAAGACAGTGCATACAGTGAAAGCAGAGTTCAGTATTTCACAACTTCTTACAGATTTTTTTTTTAATATACGAAGAGGGCATGTATGGAATTCCTTGGCCACAGGGGGTTCATGCGCTAACTGGCTACAGACAGTTCTCACACCTGTTTTTAAATAGTGCCTTTGCAAATACAAGCACAGTTCGAATTGCTTTGGCACCAGAACAGCAAGCAGAAATGAACGGACAAGCATGGTAATGACTCACGCTCTTTCACATAAGGTTCCTATTCCAGAATTCCCAGCAGATAAAAATCAGACTATCTCCTTCCTTTCCTCAGACACTATTACAAACTAAATTAGCAATGCCAACACATTGCAAGGTGAGAGGGAGTAAGTTTTTACTCAGTATGGATCAAAAATAGATTATCATTGCATTGATGAAGGAATAGAGAGCATTGGGTGTGAGCACCTACCAGAAACTGTTCTGAGCTGACTGAATTTTCCTGTAGTGGAAAATTTTGCAACCACAAGCCATCTCCTTTCTAGCTTTTTTTGGATGTACTTCCCATAACGGTCAGTGCAGATCGGCCTTTACCTGACATTCCCAAGTATTCTATTCCATACATATTCCATGTTCAGGGAATGAAGAGATTGGGACTTCAGGCATCTCATATCAGTGTTGCCTAGTTGCACTGATACTGGTTTCATATTGAGACATTATCTGTTTGCTTGGTAATCATGATTGCACTCTGTAGATTTGCCAAGCCCATTGCTAACAATATATTCTAGAAATTATTCCATTCCTCTGTAGAAATGTCTATGCAGCATTATACAGCCTCTTACTACCCAGCAAATAGGCTCAAAACACAATCTGTAAGTCAGGGTTGTAAGGAGATTTATGGAAGAGATCACCTAATGTAAAAAAAAAAAACTCAAAAAAACAACTCTGAAAAACATGCCATGGACTACACACATATAGGGACAATTCTGAAAAGACACAAGAAAATAATGCCAAGTGCCATGCAAAATATTCTAGTAATCATGAACTTTTATGGAAAGACCATATATAGCATTGTAGGTACTTACATTCTTTTTAAAGTAGCTACCTTTTTAAGAAGTTTTGATAAAAGTTTTTACCAATGGAATCTGAAGAGAGGGTCCAGAGATTCCCACTTTAGCATATTAAACAGGGAGACTCCAGAGGCAGCCATCCAGATATTTTTCAGAGAAACTTCATGTGCAGCAGTGTACTGATGAGACAAAACCAGTGCTAATGCATCTGTGATACCAGCTTCAGCCTGCAGGGGCTCTCAGTGGTTTCATCTCAGTACTCTGGGTTTATCCTCTTTCAAGTATTGCAGCATAAAAGTGGTATAATTTAGCTCAAGCAAAATAAAATTATCAGCTTTCTTGCCTGTCATCAACAGCTTAATACAGAATTTAATTTGCTGAAGCAAATGTTAGAGGGATTTTGTTTTGATGCCTGTTTTGTTTTGTTTTGTTTTGTTTTCTCCAGAGTAGCTTCACAGACTGGGATATCATTGATTTGCAGCTCTAGCCAGGAACAGAATCTGTTAAGATCAGAGTTGCTATAATATTATTAGTTTCAGTTGTGTGAAGTTGGCATGGGATTTACTTTTCTGTAAAGCAACACTAATTATCTCTTGTTATCAAGAGTTTTAAAAGTATTTTCAAATATGGTGCTAAATAATTATGTATGTCAACAGTCCTACAGCTGATAACAAAAGAATTTAAAATGTCTATCTTCTATCCGTCCATTTTGCTTACTGAAAAAGAGCTGTGTAATACTCAACTCATAATTTGATAAACACAACACAGAGGAAAGGGAGGCAACAGATGTTTTATTTCAACATGAGAAGCATTTTTTCCTCCCCCATTATGTTATTAGTATAGATTCAAAGGCAGAAAGATGGTAATTATGGCCTGGAAAATTAAATTCTTCTCCAGGGACCCTTTTCAAACTGATTTGCTCAATCAGAGCTCTCTCCTGGTACCTGATCATGTCTATGGTGCTTTAGAGTGCCTAATCAAGAGATGATTACAGACGATGACATTAAAGAAGTTCAGGTTTAGTGCCATCATGGTGGCAAATCAATAATGTGATTGTCCAACTCAGTACTCAGGATCTGTGTATAAATTTTGTTATTTACTAACTCTTCATGCCTTGCTATGAAAACAAAATTGATGTGCTCTTACAGTGTAGAAATGCTTATTCTAAGAATATTTTATCTGGCATAAGCATTAATGACTACAAGACTATTCTTTCAGTCTACTTTTGGTTTTATTATGCTTACAAGTGTTTTTATACTTCCAGTGATTCGTCATTTTATCCATGTTTCATAGGTTTCAGACCCAAAATAAAAACTGTCTTTGGTCTTGTGCATATCCAGATCTCTAGTAAAAGATGATTTCACAATACTTAGACTGCTCTGATATTGATTTTCTAAAGACAGTCTGATCAAGGAAATTCAAATTCCTAAAGTTATTAAAAAATTCAAACTAAAATACCTCCAAGCAAACAAGAAGTTTATTGTGAAATAGCAACAGGCACCCCTTCTTCCACCATGAGAATAAATCAGTTTGTTTCTCCTGTTTCAAAACTGTTCAGGTCACATCTTGGTTCATAAATAACTTTACCTTGGGAATCAAAAGATATCTAATAGATCTGATTTCCTTTTCTATGTATTAGAGATTCCACTTCAATTAAAGAGTAGTAGAACCCAAGAATTCTTTAAAAGTCCACTTAGATAGAAGGAACTAATAACACCTCACACTGATTAACTGATAAAGACTCAGTCATCCAACTTTATTTACTTTGCTTCACTGTACATTTTTAGTTTAGAAGTGAGTTTAATCTTTTTATAACGTCCTTCAGGATTTATATTCAAATAGACAGTTTTGCATTTACATTGATGAGTGGCTACATTCTGGTCATAGTCACTACGTCATCAGTATAAGTCCAAGGATATTTGTGTTTTGGCCAGAGTAACTGAAACCTGGATCTGGCAGAAGATTTACCAAATTTTGATTTAGATGGTTTGATTTCTTTTCTGCAGGGTTTCAGCAAAAAGTGAGGTAATACTGTGATTGTGTAACAAAATGTCTGCATCCAACATCGACTTTATTTTGAGGAGTAAGTATGTAATTCTGCTGTACCCTCACCACCTGAGAATCTCCAGAACTGCTCCACTTCTGAATTCACCAGAGTGGAACAAGATTATGTGGTGTTGTGGATCAAACACTTTGAACAGAGGCATTCTTGACAAAATAATTTCATCATTCACCATTTAAAGACAGAAAAAAAGAAAAAAATATATTCAGTTATTACCTATGTCTTGTCATCATGGACAAGGTTTGTTGCCTTGGTCTATTCTTACCATTTGAACATTGATCATCAGGTGAGATCAAGTACTTCTCATTCATAAATTTTGCCAAAGGATCTTTTTTTTTTTTTTACATGAGGAGTCAGACTTAAATATTTATTGAAGTATAGCATCAATGTGAAAGCCAAAAAAAGCTTCAAAACATGAAACTATAAGTAAGAGTTGAAATTTAAAGCCACTAGATTTAAGGTGCTTCAGAGACTTCAACCCACTATATGTAAGAGTTTGCAAAAGTGCCTTTTGAAAGTAGTTTTCCCTAACACTTTTGGGGTATTAGTGAAATCTCTTCTGTTTATTATTTTTATCATGTTCAGACTCTTATCTGATACAGTGTGAAAGATTTGATCCTGAAAAAACCCTGCAAAAATAAATAAATCTGATCAGTGTTAGCTAACAGCAGCAAAAGAGAAAACAGTCACCACTTACGATCTGCACTACAAACAGAGCACATTTAAGACCATAAATGAAAAGCCAACAGAGAGGGAGAGAAAAAAAAAAAAAACAGAGATATGATTTTGAAATAAAATGCAAATGAAAAGCACACTTGAGTTGCAGCACTAAACCAGTCTAAAAAATAAATACACTACCCCAAAAATAAGGAGGAACTGAGGCAGAAAATGTAGAACTTGATACTAATTAAATTAAATTAGAAAAAGAACAGAAAGAAAATGCACAAAATAAATAATTTTTTAGAACCAGAGACAAATAAGTGGAAGCAAAATAAAAGGGATATACTGCTTGCTAAAACCAAGGGTATTCAATTTTTTGTAAAATAACACTACAAAGCAATAAAGCTATACAGACAACAAAAAGAGCATTAAAGTTATCTGTATTAGAGACAAGGATTCAGGCCTCAGGTGTTTGCAGCAATGGCTGCAACAAGATTTTAAAGGGTTTTCAAACCACTAATAGTTTTATTTTCTTGCTTTACTTATTTTTACACAAGCAGTTGTAAAGTGATAAACTACAGGATATGCACCAAGTGATAATAGAATTTGATAAGACAGAACATGTTCAGTGCACTACAATTCATGCCAGATGGTGAAAGTAACAGAAGTTGCAAACAAATAAATTATATTGTTCATTCAAGTCCAAACCTGAACTCCCAGAATTCGCAAGGGGGATATCAGATAGAAGAAAACATTTTTGCCCCAAAGCACAACTTGGCATCAGCTACAGTACAAGAAATCTCAACATGCCTAAGAAATTACCTGTCTTCTTTCCCATTTATTACTTGGCCATATTTTGGCCCAACACCAAGTCTACTTCAGTACTAAGACCTCAGTACAATTGTTACATCCTCCCATTCAAAGATGTATTTCTCCTCTCTTCCACCACTGCTTGACAACTCCTTTTCAAAGTGGGAAGCATTCCTAGTCCAGTCCTAGTCCAAGACTTATTGCAGACTGCTGTTAAGCGCTCAGGGGACTAAAGGAGGAGAAGTGGGATGAACAGCAAAACCATCAGAAACATTCACTCTTGCAATTCACAAAGATTACACATGCCCTAGGCCTGATTTGTTAAAACACAAGTAATTCTATTGCTAAAGAGCACTTTTTATTATAGAGACTCCTGCCAACAAATAAATACTTCAAGACTATTGATTACCATCTGAGAGCATCATCTGGTGCAGTTTTGCCATTTCTAGTCTGAGCAGGCTTCAAACTAGCAGCTAAAATAAAAGATTCTTTCTTATTCCGTGTCAGTCACCCACTTCCCTACAGGCAGGATAAGATTTGCCGATACTTCTGTAACACATTCACGGGCATAATGAGAGTATTGCTATTAACCGGACACAGTACTGACTTCACACTTATTAACTTCTCTGATCTCCTCTTCCTCTCTTCCAAATTAACAGAGAATGCCTGTTTGCGTGCTTCAGGCTGGAAGTCGACACCCTCACATCTAGTTGGATGTGTGGCAATAATCACTCCAGCTACAAAGCTGCCAGTAAAGTCAGAGGTCCCTCCAGCCCCAGAGGCTTCCTGCAGCTGTGCATCCTCTTGTCAGCCTCGCTTCCGCAATGGAGTCTCAACCTTTCTGGGATGACTGCTCTGTTTCCCCTGCTCCTTTGTAAAGAGTAAGCGCTTGACTCCCCAGGGCCTTGACAGCATGCTGTCATTTACCTCTATGCAAACTGGGAGCAGTACATCAGGCTGATGAAAACTACTAAGATCAAGCTAACAACATGAGATTCTTTCCTCTCAGCAAGAGACTTCAGTAAGTCTCTTTCAATTTAAGTGTAAAATTCTCTGCCTTTTTCTGTACTGTAGATTCAGCAGGGGTCAATTCTTTCACAAGCAAGCCTCTGAGTTGGTTTGGTTTGGGGGTTTTTTAGGCTTCTTGTTTTTCTCACAGCTTAGCAAACACAATCAAGGCTGCCACTGTAAAGGTATCTTACCAGGCTTACCTGATTCACACAGCAGGTTGCAATGATGTGAAAGCAGACTGATCCATAGGAAAGAAATAGTAATTAAAAATAAAATTTTCAATGGAATGTAAAAAAAAAAAAAAAAAAAAAAAAGAACTTTTGCAAGCAAAAGAATGCTGGCAAAGAACAATTGAATTGTTAGCTTTAATTACAGAAGAACAAGGCAGAGGGAAACAAACAAACAAACCAAAAAAAGACTACTGTTTCCCAAAGATGAAACTGGCATTTCCCTCATCTCTTTCACATTGTAAGGAAATAAGCCCTTAATGTACAAGGCAGGATGGATTCAGCAAAACTGCAAGAAAAGGAGACAGGACCATCAAAGTAGTAAAAAGGAATGATGCAATGCAGTACATATTTGTGACCTGTAACCTTTAATGACCCAGAAGACAGACATACCTATTTCCTTACTTTTGGTTTTGTTTCTTTTTTTTTCTGTGGTTACTAGTTCTCCAGTTTGTTTCATTTCTTCTCCCTGTAATTGGACACAATATGTCTTTACTACTAATTTTATAACTGAGTGGTTTCAGGTTTGGCTGGTTTTAGTTTATTGGGGAAAGAGTTAGGGGGAGGGTTGGGGTTTTTTGGGTTTTTTTGTCATATGTAACATCTTGTGGATACACAGTTTGAAAGAAATTGTGGGTATACAGCATCTTCCCCTTCAGCTACAGAGATAGTGACTGTAATAATAGTGCCTAAGTAGTTCAAACATCAGCGATGCTATATATCCAAGCATGTCTGAATTGCAAAGGCAGAACTGTACAAGCAAGCTTTGAACTAGATAGCTTGTGTGCCAAAAGCAGTGCATCTCAGCATTACCATGGTTCTTCCTTCACTATTTCAAATGAATTTCCTGATGTGATCTATATGAAGAGAATTATAGAGTTCAGCACACCTGTCACTTCATTCTGGGCAACATTAGTTATAATAGCATCTCTTTTATAGTGAAATTACACTGATGTATAAGGAGAATATGCTGATTTAAAACAAACAAACAAAAAACTTTTAAGTAATTCGTATGTTTTTTCATGGGGGAACATTGTTTATCCTTCTCTGAACATCAGAAAAATCTATTCATTATATTTGATAAGTACTCTATCCATCCATCCCCCTGTAGACAAGAATATCTCACAGTATGATGCATTTCCATCTCTCTCCATGGAATCCCAATATTTGCTGTTAAATAAAACAGAGACAGGGTCCGGTCTCTGGGCAAATGGTTTGGCTTAGCTATATCCACAGCACACAGCATTTAGTATTCATCCTTCCCTGAGCCTCAGTCACCTTAAGTCATGCTTATCATCTCTATGTGTTTTCTTTTCAGCTGAACGTGTCTAGACTACTGAGAAATTTGTACTGCAGTCTAGCGGTGTTTCACTGGCTGAAACTGGGGGTGTTTGGGAGGCTTTGGGGCATAGCCCAGGTGTGAACACATGAGAGTGCTTCAGGATGCCAGTCTTGTTGGGATACACTTGGAGGACTGTACAGAACAGAATTGCTACACTACATATCCCTCATGGGTGTGGATATGAGAGCTCCCTGACACATGCTATGCCCCAAATTTTACCCAGACATTTTTTCAGAAAATTCTGGTGCCAAAAGCATGACTCAGAGGATGACAGCATTTCAATAGCATGCAGGATGACAGAGCACGTCCTCAAGCCCACTCCCAGGATCTGGTTTATTTAGCAATGTAGATAAAGCTTATAATACATAGATTCCTGACTAAATTTTCCACCTCTTTTGTCTTGTTCTTTTATTAGAATACCCTAGGCAAAAGGATTGTACAGTGCAATTGAGTCAGTGGAATTTTTTAAAAGGACCTAGAAGCCAGCAAAAAAAAAAAGAACGAAGTCAGAAAGCAAGTATAAAGAAACAAAACCTGATTACATCAAGACACTAAACACAATTCATAATAATCCAAAGGAAAAAAAAGGCTTGGATAGTCATGTCAGCAATATTTCCATTGATGTGGTGACCTGCTCAAACATGCAAATTTTTCCATTCCTGGTGTCATAGATCACTGTTACAGCACAGCTACAACAGATGTCTCAGGGTCTGGGGGCTTGTTTGCTTTTATTCCCCTCAAAAAAAGAGAAAAAAAAAAAAAAAAAGAAAAGGCAAGCTAGAAATCCAACTGCAGAAAGAGACAATAACAACTGCATTTTACTGAGAAGTTGCTCTAACAGTTCAGTTGTGTTCCTTGCTGCTTGGCAATTAGTTATGAATTTTTGAAGCTCTTTTCTTCTTGTGTAGAAGACACAATGGAGATGATGAGGGCTAATCATGGTGTGTGAGCCAACACTCCCATTAGCAGGCTCTGATGCAGTCACAACTCTGCTAAATGCATCTGAGCACTGATCAGTTTCTGGCGCAGAAAACCTGAAATGAGAATAAATGTAGACTGCAATCACATTTATAAAAACACCTACCTACCAAGAAAGCCAATAAATATGTGCAAAAAGGATGTGCTCTGTTCTTCTAGGGACCTTCACATTATGACTTATTTTGGTGCAGTTAGTCTTCAAGTAAATGAAGGCAAAATCATTATCTGCTGACCAGCATAATTAAAGAAGTGATTACTTTAAGAAGTAATTGGCAACAAAATGCATAACCAGTAATCAGAAGCACAGACCATATGTTTTTAAACATGAGCAAATCATTTGTGTACTGTTTATGTGCAATAAATAAAAACCAAATGAAAAATCTGCTGACAGGAAATAAGTAGCAATAAGGGTAGAGCGATATGTTAAATCCTTCATTCTGGATCATTTAGGTAATGTTCCGTTCATTTTAGATTCATGAGTAGAAGCCTTTACAGATTGGGCATGCATACCATAAATCTCAGGTTATCCATTATTAGGTGGCATTCTGCTGTTTGCAATTGTACATGTTTACTTTGTGCATAATTAACTGCATAATAGCTGTCTGTGTTCTGCACAGAATTTACACTCAGGCTCTCATCAAAACAAATGACTCTAGAAAGTAGGCCAGTTTCATTAAGCTATCCACAATCTGCATTTTCTAATAGTGGTTCTCAGGAAACGGAGTTGGAGCTTTTATTTTCCAGCTGCAATCAGAGTAAAATCCAGTCTTTCAAAAGGTTTTGTGTTTTCAGGGTATTTTATTAAATATTACACAAGTAGTAGGAACACCAAGGGGTGGAGAGAGTGCGAAGCTTAGTACACCTAACAGAAGCTGGGATGATACATTTCCATAAAAATAATAAGTACGGAGCAGATTTGGACAGGCAATTGATCATTGCACAACTCCACGCTATGGATCAAAAACTTCACCCTGCATTTCTTCTATTTCTGTGCATGATTACCACTACCAGGTCAACTACTTCTGTCATCCCGTTTCTTTATACACTGCATGTCAGCAAAAGCTTCCAGACTTCTTTCTCCATAATGCAAAATTGAGAAAAAAAAAAAAGTAAAATAAAATCACTCTGAAAGAAAGAAGGCAAAGCTACCAATAAAATTAAGGTTACAGATTAAAATGAGACAAAATATACATGAGTGGCGAATTTGACTTCTTCCTGGAACTATAAGATGATGCGTCTATATTTTTTAAGTATCTAGATGCTACACAAAGAATATTTAGTAAAAATATGGGTACATAATAAATATTATTTTACAGCTGATCTGCCACTTAAAGGGAATGTTTTATAATAGGAGTTGTTTGAAAAGTGATTCCCGAAAATATTTGTGAAGAAATCTTATAACCCACCCTAGTGCTGGAAGCAAGAATTGTGATAAAACATGACTATCATGGTACAGAATAATATAAATCTTCATCACAAATAAAAATATCTCTTAGATTGGACAGCTTTAAGCTAAAAAGCATGAAGAATGTAAATGGCCCACTAATGCTAATGAGCTTCCATTTTTTCCCTATGAAACAATGAAGGGCTACACTGGAGGGAAACAAGTTATATGCAAAATTAGTTGCAAAGATAATAACGTGTTTTGTATAAATTCCTTTGTTTCTTTTGTTTTACAGGTTACCCTCATGTAAATTTATATTTTCTTCTTACAAAGAACTCTATATATGTTCATTTGGGGTGGAGATAGGGTTTTGATTTGTTTGTTTCATGGTTTTCTTTTTGCCTTTAAAAGAAGCTGTGGTTTCTTTTAGAACAGCAGTGGACAGCGCTTTTTAAACTATTTTTCTAATTTCTTTGATTGAAAGGGATTCCCCTCAGTCTACACCCTACATCCCCCAGAAAATTTTGGTACATCTGCTCTGTGTAATGTCAGAATGTAGAATTTTTCATTTGAGGAAATTTCAAGATCTTTGAAGCAAATGACAGTGCTTTTTCAAAAATCACATTAAAACAGAGATATATTACTACAGCCCGGCATGGTTTCCTTTATTTATTTTTCTTTCTAAACGCTTCACTTTTGAAAATTACATACCAAAACATATTGAAATCAAAATGAAAACCTGCCACATTCAGCAAGATTATGTCTATACATTTTTCAATTATCTGGATGTTGTGTAAACAATAATTAGTATCAGCTCAGGTACAGAATGAATACTATTTTATATTGATGTGCTGCATGAAGAAAGTGCTTTATAATAGGAATTGCACTCAGTCCCCATGCTATTAGTCCTAATATACTTTTCTGTTCCCGTTTGTTTTTGAAATACAGGGAGTGAGGAGCTAGCAAACAAGTCCCTAGTGCAGAATTTTCCAGGCTGAGATTTACTTATTTCTTCTCAATTCAGATGTTATAGCACTGCTACTTTATAGCCATCCTTTTGCAAAACATCTCATTATTTGTATTCTTTCTATAGATGCTTTATTAACATACACAGTTACTTAAATTTAATAAGAAAGGTAGTTAAGAATCCAATGGAAGTCAACAGAAATTTGTGATTGTTTCTTATTTATACCTTTGAGAATCCCTACCCTCATCCCTGCAAGCACCACTGTACAAATTGAAATAGAATTCTGTATTCATCAAACAGCTTCTGTGGTAGAGTCGTCCTTTTCATTCACAAGACCCTGTCATCTTTCTGACAAAAAAAAAAATAAATAAAAAAAAATAAAAAGGAACAAGAAAAGAGATGGAAATCTTCAAAGAGAAGAAAGATAGAACTTTAGACATTAAATGCCACCAGGATCCATGAATGTTCAAGAGGTACCTGTATAGAACCATGTACAGGTGAGTCTTAAGCAAACTCTGTCCATCTCAGTTATGATCAAACTCAGTACTTCACTTTGAACATCTGATGCTCCTGGCTTTTAGAAATCTTGTTTATTTTCATTAATTGATCACTTTGTTCTTTTCAATTTTTGTTTTCTCTTGTTGTATTTAGATACTATATACATGTTATATATGTACAAATGCATAACAGGAAATATATATAAAAGCAAATTTGTTTCAACAAAACTGATCCACTTGTGATTTTAACATCCTCATGAGAATATTTTCTGCCATGAGAAAGCTTAAGGAACAAGAGAATGAAAAAGAGATATTTCAGGACTTGTATTAGCTTTATAATGCTGATTATTTTTTGTAGAGTACTGAGAAGTATGCTTGAATGAGTTGAGAATATTTACTTAATGAGCTCTTAAATATGCATATTAAGAACCGAGAAGCTTTCCTAGGTCAATAATCTTCTTTTTAAGTAACATCTCATGATTTCAGGGTAAAAAAAATTTTCCATTACTTCATAGTGCATAAATTGCTCCTCTATAAGTGCTCCAGAGACCTGGAGGAACAAAATTTTGCCCAGTCTGGTACTTTTTGTTCTTGAAAGTAAGCAGTGAACCAGGGAGTATGAAGAAGTGTATCTACAGCTTATAATTAGTCAAAGTTTAGGTAGATGAATTTCAAGGAATGGCCAGACTGTGAAAGGTTAAGTCTGAGCAGCTTCAAAGAGCTACATCAGACTTAGGCTAGTTTGCTTTTGCCCACAACAGAGAGGTAGTAAGGACTTCTCAGCTCCATCTTGACCAACAGGTTTAGACTCCTCTCATCTGACTGACCATAGCCATTGACAATAGAGGTATCTGTGTAGGAATAGGAATGCCTGGTTGCCCTCCTGGATGATGCAGAGAAAGAGGTGTCTTTGAAGTTCAGTGGCCTATTTTTGATATTTCATGTGCAATGTACTTTTAGAAAACATCATTCTCTGAAGAGAACTGAGACACATACCTTGTCAATAAGCACACACTGCAGATGTCTATAATTTGGTCAGACAAATCCAGTTTTTTTGTCTGCTCCAGTTCTCAGCGTTCATATTACTGCTGTTTAAAGCTTGTCTTTAAGAGTTGTCTCACACAAATCCTAACAAGTATGTTTCTGCAAATTGCTGGAGAGAGAAGTTCTGCAGCATCAGGATTTCATCTGATCTGGTCATCTGAATTATTCTAGAAAAAAGTCTGGGTGAAAGCTCCTAATCTGGGTAACTGAACAGGTAATGTCTGACTCCATTTTTGGTGACTTTTGTTTTGATAATGTCTGTCAGATGTGATCTACCATTTCAAGCTCTTTCCATTTTGTTGAAAGAGCTCTAACTTTTTCTGCCTCCAGAAGTGGTTTGTGTTGTGATAGAGAACTGTCCTACTCTGTCTCACCTGATTGTATTACTTGGAAATCCAGGCCGCAGGGAAAATCTATTTCCCTATCCAAGCTGCTGGTGTGAGACTGTTGTACATTGTCCTATATGAGGTCTCACTGCAAAGGGTACCAGTGGCTCATTCACCACAGCAAGCAGGCACCAAATTTGAGTCCTATTACGAACTTATCCTAAAAATGTTTTCTTCCAGGCTGGTCTGAAGTTCTGTAGAAGAAATTCAACTAGAAGTTCTGGATTCCATAAAACCCTAGATTGAATCACTTTCATCTGGGCAAATGTACATTTTGTAGACAATAAGAATGAGATGTGCATCTCTATTCACTGGGTAAAAAGTCCAGTTCCCCTCTAAGGCAGTATATTTTTCAAGAACAAAGAGAATCTTGAACATATGAAAAGAAGAAAATGCAGGAAATAATTGAATGTCAATTTAGTTCATCCCAAACTTTCATTATAACAGCAGATATTTTTTAAAAAATTAACTGATTTTACATCATGAATGTCTAATCCATCTTCTGGTTACAAAGAAAGATCCCAGTGAGAAGATTAGGTGAAGATACCTAATCAATAACTAACCAACACAAATGCCGACATTCCTATTTTCTGATTGAGTTTTCATTCTTGCAAATTGTGTATATAAGTTTAGAGATCAAAGCCAACTTCTCTAGTGAGACATACATATTTACAGTTATTATCTTGGATACCAACCTGGGTCACTGCTGCATTTACCCTGCTGATTTTTTTATTTTAAGATTTTGATCAAAGATTCTGTTGGGAATCTTGCCAGTTTTGTTTATTCAAGGTAGCAGGATTCTTCCTTATGGTAAAATGGGTTTTCATCTCTAGCCTCTGCTACATTGATACATGTGAAAATGATGACTGCTTAGCTCCTTATTCCAGTATGTGCATATAGATGCAAATGAAATTAATTATATTTAAACTTTATGTTACTCATTTTTCTTTCAGTAGAAAGAGGAATTATAATGTCCTGAGCATTTATAACTGTTCTGCAGAAGATTAGATTATGAAAAAATCTACTAGCATTGAGAGTCACAAGAACTTTTTCTCAATGTGTTGTTCCACAGTATTATGCAGAATTTACTTAATGTTTGTTGCTCCTATCTGATTCCTCCATACTTTACAAGTCAATTTGCTCACACAGTCATAGAAAATGAGCACTCTACAAGTTATCTGATATAAAGAACCTATGAAATTTGTTTAAGTATTAACAGTGGTTGTCCATGACTATTTTTTACATAGCTATACTTGAATCCATACTTATAGCTCAGTTTAAGTTGCTTTCAGAACATGGCTGCAGTTAATACAACATGAACATATTTTTACATCAGGAACTGTTATAAAACTAGCTTGAGTCCCTTCTTCAACTGATTTTTGTAAATATCAAATCACCAAAATAAAAGAGAATAATCATTTCCACTATAAACACAAATGTTTCTCAAATATGCTGCTTCACAGTCAGATTCACTGACACTGAAAGTGCTTTTCACAGCCATAATCTCCTAATTCCTGCACAATGACAATACTATGATGTCCAACAAGCATTTTCTTGCACACTTGTAAAGTCAGCCCAAACCAGACCCTATATTAATCATATCACTAGTGCTCACTGTTTCAATTATTTTCCCATCTAAGTCTTTCAGACATACTTGAATGAAAAGCATGTCAGCCCATAATTCCTGGTTTCTGTTCAGTAATGGGAATGACAAATGTATAGTTTTCAGCAATTTGTGTCAAACCAGTGTCATGTTATTTTTAAACTGCATTTGATAGGGAGTTTGAAGTGTTGTGAAAAAGGCTATCAGTCTCTCTACCACCTACAATGTCTTCGGAGACAATTTTCATCACATTTGAATAATGTTTTGGCACAGGAATACTTTATCTAAGATCTGGAAGCAGCATTTACACATAGTGTAAATTTATCATGTCCTATATATTCTGAAAAAGTTCAAAATAAACATGTCATTTTCCTTTCCATCTGGCTGGAAGTTCTATTAGTGCTTGTCATTAGTAGGGCAAAAAGGCCACCAGAGACAAAGTGAGGTATTCTGTAATGGTTTGCCCAAACATTAAGTCAGAAATAACACTACCTCTTTCCCAAGAAACAGAGACTATCCCATTCTAACATCTCTGTAAGAGTCACAAAAGGAGGCTAACTTTAATGTCTCCCATAGCCTAGTAATTCATGATCAAGGAGCCATATATTATATACAGGGAAAGATGGAGTGCCTACTCAAGAGATTTCATTGACAAAAGAGAGGGAATTTCTATCAAAACCCAGCGAAGACATCTTCCTAAGGTTCGAGAGACCCTTTTATATACAACAATGTGAATTACTACTGCCTGTATTCTGATCTATGCAGCATTCAGGGCCTTATTTGCAAAGAGTGATGGATCACCATAACAACTTACATCAGTCTACATGTTTGTGGTTCGCTGTTTCTGGTAGAAGTCTAAATTCTGTTCTTTCCTTAGCAGTCTTAACACATGAATGCTGAACTGAGAGGCTGTGTGTTTATTTTTAGTTTCTGTTTACTGTTATTACTTTTCTGACAACACTCAGTGGTGACATTGCCTGTCTCTTTCCTAGTCTTACCTTGTATTAAATTTCCACTAAGAATAATGTGAGTTAGGCATTGTAAAAAAAAAAAAAAAAAAACATGAAAATTAGAAAAAAAAAAAGGAAGTTGTCTTCAACATGGAAATTAAGTGGTAATACTTGATAACACACAACATATATAGATATATGTATGTATAAAAGAAAAAAAAGCATGATAACACTAGAAATAACAAATTTATTGTAAAGTAATCAAAATTCATGTACTGTATTCTTCTAACAAAACACTAATCAGGCATCAGTTACTCAAACCAAACAACAAAAACTACAAGTATTTTAAAAAAGGTGTGAATTACTGTTTAAATTGTTGAAAAATTTCAATTTCTCCCTACTTTTGATCAATTACTGTTATAAGCAAACTATGCTTCTTTCAGTTTATGAGGGTTTTTTCACTTATTCATCAGGACATCTTTCCTATTTTATTATTTAATACAGAACTCCATCTCTTAAAATTAGAGGAAAGTGCTTGGATCAAACAAAATCAGTTTGCTAATCCCAAGGATCCTACTGTGCATGCTATTCTCATCTCCTTACTAGAAATGGAATTACTGCTATTTTGAATAGAGAGGGCAATGCTTCACCACATCAATCACCATTAATCACCATTATTTAACAGTCAGATGAATCAGATTCCACCCTTCACTTCTATTTTGACACACCTCTGGATAAAACAGCTTTGAACTTTCAATGTTCAAAATTAAAATTTAGAAGAGATAATACGAAATATTTAAAATAAGTTACCTGATCAAGTGTGTGTTTAAACTGAAAACAAAAAAGAAACAGGAAATTAAAAAGTTTCAATATCACAATGATGTGTTGCCATACACAGGGTTTATTTTTTTTTTTTCAAACAGTATTTATGTGAAAGCCAACTCTTAAAGGGAATGAGAGATCTAAAGGTCCATCTAGATCAGTATACTGTCTCTGAGTGAAATAATAATGTGCAGCCAGCGAGATCTGGGAAGCGATCATTCCCTGTACTTGGCATTGGCAAGACTGTGGGTGAGAGAGCTGGAGTTGTTTATCCTGGAGAAAAGGAGGCTCTACAGATACCTGAAGAGATTGTAGTGAGGCAGGGATCAGCTTCTTGTTCAAAGTAACAAGTGACAAAACAAGAGGAAATGCCCTCAAGTTGCACCAGGAGAGATTTAGATTAGATATTAGGAAAAAAAAATCATCACAGAAAGAGCCATAAACCATTGCAATAGCCTGCCAAAGAAAGTGGTGGAGTCACCACCCCTGGAAGTATTCAAAAAGCCTGTAGCTATGGCACTTGGGGAGATAGTTTAATGGTGAACATGGTGGTGGTGCTACATTGATGGTTGGTTGGACTTGATTATTTTAAATGTCTTTTCCAATGACTATATTTCTTCTTAATAACTCTATGATTCTAAGAGTGAAAGTGAGGTAAGCATGTCTAATGTTTTCCCCTATTTTCAGCTGGTTTTAGTTTAGTTCCTGCTTTAAAGATAAAAGATCTTTCCTGTGATAAATATGGCTTCTAAATTAGAACTATACAGAAGGCTGCAGTATTTTCTAGAGATAATGTATGACCTATCAATAAATCAATTCAACTATTAAAAGTAATCGGGATTGCTCCCTATTTTCCCAGTCCCCTCCCCAGGCCACATGTTTGGCCTGCATGGACCGAGAGCAGGAAAGCAAAAAGGAGGTTTATTCACCTCGCCAGGCCTTTTATAGGCTTCACAGCCAATCGGATCCAAGGGCAAGGGTTAACAATAGGTCAATCAGGGAAGGATTCACCTGGCCTGGCTAAGGCTTGCATACTAATTAGGAAGGTAAGGGGTTTCCCTCCTGGGAGCTGGGGAAGATACAAAGCTCCAGTTTACAATACAGTAAAAAAGCCTCAGATTTAAAAGGCACTTTGGTTGACTTCTTCATCCTCACCAGAGACC
>JAWWEE010000105.1:73088668-73200136 GCA_035221455.1 Xenops minutus | reverse complement strand
AAAACAGTAGCTCCATGGCAAGAGGTAGATAGCAGTTTTGCCAGTGTCTATTTGGTCTCAGACAGCTCCACCCATTCGTGGAAATCATCTTCTTTTGATGTTAGTTTTGATGTCCTGAATTGGGAGTCATCCACAGGTGTTTCCCCCACAAAACTCCAATATTCTTCCTCATGCAAACACAAGTGATCTGAATTATTGACTTTTTGATGAGAATAGTTTTTCTGTGTTTAAATGTGTACAAAAGCAAAATCAAAAGGGAGTTACAAAGCCATTCATTTCCAATCTGTAAAAACATATGGCATATAAGATATATGTCAAAGGAGATCCCATGTTAACTTTGAAAATTAAGACACATTATATATTATAAAGGAATTGTATCTACATCAAATTAGACACACTAATGCTAATCATTCACTTGAAAGATAGGCACCTCACATCCATTTTGAAGATCATAGAGTCACAGAATGTCCTGAGTTGGAAGGGACCCACTAGGGTCATCAAAGTCCAGCTCCTGGCCCTGCACAGGACAGCCCCAAAAATCATGTCATGTGACTGAGCATTGTCCAAATGCTTCTTAAACTCTAACAGGGTTGGCGTTGTAACCACATTGAAACAGGCACATTGAATCTATCCTAAAATAGAATAGAATAGATGTTCAAAATAGGTGAAATGAAAAGCCACATCACTACTTTTTCCCCTTTCAGATTTAAACAAAAGATTAAGTGTCTTTTAAAATTAGGTGAGACCAGTTAAGTCAGATTATATCAATGTTGCCTTATGTAATTTCTTTAAAAAACACAACAACTTAAAAAAAAAATTAAACCAACAATGACAACAACAAAACCCCACCAAGCCATACTCATTTGGTTTGTTACTCATTATGACTTAAGGAGAATATATATAAACATGTCTGGCAATGCCCATGGAGATGTGGGTCAAGAAAATTATGTTTGCCTCCAAGTGCAATTCTTATAAGCAATGATAACAGAGCTTTCATAACAGATGGCACAATTTTACTCCAAAATACAGATACTTCAAGGTGGAAAAGACAGCTATATGCAGATATATGGCACCCATGGCTGTTACAGATTGTTATTTAATAGAATTTCTAATTAGTATTCCTTTTTAGTACTAGTAAGCATCAAGTAATATTAATATTTAATACAAAGAAATATTAAATGTGTGCAATAATAATAGAATAAAATTATTAGCTCAAAATTCTCACAAAATGATAAAACAATCTATGTTTATATCTGAGCAAATTTTGTTCTGGTTGTAATTACACTGATGAATGTTGCAGATTGAATCTTCCTCATTTAGAGACACATTATCATTGTCGGAAGGGAATTTTCTTCTGTTCTCTTCTGTTCACTCACACATATGTAAATATGATCTTTTAAACTGTTTTTGCCTTATAAAACACCACAATTGTGCATTTCATGAAACACACAATCAAGGATGTATATGCTTTGCATATGCTAAAGGAGTAGTTATTTTTAGCAACTTTCAACAGGCTTCTGTAAAATAATTTGCGTGTCAAAATGCCTTATTTCAAAATTGCTAACTTATATGTTCCCTAATGAAAGGTAATACTAATGTTTTTCCCAATACAGAGAATTTAAAAAATAATCATCTTCAAAATGGTGGTTACATTTTGCAGGATAACTGTATACAAGGCACAAGGGATTGACATTTTAAATTAACCATTAAAATTAATTGCATGAATCTGATTAAATTTAGCCTAACAATATAACTAGCACCTAGTAACGTCCAGTAAGAGCTTTCTGTATAGTCAATCACTTTCTAGTAATCAGTTACCATCTTATTCTGGTTTATTGCTTACAAGTTACTTCTTTTAAAATGTCTGAGGTCATTTTAATGAAATTCTGCATTCCAGACTGAGACACATATATTTATTCCAGCAATGTTGGGAGTTGAAAAAACTGATCTTGTAAAAACAAGAATTTGTGTTTGTCAGTAAAGAAATTGATATGATGCTTTCTTGTTCAAAGGCACTGAACAACAAACTAATTTAATAATCCACCATTATAGATGAGACATGCATAAGTCTTTCAAAATGTATTTACTACATTAAATTAATTTTTCTGAAAAAAAACCCTAAAGGTTGCAGTAATAATGCACAATGAGAAAAACTCTGGTATCCCTAGGAAATAATCTTATTTTGGCTAATCTTATTAGCAGGACAAGTGTTTTCAGACGCCTATGTAAGTGCTTTACTCTCAAATGTGTTCTACAGCATTGTGGAACATGTGGAAGACTTTTGAAAACTTATTTTTACTCAAACATTCAAGAATTAGGCTTGAGATCTTCAGAATACAAAGTCAGGCACAAAAGTGTTCTTACTGTCAAAAGAAGTCCACAAAACCATAACAGGAAAGCATTTTTAAAAAGTCCTTGAATACTTAAGGTAATATGTTTACTAGGCAATCCCTCAAAACTAGCTAGTTTTTTATTTGCTTGTTTGTTTTGACATTCACCCTAGAGAAAGCTGCTTCAGAACCTCATTGTGCCCTGGAAATATTCAAGCACCCATTGTTTTAATTGTCTTTTTTGATGAGACCTCTCACTGAACAATTGAAATACACATTGGTCTCATTTCTCTTCTGGCAGAAGATGTTTTTGAGCAAGTTGACACATACTCGTCACTTGCAAAAAACAGGTGGCATATCATAAAGCCTACTGGAAGGTTTTTGAAATTTACAGAGAAAGTAAATCTAATTGCATTTCATGGTCCATGAGACTCTGGACAGGACACCCAAGTGACGAGCCCTGATATTTATCTTTGCTGATGAGTACTGCTCTATTCAAGCTTCTCCCAAGAAATTACTCCTTAAAAGGAACTATTTTTTTGAAGCAAAACCCAAATCTCCCACAAAATCTGTAGGAACTCTCATGTATGGCCCAGTTTGTTTGAGTTTAATGCAACAATCATATTTGGATCTTTATTTCATTTTCACTGTTGTGCTAAAAATAACAAACTGGGATTACAAGTTTAGATGATGTTCTCACAGATGGGCAAACTATAGGCAATGAAGACAACTCGACACCCTGAAGAATTAATGAAGAAAATGACCAACAGTAAATGCTGGCCGCATTCATTAACTTCTTTATTTTGATTATTTCTTAGCAAGTTATTTTATTCTTTCAGTACTAGGAATATATGTGACTCATGAATGGGAGAAGAGAAGGAGTAAAATAAAAGAATAGGAGGTAAATAGGTTTGTTTATCACTCAAAGGTGAAACACACTACATCAATGCTGAGGTTAATAAACCTCAACAGAGTTTGTGTACCAAATGTGAGTCTTTAAAATATTACATGCCTTATGATGTCACTGACAGTGGATTGCAAAATTGCATTCTGTTACAGAAAAAGTGTATTGCAATCTATTTACTTGATGCCTAAAATTTTGTTTGCTGGTACCTGTAGTAAATAGCATCTGCAAATTCTCCATAGGTTGTGCTAGGTGAACAATGGCACAGCAGAATTACTCTCAAATCAATAACTTGAATCTCTACTAAACAATATGTTGACTTTCTATTGGTCTTTTATGAATCATTATTACATTGTACTGATCATTCTTTTCACTCTTAACTGGTCTGTGCTGTGTCTACACTTTTTAACTCTTAAAGATAACGTAGGCATCCATTTTCTTGACATTTATGTCCACATTAAATATGATTGATGAAAAGCAAATACCCAGTTAACACTGGGATTAAAAATTTTCTCATCTTTTTGTCACTTTGACTTTGGTAAGGCTTTATGCACACATATTGCCTTAAAGAAGCACCTCTTGAAATATCTGGAATTTACGTTGACAAAACAGTAAAAGCAAGTAGAAGTATTACTATCTCATTTTGCAAATAGGAAACACAGAAAGAATAACTACTTTGTGTAGGGTTTTACACCTATGACTCATGAGATTCAGTTCCTTCATCACATAACAAAGATTCTTTGGAATTCTGGGACTTGCAGCATTTTGCTCCTTCTGTCCAACGTCAACTCCCATAAACCAATTTCCCATTTGTAAAGAAAGTTTAGTGAATTTTTCATTCTTTCTGATGTGAATGGGGTTGGGGCATTTGGGGTCTTTTTACTGTTGTGTTAAGTGAGTCATAACACCCTGAACACACTTCAGAGTATTATGAAATAAATTGTAAAGTCGGTGTCATGAGCGTCATCTTCATCATGTAAGGTACTAATCATGTTTAGGGTAGTGTTAGAGAATAAGAGAGAACTGCTCCCACAGAATTTTTCACAGGATGAGACTCAAGCTGTGCAAAGTCAATTCATTTTCCTTTTCTCATCTTGTCAATATTGACATAAAACTTTTTCATAAAGAATATGAGACAGACAAGACCTACTAATTGGGAGGGGGAAGGAAGAGGAGGTCTTTCATTATCAGCACAAGCTGTGCTGCCTCATAAACAGTGAGTGATCAAATCTAATAAAGATAAACCCTTGACGCTCACTGCTCTACTGCAGCAACACGCTGTGAAAGCTTCAGGAACTGGTTTGGGGGAGACTGAATCCTAACATATGGAGGGACTGCCAACAGGCATGTAGGAGAAAAACAAAGCTGAACTATTGCATCTCTGTTTCCTGCTGCCTCTCTCCGGCCTTAGGCTGCAAAGCCATTTCAGATGTTGATTTTTAACAACACACAAACAATGAAAAAAGAGCCTTAAAAATCAATCTTTGCATACAAAGATATTTTCTTTGAAGAGGCCAGAGAATTTGGCATGGGGCAAAAAATGGGACAAGGAACCTGAGGTAGAGAAAAATGTAAAGTGAGGGTGATTAATCACCTTTTCTCAGCAGAAATTTCCAGATTTAGGATTCAGCTGTAAGAACTCCAGTATGTATGCAAAAAAATCATATTTCTAAAGCTGAAAAGACATTTCCCTGGGAAACAGGATATTTTTCTACTATTTCTATAAGGCATAAACTGCATGATGCTCTTCAAAGCATGACTGAGAGAGGCCTGATAAGAAGTATTTCTAGAGGTGATACAGTTTCAGAATTTAATTTAACCAGTTCTAAGTTTCTAATCATTACTGATGAAAGGAAGGAAAAAGGAAGGAATTTCAAAAAGATGGAAGAAGGACATAAGTCAGGATAAATGTATGGTCCCTCCATTTCAATGGGAATTGTAAAACTGGAAGTTGAATTATTTAAAAAAAAAAAAGAAAGAAAGAAAACACAAACACAGGCAGGATATTTGGGCATGGCTAACTATCTAATTGTATCATAATACAGAAAAAAATTTAGAACAACAAAAGTGCAATTCAAGTCACATATCTCTCTTCACAACAAAGCACTGAAGTAGATAATTTAGTAGTTTGAGTGTTCTCCATCATTTCAGGACTTCAAGATACATAGCACAGATATCTAACATATAATTATACAGGAACAGTTGAGCCAGTCTTAATAAAAGCTGATCTGTTTCAAGGTTCTCTCTACTCTGATTCACTAAGACATACTGTATATTAAATGGAACCATTTCAGAAAAGCATGAACATATTTAGTGCTGTACCATGATAAGGAGTCCAGCAGTCTACCTGCACTGTATGTTTAGGTACAATTCCCTTCTCATTGTCCTCAGAAGAGAAAGGAAGAGCAAAATGGAGTTCTACTTCTGTTACCTATCTGTCTTCAGTTTTTTATGGTCCATCAGCCTTGTCATGATGTTGTATGAGGAAGAATAGCATAGGTCAAGTGCTAACTGTTCAGTTTTGTGACCCTAATAACTAAATGCCTTGGTATAAATAGATATGCTACTGTATAATGTAAGGAGGCTTCTGCATATGAAGAATTTCATAGAAGTTGAAAATGATGAAATGACACTACTTCAAACATTGTAAGACATTAACAAGTGTGTCTTTGAAAACATCTTTACAACTAGTCACTCACTGTTCTGTGTTATTGAATGTCTCACAGTTGGCAAAAACTTTTAAATGCAAAATCTGTTTTTTTCTGTAACTGTGAGAAAACAGTGAAAAGCCTTGGGTTCTCTTTGGGGGATTTCTTCTTTTTTTTTTTTGTTTGTTTATTTGTTTTTTCTCACAAAATCAGCAAAGTGTTGCCATGTTCTCCTTTTAAGTTAGATATGAAGATTTCATTTCCAAGCCAAATAAATCTCAATCTAATTACATATAAGGGTAAGCAGAAGTAGGAAGGGACATTATGAAAAAAGTCAAGCTCTTGAATCTCAAATTAAAATATCTATATTAAACTGGCTTTGCTTATCCCTAAACACTGGTACCTACTTACCAAGTCTCTTTCTAACTAAATACATCAAAGAACCTGGAGCACTGCCAACTCTATATACACTAAAGCAGATATACCTGACTATACTGAGACAAGAGATAGAGGATTTTGTTGGATTTTTGAAAGAGATTACTTCCACTAATGCCACAGAAGAACATCATGATTTACATTATTACAGAGCAGTGCCAAATGAATTAGTAATCATCAGACATTATAAAGTGTCACAAGAAACTATTTAGCAATCATCTTCCAGAAAAGCAAAAGTTCAAAAATTTGTCACACCCAGAAAATGTCACAGTGCATAATGAAAAAGCATAAGTTATCTGCAGTGTGGTTAACCCTTTTTTAACCCATCACGCTACAAACTTGAACCTGCTACCTGTGATGTCCTTGATACCAAAACCTGCAACTGATGCCACAGCTTGCGGAATGTTGTTTGTTCAACAACAACAAGAAAGGATGTGAGTCATGCTCAAGTATTTGCTGTCACCTTCACAAATAAAAAGAGGTTCTCACTTGAAAAAAATCTTGTTAATTTTCCTGGCATGTGACATCTCTTTTTACTATAGGTTGTTACCAGTTTTGGGTTGGATCACTTCTCATCTTTCGTATTGTCACAGGATTGCAAGGAAAGAAAGATTCTTTAAGGGAATAGAGAGAATGAGAGCAAAGCAACGTGAGTGAGTGCATTGCTGAGAAAGAGGCTAGTGGGAGTTTCAAGGGGCTTTACTGTCCCTATCCAACACTGCCAGGGCTCCCTAAGAGCCTAAAGCCCTGGACGCATTTCAGCTCCCCAGGTCCTCACTGCCATGTCCTGCCCTGTTGAAGCCCATGGGAAAACCCCACCACTCCAGGTCACCTGACAGAGATGAGAGAGATCAGGGTCCAGGATCCATTTCCCAAACCAGACTGAGATATCTTGTTCAGTTTAAATTTACATATTCGAGAAAAAAGCACCAGAGACAAAGATTTAAGCACTTGACTGTGAGCCCAAATCTCTGCTTCACAAAATTGTGCTCCCTCCCCCCTTTCTCTGTTTTCTTTTGCTCAGTTATTTGTTGCACAGTCGTTCAGCAACATTATCTAAGAATTAAGGATGAGCCTTTTCCTGCACAGGATTCTGTATTTCCTTGTTTTCACCATTTCTTGCAGACAGTCTAGAAGGGATGTTTTGCTGCTCTGGACCCTCACTTTCCCCAGGCACTGCACAGAGCACAGGGTGGCATGTGCAGAAACAGCTTGGTCTTTCTTCTAAAATCAGCTAAGGTAAGCTACCTTTTAATTTAATTCAATAGGATATCATTAAACATATAAATCAGAAAATACAATCATGGATGACATATTGTAACACTCTAGCTCTGGAGCTGCAAGCCCATGGGCTCAGCCAGAAGTTTTACTTTAAAATATATATGTATAGTATTCTTTAATACCTTGAGATAGCATCAAGAGACACAGACTTGTTCCCAAGAGAGGTATTTTTATTGATAATTTAGGGGAGAAAATAAGGGAACTTATTGGCAAAAGTTCAAAAGGGCACCACACAAACTAGACAAAATGTACCACCAAAATACTGACCCAGCATGTACTAACCCACAACACTTAAGTCAAAATCCAATCCCTCCAGCTTCAAGCCACCCAAAACATCATGAAAGGTAGAAAGAAACAGAAGCAGAGAAAGCAAGAAAAGAGAAGGAGAAAGAGGGAAAGTCAGATCATATAGCTACCATTGGAACCTTGTGGAAGACCAGCTCTCACATTTCCACATGGCAGGGCTGTGACATGTGGCAAACACATGCCTTTGCTTTTATTTGTTCTTCTCTTTATGATCACTCTCCCAGGTGGAACCTCTGAACCCCTGGCTACTCTGAGGTTCCAGGCCAGGATGAGGGGTCATGTTCTTATTGTCCCTGACAATCCAAGCTGGGTCAGGGGCTCCAGGAGCTGTGGGTGTTAAGTTTTCCCAGGTTGTTTGTGACTGACAGCCATTCCAGGGCTTCCATATGTAGGATCTAGGGCCTTCCATGAGGGATATGACACCACCCAATCTCCATAAGGTTCAACCCATCCCCTCCACTTCCACCTACACACACACACACACACACACACACACACACACACACACACACACAAGGTGGTTCCAACCCAATAATTACTGATCTGGTGTCTAACACATACATCTAAAATACTTTGCATATAATCCTTTATCATTACAGTCAAAGCCTTTTTAAGATGGGCCCCATTTCAGTCTTTAACTCTTTGTTTTAAACATAGGAATTACACCAAATTTCCAAGTAACAGATGTTTTAACTGCATATTAGAAACAATTGTCTAAAAGTCCTCACTGAAGCTCCTACCCCACCCTCAGAGAACAGCACAGTGCTGCGTGTTTTACAACTCCAAAACAGAATTTGATGTGTCTGTTCCCACTAACTCATACTGAAGCATCAGGGAAAGTAATATCAAAGCACTAAGGTTTGGATTTAAGAAAAAAGACAATTAATTTTCAAATCAGATACCTGCTGCTTCTAGTTTAGATATTGGATAAACTCTCTAAAATGAAAGCAGCAGACTGAAATTGAGTGTTTTCTAACCTCTTCTAATTAAAATCAGCTAGTTCATTGCATCTTTAACCAGAATCACCACTTCCTTGTTTAACCAGGGTGACCTCCCAGACAGGAGGGGCGAATGTCATCAAGGACCATCACAGAATCCAGATAAGGAATTAAAGTTTTGAAGAAACTGCAAACACTCTCTAGGAAAAAATTAGACTGGTGGACTTGGAGGGGAAAAAATACATGCAAATGGTTTAAACAAGAACTTACAGCATAAGTCAACAAGGATGTTTCTGACTTGAAATCACTTTGTGAAGAAATTATTTTTGAACACCTAACACAAATCAATGGAGTAGATAGAGAACATTTAAGACATTAGTCTTAGGACATTAAGACATTTATCTTTGTCAGGAAACCCTGGTTTCTATCTTCCATGGCCTCCTCTACTCAAAGTGTGTCACTGGAAAAGTATAACCCGAGATGAATTGCAGTCCAATAATAAGAGTATAAAGCAGAGAACGAAACTGCATCTGAGCAAAGGTCCATGTAGTCCATATCCCATTTCTGAAAGGGGTCTGTATAAAATGTATGGTGAGAGAGCTTAAGAATAGCAAAAGCAGAGACTGATACATTCGCTCCCTACTTTTCTGGTTTCCAGCAGTGTGCCAGTTGGGGATTCTTTTCAGTTAAAAGCTGCATCTGCATCCTGTTTTGTAGCACTTGATTGATTCCTATTCCATAAATTTGCCTAGGAGTTTTTCAAACCCATTTGCAGAGAGCACCTCCACAGGAGTCTCTGGTGATGAGTTCCAGACTTTTCCTTCATGCTGTGTGTAAGAGCACTTCCTTTTCTTTGATTTATACCTGCAGCCTGACCATTTCATCCGATACTCCACTGGACTGTTGTGAGAAAAAGGGAATAATTGTACCCTATTACATTTCTCCATGCTGTCCTACCATATCTTTCCTCAGCTGACTTAGGAGTCCTCATCTCTAGTATCACTATTCATATTGTACTGGGTCTTGCTGGGATGGAGTTAATTTTCTTCATAGGATTGCATATGTTGCTGTGTTTCAGATCTGTGACCAAACAATTGACAGCTGCACTACCGTGATCATTGTAGGTCCCTTCCCAAGGAAATACGCTATTCTATTCTTATAACAGTATTGCTAGCACAACAATGTTTTATCCATTACTGAACATTGTTTGCATGGTGCCAAGACTTCCCGTTTCTCATTCTGCCCTTGGAAGTAGATTAGGAATGGACAAGACGCTGGGAGAGATTGCAGGCAGAACAACTGACCCAAATTGACAAGAGAGATATTCCACACCATATAACATCATGTTCAACAACAAAACAGGGAGAATTTTTCCCAAGTAACCACTACTCAGAGACTGGCTGGGCATTGGTTGACTGGCGGCCAGTTATCATATTTGCATCACTTGTTCTTTTCCTTTCTTCTCTTTTCTCTTCCCCTCTAGACACTGAAATGTTTTTACCTCAATCCATGAGTTTTCTCACTGTTGCCCTTCCAATTCTCCACCCCATTCCACTGGAGTGGAGCAAGCAAGAAACTGGATGAGGGCTTACCTGAATGGCTGCAGTCAGTCATGACTATTAAAAGTGTGAAATACATGCTTTATCTAGATCCATCTACAACTTGCAAAACTCTAATAGTCAACTTAGGTCCTTTAATGTGAAATCCTAAAAGCTGAAGAACTTAAGTCTGATGCAATTATAAGAAAGTTACACTGTAAAAACCATATTGCTATTGACAGCAACATGCAAAAACTCTTATGTTAATTTTGCCTAATGTTAACCTTAAACACCCCAGACCTGGCCTATTAGGCCTGCTCTCAACCTGTTGTGAGAACTTGCTGTGTGACCCAGACATTGGTACCCGGTGTCCTTTGAGGAGTTCAAGCACAAGATGACAGCAAAGGGCTTGAAGCATGATTGAGTATCCATGACTGTAAATAACTCACTGATGGCAATTAGTTGTCACTGAAGAATTGCAACCTTGAGGAAAGACTGTTATGTGCATGACAAAGAAGCAGCAACCAAGCAAAAAAAAATCAATCTGATTTTGCAGGCTAACACACCTGACACCATGTGGGTAAGTATCACTTAGCAGTGCTGCAGAGTATATAGTCTGAAGAACAGAGGGTGGAGGACAAAAGTTTAAAAAACTGCCTAGAAACTAACACAGTCTGCATAGGGAAAGTGTGAATGGGAATTTCCACATGAGAGTTACCTCATGGAGAGATTATCCAAGCAGTGAGTGCACTGTCTGCTTTTCCTGCCTGCTCCAGTCTCCTCTGTCCCCATCCCCCTGCTCTCAATGCCTGATTTTCTCAAAGTCCTTTTGTCCTGACAAACAATTGCACAGGACAGGTTACAAGGACATGAGAAGCAGTGTGCTTCTTTTTACGTGTGTGTGTTTCTGTGTGTGAGAGAGACTGTACTTGTGCTGCTGGTTCACAGAATAGGGAATTCACTCAAAGTAGCCTACAAAGTAAACTACAACCCAGGCCATAGAGGAAGGCAGGAAAAACTCTGTCCAATACAAAGACCTAAATCCTTCTTAACAAACTTGAGTATCCATTTAACTAAGCACATGAGCAAGACACTTTGTACCAGGCAGGCATGGCAATTTCCCAAAACCTTTTGAAACAGGAATGCACCGCAAAGCATCTCCTGTCCAGCTAAGGCCACCTGCAAGGCAGTGAGGGAGGATTGCAAAACATTAGGAGTCTCAGATTCAAAGTCATTCACCCACTGAAGGGAAAGAAAAAGGAATCCTACCAGCATCCTACAAATGTCCTGAACCATGGAGAAGAATCAAATTTATTTGGAGTGATTTATTTGAAGTTAGAGAGAGGACACTTTCCTTTTTTTTCTTTTCATAAAACAAAAAGATTAAGTGCCCTTGCTCAGTCAGACATTCTCACAGAGCTACACCAAGTGCGTGAGTCAAGATTTTCATTTACTGAAGCTATACTGAGGCTTTGCCAACACCCTGTATTTTTCCTATGTGCTCAATAGTCTTATCTTTTAGATATGCTTACCTTGAGAGAGTGGAAATCAGATTTTCCAGTCTGTAGTTTCCAGGTTCCCCTCTGTGGCTCCTAGACTTTTTTATTTTGTAATGGCAGTTGCTCTTCTAGCACAGTAGAAATTGCATTGCACTGTTTACAATGACAGTTACAAGTTTGCCAGATGTTCTGCAGTTTCACATCTGAGTTACTCCAAAAATTTCTCCCAAACATCATCCAGTTTTAGAAACTTACCTAACTATTCTGTTTGGTCCAATTCCTTCTGTATACTTACAACAAATTTATCTAATTCCTCTGATCCCTTTGCTCTAAAGAATAGTGAGGAAGTGGGAATTATCAAAGACTTTTAAGCAGTAGACCAACACAAAAACCTGTTGCACTACTCTTCTATGACTTGTTCATCCCTGAGTATTCTGCAGCACCCTAGTCATAGATTGTCCTGTTTGTCTTCCTATATCTGATGAAGTAAACAACTTCTTACTAGCAACTTGAGCATTCTCTGCAAACTACTCTCATATTCTGTTCTTGTCTTCAGAATTTGTCTTCAAGCTCAAACTGCCATGTTTTATGAGCTTTCTTTTTCTCCTCATTTAGACAAGCTTTCAATTTTCTATAAGGCTGACCTTTACTTATGACAACCTCCTTAAGTTTTCTATCCTGCCAGGCAGGTCCAGTAAAAACTGAAGCTTTTTTTATTTACTTTGTACATTTTATATGATTTTTAGTAATAGCCTACATTTATATAGTACTTTTCCTTGCAGATATCAGTGTGCTCTAGGAAGAAGATAAATAGCACAAGCTCTGCTTTTGAGAAAGGGAAGCACAAGTGGTGAAATAGCTTCCCCTAAGCCTTTCAATAGACTACTAGAAAACCAGGAATAAAATCCTCCTACATCCCAAAAGTCCTTGCATTGTATACAGCAATAGGATGGAATTCATACACATTTCAAAACCCTTCAATGAATACCCATCCAATCACTTCAGATTTGTTATGCAACAATACATGATTTACTGGGCACTAACAGCAATGCAGACAAACAGGAAAGTATATCTAGTATAGGTTAACAATAGCAGCTTTCACTTATCAATTTTTTAAAAAATATATTATAAAAACAACTGAAACATAAAGCAGTTGCTTCAAACTTCTTTCAACTCTAATAAAAAATGAGCTGCAACATCTAAGCTTGGGTCTAGTGAAAAATGCATTTTTGTTTCACTACTGTGACGACAGTTTTCAGACTGGAAAAATTTCAGACCGGGGCATGTTGAACTCAGCTTTGCAGTGTTCCTTGATCCATACATAAAACATTTGAAATATCATTCAAAGTGCAACCTTTAATTAAAAATAACCATAACAGGCACTGAAAAGGGAAAGAATATGGCAGGGATTTGTTCTAAATGACAAGCACTAACAGCAGACTGACCAAGTAACACTGAAACGTCTAGCAATTCAGTTTTAAAACAATTCATTGGGCTTCATTCTCTCTTGTATGAACATTCCTTCATGCTGCTTGGCTGGAGAAATTGTCATAAGGTAAATAAAAATAAAAGTTATGGATACTAGGTAATTCTTGTCACTATCACTTAGTCAAAATAATGCAGGTAATCACTTCAGAGTGAGATCTACTATAGCATGACTCCTGCTTGAATTTAAACAACTGGCAGGGATAAAGGAATCAAAATTAGAATGAAGAAGAAACTGATGCTGCTGGGAATATTTCAGTGTGTTACTTGATATCATTGTATAATATTTTGTGCAGTAAACAAAGATTGTATCTTGCTCTTAGAGCACCTGTAACCAAACCATCTTCTTCACTTCTACCTGCATGCAGCTTTTCCTTCTTGAATTATTCCTAAATAATTATGAAATAGCACATACAGTATTCCCATCATATTACAGACACCTCTATGTTCTTTGCATGTCTTCCATGACACATTTTTAAACTACAGTATCGGACAAGAAAATTGTGTTGAGATAACCACTAATGACATAATCTCTGTAAACTGAACAAAGATCAGAACTAAATATTATTCTTTCTGCATCAGTCACATTGTCATAAACCAAAGATGTGATAACAAGTTTTACTGTTGGCTTAGCAGCTTTACACTACTAAGGTTACGCATACTCATCATTTTTACTTCTTCCTAAAACTATTTCTCTCTCCACAAGGCCATTTACAATTGCCATTTTAAATTCCATTGCTTCTGTGAGATCCTGTTCCTGAGAAACATAAACACGTACCTCATTGCAACAAGAAGTGAAGAACTGCAGCATGATTTTTAAAGTTTTTTATTTAAAAAAAATAGTTGGGATAAATCAAATCTTGGGGTTTAAATCCAATTCAGACTTTCTGTTATTGACTTTGAGACTTCATAGCAATGAGAATACTTGACTGATACATCACAAGAATCATTCCTTTCTGTTCATGATCACGGCAGCTGTGCTGAGAGGAAACACCATGGCTGATGGAGCCCATGAGGGAAAGCTGTTACGCTAGTCTGTATTCATTACTGAGACTAATTACTCTTAGATTACAATGCAAAAGGCATCTGCTTCGAATGACATTCTAGTAATAGACATGCAGAGTGAACCAAATAGCTCTTCCTAATGTCATACAAGTGATTTCTTCTTTAAGAGGGTGAATGGCATCAATGTGCACATATGTATTATTCACAACAATTTAACAATTTAACCCTAATTATTCACAGCAGTTGATTGGGGGTTTTTTCATGTATCCAATAAAATATCTACATTGTAAGTGACATCTATAATATTGTATCCAAGAGCACATCCGTGTTGTCTGGGCCAGTCACTCTCGTGGCAATGTGCTTGCAATCCAGTCTGAAGGACTGGTGATAGTTCAAACTTTCCTTTTAATCCATCTCTGCAGCTCCTGGTTTCCATACAAATGAAATACAATCATATAGGTTAGATGGGAGCAGAAGAGCCCTTTGATGAAATACCACATGAGGGCAATGGGGAGATTGTGTTTCTTGCTCCTGCCTGTGTGAGTTCTGCAACAAGAGGAATGGATTCATCTGGACGATCTGATAACTCAAAAGAGAAATTGAACTAGTTGCCACTTACCAAGTTTGCTTCTGTTCTTGGGTTTGGTAGGTTGGTTGGGGGTCTTTTGTTGTTGTTGTTTGTTTTTTTGCATTTGTTCCTTTTAGTTACTATTTCAGTTTGCCTGAAATAATAAATTTCAAATTTCATTTTAGGGGGATTTAGAATGTCTTCTAGAATATTCAAGAGCCAGATATTCTAATACTACATTAGCTGTTATAGCTAATGTAGAAAACAGAGGTGATGTTTTTAGAAGTAAGCTTCTTTGTCTTTTTCCAGGTTTTCTAATAGAAAGAGATCATGTCCCAAAGAAGGAACAAGAAAAAGCAGCAAACAGTGTCCATATCAATATTTTTGGTATGGATCCTGTAACTTGATAAAAGCAATCTACTAGAAGAAATGGATTAGAAAGTTGTATGCTTTGGTTTAGCCTGCATTGAATTTGCACTGATGAATTATAAACCACTTAAAATAATAGTGTAAACAACTGTAATGGAAATCTTGATTTTAGACATTTACTATCATATGATGGAGTACCACTGCAACAAGACCTTTACATTTGCATAGCTCTTCAATATTTTATTTTTTTAAAAAATAAACACTCTAAAAAAACTTAGCCACTTTTACCACTAATATATTTTTTTCTCATTTTTTTCCAGAATAATTCTGCTTTAGATTAAAATTACCTGGGTTATTTCACCACAATTATACTATAAATTGTGTCTCACTTCATACTTCTCACAGGTTCTCTTTCCAGTGAAAATATTACTCATTGCTCCTTACTTTCTATAAAAATCTAGTGCAGACTTTCTATGATTAACTCTTCACAGAGCTTGAGAAAGGCTGTTTTGGGGTGGTGTAACTGTAGGGCTTCTAGGTTCAACACAGGAGATTTGCCTTTTTTTTCTGTCCTTGGCATCCAGTCACTTTCAGCTCCCCATACAATCCTGGATTTTAAAGATACTGGAATTAGTCCTTTCTAATTGCATCAATAAACATGAGAGGCAAAAAAATGGCTGTAAGACTTGAAAAGAGTGGATAATGTTAAAATGACTGAATGCAAAAATAATCAATATAAGAGCAAGATACTTTTACAGCACACATTACCTTCAAAGGCAAATACAAGAGATGACTCTTTTGTCATGCCTTGGTAGTAACATGGGGACACCTGAATGAAAAGAATTATATAAACTTCCAAGTTTAAAACAAGATTTATAAAAGAAAACTAGAGACCAAATGTTTTTCCAGTCAATCTTTTCTGTCATTTAACATGTCTGGAAATGCTGAAAAAATGTCTCATATATATTTGGGTTACATGGGAGACATCAAGAGAAGCAGATGTTTCTGTAGAAGATGGAGTACTGGGAAAAAAAAAGAAAAAAAAAAACAAAAAAAAACAAAACAGAGTACTGGAAAAAAAAAAACAAAACAAACACAAAACAGATAAATAACAATTTCTCGCATTCACAGGTTTTAATATCACATTTTACTGCTCTCCTAGAAAGGAAAAAAAAAAAAAAAAAGAGGAGGTAGGCATTTGAAATGTAATTTTCAGCATTACTATCTGGCAGCAGAAAGTAGAGAGAAAGAGACCTGACTGACACCTGACTGACAATAAAACCTTCTCAAGCAGTACAGTGTGGGGGGTGAACTGTATGAGGTTTATGGAGTTTCAGAATACAGAAGACTGTAAAAGGCAGTCTTTGATGAAACAATTCTAGAGGAACATCCCTCTGAATGTACGCAATATCTGACAGTGTGGCAAGGATACTAATTCTGAGGATGAAGATGGCATTGGAGTTGAAGAGGCTCATAGGGAATTAGAACGTTTCCCATGAAAAACAAAACAGTAGCTTTCTTATATATAATTCATCATTCCACCTTCTATTTATATCTATCATAGATATCTGGTAAGCAAAACATTCTGGGTTGATTGTTGTCTATGAAGCATGATTGCCTAGTGTAATATCACGTATTGTTTCATTGTTCCTCTGATTAAGAGTACTTGTTTGTTGAATATTTCTAAAGAATACTCAAATCAATGCAATTAGAAGATGAGTGTCAAAAACATTTTTAAGAGTGTTTGGCACTAACAAACTTGGATGAATCAGGAGAACACACTTATTTACGTCTTTAAAATTTTTTCAGTTAATTTTCAGGAATATAATTCAGGAAATTCTACATGCTAAAAACACACAAAAGAAGAAAAATAAAAATAATTTTAAAAAAACTAAACAAAAAAATAATCAAACCTGGATAGGAACAGACATACATGGAAGTGCAAGAGAATCTACTTTTTTCCACTCTTGCTCTTATTCTCCACCTAGATTATCTCTCAAATTATTCATAACAATTAAAGGTAGTATGGTGACATTTCAGGTTTGGCAGATATATGAGTGGATACATGCATGTACAAAACATAGTAACAACATGCTAATGGTGTGTTCCAATTTAAAGGTAAACCTGAAGCAGAAATGAACCCAACTCAAGAAAGATTACAAGTCAAAGTTACAATTTACTAAAAAGATTACAATAAATACAATGATTCAGAGAAAAACTGGTTCTAACACACAAAAAACAACGTTTAACTCAGCACTCTGGGACTCACTAGCCTGTGTGCTGAGTGCCACATGCCCCCCCTGAGTGCAAAGCGAAAGGAAAGGAAACCTGTTGATGATGATGATGATGATCACAGTTCTGTCGAAGTAATGATTGCAGTCTTGTCGAGACTGGCAGTTGCAATCCTGTTGGAGTTCTGTTCATCTTCTGGATCTAATGAGTGGTACCAGAAGTCCCAAAGTCCCAAGATTGTATATGCTCAGGTTCAAGTGGGAATGCCCAGTACCTCCCCCAGGGCAGATAGTTTCAAAATGGGTAATGATAAGTCATGGAATATTTTTGGAATCTTTGATTGTCTAAGTCATTGCAGCTGCCTATTATTCCAGCTCCTTATGATCCTTAGCAGACATGACTCCTCAAACTGGGTGGGAAGGTGCTATTGACTTCCTGGGAGGGGAGTTGTCACAGCTGAGTCATCGGTGTGAAGACAGAAACACTCCCCCATCTCCCAGAGTTCTTTAACATCCAGCTTGTAGTATAAGGTGTCAGGTGAGCCCTGGACAGATGCTTCAAATGATCCATTATTAACAGTCCATCAAAAATGACACAGAGGGTGTAGAATACACAATTTTGATTATACTCACATAGTGATAAATTGGTCCCAGCCCCTGTAACTAGGACATGGTGATGGTACCTGGTAATGAAGCATCATTATGACATTTTAATGTGTCTTATAGTTACAGCTCCTGTTGACTTGAAAGTAAACGCTGTCTTCAAGAAACGTAACTCAACCTGAGGTCTTGTTGGGGGCAGGTATTTACCACTGTATAAAAAAAAGCCTGTTGTCAGTATAGATGTTTCCTTTCAGATTTGCCAATAAAATGGCAGTAGTCAATGTCGTAATAGCATTTAGGAAGCAAAGTTTCTTGGCAACATAGACAGCTGTTGCCAGTTTTAGCACTACAAACAGGACTTAAAAATACTGTTATATCTCCTCTGATCCTAGGACCTGCTGTAGTCTAAATTTTCTTCTGGGGTCCTCACAGATTGAGCTCTAAGGCTATGTCTTCATTAGATACTCATTATGTTTGCAAATGAAGAAGACATATTGTCAACAGGCCAAAGGAAAAAAAAATGCATAAGTATACTACACTTTCTGCTATTTTCAGAATGAGAGGGCCAAACCTTGGTCATGATGACTTAAACTTGTGTCTCAGCCACTGATGGACAGATGCTGAAAAATTTGGTAGAGCATTACAAATACATGAAAAAAATATATTTGATGATTGTGAAATAGAGAATGAAATAAGATTATCTCTTTTGGGTTTGCCTGACTAGTAATCAGCCTTGTTACAGTTAGAGTTTATGTCTAATTGTATATTTTGCTAAATTAAGAAAAAAAAATTGGCAATTAGACAGTCAAAAGGAATCTCTGCGTGTGTTCAGCTATACAGCAGGGATTATTAGTAGAAAACCACATACTGAAATACTTGGATTAACCTGAACTACATGCAGCAAGGACCATAAGAGAAAAGCACTCCACAATTCCTGCACTACCAAGGAGAAAGAGGACATACACTGGTGGTAATACTGGGGGGAAGGGGGGGGGGTGGTTGACAGATAGATTGTTTGGGTAATTTTGATATATTTTTTCCCTTGAAATTCAATGCAGATGTTTTTCTAGAGGAGAAATCTAGTCCTTTAGTGAGCCATAGGTGAATACAAATTTAGCAGAAGTCCCTTACAGATTCATGATCACATCATATCTGCAAAGAGAAAATGTTCCCCTTTAGTCCTTCCTTTGATATCTGTTCAAAAAGAGATCACTGATTGAGTCAGGGCTGCTGTCCTCCACTCCCCATAACATGATAATTGCTTTAATACAGTTATATTTGAATTCAGCCGCATTGCCCACAGCTTGCCTCTTTTCCTGTATCACTATGGCTAGCCCTGATCTCAGCCTGAGGTGTTAGCAGTAGATAAAACCTTGCTGAAGAACAGAGTGATCACACAAGTAAAGAAATCAAGCTTGACGCTGGAAGTGAGCTCCAAGGGAAAACTTGGCCATTGGCATTTCAGTAGTGCAGTTAGCCAGCCAGATCTGAAGGAACTTTTCTACCCTTAAGGGAGAATACAATCAGTACCCATACAGTACCCTATCTGTCAGGTTTCCTGATTTAGGTCTTGAGGTGACCAAGCTATTGAATACTGCAAATGAGGGGTTCATCTCCAAGTCTGTTTCTCTCTTTGTCTCAGTGTCACTATAAGAATAAAAGGATTGGCCTAGATATCAAAATCATGCTTTTCAGTACAGAGAGAAAAAACTTATTTTCTTTTAAATCACTCCTATGGCTAGTAAACACCTTTTGTGTAAGAGACATGTGTCACAAGTGTACTTTGTTAACACAGTAGCCTGTGATAGGACATGCTTTTTTAGCTTTCTTGGAATGAAAGAAGGACTGCATCCACTGTTAAGTTTTACAAAAATCCCTAAAGTTTATTGCCATCTTATCGAATTGCTGACATTATTTTATTATTTTATTTATTTGGAAATTTTCTGGCTAAATTTGCACTGTCATGTTTTTATTTTCCTCTCAGCTTTCTATTAGTTTGTTACAAATCCAAGAAAACACACTTTACAGAGAGCTGGTCTTGTATTATTGTCTATAAAAAGAAGATCTGAGGTAGGTTTACTATTTCTCTGCCTCTAGCACAGTGCAACACTTAAAATTAACAAAGTTTTTCAATATTACCTCATAAAAACAAGCTTGATGAAATACTTAATATTTCTGGGCTCTAAAGAAAATTCTAGCCATTTTGGTCTTCATGTAACTTCTACAGTATTTTCATGAAATCTAAATAAAAAAAGACACTGTGAAACTTTACTGTCTCCTCTAAAACTTAGTTGATATATTTCTTTTGGAGATACCAGAAAATCTTATTAAAAGTAACAAAGCATGAACATAAACTGTCCAATCTTCCAGGTACTGAGAAACGTAAATGCTTAAAAACCAATCTGCTACTTCAGCAGTTGGTCATTTATTCTATTCCACACCTAAGTGTCATTTCTATTCAAACAGATCATGTTCAAAAGCAATCCTATTTGACTCTGTACGCAACAGTAATGAGCTAATCCTGCCATGGGAAGGAACTGGTGTGCCTCCAGGGTATCTTGCAGAGGTTTGGCATCCTAAGAACATAGGAGGGTGGCCAGGAGCTAGACTGAAACCCTGAGGCCACATACAGCACAGAAGCTTACAGTAGGGGCAGCATCTGTTCCACTAGCAGGTCGGAAGTAAAATCTAACACTTTAACTCTGTTATCTTATACACACACACATACATATGCACACTGAGTATAAATATGTACTATGATTATTTCCATCTCCTTGACTTTTTTTTCATAAATAATTGCCTGACTCTGAAAAAGGTCAGTAATTCTTGTGAAATACTGAAGCGTTTTGGATTTATCTGTCAAACAAACACCAACAAATGCAATGCTATTCATCATAAGAGGATAAGAGGAAGCAACTCTATTCATTTGTCACAAGGGTTGGGCTACCCAACATTCCCATTGTGGTTAGAAACAGTAACAAATCTCACTTCTCTTCTTTCTTGGTCCAAGCTTTCTTTGACTATGTTTTGTCTCTGTAACTCCGAGAACTCAACAGAAAAATAACTTTGTTACTGAGCGTATAGTATGTTACCTTTGATTTTCTTTTATTTGAGATTTAGAGCTGATCCTGATAGGCACTGGGAATTAATTACATGAAAGTTGCTTCAAAAACCTTTGAAAAAGGCTTTACCTTCCACAAGATTACACTGTCCACACACGAACTGAAGAGACATGTCTTCTTCCAATGGGTTTTCTACAGACTTTTTACCCCCTTCATTAGCATTGAGCTCATTTCCTGACTAATGAAATCTTTGAACCCTATGTAGCACCCTTATTACTGGATCAGGTGTGGTTTTCCCACCAGCTCAGCAAAGAGCTGATGCGCTGTTCAGAGCCACAGGTACAGTCCACAAGGCAGACTGTGAATCAGAGCTCTACACCCTGTCATATCTCTAACCAGTTCAAAGGTTAGGGAGGGGGAAGATTAAGTCAGGCTACTCAGGCCCTGATTTAGTCCTATATTTATACAGGTTTCATGCTGGTAATTTATATGATAAAATGTTTATGCTTCAGTATTTCTGTGTGTTGTGCCAGCTAAATTAAGGGGTCCAATAGTTCTAGCATAAGATAAGGGAGCAAAACACAGCATGATGAAATAAGGTCCTGTTCTAAAGCGTCTGATGTCAGTTTGATGTGATAGACTTCATAAATAAATTACTTAATCCTTTGCTATATGAAATATCTAACCTGTTACTTGAGCATATATATGTTACTTCCATATATTTTGAAAGCCATTACACACTTATATTACATAAAACAGAGACGTTCAAAATAACACAAGAGCTTAAAGAAAAATGTTTTTAAAACTGAAGGTCAAAAGATCAATGTGATTGTAGTTCTACATGCTAAAAAACATATAATGTATATTTGCATTCTGCTTTATTCTAATAAACTATTTGTCTCTGAGTCATCTGCCCAGGGCTGACAGAGCTGACACAGAACTCAGTATATATCTGCATCTTGCTAGATCAAGAACTTGATGCCAGATTATTCCTAAAAGGACAGCAGAAAGCTACATCTAAATAGCTTTGCTACATTTAAGTGAAACTTACCATTTTTTCTGCTCCAAATTTGTATTCCAGAGGCAACAGGTAGCAAAAACAAAGAAAAAAAAAACACAGTATCTACACAAACAAATAAACAAATAACCCTTCTCCCAGTGTGATGAAAACTATTATTTAAAAATAAAAAACAAAACCAAAGAAGAAATAAGAAAAGAAAAAAATCCGAAAATAAAAACAAGTGTGTACATATCTCAGTTTTAAGACTAGAATATGAACCAGCTCATCCTGCTACTGCCAGAGTAGTATGTAAAACACAGAAGAACTTGCCCTCTATTTCTTGAGTTTCCAAAGAAGGCTGCTCTGACTGCTGGGCCATTCACAGCAGATATATTTTAAACTAATCCCACTTAGGTCCAATTTTTAAAATAAAAGAAAATGAAGTAGAACATATGAATACTAAGATTCTGTATGGAATATTTGTATGAATATTATTGTGAGCTAGAGTGGAACAGTGGAAATTCTTAGGTAAATTTATGCAAAATTTTTTATTTATATTTCTTTTAGAAATAAAGGATTAATTTAGTTCCATTTCCTCTCTTTAAAGTAATACTAATTTATGAAAGAGAAATGAAAGGAATGGTTTTTCCAACAAAAAAATCATTTATCTGGGGAATCACAGAACCAGTCACAGAATTGTTGAGGCTGGAAAGGGCCTCTCAAGGCTAACAAGTCCAATGTACTGCCCAAAGTAGGGTCAGCTGCTAAGTTGCTAAGGACCATGTTGGGATTTGTTTGTCCCCATGGATGGAGACTACACAGCCTGTGTAGTAAATGCCTTCCAGTGTTCATTCACTCTCATGTCTCGTTAGACTGAGATTATGAACACTCACTATGATAACTCTTATTACTTTTAAACAGAATTAGCTATGTTTGAACTTGTGCTGTCTGCCTCTTGTCCTCTCACTAGGCACCATCAAGAAGAATCTTTCTGTCTCTTTCATCCCCACCATTTGAGTCCAAGCCTTCCCTAGGCTGGGGAACCCTAGCTTCTCCTTATAATAACAGATCTTCCAATACTTAATTTATCTTAATGGCCCATCACTGGAGTTGGTTCAGTGACTTGGATCTCCCTGGGATTCCCAACTAAAACAAAGTCCAGATTCAAAAAAACTATCAAAATATGGACTTAATTAGGTATTTAAAAGCTGACCAGGCTTGGCTTTTGTGATAATAAACATTCTATCTACAAAACAAACTATCTACATCTTACTTGTACTGAGGACTCTAGAACTGGACCCAGGAGACCAGATGTATCTCACCGGAGCTGAGTAGACTAGATGGATCACCAGCTCCAACCTTCTCTAAACACTTATCCTACAGCATGCCAGGGATGGTGTTGACAGTCAGTATTTAAATACTACTTTTATTTTTCAGGTACTTATTTTTATATATTGGCATATTGTCATCTTTTAACTTTTCTGTTATATTAATAACTTAGTGCTCATAAAAAGGAAAGAAAAATGCCATAATGAAAATGGTTTCAATCCACAGAAGACAACCACAGATAATGGACTACATTTGTGAATTAAGCTGTAGTAGAAATAGGTAGGATTTATATGGTCAGATTTAATTGTTTAAGGGTCATAAGATAATATTATGGACAAAGAACATTACTAGTAAAGAGTAAATGGTAAGAAAAAAAGTATTTGATCTTTTTGTATAAATCACATCTTGGCATCCCTGTCCTCTCCACCTTTTATGTGCATAGTATAAATTTATATCCTAGTTACATAGTTGTGACAACATTTCTGAAGAAAGAGAGACTTCTCTTATCTTTGAGTTGTAATTTTGTTTTAAGGAAACATGAAGTAATGTAAGCAAAATGTCTCTCTTCCTGATTTTTTGAAAAATATTAAATATTGCATAATTCATTGTAACAATGTACTCATATATTTACTTTTTTTGGATTATTGCAAACTTTTTCTTAAGACATGAAGCATGTTTCTTCTTAATCCTAAGAGGTCAACAAACTGAAGTTATTACATTAAAGACTTAAGAACATTTCCTTTAGTATAGAATTTGAAGCTTGGGGAATTTTGCCTCATTTTTCTGTTTATTTAGCTTTTTTCCATTGTTGGCTCTTCATTCTAAATTTTAGGTTGTTTGTCTCTCATCAGGACAAATAAATGAAGAGCAGGTCCTGAAAAAAAGGAGTGTACGCAAGGTGATACATAAGAAACTCCCAGATATTAACTCTTTCTGACTTGTCAGCAGCAGGGAGAGAGAAGGTAGATATAATGTAAGGAGTCACGGTAACTGAATTTGGAACAACCCCTACCATTTGTTAGACTGTTCTCCTCCATAGTGCCAAAGGAACTGCTGTTTTTCCCTGGAAGATGCTGAAAATCACAGCGGTCACTTGTTTTGTGCATTTTTTTTTCTTTCTCTTTTGGCTGATCTTGCTAAGAACGAGTGCTGTGTTTTGTCACTCCCACAACCTCACAGAGACACACTCAGGTTAAACAAGAGGTGGACCAAGACATTCAGACTAGGAACTTATAGAAATGCTGCACTTGCTCAGTTTACAGCTGGTGTATAGTGCAAAAAATAAAACCCAACAAAGAAATTCCTACACTTAGGATTGAAAGATTTGAGATTCCTCTAGTGGATGTGTCTACAAGCAAAAAGGAGACTAAATATTTTTACAGATCAATTTCCTCCTATAGTGCCTCTCCTCCCCTCACCTGTTTGTGAGGATCAGAACCAAAGAGAAGAATTAGAAAAATTAATCAGAGACCTTGGGTAAAATAAACTGAATTATATGCAATAGAACAAACAGTTTACAAGCTCTAATTGTTTATTTTACTATAACTGTGGGTAAACTATGTATGCAGTCACATTAATTTCTGCCTTACAACACAACATTCTGCAGTATAATGTCTTGTCTTTTGTTCTCTTCCCTTCTTCTTCCAGAGGGTTCTGATTCCCAGTAAACTAATATTGAATATAAGAATTAACTTAATATCAGGACAATTTTTAAAGTGCTTTGAAACTCAGTATAAAGCATTTAATAAGCCTAATGTGCTTTTCCCACTTACAAAAAAAAAAAAAAAAAAAAAAAAAAAAAAAAAAAAAAAAAAAAACAACCCAGCATATAAGGTTTTCTTCAATTACTTTGTCTATGAGCAGTTCATTTTTTAAAAAATTTTAAATTTTGTTATTATTTTTAGATGTACAATAAATATAAAACTATCTAGTATTTTTAAGGGAAAGTAGTTGTAATGAATATCTTACTAGTCCGAGAGACATCAGAGTTCCCCAGTGTTTGAAAACCTCTCATAGAAGATTTCTGAATTGGGCTTTGTATTATTACTCTTTGTCATGGTCTAACCATGACATTGTTTTTACTGTTGCAGAAAGAAAAATTATTTCTCTTTTCTTCCCTAGTCTTCTTTCAGTTGTTTTTGTTTTGTTTTTTTTTAATTTGTCCTTCATATTTGCCAATTATTGGAGAAGACCAAAATAAAACAAAATAAACTCTTTTCCAAGTCTGTATTAATAATTTCATAATCATTCTGTTTCTACTTCAGAGGAAACTAATAATTCACCGAACTGCACACAAATGGCTTTCCTTATGAAACACACATCATGGCTTCAGCCTCTTGGCACACAGTGATACAACTCAGATTGCAGTTTCATGTGCACACTTTTCCTGAAAACCTTGGATTTTCTTCTACAAAATATAGATCTCTATAGAGTACTGTATAGAGTGTCCTGTGTTCTGGGCAGCGGTATTAAGTTTCCACACCAGCTCTGTGTCCCTTAGATATATTTTTAACTTGGAAATCTCCCTGGGATTCCCAACTAAAACATAGTCCACATTCAGAAAACTATTAAAATATTAATTTAATTAGGTATTTAAAAGCTGATTAGACTTGGATTTTGTGATAATAAACATTAGTGCTAATAACATTTCCTGATTACCAGTTCAACAAGTGATCATACATTTATCTTCTTTATTATCAATTTTAAATAGCTTTCCAGCTCCTGCTTAAGCTGCAGTCTCTACAAGTTTATGCCCTCTCTCTCAGAAGGCAGAGACACAGGCAGTGAGCTCATCAGTATGAAAAATTGGAGTAACAGGCAACTTCAGCTTCAGAGGAAAAAAGAGTGAATGGCTGAGAAGAGGAAAGGAAAACTTGTTACTCTTTTGCCTTCTGAGAGAATGCAAGCAAGGTGCATTTGCCTGATTAGAAGTGGTCTACTCCCACAGCCCTATGGCTCCCAGTACTCAGTTCTGCTTTGAATTTGTCTACCATCCCCTTTTCTGCCAGTGAATATTAAAGCTACTCAATGAATATTAAAGCTAATCCTCTAGCAACATGAGGAGGGAGATGATGCTATGATGTATTTTAGCTAACTAACAATGTCAGTGGGAGGATCTGGTGAGCGGATGGAAATTCTCAGATTGCCCAAAGCATCCATGAATAAAGATCAGTCTTTAACAGTGAATTTTGTGGGTGACAGTGGAGAACTCACCTGATGGAAACTAAAAAATATAGAACTGGGAAACCTGTTTTATTCTACAGTACTTTCTTTTTCTCAGTGTTTCCATTGCAGCAGAACCTGTAGAGTCCATATCTGCCAGACTATGGAAAGAAGCAAAGTAATGACAATCTGCCATTGAAATTGTGGCATGAACCTGGGATGGACCTCCAAACACTCCGAGTTTTTTCAGCTTCTTATATGAAAATATTTACTAGAAATCTCCAAATGACTAATAAAGCATAGCTCTTGCTTTTTCAAAGCATAGCTACTGAGAAATGTTAGCTGGACAATCTTAACAAGATTGTTCAACAAGACAAATTAAAAAAGACTAGCAGAAAATACTCAAGGAGGATAAGAGCCACAACTCAACAGAATGCATCATTCCCAGTGGTGAAAAATCAGCAAGGCAGAAAAGATATTAATGGCATAAAAAGATCATTTCATACTATAAATTCATAAGGCACTGCTGCCTTAAAGACAAGTCTCATTTCAGGATATGTACTAGGAGGTCCTACAGAGAAGAGAGGTAGCTACCTTTACCCTGTTTACTAGTAGTATGAAATCTCCAGCTGAAGGATTCAGGCTCATTGTGGATACCTTTCTCTTAGGAATGATGCTGACAAAAGGCAAATTCCAGCAGGGAAAACTGGAGTAAATGTGGAAACACAAAGGGCTTTAGAAAGCATGACTTAGAAGAAAAAGTAGACAATATGTTTAGTCCAAAAGAAGAATGGTGTGGTTAATAGAAAACATAACTACCTTCTATTACTTAAAAAACATATAAAAAATGGAAGATGAGTATTTGTTCTTCACACACATGGGGGGAAGGACAACTAGAATTCAGCAAAGACTTTAGGTTCAGAGCAGTAAAAATGTTCTAATGAAGAGTAATGAAGCACTTCCACAGGCTACCCAAGGATGGGATGAACCATTCTTCACCGCTTTCAAGAACAGATTAGACAAGTGTATAGTAGTTTTTGTGATCCAGCGTCAGTGCAATAGATGCACTGAAATGCCTTGAACTCTGGAGATTATTTCTGACAACATATGTCTATGATCTTTCCTCTTTTTCTGTTATCATGAAATGTACTTTCAAAATATCACAATGATTGCACTTCTTTGAAAAAAGATTATTATCAGTAATAGTAAGCATACAATGCCAGCTTAATTTTGAAAATAACTTGAACTAAAGTATTCTCTTATGCTTCTCCTGCAATATGCTAAATGATTCCTTCACTTACAGTATATGGAGGAAACTTTCAATGCCATACATTCCCCTAAAGCCTATCTCCAATACAATGCCCCTTTTCTCCTCTTAACTGCAATGAGAAAGGTTTTTAATCAAATATCCTTAAAAGCAGACCTGATGAGTAAACTGAATATAGCAGAAGCAGGCATGATTAAGTGCGTAAAGAATTGAGGTTAAAATTGGTTACAATAAGAGCTCGAGTAAAAATTAATTTCAGCATGCACTTTGTATAATACTGCATAAGGTACTCTTTTGTTTCGTTGCCTCTTTTTTTGGGACCCTAATTTTCAGTTAGTCACTGGCTTACATCTTATCTCACACCATAATGGCAGAAATTAATGGGATAAAAGTATTCCATTCAAAGACAAATTATCATTTCACTGATCTACTTCACTGACTACAAATTCCCTCTGCTCCCAATAAAAGCCTTAGAGCAGTAGAAAAATGCTAGTTAACTAAAATTGTGTTTCTTTTCTTAGACCATAAAATTTTCATTTATTCTGTCAGTAATACCCTTGTGTAAATACAGTAATTTTGAAGCCTTTCAGTATAGTGTGATACATATTTTGGCATTGTTGCATGTCTGGATTTCTTCCATGGTACTTCAATTTTGTGGTTCAGTGAACAAAACTAAGCATTCTCCTGAAGGGGCCGTGCTTAAAACAGTCAGGGGTGTGTTTTGCCTGCTGAAACAGTCAATCTTTGCCCTTGATGAGAGTGTCCATCCACTGTTTTTATGAACTGCATCTTTGTTTAAATTTGCATTGGTTCCTAGCAGCAACCTCTTACAGGAAAACAAAAAGCTGAAATAGACAGCTAAATGAGTAAAAGCATTTTCAGGATATGATTAAAAAAAAAAAAATGTAACATTCGTTGGAATACAAGGGGTCTCAACACTTGAAGAGGAAGTTTGAATTCAAAAAACACTAAGAAATGTCTTCAGCTATCTGAGGTTGCAGCTCCTCTAAAATGACAAAAGAGATAATTTTTCTGTGTAGTTTAAGATAGAAGATAAAGACTTCTTTTGAAGGAACAGAATATAGATTAGCTATAATTCCTTAAATACAGGAATTTCCTCCTATTGTTAGGAGGAAAAAAATTGTCCCCATTTGTATTAGAAGAGGTGAGATTTTTGATAATCTTAATCCTTCAAATCAATCTATGAAATGAAGTGTTACTTGATAAAGATTTTACTAGTCTACTATATTATCCTTGCTTTAGAGCTTAAAGCTATTCACACTCCTCATGTAACACAGAACTTTGAACCACAGAATAGAATTTTTCTGCCTCTCATTAATTATCCCAGATTATTAATCAGCAAGGTTTACTATACTTACACTGTCATGTGTAAGTATAATAATGTATATCAGTAATCATAGCCTTCAAGACAAAGTAAATAAATCAATCAAAACAAGCGAATACACCAACAATTTTTCATCAAGAACCCAAGCCAGTATATTTGCTAGGAGCATCATGAAAGAAATAATTTTAAGTATTAAGAAAAATATATGTATATTCTTTCTGATAACTTTTACAAACCACTCATAAACAATTTGTTTTCACGTGCTTGTAAGCTTCCTGTTCTTTTTATTTTTTTTTTCTTTACACCATTCACCAAAATAATTATAATTGGGGTCCTGCAGCTTCAGCCCTAACTGGAAGAAACATTTAATGTAAATCTTACAAATGTGGCCCAGAATTGCTCTTATTTCAGATTTTCTCTCGCCTGCAGTTAGAGCAAAGGAGGATGCAGCAATGGCCAATGGTGACAAATGAAAAACATGTATAAACCTTTTCTATGCAACTCAGCTCAACCAAGGTGCATTGCAAAGTCACTGAAGAAATCTCCAGGCCAGTAAAGACAAAGACAGTTTTATCCCAGAAAAGCAATCAGGATATTATCAGTGACTCTCAGTGGCACTGGAAATGTAGCTACTTATCATAAACAAAAGCTTCAGGTTCGGGAGTTCTGTGGGAACACAGAAAAACTAAAAATCTTGACACAGGTAGTGTCTCAGCTTTGCAGGCCAAGTTGCAAAAGAAAATACCCACTGGACTAAGTCTATTTGAAATGAAGTTATTTAATTTCAGCCATAGAAGTGGAGTGGAACAAGTCTACAATTACGTTGATTTTATTAATACAGCACCCCTACAACTATAAAAATAATAACATTATTTTTCCACAGAAAAAGGAGAAACTTTTGCTAAATCCTTGAGGAATTTTTGATTACATAGAACAGTTAATGGGGGAGCAGGTAATAAAAACATATTTCAATACATGCAAGCTGGGAGAAATCCAATCTTCTCTGTGTAATGACCTTCTACCTTCCTGGTCTAGGTGAGAGCAGATCAGTATAGATGGAACACTATATATTTGCCAAGAAAAGGCCTTTGGGCTGTTCTTCACTGAAGCAGTATTTCCAAAAAATAATGCAAATGGATAATATACACTTCATTTCCAAAAATAACAGAAATTCAGTCTTTATAAACTATTAATCAAGTCTGACTTAATGGGATCATTATATCTGGCATTCTGCATGTGCTAATAGCATCTAATGCACAGATGCTTTTTTTGACTGCTGAATGAATAATGATCTGGGATTCAGTTTTCCTTAATGGTTCCTTAATATCAACCACTTTGGTTAGAGCTGCAAATAAACATACATGACATTTATTTTATATTAGCAGCATGGAAAATGTGTACATTTCTAATCAAGGTAAAAATTGACAATGTAGACTTAATGACTTTACTGAAGAGGGAATGATTATGAAGAGCACTGCTTCCAGCATATATATGAAATGCTGTCACATTAGAAAGTGATGGAAGAATAAGCAAAATATTGATAAGATACTAGGAATTTACACAGCAAAAATGAGATGCTTCTTTCTGAAAGAAACTGCTCCTTAAAAACCGAGCAAAAGAAGGCATCAAAGCAAGGACAGACCCTGAATTTCTTGCCTTTTCTGCCATGTAGCACAGTAGGTAGAAGAAAAACAAAACAAACAAAATGAAAGAAAAAATTCAGAGAACCATACAACAAAGGCATAACTATCTTATTGATTGATGAAGTTAGCATAACTGAGTCCATTAAACTTATTGTTATACAATTCCTCTCTGTGAAATTTTTGTCTGTCATATGTAAAATACATACCTTTTAATCCTTTTTTGGATTTTTGTTTTCTGCTATGGAGAAACAGATGTAAACAAACCCCACCAACAAGCAAAAGAGAACACAGATCTATTCTGTATTACCATCAGAAATCTGACTTCAGCATGTACAGGCATATAAAAGAGCTGGAATATGGCTAGGCAAGTATGAACAAGCCACCTGTGAATGAGTCAAGACAGTTCAGCTTGTATATGCTCAGACATAAAGCTCTGTTTCCTGAGAATTTATTACTACTGGAAGTTCTTAATTAAAAGATAATCTGGGTATGGTTGCTTGCAGTAGAAGTGCAAGTTGTGTTATTGCACACAGGCAATGACATAATCTTAGCAAAGGTTCCAAATAGTTACATTGGTTTTATGTAGGTGCTTGAATCAGAATGAGACAGGGTGAGCCTGTATTGGTGGGCAGACTACTATGTAAGTACTTGTCAAGCTCAGTCTTAATGATGCAGCTCTGATGCCTTCTACTGATCTGCCCATTCTAGTTTGTGTCAGAAGCTCACTATGAGGAAGGAGGGAAATTTAACCTATTTAGGAATGGTTTTAGAGGACGTAACTCAGCATATACTCTCATACTCACTACTGAGTGTGTCCACATTGTGAAATGACAGAGGCACTGAGACAGTGGCTGACAAAGCAATTTCACTCAACTTAAAAACTTCTCCATACAAGATGGAAGTTGTCAGTACTAGGATGGGACTTCATATACAATCTATGTTTAAGTTGCAGAGTGGTTTATGCTTACTACAAGTAAATACAAGACCTTGGTTATGTTGCTACTAGGGATATAATCACACTAAAAAGAATCATTAAAGAAAATCCTTGGGTTTATTACTTGAGTGACTAGTTGTAAGTACATAAAAGGAAAAGATCAAGTATGAAGTATGACCAGTGACAATTGTACTTTTGGGGGGGAAAACCTCAAACATGAATACAAATAAAAAGATCAAATTTAGATTGTGAAAGGAGAAAGGAGCTAGATTTGGGAGGTTAAAATTGCAGTCTAAAAAAAAACTTCTTGAAAAGGTAAGGAATGTTCTTATCTTGGGACTTGATTTCACACACACATACACATACTCATCTCATGAAAATACATTTTAATGTTAATTAATTTTGTCAGACTGAAAGATTGTTCAGTCTGGGTTCTGTTAAATTTAAGGATCATTAGTCTCTTATCTTTTCATTATGGTCTCCTGAGAGGAACCATCATAAAGTTAAATGAACACAGTAGGAAATTATTACAAGCCTCCTTTCACCCTACCTCCCTCAGTGAAGGAGACAGGTTATCAATGCATTTATTTTATGCAATAAATGATAAATATCTTATTTGATTTAAAGTCTCTAAAGATCTGATTTATTTTATAAGTTCTGTGGTTAATGAGAAAGATGTAATATACAGATTTTCCCCATTATCAAAACTTCCAATCCCACATTAAAGCTTGGCTACCAATGCTTAAACAAAAGACAAAAAAACAGTCAAATGTTTTAAAGGAAGCAAAGGTAATGATTTGTTGCACTCCCATAAATGAAAGTTAACACCCCCACACACCAATTTCACAGCTAAATCTAAAAATTTCTGCACACGACTTAAATGTTTGTGCCTAGAAATATGTGTTTCTTTCTTTAGCCCTAAGCTTATTTTTATGACTAACTGAAAGACTATTCACTACTTCAAAGAAGTGCACAAGTATGCCAGTAATAAACTAATAAAAAGATTCATTTCTTGTAAGTCATACTACCAGAAAATAAACTCTAAGAAACAGTGATCATTCATAGACTAAAATATGCCCACAGCATCTCCGGTAAATGTTGCAATACAAAACTTGCATTCACTATAGAAGTAGCTTTTTTAGTTGCAGAGCTCAATTTTCTTTGGAATCACATTTTCACTTACTAGACTTTTCAGCTGTATTCATCAGAACTGTTTCAGGGTTTTGTTTGTTTTCTTGTTTTATTACTTGTTTCCATTTTTATTTACATATCTTGCCTGCTTTAAAATATATTAAAAACATCTAAAAATAGGACAGAAAAATGTTTGGTGCACAAGAAATTCAGCAGCCTGAATGTTTGTGCCTCTGCATGTTATCTCCTGCAAACAGTTGCCTCCTTGACAAGAGGCATAATTCACTAAAATAAAAGGATACAAAGTGCAACTGCTAGTAATATGGAGAAGAAAGCAATTAAGTGTTCACAAACGTAATTTGAAAGGTCCATGGCATACAAAAGGGATTTATAGTTAATACCAAGCCAAACAGACACCCTTGACTATTCGATAAAAGTAATGGTATTTTCTAGTCATATTTTTTTTCTGTTTACCAGGTGGGATGGGAGAAAATTCAATTTCACTCATTGTCCCAGAGATTTAAACGCTGAGAGCAGCAAGAGTCATTCAGCATCTGATAAGCTGGCCAACACTTTTCATGTTCGTTTAGTGCAACTTGTGGTAAGATACTGCAATCAGAAGTCATTGCTAAAAACAAAACTCAGCACTCATTGTAATCAGACATTGGCAAAGTCAGCAGCAAGTGTGCTAAGTGGATATATTATTTTTGAAATCTACCACTGGGATCTTAGTAATGTTCTTGAAGGGAAATGGCATGATACTATGTACAATCAATGATGACAGAATCGGGTCCTTCTTTGTATGGATGTTGCACTGGATTGTATAAAGATACTGGTCAATGCTTATTCGAAAATAGCTGTGGTTAATGACTCACATGATATGCAGATAAAGTACCTGCAGACCTTAAGTTATAAAGAGAATGCACAGTTTAAAAACCAGGATATGATTCTGAACTCTTTTTGTTTTCCTGCCTAAGGAACCTTACCAATGCAATTTATTTCAGACTTCCTCTATACAACTGAAGACAGAAGGATAACACGGCATCTGGAAGTTTTCAGAGAAACTGCAACTTCCCAGAGTTATCAGAATAGTGCCTTCCTGCACCATTCTGCAATTCTTTTCAGTCCTAGGAGTTATTTTATACTTCTTTTTTTTTTTTTTAAATAGGGGTGAAGAAGCAAAGATTTTCCAACTTCTTCAGACAATTAACTCATAAAGTTGTCTTTTGTGCCACAACTTAGGCTTGAATTCCAATTTTCTTAGATAAGCAAGAGTTAAAATCTGATGGATGCTGCTGCTGTACTTTTGGATGATAACATACCTGTGATCAGGTGATTTGCTATCAGCAGATACAACTACTCATGCTCTTCAGTGCCTTAAGTCCAGCCTTCTACTTTAATATGCCTTCTACAATAGTCCACCTAAAGCTCCAATATGTCACTGAAATGACAGACGACCACACATTCAGACTGGCATTAATGGACAAGCTAGTTCAACAATTAAATATTAGTTGAAATGCAAAGTAAATACAACTTGAGAAACATTTTGTTCACAGAGTTGATTTAAGCCAGAAACTGGCTGAAAGCACCTTTACAGATAAGAGATTTAGTCCTGCTACTGATCTGATGTTTCTTGGTATCTCACTTCTCTAGTTTTACTTTTTCCCCTAACCCTTTAGAGCTTTTAAGTATGGTGCAAAAATACTAAAGTATTTACTGTCTCACTGTACTTGAGTCTTTCACAAAACTACAAAGCAACAAGGACTGATGAATTCAGGAATGGAGAATATCCTCATGAATCAGGAACTTCCAGAAATATGAAGGTGATAAGACTGGCTCCTGATACCATCTATCTACTGTTCTCACTGCAGAGGCCTGAGAGAGAGAAGATTCTCTTTCTTCCCTCCTTTCTTGGGTTGGTAGCTGTTTTAGTTCATATTCACTTCAGCTAAAGCAGGTGCAGAACTGAGCAAAGAGCAAGGAAAAGTGTACAGGAACATAAATCATCTACACCAGATGTCTATCTCTCTTCACTCCCCTAGACCTCTCACCAACTTGGGATAACCAGGGCTTATTTTAGATACCTCAGAAAGAAGATGAATTCCTTTGGCACAAAGACTGATTATATTTTGGGTTTAGATATATCATGCAAGAAAATTAATTGATGGAACATACTTTGGTAGGTTTCGAGCAGACTTCTAGCTCGTTCCCAGTTTTGTGAACGATACACATTGGTCAAGGAGCATTTGCAAACAAACATATCATTAAATCTTCCCACTCAAATGATTTCTCAGAAATAATTAGTAAACTGAAAGACACTTCTACATGGTCAGTATATCCTTTCGTAAAGATGGAACAATGCTTTAGTGATCTATATTTAACTTTTAATTAATACAGAAATTTTAAATTTGCAAAAATTACATTATATTAAATGATGACCACCTAAAAGACATGAGAAATCCTAAACTCATGCTTCCTAAATTCTTCCAGCCACTCAAGAACTGCGTTAGGGGCTCCAGGGGTAGTGGGGCAGTGCTCCTGAGGTGACAGTGACTGACAGGAGACAGGATATGCACAGAGCAGAACGCCATTCCACCTTGGCAGAATCCAGTCTGCCCCCTCCACCCAGACACAGAGTTGTTTCGAGCCAGTAATAAGTTTTTAATAACCTTTTTCAGTCCCTCACACAGGCTTGATATAAATAATGTAAACATGTCTTAAACCTAAAGAATTATGTCTATTGACTGATAGGCAAATCAAATCCTCTCTGCCCCATGCACCTTACATTTCTTGATTGATCATCAGATTACTGCTTAGCCTAAAAAATGCTAAGATGATGTGACATGCCTGTAAGTAAGATCTTTTGATACATACTAAACTACTGCTCTTGTTCCTATCCTATCACAGCTGTATCATGTTCTCTGTTAAATATTTAGAATCACAGAACAAGCAGGTTTTAGATCGGAACATGAGCAAGACCAATTATTAAAGCTGCACTGCGAAGTGTCACCAAGTACCTCTTCCACATGTCATTTAAATACTTCCAAGGCTGGTGATTCCACCACCTTCATGGGCATCCTGTTTCAATATTTTCTTTTGAGGAAGAAATTTTTCCTAATTTCCAATCTCACCCCCACACAAGTTGAGAACATTTCATTTGGTCCTATCACTCGTTACTTGGGAGAAGAGGCCAACCCCCACCTGGCTACTTCTAGAAAGTGGTAAGATCCCCCCTAAGTCTGCTTTTCTCCCACTTTCTAAGCCATTCCTCATAAGACTTGTGCTCCAGGTCCTTCAACAGTGTTTTTGCCCTTCTCTGGACACATTACAGCCCCTCAATGTCTTTTTTGGAGTAAGGGAACCAAAACTGAACACGGGATTCAAGGTGCAACCTCAGCAGTGCCAAGTACTGGGGGGCAATCACTGTCGTAGTCTTGCTGGCCACACTATTCTTGATACAGTCTGGATGTCATTGGCTTTCTTGACCACCTGGGAATACTGCTTGCTCATGTTCAGCCAGCACCCCTATGTCTTTTCCTGCTGGGCTGCTTTCCAGTCACTCTTTCCCAAGCCTGTAGGGCTGCATGAGGTTGTTGCAACCCGAGTGAAGGATCTGGCATTTTGCCTTGTTGAACTTCATGTAATAGGGATTGGCCCATTGATCCAGCCTGCCCAGATCCCTCTGTAGACCTTTTTACCTTCCAGCAGATCAGCACTCCTATCTGACTTGATGTCATCTGCAAACTGACTGAGGGTGCATTTGATTGCCTCATCTAGATCTTCAGTAAAGAACTAGCACCAACACCAAGTCCTGAGAACACCACTAGTGACCAGCCACCAGCTCAACTTAGTTCCATTCACCACAACTCTCTGTACACACTCATCCAGACAGTATTTTAGCCAGTGAACAGTGTGCCCATCCAAACCACGAGCAACCAATTTCTCCAGGAGAATGCTGTGGGAAACCATGTCAAAGGCTTTACTAACCTGGGCTGCATGAATCCTGCCAGAACTAGAGCCACTTGTTTCAGTGACTGAATGTTAGTTTCAGCTACACTGCATTTAATTCTCCAGGGCTTGCTTCTGTTGTTACTATGTACATATTTATGGAAGAACTTAAAACAAACAAACAAAAAAACCTGCCTAAAGTTTAATTAACCTCTTTTCAAAAAAGCCATTCTACATGAGGACTCTGTGGTGCCCCTCACTGTTCATATCCCTTCCAAGCACACACTGCCTGCATCTCTGGGCTATAGCAAACGGACCCCAGAGTTGTAGACCACAGGCTTGGACAAGCAGGATATCTGGCTCAATATGGGAGAAGCATATTGTATCCCAGGATGGGGCAGATTTCCCCAGATGTTCCTGTGGAGTAGTACCATAACCCTCCAGCAACTTGACTGAGATATCATGTGCAGGCTTAGTTACATATGGAAGATGATTTAGCAATGTTGAAAAAATCATTATGCTGTGTGTAAGCTACTTGGCCACTCCAGTATTGTCGATAATTCTACGATGCAAGTGTTTTTTAACAGCTCCCTCAGGCTTAGCAATGCCCAGTGGCTTTACATCCAATCTTCTAAGAAAGAAAACAGTTATTCAACATTGTGTTACACAAAGATGCAAATGATCCAGAAGTCCCCTGATATTTCCCAAACTATTTATCACAGACCTGCATTCCTCTTTCCCCTTTAAATACATACAAGCAAATTCAGACAGGTAACAAATAAATTGCAAAAAGTATACTTGAGCATTTGACTATATTGGTTCAGATCCTTTGCCTCCAAAGCTACTCAGTAACAACTGCTTTTGGAAGGACACAGGAACATGGCAATAAAAGAAAACTTCCCAATCAGATCCCCCATCTAGATGGTTACAAGACTTTACCAACAAAGGAGATAACCCTGCAGTCTCCCAAAATAACACATGAAGTTGGTCCAACTAGAGCAGAAGATGCTCTTATTTGGAACCAATGGGGCACAAGAACCTGACTGTAGGGTTTCTTGACATAGGAAACAGATCCTGAGAACAGGGACAGCCAGACACTCTGCTCTAACAAGCAAGAAGTGAAAGTTAGTCTTACATTGGATTAATAGGGCAGCACTGACCAAACTTAGACAATAATTGCTATACATCCCATGTGTTGCTAATTCTTCTACAGTTAAACCTTTACAAATCTGTTATGATCATTGCTATTTATAAGTGACAGATGTATTTGATGCAAGTGCCCAGGCACTGGCAGTGGGGGCTGCAGTGTAGACTCTGTGAGGAGAGGCCAGGGCTGCCTCATGCTGGACACAGCCCTTTCCATCCAGTTCCAGCTAACCCACCACAGGGAACACCTGAGCCATGCAGCTGAGGTGGTGGCACCTCTGGAAAAGCATATTTAAGAAAAGGCAAAAAAAAAAAAACACTCTCAGAGAGATGAAAAGGGAACCAAAACATTGAGAAATAACTTCCAGGTCAGAAGAGGAGGAGGCACAGCAGAAGGTGAAGAAGGTATTCGCACTTCAGCTCCACTGGGAGTCCATGGTGGAGCAGGGTAACTGTGAGAAGGAAGCAGCAGCAACAGCAAAAATCTTTTGTGGATTAATTCCCTTCCTGTTCCCCCTGTGCCACCTGAGCTGGGAGTGGAGAAGTCTGAGTTCAGCAGGGCAGAGAGGGAGGAAAGCCCATGAGATTTTTTTTCATCCTGTTTCCTTCCCCTGACCCACAGAGGAGAAAGAATGAGTGAGCAGCTGGGTGGACATTTGGCTGATAGTCAAAGAATAACCTGACACAACAAAGGAGGTGGGAATTTGCAAAGAATACGAAATGCCTGTCTGGCAGTCAGAAATATCTCACTGTGTGCCTTGGGATACATCTTAGCTGCACTTCCTGAGAGATAGGAAACATTTACATCAGGTTTGTACACCTGGAAAAGCGTGGCCATTGGTATACACTCATCTTTCACTCATTGGTAGCATAAAACAAGGTAAGAGAACCCACTGAAAATAACAAATTCTTTGAAAATTTGACTCTTTTTGAAAAGAGTAACAACACTATATACAAGTCAACAGCTACAAACAAGCACTGAAATATAATGTTAGGTACTTGGTTATACTGAAGCAACTCCTTGCACACACTGGAGGATAAATGAACAGGGTAATATCCACCTATTGTTAGAGTGATAAATACTATGACTGTACAGAGTATAAGGTATTAAACTTCCTTGGAGGACAGTGTGCAGCTTTAGACTAAGGTTGTCAAATTATGTTTACATATAAATTATAGTGGCAACAGGGGAAGGACTAAGTCTGCCAAGTTGAGATTAGCAACAAAAAATTTTTATTAAATGTGTGCATATGATGAGGATTTAGTGATTGCATTAGTCTTCCAAAGTTTCTAAAATATTCCCTACAAATCGTCAGATGATTTTCAGGAATGAGTTCAGAGAGATTATAAGTCTAAGATCAATATAATTCACACCACTTATGATTGCCTAACTTTCATTTGAGTCTCTGCAGGAAAAAAAAACAAAACAAAACAAAAAAAAACTGTGTTATGAATCAAGTCTAAAGTTACATTAAGAGAGACAAGATGTTGCAGCTATATAGCCATGATTTTCTTAGCATACTGTTCATTCCATTGATACTAAGACTTAGTTTAATTAAAAAGAAAAAAAAAAAAAAAAAGAAACCATGTAAACCAATGCCTAACTCACAAAAATGCTGATGTGTGGGCTTTTAAACCATTGCACATCCAAAATAAATACTTCTAAATGTACTTTCAAATGAAAAGCTCTGTCCACATTTCTTTTAGAAGGTAACTACCCACATTACAAGAATCCTAAATCAGCATACTATTAACAGTGCAATGGGTACTTTCAAATGACTGACAGATTGTTCTACCCATGGACAATGATGAAGAGCTATAGAACAGTACTAGGCAGAAGGCAAAAATGGATCTTGATCTAAGGAGTCAAGACATGAACATTTGCTGTACAGTAAGACTGTATTGTACCTGAAGAAAGCTGTTGAACCTAATTCCTGTTCTTGATAATTTTTATCATTCAAAAGAGAAAAATACTGGTACTGGGAAACATAAACAGGACTCCTGGAAGCAGAGCCACTCACCTAACTGAAATCAGTGGGTGAACCATGCTTTTTACTATTTACCTGTTTTTGATTTCTACATACTCATTTGCTTGCAAATGATTGACTTGGAAAAGGGACCATAGAACAAGGTATGGAATAGCAACACAAGATTCATCACAAATACAAGTTTTTATGTCTTGGTAGATCTTTGTATCTACAATAAATTTATTTAAAACTGTATGTTTCTAATAAGAATATTACTGACTAATCTAAAGTACATCTATCTTTCAACCTGTGCACCTTAACTGTATGTCTGTAGAATAAAAAATAGGGCCTGTTTTAACATTTTTAAGAAAACATTACTTGACATATATTAAATTATTATGCGTTCTGGTTCTGGATAGGACAGGGTTAATTTTTGCAGGAGCCAGAAGGGGCCATTGATAGAACCCAGAGGTTATTCTATAGCACTTCACATCATTGCAGGGGGCCTGGGAGAAGGAATCCCTTCTGGCTGCACAGTGGCATGCAAGTAGTCAGGTATAGTTGGGCTCTGCATGGTGAGCATTTGCACGTGAATGGTTTGCCTCTCTTGTGTACTTTGTTATTAATATTGTTGCTGTTACTGTTCATTTTCTTATTTCATTTTTGTTTCCATTAAATTTCTCTTATCTCGAACTGTGATCTTTACCTTTTGTTCCTCCAATTCTCCTCTGCAGACCACCACAGGGGAAGGGGAGTGAGAGAGTAGTGCATGGTCTGGAGTGTTTCAGTGGTAACACTAAATTGGGGGATACCATTCCTAAACCACAACGTCGTGTTAGTAACTCTGGATAAGATCATTCACTGTTATAAAGCAGTAAACCAGCAAATGAGGAACTTTTTACTGAACAAATTTCAACATAGGCACAAACCCTCCAAAATTCAGCAAATTGTTAAACACAATCTTTCTTTCTGGAAGAAAGACATTCTTATTTTGAGGTTAGTGGTCCAATATTCTAAGACAGTATCCCATCATATATTAATAAATATGGTATAAATACTCTAAAAGTAGCAACAAAAGAGTTTTTCATCTAAGAAGATTTGAGGACTGAGTAAAATTCCAGTTCTAGCAAAAAAAAAAAAAAACAACGAGTTATTACATTTCATTCTATAGGATTTTTTCTTTTCATTTCCTGGTATTATATCTTCTAGAGACTATGTATCCCTCAGCTCATGATATCTTTTTAAACAGATTTCATGGTGAATCTTTTTACCATTCTTTTCTTTTGCACAAACATCATTATTCACTTAAATTACTTCTCCTATGAATTCTGCCTAGTTATATACACGACTCCAAGTTTGGTCTGGTGCTTTTACCAACTGAATATCCTCAACAGGCAAAGCATTTTGAATCACCGTAAAGGTACTCTGTCATTTGTGTTCTGAAACTCTCCTAGCTCTACTTTTTCCTTCAGGTTATTAAGATAGACAATCTTTTTTCATCATCTCTGACTGGAATGAAAATTCAGAGGTTAAGATTTCAAAGTCTCCTATTGTATAGCATGAAACAGTGGTAGGCACTAAACAGGTTCATTTATATTGTGATTTAAGAGGAAGGTTTCAAAAAAGAAAACAGAGAAAAATGTAAAGATATATGTAGCCTTGACATGAAGGAAAGAAAGAGAAAAAAAAAAGAAAAAGGACCTCTGGACAAAGAGAAGTGACAAGCTCAGATATGTTTTTTTTCCTTGAAACTAAATGGGACACACAACAACCAAAGCTTAATAAAATTTCAGCAACTATGATGATTAGATTGCAAGCTTTTTTATTCACACTTCAGGCAGTGCCCATTCTCAGATTTTTTTTTGCAAATTATGCATATACAATTTATTTTTGAAAAATGTGATTTCATGCTGCAATGGCAAGTTTCTTTTTTGTTGTTATTTTGGTGCATGACAATAATCCCTTCCAAGTCTGAAAGATGAAAGAAAATAACCATTAAGACCTGTAGGGCCAATCTTCTATGGCAGAAAACACAAGACTGAGCTCCACATGTAAAACAGTTAGATTCACATATATAAATCTGTATTCCCAAATTATTAGATTACTACTACAGAGAAAATAACCCTAGGTTTGGCCATGTAAGTCAAATAGAATAACAGTCCTACAGGAAAATGATCCTGCCATTGCCACATATGGTTGGTCACACTGAATCTCCACATAGCTTGTTTACTTCACCAATATTTAACACTTTCCACACAACCCAGGCTATCTTACTCCACTCTACAGTTGCACAAAATCAATATTTGTTTCAGTCTTCAAATGATGTACCTATTCACCATGAATGAGTAACAAGCATCATGTATTTCAAGCAATTTGGTGGCATTTACTGTGTGTTCAACACATTTCTCTGTTTCTTCTCTATAGTTTACTTGGAACTATGTGTGCAAGGACCCAAGTCAATGAAGAAACAGCACAGTAATGGTAGAATGAGCATTAATTTGATGTTTAACTTGCTTTCTATTTTCAAAAGGAACATTTCTTGATTTCTCACCAATTTTTTCCCAGCTTCAACTACTCAGGAGAGAAATAAATCTGCTAGATGATGCCTGGTGATTCCTTTATTTTGAGACAGAGTGTCAGAGGTGTGAAGGCTCTGTGAGGTCCTTTTGCCTCTGTGCATGTGGGAGAGTACCTTATATGCAGCAGCTTTGCTGTGGGATCAGAAAAAATTCCCACTGTTCCACATATATATCTGTAAAAATTTTTCCCACATTTTTACATAGGAAGAAACCCTGTTTTGTCACACAACTGATTCATAATATCAGGTTTTGGGCTAAAGATTATTCTCATGTACTCTGAAAATGTAGTTATTTCAAGCTTGCCATGTACTGGGATTATTTAATTGTACAGTTGAAACAGAAGCTACCAAATGACACTGTAAAGTTGTCTATAAAACAAATATACAACAAAAGAAATTAGCAGCTTAAATGAAAGAAGTTATCATATTGCAGCTCCACAGAGTCATTAAAAAAACATACATGAGCATTTAAAAAAGAAAGAAAAAGTACCTGAAGAGAAATTTAGACCAGATAGGTATGGATTTTTGCACTAGAGGCTTTAATAAAAGTAAAGAAAATTTTTCTTCATATTTTTAATTCCCTGGAAAGTTGCTAAATGGTAAAAGATATTACCCTACATAAAATGTTTCCCCGACCTTTCTCCTTTCATCTCTGAGCATTGGAACTTGTAGTTAAAACAAAAAGGCAGACAAGGATAAAAAAAAAAAAAAAAAAAAAAAAAAAAAAAAAAAAAAAAAAAAAGAGGGAGAGAAAAGAAAAAAAAAAGACAGGAACATACGTACAGATAAGACTCTGCAGATGAGAATATTAAGGAATAAACTTTCTCTGTTCCCCCAGAAACACTGTGACTTTGATGTCAGAGCACCTGCTGTGATGGAGGTCTTCTTTGAAATGCTTAAGGTGATGTGGTTTTATACAGCTTTGTAACAAGATCTTCTTGGAAAATGAGAGACGTTGAAAGCTGATGTTAGAGGTAATTCAGTAGGTGACCAGCTGGATTGTGCTTCCAGGCATTTTTACTAAAAAGAAACCAGCCAGAGGAGGCAAAAGGGCCAAACTTCTTCTTTTGGAATCAATATCAGCTTTCACTGTCCTCTGGTTCCGGAAGGTAAAACTGACTTTCTCTGCATTGTTCAGAATGTAAAGGAAAAGTTATTCTGGATGTCAGTAATACAGTTTAGCGAGAGGGGTTCGACTATTTTGTTTAACAGCTGAACTCATTATTTTTTCAATTAGTCACTAGACTATAGCAAAAAAAGACTTGGCAAACCATATTCATTGTGCATTTCACAAGAGCAGCTTGGTGATTAAAATTAAGCCTGGCCTTTGTTGAACCAGGGTCTTTCTTAAGGTCAAATAGGTATGTACAAAAACAAGCAATTTTTTCAGGACCATTCATTAAAACCCCACTAATTAAAAGATGTTCACTGATAAAGGTGAAGAAAAAAAATCTTGTGGTGTAGTAGAACACAAAAGAAAGGTACTAGACAGGTCTGTATAGATCAAGGGAGTATTCATAAAAAAAAAGGCTTCTGCATCAGCTACATACAAGGCAAACTCAAAACCTCCAAATAATACTTTAAGAACTTTAATCTTGGCTGCAAGATCATAATAGTTACCTGCAACTAATATCTGAGGGTCTTCTAATTGAAAATACTAAATTATAAATGTGCTATTAGATTATTTATACTTATTTATTTAAAGGAGTGAAATACTTTCAGTCTTTTATTTAATTTCACAATAAAGCAAGGAATAAGGCTGGCATTTATGAGCAACATTGGTATTTGGTAAGTGTGTAAGGTAAATACATGAAGTAATTTGGTTTTGCATAGTACAAACCTGAATTCAGATACTTAATTTAAAGGGGATATTCCTTGAAAGTGTTCTGAGTAGTCTTTTTTTCATTGGCTATATCCCATCAATAAAAGCGTATTATTATTAATTATTGTAATATCTAAATTTCTTAATTGTTTATTAACTTTTAATAACATACATTGCTGCTATACATACCTTTCATTTTCTCACAAGCTGCTTTTGTATGTTTTCTGGCATTATCTTTTAAAATCTTAATGTAGTGAACACATATTTTATCCTCCTAATAACAATGACTATCAAGAATGAAATATTCGTATATGTTTTGAAATCCTATATACAGATGTGGTGCAGAATACTCATAGGCAGATCAGAGCTACTCATGTAAATACAGCAACTAAACGCTGGTGCTTAGTTAAGTTTCCAGTTATGGTGAACACATATGTATTGCACTGGGATACTAAAAAGATTATCATATCTCTTAGACAATCTGTTGAATTTTGTTTTTATGTTAGCAATATATATATGAGAAATTCAGTTATCATCTTTCGACTTACAGCTGATTAAAATGGTGTAGAGAGCAGATATGCTATGTTCTTGCCAGATTTTTGGAAAGCAACCCAAAAGCTTATGTTCAAAGTCACACTAGATTTGGTTAAGCATAGTGCAAGAATATGCTTAACCAAATCTAGTAGAGAAATCTTTCATCCTTCCTTATGCCTGGGCTACACTGTAAATGTTGTTAGCATTGGAGAGAAAAAGATAACTGATTTACATTTTGCTGTGGGTTTAAATGAGAAAAGATGTTCTGTCTTGCTGAGGATTTTATAGTTCTTACTTCTCTACATAAAGGTGGATTTGATTCAGGCTACTCATACAATCGCCTTGGAAGGAAAGTAATAATATTTTATGACCTTGCTGAACTTCAAGTAACTACATCAACTTCCAACCCAAAGATACCCAGTGTTGCTGGACAGATTCCACTCTGCCTAGTTCTTATTTATTTACTGTAAAAATGAATATTGAGAACTGGAAGGAGGTTCAGAGAATAAGCAGTTTAAGGAGCTCAATAAATTCATTTTATACAAGAAATTGGAGCAGTGACAAAGTTCTAAACTTAGGCAGAAAAACAACACTTCAAACTATAGAAGGAAAACACAATACAATGACTAGAATTAGAAGGAGAAAATCTTAATATAAGGCATAGTGCTTTAAAAAATATCGTAAAGTAATTTAATTATTGATACCTCTCAAGAAATATGGTCTTATCTATCACTGAATCTTTAAATCAGGGCTAGAAAACCTTCCTTGTAGAATGAGCAAGGAACCCTTTGCCTCTTGAAATTACTTGAAAATGTAGCCATTGATATAAGAGGTCAATATTTATTATTGTAAGATTCTAGCAGTGCCTCAAAAAAGGCACAAGACAACTCTGAGGTGACCTACACAAAGAGAGGAATGCTTGTGAAGGACAGCAAATGATAGCACAAGGGCAAGTGTCCATGACAACCTGAGCACTGCTGTTTTGGAGGATAATGCTATACTCCTCTGCATCTTTCCTTTCTTTCCTCCCTGACTGTTGAATAATTTCATGACTCCTAAAGGCTTCTTATCTTTAGGACATGAGTGCATGAGAAGGCTGACTGAAGAATTCTGCTAAGCAGTTTAATTGCATTTCCCTTATGCTAAAGACTTACTCAGCAGTCTGTAGTTTAACCTGGAAAAATACAGACTAGAACTTTGCTTTCTGCACTTACTTTGGATTCTAAGCAAGATGTTACTAATTGACAAACTTTTACAGACAAGTTAAAGAACACAATGAAGAATGAAGAATGTCCCTGTGAATTGACATGACTATGTCATGTGGTGGTCAGGATTTTCCAACATCAGATTATTTTCCCATTCAATAATTCATCAAGTGTGTTTCTTTTGCCAGATAAATGTTGATCTTATTGTATCTGATTTTAACGATCTGCATCTTCATACTTCATAGACTGAAATCACAGAATATGTGTTCACATTTTTTTTTCCTCTCCTGGACAAAAAATAGATGGCTGAACTCACTGTTAAATTCATTAGTTCTAGTTAAGTTCTATAAGTTCTTAATTGCAACAGGTCTTTATTTTTACATTCCTTTTTGACCAGTACCTTAAGAGCTCAGATAAAGTTCTAAGTAAATCATATTAATGAAAATGCTGGTTTCTTAGAGAAATAACTGGAAAAGCAGGGTAAGCACCAAGAATCATTCTGGTCATTTTTCATCCATGTTCAGTGATGGCCTTGTTGACATCACAATTAATCATTTCTTTCCTCAGTGAAAGTGTCAATAAAGTCTCAAGAGTATCCCTCATTATACAACCCTCAGTACATGCACACCTAATCACACACTTATTTATAATTTTTAGAACACATTAGAAAGGTAAATTTGTATGAAAATACCTAGACAGAAAGAAGGTACTAAACTTACATGCAGTGGCAATGTAAGAAAATTGTGAATTTATATATATTATAATTAATATATTCAGAAATACATTTATATTCTATAACTCATCTTTGTTCTCCACTTTTTATGCCCATTATATGTACAGATGTTATGAAGCTGTTATTTTTCATACACCTTGGCACTATTTTAATATGGCATTGCATGGAGATTTACATAATTAAGATGTTTGGACAACTCTGAAATTTACATGTCCTAATTGTCAGCTACCTGAATTTAGAAAGAACTTTACTCTTGCAGGACGTTTCCTAGATTCTTAAAGAAGGCAGTAGGTTTTTCAGGTGGAAACAGCTGCATTCAATTCTATTCCAGTGAAATAATTTGTTCATAATACTTTTAGAGGATTTGGTTTTTATGACTTCTGCCCTAGAACTACAGTATTATAGAACTGATTTACAGGAGGAAAACAGTCATTGATGAAAAAAATGAAAGCACTGGATTTCAAAGAGTGTCCTGGCTCAGAGAAGTAAATGGAAAAAAAAAAAAAAAAAAAAAAAAGAAAAGAAAAGGTTCAGTGCAGCCTCTCAGGTCTCCTTTTTTTTCTCACCAGAACATATGGGAGCCATAGTATCATGGAATTCACTACAGCAGAGAAGGACGATGGTTATCAGAGATGTCTACTGTATTCAAGATCCACAGACAATACTCCCTTTGAGAACTCCCTGCTTCACCATCCCCTAATTATTCTGAATGGATTAAATGTAGTTATTACTTCCATGGGAATATTAGATACTCTTGTAATATTTGCATACTTAAGGATAAGCCAAGTCTGAAATCGTTACTGAGTACAGGTTACTTCTTGAAAACAAGTAATAATGATTATTTTGAACAAGAATATATTTTATCTGAGGAAAAAAAAAAAACTTATAAAATTCTATTGAAACATAATTTCCTCTTTTTTAACTGATTGGATGAAGCCTATTTTTATGAGGAAGAAAAATCAGGTTAAAAACATCTAGTGAGTTCTATCTGACATTTAATTCAGTTCCTATGAGAATTTTGAATTTTGTTTCATAAAATGCTGAGCCAAAATTTCAGAAATGGGGAAGGAAATTTTGAACCCAGGACATGTAAGAAGTGGGCAAAAATGTAGTTCTCTGAGAGAATGTACTCCCTCTTTCTTGCACCAACTGCTTATTTTATTTTGATAAAGAATAACAGAATATTAGTTTTCACAGAATAAATTTTCTGCTTAAATATGTAAAATTACAGACTTATAGCTGAAACTTTTAATTAGCTTGAATACAAAAATACACAAGATTCCTGCAACATTATTCTTATACCTGTCCACACCTCTGAGTATCAACACTTAATATCTAATGAAGTCTTGCTATATTCATTGTGACCAGAGCAGCACTTTATCACAAAATAGTATAAGGCTAGAAAAATTAACTACAATCAGATCATAATTCCAAAATCTGCTGAACCTACAATAAGACAAAAATAACAATTGTTATCTTACAATATAAATTACTCAATACCTCAAATCTACAGACTGGATAAAGAAGCAAATCCAAAGCATACAAAGTTCAGATGTGATATGAACTACTATAGAGGTGGAAGACCCTCCAGAAGAAATTACTATGAGGAGATTAGGTTCTTTTGCTCAAGAAAGCTTTCTTGTCTGGAAGAAGCATCTTTCCTGGAGACAGTTTAGATGTCTTTTCCTCCTGCATTCCAGAGAAATTCTTCCTGGTATGAGAAAAGGGTAAGTCCTTGCAGACATGTTTGAAGGCCCCCACAGGGTGAGGGCCAGGAAAGAGAAAAGCCCTGAGAAGAACAGGAGATGTGCCTTTCCTCAGGCCCAGTGTTTGACACAGCATTAAGGTTAATGTTCTTTAAGTGTAGCATTCTCAACTTTGGAAATAATTTTTCCTACAATCCTTCCACTGCCTTGCATTTTGGGGGTACTTGTGCATTATCTTACTGCAAATTGTCTTTAATTTGACCTCAAAGACAGTTCTCTAAGTATAGTAAATATTCTACATTTAAAATTATGATGCTTTTTCTTGGTTGTTTGGGGTTTTTTTTTCCTTTTTTTTCAGGGGTCGATTTGAATTTATTCAAATCTCTACATGCAACTTTTCTGCCATCCATTGCAGCTCAATCCTATGGCCAAATATGCATTTTGTATACTTCTGAGCAAGTCCTGCTACCAGCTACTTGAAATCTCAGTAATTATAGAGGTTCTAGGGAAATGTCCCTCTGCACTCAAACTGTTTCTTACATGAATAAGAAGAGACACTGTGAGCAAATCACTGTCAGTTATACTCTCTCTCATGAGTTCCAGGTGGGCAATCTGCTTCATGAGCTGTTCTTCACCAGTTGCTCAGAGAACATATTGTAACCTTTACATCAATTATCATAAAATGTCCTAACCATTTTATTTTTAATGAAACAAATTTAGTTCATCAATACTTAGGAGAAGCATCAAAGACATTTGCAAATGCCATTTAATTCATGTTCAAAATGGAGGCAAAACTAGAGATAGCCAATGCTGTTTAATAACCATCCATGAAAGACAGGCTTGGAATATTAGGAATTTCCTAGGTTTATGTAGAAACTTCCTGAGACGTTATAGTCAGCTGACAGTCACTACCTACATAATTAACTAACTTCTCTTAGTAAACTGTCCTAGGCAATCTAAATGAAAAAACAGACCATCTCCCATGCCGTACTCTTGTTTGTCTATGCCATGACATTTGCCTAAGAAAAATGAATTTTAAGTATAGTTAGATATGTTCTCAAAAGCACAGATGTAATGATCATGGTTGGGTGAAACAAAAGAACAAACAAAGTGGCTAGAAAAAATTGTATAAATATAAATTTAAAAAATAAATTGTGCACAGTTTTAGAAATGGAAGCAATTCACCACCAGAACAATCTGCCAAAGGAAGGGATTTCTCCATCACTAGAAATACTGAACTTAAAAATGGACATGCTCATAAAATGTTTGTTGTACTTCAACATGCTCCTTTAACTTACAAAAAATATCAGGCAAAATTGTCTGTCTGGTGTGGCATAGACTACAGTGACCATAACAATTCCTTTTGGCCTTGAAATCTGTTGCTCATGTGTTACAGGATCTCAAATGAAAGGAAATTTTTTGTGGCCTCCTTGAAACACTAATTCTCAAATAGCCAGAAGTATATGTATCAAAAAGATTTGAACTGTTTACAGTAACATCAAGTTCTCAGAGTCAGGCTTTGTCTCTTGGGCACAGTCCTCCACCAGCTAATTGCAAAAAGGGATTATGAAAGCACAGCGGTGTCAAGGACAGAAAAAAATGTTGTCTACAGTCTCTCCAGCTGTCTTCTGGCTTTCTTCTTTGTCCTCAGTGTGCACTAAACAGACCAGTATCCATTTCCATAAACTCAATCATTTTGGCTGGAGATCTCCTAAGTAAAATTTATAAAGTACATGACAGAGTATGATTTATTTCCCCATACTTATTTTGCAAGAAATTGCAGTGTGAATTTCACTAAATAGATTACTCAACAAAATATCCTCTAGGGGAATCAACATCTGTGAAAACTGACACACAGGACAAAGCAAATCCTGGTTGAAAATAAGAGGAATCTACTCAGTCAAAGACTAACTGATGAACTGAAGCAAAACTGGATTCATAAATCATGAATAACCTTTGATATAATGGAACGAATTTGTATGGAATTCAGGCCAATTGCACCTGCTCACACCAAATCTCATTTTCTTCAGCTGCTTTTCATAGGTGACAAGTTACTAATTATTTGCTTTCCATAGTGCACCTAGAAGCCCTGGTGTTCGTTGTTGAACCAGATACAAAACAGTCACAGAAAATAATGATTGTCTTTAATATCCTATTTCCAAAACATATATATCTTCCATTTCATTAATAAAATATCTCCTCTATCTACTGATGACAGTATTATGCATAACTAACCAATTATTTTCTTTAGCATTCATTTTCCAATGTGTATCACAAATTCCAAGATTCACAAAAACTGGAAAGAAAATAATGGAAAACAGCACGAGAAATTCCTAGTATACTTTCAGGGTCATCATTCTTTCCACATTTAGTTATATCACAAATGTGACTTCTTAAGCACACAATGCGCATGAAAGATAATTGTTGCCAACAATTAACTGTCATCTGTGCTTTTCCAGTATTTACTTTCAACATGAATTTACCAAAATTAAAAACCAGGGATGCAGTGCTACTCTATTTAAGATCTTATGCATAATCAAAGGTAAATTCTTTTTTATTTTAAGTAGAAAAAAAAATATATCTCCAGCCATCATCCTTTCTATTTACATGTGTCTCTTTATTTATGCAACTGTAATAACTATTAAGGTAGTCTGCAAATGATACTCTGTCCTTGTATATTTATGCGTATTCCTTATGAGAAGGGGAAAAAAGCCTTCAATATCTGTATACAGTCAAGCTTCATTAGCAATACTTAAAAAATTTACTTGGCCTTTTTTTTTTTTTAACTTTAAGACTTCATTCTTTATCAAGAGTAGATCAGAAATTTGCTAGAAATATCTTCAGACTTTTACAGATTAGATTAATTCTGATGAAGAAGTGTTCCAAAAATGCTTTCTGATTTCACTGTCTTTCTTCTAATCTTTAAGCACTGTCTGATCATCATAAAATGAAACAAAAAGTTCTCAATAATAAATTTTAGCAAAGATAACCCTATTTATAATTAAAAATGTCCACAGCCCAGATTCTGTGCAACATTTAATTAACGTATTTTTTCTTCAATATAATTTTGACATTCTCATAATTGCAAAAGAATTGCTTGTTTCTGACTGGGGATAAATTAAGTATATGCTAATTGACATATATTGAAATTCTGCTTCTGCAATATTTGTAATAACAATTTATTTCAACCTTTTTCTTGTAGCATGTGTAAAGAAAGGACACTTTAGTCCAATCAGGACAAGAGAGATAATAGGAAAACAGTTGTTTCTTGCAGTATTTTCCGGCATCTGCTTTTCACCCAAGTCACCTCTCGTTACAAGAGGAACTTTTTATAAATATATTTACAATTTTGAGTGATGGTTTTCTTAAAAATTTGGTTTTAGTTTTGAGACAGGACTGGTTTTGGTCTGAGTCAGATCAGTTAGTTATTACTAATGGCATAAGAGAAAAAAAGTCTTATTTTTGTAACAAAACAGAAAGTACAATGATTATTTTCAAAGTTAAAGGGAAATAAGATCAATGAAAAACAGTTAGGAAAAAAATAATAGATACAAATATTTAAAATGAAAGTTAGAACTACACCAAGATGCACCATGGTCCAGTTAACACCAGTCAAGCTTGTGATAAGTACCTAAAAACCCCCATATTTTTTAGGCTTTTTAATAACTATTTCTGAACTCAAATGCTTCCATGGTGATCTTTCAATCCTATGATTTTCAACCATATGTTCATCAAAATTGTCATAAATTCTTAAATTACATAATTGTGCATACACACAAAAAAAGCATTTATAAAGCTTATGAACACACCAAAGGGAACTAAGTGTCCTATTTGATAATATTGTTTACAAATTCACAATCATGGGCCACAGATTTTGATATTCCCACAGTTTCAAAAGATATTCTGGTATTTATGTTTGTTCTTTACTGGAACTGTCATTTAAGAAGGCTTAGAGCAATTTAAGGAATCATGAATTCATCAGCACTTTCAGATTTCCAAAGGACTTCTGACAAATTCTTCAGTTTCACCCAACCACCATTTTATGAAACAAAGTTGGAGGCAATCACACTGTGTGATAGGATATGCTCTCTGCTCTCTGGGAAGTCTACTATTGCTATTGCTTTATCTTATCTATAGTCCATAGACACTTTATATTTCACTTTTAAGGTAAATACACTCTAAAATAGTATCAAGTAAGAAAGGACTGCACAGTAGTTAAAATTCTGTTTTTCTGTTTATAGGCCCATCTAAAATTAGACTTGACTCCTTTTCATTTACTGTGACTTCCAAAAAGAGTTGTGCCGTTTTTACGTCAACTGTATCTCAACTCATTAATTATACCTGACATACTCTGTGATAATAAATCTGCATGACTTCACAGGACAAATATTACAAGTAGTATGGCTGAAATTTCTATGTCAAATCAGAAGAAAATATTTCACACAGCACATTTATATCTGCACTGCCAGATCTGCTAAACCACCAGAGAAAACTTACAAGTGATTTACTACCACTGAGCTAAGCATCCCTTCACTCCTGCTTTTGTTCTTCCATGTCCCTCTTGGAAGTACATTTTACTGCAGTATGTGCCACTGGATGATGGATCACTGGACACTGAGCGTATATTTCAAGCTGATTTTAAACAACAACTGAATAAAATAACACCATGTCTCCTTGAATTTCTTTGCTAGAAGAAAATACTATTTCATCCTTCAAAAAGTGTACATAAAGAGAGAAATTTAAAGATACATTTTCCAGGGTGAGCATACCACCACTTGTGTTTTTCTACTGGCACCAAATGATGAACCAAAAGGGGCTTTCAGAAAGATCAGCACATATAATAGAAGCTGTGTGGACAGTGTTCAGTATACAAAGAAAACAAAAACATCATAAAAAGAATTGTGGGGAATAAGGCTTATAGGTAAACTAATTTGATTTCTTAAAAATCCTAGCTAGTCTCAAGATGATGATTTTTAATAGTCACTAAGGGCATGCTGCCAACTACTTTCCTTGCATAAAAAATGACAGAAATCTGCATATGACAGCAAAAACATATTAGACTGGACTAAGTACTAAGGAACAGACTATTGTTAATAACTCCATGTTATCAAGACAAAGACTTAAATGTTTTATTGAGTCTTTTTTTTTCCTTAGCTTCTATAGTTCACAAACTATTTTCTTCACGTTGTCCTTAATTTTTTACAGAATACAACATAAATGTATTCCAGTCCCAAAGAAGAAGGGCAGCCTTGTGACCAGAAAGGCTATGAAAACTTGTATATCATGATCAGGAGAGTGTAAGGATTCTGCTGAGACTACCAACTCCATCGCGCCTCATGCAGAGGTAGAGCTCGGGCAGAAAATCCAGCACACTTCTGATCATTTTCCATCTGAAGGTCAGAAATCACTTTTTACTGTGTAGGTGACCAAGCACTGTCACAGGGTGCCCAGAGAGGTTGTGGGGCCTTAGTCATAGTTGATACTCAAAGAACATCTGAATACAATCCTGGAAAACTGGCTGTAGCTGGCCATGCTTGATTTGGGGAGTGGGGATAAATGACTCCAGATGTCCCATTCAACCTCAATCATTCCGTGGTTCAGTGATTCTGGGACATCTGTATTCAACTGACACAGACTTTGCACATGGATTAGGTACTGTAAGCCTTGTGTCTGTCAGATCTACCTTTTCTTCAGTGATAAAGTAACAAAACTGTGTCAAGAATATGATCTAGATGTCACTTTCTAAGTGACTTTTATATATTCACTTTCTATATTCAGTATCTCTTTTTAAATATGTATACATTCCATGAATATTTCACAGCATAAACACTATCAGAGGCCAATTTCAATCCCATTCAGTAGCAGAGTTCCCAAGTCTTTGCTGGATTCCCTGTTCACTAAGCTCAGACACCTTTATATGAGTTAAAGTTTGTTATGTCCCTCCTACCTAAATCTTGCTTTGTAGAAGCACATTAGAAAAAACTGCTAGCAACTCAGATATGAACATGATGTTATATCAAAGTGATAGCCTTTTTATGTCTTCAAAATTCCAAGGAAAATATTTACCACCAAGGATAAATTTATAATAGGCTGTCGTGCTTAAAGACCTGCAACAGCCATTTACTTATAGTATCAAAACTTTCCTAGCAAGCTTAGTCAATAATTATTCTGCCCACGATATATCACTAGAAATACAATCTGGTATTCTTTTTTTATAAAGAAGTAGTACTTAGCAATAATAGCATCGACATGAAATCTGATTTTATTTTTATGCACATCTATATTCTACTGCACAGTACCCCTGCAGTTAACTATTATTATGATACCTGTTGGCTATCTTTTCTTTTTATTGATGTGCACTAAGCACTTCTCAACTACGTTTCATGGTTTACGGAACATATCTGAACTTAGCTGAGAAATTATTTCAAAAGTAGACTTCCACTGGGAATGTCAATAAGATAAGGACATTTTTGACATATTATCTGCATTACTGAGCTTTATTTGATTTACAAGATTAAAAGAGATTGAGTTGAAAAAAGCAGTGAGCTGCACCTTAATGGAACAATAGTCTGACATCAAAGATGTGTGTGATTTGAAAGACTGAGTGGCAGCTGCTACAAGGAGATTATAAAACCAGAATCCAGGCTTCAATAGTGCACTCCATCTTGGTGTGGAATACAAACCTACAGTTCAGTTCAGGAATAATTTTAGCACACCAAACATGTAATCTAGGCTGACTACTTTCTCTCTTCCATCTTTTTTTCTAATTAGATAATAATCAACAGCTTACATGACTGTCTGAAGTACCCATAGAGAATTATTTTTCTTTTCTACTTGTGACAGCTCTATTTTTAGCCTATTCTTAAATTCACTGTCCTCATCATCTCTGGAATGATTCAGTGGGGTGAAGACAACAGTGGCAATCCAGGCATATAATTTTACTTCTTAGGAAAGGAAAGCAGAGAGAAATTACTTATGTCAGTCCTTGCTTCCTACACAGGTGATATGTAACAATTTGAACATGCAAGTGTCTAGTTGGTCTGGTTCCTAGGTAATGTATGAGCTGAAGAATTCTTTTCTAGGTAAATATATTTCTTTTTCCCCTTTTTGTCTTCCTTTTAAAATAAGTGTCTGACCTGGGTTTGACACTGAGCTATAGGATAAGTTTGGCAGCTGTGAGTTTCTCTGATCATAAGGTATGCTCCTAAATGTTTGTTTGACTGCGGTAAGGCCATGCTTTAGCACTTCAGCATTTTCCAATGACCAGTTAACACTTGCTAGTAAGTGCCAGTTTCATTCTTGGGCACTTAGCTCCCCTTATATGAAGAGCCCTGGCATTTAACTTGGGTTTATGAACTCAGCTGCATGGCAGGATAACAAAAAGGAATTGAAATGTTCTGTCTTACAAACCCTGAACAGTGGCTTTTAACTCAGTGATAATGTAAAAAGTATTCTGAAGTTCGTATAAAAGACTGAAGGTTTTAAAAGCATTCTGAAGGGCAAATCAGGATGCTCTCATATTTGAGCTGTGTTGGTTTTGGCAAGATAAAAGGCTTGAGAGAAGCGACTTGGCTATGGACATTCACATTCACTTTCACTAGTAGCTTATCCAGAGGGTTGTTTCCCATTATAAATATGTCATCTCATATTAAAAAAAAAAAAAAAAAATGCATAATACAGAAGAATAAAAATAATCTTATATATGACAGAATAGAGAATTGGTGACTATGTCTCAGTGGGAGCATTGGATCATCCCAGTGATACTGTCACACAGGGACACAGGAAAATAGAAGCTACTCATTGTGCCTGTAAGAGTTACTTTCACTCTCCTTTCCTCACAGTTATATGCCTAATTCAAGGAAGATTTTTCAAGTACTTGAGAGCTATGAAAGGAGTAGAAAAGTAAAACTGAAGTGCCTATAAATGACATTCTCATGAAGTGTAATTCTGCACGTTTGAAAATTCAGACCTGATATACCTTTAAAACCTTGGCTATTCAGTGCCAAAACCAGTTTTGAAAATTTGAATTATGTTTAGATTGAAGAGATCAGAGGGCAACAAGGCAAAACAATTCAAAGCTTCTGAAATATTGTTTCCAGCATAAAACTTCATGTATTACTCTTATTCTCATTTCATTTCTACTACAATTCAAATCTTAGCTACAACATCCACATAGTGAAGTGAGCCTGGCTGTGAAGACAAATTATTTCTAAATTTGAAGCCTTTTGTGTTCATCAGTGCTGTTGATACACATGTAGGTCTGCATGATCAAACAGATGTGACAAGTGACACATTGTTATAAAGATGCCAGATAAAACTGGATGTAGGTGACATCCCATTATAACTCTTCTGTACACACCATTGCTTTACTGAGGATGTTTACTGCACTGAATAAAAAGATTTTTTTTATTTTTTTTTTTAGGAACAATTCCAAACACAGAGCTTTAGTAACAGATAATTTATTATCAGTAACAAACTAAAAATCTTGTCTCATAAGCAAATGAGAACCAAGACCTTGACGATATTAAAAGCCTAGAAAATAAATTCAGAATGTAATATAATAGAAAATTATAAATGTAATTTTTAGAGAAGGAAAGTAATTTTTCACTTAATTACTATTTAAGTTTCCTTCCCTGGGTCCCAGTCTTGGCATATTCCTAGACTCAGGTAGGAACACCACACAGAACTTCACAAATCAAACTGAGATTAGCTAATTTTGTTGACTTGACAAGCTCAAAGTTATTCAGTGTATTATGAATTTTTATACTACCAAGTGCTTCTCAGAGGCAGCATCCTCTGTATGAGATAATAATCACTTCCTGAGCTAAGCAGCATAAATTGTCAAAAAGGTTTGTTGTTTTTAATTTTTATGTGAATTTTATTACAAATGCTAAGTGTTCAAAGTAATGAAAGACTGATGAAAGTACAGTAACCCATCATTTAGAAAATGTTTTAATAGTCATATAATGCCTAAAATGGTCCACAGTGTTTAAAATGCCAATAAAACTGGAAAAATCATGACATTTTTATAACCTGAATGTTCAAAAATGTGTTCTCAGCCAAAACTAAAGGCACTATTTTTTCTGGAAACAGAACTCTGATATGAAGATGTTGAATAACTGTTCATGATGCAATAATTATGTAGGAAAACATGTAGTGTAGTCTCAAAATAAATATTTTAGTATCAGTTAGGAACATTACTTTTTAGAAATCACTCACTAAAATAAATTTTTAAAAAAGTTAAATATTAAATCCAATATATAAAGTACTATATAATCTATTGTTCTTGACAAAATAATAGTTTTATAACAAAAAATTAGGTGAAAATATTTAAATATGAATTAAGAGCTTTACATGTTGCAATTACTGTAGGTGTAGAACCTAATGAAGCTGTAAAAAGGATAATGAATACTACAGCTATTATTGCTGATCCCGCATTTTTACTTCCAAGACTCCTGACCTTGCTCCAGATGCTGAACACACCTCTGTCTGGTACATACAGTGATAAAATCAATGTCAACATAAGTATTAGATCAATGGTCATTCCCATGAGACTACAGTCTGAAGAGCTCATACTTTAACATTACCGGCATTGTTAAGCAGAATATTATAAGATGCTGATGAAGTATCTAAGAGCATTTTTTTTTTTTTTACATTGGATAATACATCATAAAATCTCTCCACCTATGTCCCGATGTAGTACATATTAACCAAGACAGTTTATCTTCATCCTAATCATTGTTTAAAACTGTTTACTAACACAGTTGTTGTGCTGTGATATGTTATTTGTTTCTTGAGTCACTTAACATTGCATACTTTCCCTAGGATTTCTGTTTCTTGCGAATTTCAATCTTTCAGAAAAATACCAACTCATGTAAACATTCATTTGCCTCTCAAAAATCAAATTTTTCTAGGATTACTTGTCAATATTCCAATACAAATAAAAATAGGACTGTATGTTAACCCGTATGTATAACACTGCCTCAAAAATTGAAATTTGCATCAAATCAAAACTTTTTAACACGAGGGATAACATGGTTTAATGGTCTCCTTTTACTCCTCATCAAAATTTTTAACCCATAAAAGAATTTCTGCAAAATATTGTTTCTTTTGGCTGAAGTAGAAATGGCTATATTCTCATAATTAAATCCTTAATATGCCTCTCTCTGCCAGACCAGTTGTTGCTTGGCCATAAAATGCTTGCTAAGTACTTGCAAAACTTTGTAATTTGGCTATGATAGCATACTTTGCTAATCTGGAAAAGACTGGAGATTCATAGATCTAAGTCTAGAGCAACTAGTTGATATCTTATAATGATGTGTACTTATTTTATAGATTACCCATTTTTGGTCCACATGCTTATGTAAAGAAAGATGAATCCCCAAAAGAAGTTTTGCTAAGCTAACCATGAAAAATATAACTGAAATATAAAACTGAAAGGCTGAAACATCAATCTGGTACACCAAAAAACCTCTTCACTCAACAGCAATTAAGCTATGGAATCTCTACTGCAAGTTATTGCTGAAGCTAATAAAACAGCCAGGTTCCAGAGAAGGATCAAACTTGCAAAAACATTATAATAATGATATGAGTTATAGTAGAATGAAGTCCTAAACAGGAATTTTGTTAGACATGTTCTCATTCACCAAAGCCCAAAGTATCCTTCATCAAAATGGTCCAGCCTTTTATATCTGTAATTACAGGTTAAGCTTCAACTGGAGGATCTTCTCAAAGATCACAGGTTCCACCTAATCTTTTAACCCTCATACATAAGCCTTCCCCTACCATCTGAATAGAGTAGCCACAGCTCATCCTACGAACCAGGCTGTTTGCTGTGACAGGAGGAAGTACTAGAGTATTGGGGGAAGAATATTTATTCCAAAAGCCACTGTCATTTCCTTTTGTTTTATCTCATCTTTCTTTTAAACAGGAGGTACTGTCCACTGCCAGGAATGCGATAATAGACCTCCACTCTGAATCTGCATAGCAAATTTTGTGTCTGTATCTGTCAGTGTCTGGCAAACCTTCTTCTTCCTCTGTCTGGACAGAAATAAATATAGGCAAGGTTTCTGTAAGGGTGTTGTTGGCTTTCTACATTTTTAAACAGTTCTAAAGCTGCATTTTGACAGCAGAAACATATCCACTGTGCTGATACACTTGATCCAGTTAATGTCAAAACCTCAACATGAAAGCACAACGAGAGTCCTGTTGTATAAATGCATAAAACTCAATGCTGTGTTGCTATTTGTGATTTAAGTACTTTTCATGTTTTGGTTGTGAAAGGAATGGTGTAGCAAAAGAAATTCACATGAGAAAATAAAAACCCTTACCCAGAAAAGGAAAGGCTCAACAATGGTGTAAAATCCTTTCTGTACATAGGATTTATTAATATTTTGCTGCTGGTGGCATTCACCACTCTAATTTAGACAGCTCATTAAACAAATGCTGAAGTGTTTAATAAATTAATTTATGATAACAAATTAACAGCTTACACAAGATCAGAACTGTTTTGACCAAACAATTATCTCCATTTCCCTAACGTTCCACCATACCGTAACCTTATACTGGTAAACCAAGCAGTACTTAAAGAATTTTTACTGATAATTATATTAGATATATTAGTTTTGATGTTGTACTTTTTTTTTAAGATGACACTAAAAGGTTATGGACTTCGTATAATGGGCTCTAGAAGCAGTACTGACTCAACTATAAACCATAATACTATAATTATTATGCTCTTTAAAGGGTCCCAGTCTCATTATTCTGTTTTTAAACCACATTTATGTGTTAAACCCATAGCAGATCTACCTTACTGAGAAAGTTCCATAGATATAATATCATGTTTCAGCAGAACTACTCAGAAACTTGCACAACTAGAAGAAAATAATAAACTGTCAGTGTGCATTGGAGATGATAAAAGCATCTTGTAGAATCTTATAAATATCTGAGCATATGCTTTTCACTGATGTTTCCACAGTGGCTCAAGCATCAAAAATGCCTGCAGTCCTTTGAGTAACAACTTCAGATATATTTCCTTTGAGTAACCACTTTGCATGCTCTGAATACACTGTTGCACTACAAATGAGCCCTAACTAATGCCAGAAATTAAGATATCTGGATCTTTCTCTTTCATATTTGAATACAACCTTTAAAGTCCAAAACATATGTCTGTAAGAAAGGTCACAAAACCCGTGTTTATCACATCATATTGGATCTTTCTTGTGAAAGGGATGATGATCACGATTATGATAAATAGTGAGCAGGTTACATATCATTTTAGCAGTTTAATAACTCTGATTTGGCCTTTGAGTAACTTTTTTTGATCAGTGGAGAAATTTCTTTAAACGATCACTCTAGAGAGTTAGAAGAAAAACCCATATACCCTCGCAACAGCATGGAGCACTTGTTAATATAGAGAGAGGAGTGGATGTCATTTACTTTGTCTGTAGCAAGACACTGTCTCACACAGTATTCACATACTTATGCTAGGGCAACACAGTCTGAATGGATGGACAAGCAGATGGATCCTGTTTAATACCATGACCTCTGATTTCGAGAAGGCAGTGGACTGTGGTCTCACCAACTTTGCAGATGAAACTAAATTGAAACACATTTGACATGGCAAAAGGCAGGCTGTCATTCAGAGTAATCCTGACAGGTTGGAGGAACAGATCAACAAGAACCTGCAAAAATCCTGCAAGGCAAATGGCAAGTCTTGCAGCTGGGAAGGAAAGACCTCCTGCAGCAATACAGGAAGGGATCTGATTGCCTGTCGGGGAGGCGGGTCTGCAGAAATGTCTCAGACATGGTGGCAAACAGCGCACTGGGCAAGGAAAGCCAACAACAACCCCAGGGTTGTATTAACAGTCTGTCAGCCCATAGATTGAAGGAAGGGATCATCCACCTGAACTCAGAACTCACAAGAACACATCTAAATTGTGCACCCAATTTTGGTCTACCCAATGCCATAGAGACTTTAGCAAAATGTAGCAAGTTCAGCAGACAACTGACAGACAGTAGAGAGGTCTGGAACGCTTCCCTCATTAACAAAGGCTGGGGAAATGAGATTTGATGAGCCTAGAGAAGAACTGGCTTCAAGGGGACCTAATGGCAGGCCACCAGCTCCTATGAGGAGGTCATCAGGAAGATCTCAATGAAGATACACCAGTATCTTGTCAGTTGTGCATGGTGGACAGACAGGTTAACAGGTGCAAGTTAAAAATTAGAGAGTTTCCCACTTGATATAAGGAAAAATGTTTTCTGCATATAATAGGCAGTGTAGCAGGTTGTCCCCAGATAGCTTGTGCATTCTCCATCACTGGAGGTTTCCAGCATCTAGCTGGATAAAGCTGTAAGCAACTTGATCTGATCCCATAGCTGACCCTGCTTTGTGCCAGTTGTCTTTTCCCACCAGAGTTCTCCTATGATTCTGCAACTAACTATACAAATTGTTAATTTAGGTATCTATCAGATGTGCAAAATAAAAAATCCCTCCTTATTTAAATTATTTTGATAATTTTGAAATATGATCTGAAAGAAGCGTTAAAATTTATTAACTTAGTCAGTTAATAAATACATATTCACAGAATTAAGTGTGAGGGTTTTTTGGAAAATTTGATGTCTACATTTCCAGATTTCTTTCCATCTTACCTATTTTATATTTTTAATAGTATCTGCATACTAAAAACTGCTGTCCCTTCATCTCTGTTTCTTACCCGATTCTTATTCCAATGATTCCCATCACATGTCAAAAGAATATGACATACAGTCTTAGATGCAAGACACTGAAAGGAGACACTGAAGTTAATTTTTTAGTCAGTGGTACCATAGTATATATCATAGAGTATTCTCAAACTACTTTGGTCTTCAAAATCACAGATGACATTTAAAGATGAAGACATTAATTAGAACTTCCATAAACTGCCTAAATATTCTGAAAATAAATTCCTTTCCTGGGTGTTAACCACACACATTTCAAATACAATCCACTGAGCTCTCTCATCAAGGTTTTTTATGGTGCTGTAATGAAACCTGTTATTCATGCATTTTATTTTCAGATTCACATTCATTTTCTGTACTAATAAAACACCAACAATATAAACTAGGTCCTGATTTCTCAAGGACCACTCTCTGATGAGAAAGCTGGCAATCTTTTGAGGGCAGCATGCCAGCCTGCATTTTTCTTTTTTAACTTAGACATCAAAGAGGTCAAAGAGTAATATCGGTGAGGACCAGAAGACATTGCCTCTCAGAAACCACAGGTGTCTTATCAGCAAGTGCATCAGCCTTTCTGAGAGGCCCAGATAGCAGGAAATGAGGATCTCAGCAGGAGTAAGCTGCTGCTGCCTTTCACTGCTGCATTGCCCAAGATGCTGTGGCTTTCTTAGCCTTTTAATCTGAAATCCTAAACCACCCTTTATATCAGGCCTTGCTCTTAATAAGTTGCTGATCCCCTATCCAATATTATAAATTATTGTGTTTGATGACAAGTTAGACACACTGTAATAGGAGCTGGTTATCTCAGTTTCAATCTTTTCTGTAGAATGAATAAACTCTTTTTAAGTCTAGAATCTAATGAATAACTCTGTTCTCTCCAGAATTTCATATGAATGAGATGCATCTTATAAAAATTACAAAACCGGATTAAGACGACCAAATCCAGATCACGTATATGGAGATACAAATACAACCTTCAAATAATAAGGTGTTGCTTGCAAGAATATGGTTCTCATCATTGTCACTCAGGAAATGCTGAAACAGTATAACAGCATGAAAACTTTATCATACTACATTAGCTATTTCCCATTATGTATTATTAGAAACTGTCATATCACCCTAGAGTCCAGCACAATCATGGATCTCCATTAACTTAGCAGAAGGGCTTTCTTCTCTCCCTGATATAACTGCTAAACTACACAATACTACTCTTTCCTTCTGTCAGAATATTACTCCATCAGATTAACCATCTGGCCTGAAATACTTTCCTTTCCTGTTCAAAATCTGTTCCATATTCCACCCAGAAGGGTTTTTGACACAAAAGGGCTATTCAGGCCTTGACATTTATCCAGTGGAGCAGACTTCTATCCGACTGCAGATAGACTCACAGCTGTGATGGTGTTCTGCAGAGAGTAATTTTCTATCCACAAGAGAAATTGTTTAATAAGAAGAAGAACCTGTTCTCTGATTCAGAAGAAGGCTATATCACACAAACACAAGAGTGTACCATAAGTATTATTTCTCTTGCTATTTGTAAATCAATGCCAGCTAATCTCAAGAAATTTGTTCTAGATTAGCTTAAATAATTGTTTATAATAAGTACAACATATTTCAGGGAAGGAAGTACATTAACAATCACAGAGTCTTCCTGCTCTAAATTACAAATACAGACATTAGCTACAACTGAGTATGCCATAGTAATACCATTTTAAGCAAGGTTAAGATATGTTTTTACAATGAAAAATGCTTAACCTCAAATACATCATATGATCTTTGAATCAAAATTCCCCAGTGCACAAAGCTCTATGTATTCTCTATACCATCAAAATAATCCTCTTCTTTCTTTCATTTATCCTAACTTGAATTCACTCATCAACCAAAAAAAAAAAAAAAAAAAAAAAAAAAAAACCACACACCACCAAACCAAACAGTGAAGGAATGTTGCTAAAAGCAACATGAATACAGATATTCTCATTGAAGAGGTTTAGTCATTGCATACAACATTATGCAAATTCTTCTTTGAAAGTGTATTTGAAATCCTAGATGAAAGAAGACAAGCTCTTTCAAATTTGCATGTGCAGTAACTACACAGTATGATTATCTTCCTATTCTTTTTCATTGTATTCAAGAAAACTGAACAATTTTTACTTCAAGCCATGTTAGCTTTCTAGTGTTTTGTAGAGCAAATAATCAAGCACCTTTTATTAAATACTATTTTAGCTCAAATGTAAGGGAATCTGGGTCACATAAGGGAACCAGTACATCCCTTAAAAATCATTGATTGTCTTCTTCAAAGCAGATAAGCAGCAGAGTGATAATTAATTGAACATCCAGTTGGGCTCTATGAGGAGCTAGGGAAGAGGTGTATAACATCAACCCAAGTAACATGCAGAGCTGAAAAAAAACAGATAAATTTTTAGGAAGTAAATCCACAGGCATTGTCTGGAGCTTGCTGAGATCAACAGTGCAAGCAAAATAGTCTGAGCACTGGGCTACCTGGCCACATGTGCACCTTCACTAGTTAGGGTGGAAGCTGCAAGTGCAAAGTACTCAAAAAGAGAGTGCAAAAGACCACCAATAGCACTATAGACCTGCTTCACACTGATGAAGTTGCTTTTTTTTAAAAAGCATTCAAAAATTACCAGTAACAGGTCATTGGTCAGGAGACCAATGTTTTAGCTTTGGCTTATTCACTGAGACAATCCCCTGCAATAATAAAGCAATTTGATTGTGCACAAGAACCAGACACAGTCAGAGCCTCTGTAACCTATGCCTTTGCCTGTAGAAGGAATGTTTTGGGGATGCAGAAAGGGGCCTGTTCATTTCTGTTGGCTTATGGACACCACACTGTAATACAAATACAAGACGGGATGCAAACGTTCAGTATTGCTTATATGTTTAGGTGGTTAGTTTCAACCTATGTAATTCTTGGGTTGGTTGGTGTCTTTGCTCTCATCCCTTTCACAGAGATCTTTCCCAGATACACATCTGACAAAAGTTCTGAAATCCACAAAAATGAAGATTTGGAAACACATAATAGCTTCAGGATCTACTGTTTTTTCTTTTATGGTTTTTTTTTTCTACTACATATCCATTTATTCAGGCACTAATAACAAGATAATGTCTATATTAAAAAGCCTAATGACAGTCTTAAAATGACTGTTGGTAACCTAAAAAAGAGAGATTTCTGTTTTATAGTTGTTAACCTAAGTATTTTGATATTTTTAGAGCATATGAACCTTTAGAGTTGTTATTCTTTCCCTTAAGAAATGTACACCTTTTCACGTTTTAATTTCATTATAGGCTTCCTTCTGTTTCTAAGGCAGAATTTCTCTTTTTCTCTAGCCTTATTCATCTGTTGGCAGACTATGAATTCTTTACATCTACCTAGTTTTATTTCCACTCCATTAATCTGTGGGGTTCTTTCCTTACAACACTGTGGTGGATCAACCTTGGCTGGATCCCAGCTGCCCACTAAGCCAGTCTATCACTCCCTTTCTCAGCAGGACAAGGAGTCAAGAAAATAAGATGAAAAAAATCTCATGGGCCAAGATAAAGGTAGTTTAATAAAGCAAATGCAAAGGCCACATCAAAAAGAAAAGAAAACAAAAGATTTATTCTCTACTTCCTATCAACAGGTGTTGATTCCTGGTAAGTAGGAACCATGATACGGTTGCTCTGGAGGACAAACTCATTATAAGGAATGACCCCCCCTCCTCCTCCTTTCTCTTAGCTTTTGTAGCTAAGTGGGTGTCACACAGCATGGAATATCCCTTTGGTCAGTTTGGGTCAGCTATCCTGGCTATGCTCCCCCCCAAGATCTTGACCACTCTGAGCCTCCTGGCTCAGCAGTAATCCAAAATCCTGCTGTGTTATCAACACCTTTCTAGCTACAAAGCATAACACTGTGAAGGCTGCTGTGGGTAAAATTAACTCCATCTCAGCCAGATCCAATACAAACACAAAAATTTCCTCCTAAGCTTACAGGTTCTCTTTGTTTCAGATACTATCCTCTAGTGCTACAGTATTTATTTTTTTACAGCAAAATAAAATGTGCTTTTCATGTGAACATTCCCATCTCAATATAACAGATAGATGCATTAATTCATCTAACTTTTCCCCACTGATATTTGAGTCTTTGTTTTGATTTTCTGGTGGAATTGTGAGGAATTTTTCAACTACTCAAGTCTCTAACATGCAGGACTGAGGATGGGGAGGAGGTTTTTTCCCTAAAGAAACAATTGTTCATGACAGTCACGAATTATGAGAGATTCTACAGCTTGGCACACAATTAAGAGGTGAAGACAAAATAGTATTTATATTATTTATTTATTTACTTACTTACTTTTAATTCATGACATTAATTGGTGGTTTACTTCCTACATTGCCTTAGGCTATGAATCTCACCTACTGCTCCTTTTTTCAACTTCATGCTCAATTACAAAGATTTTACTCCATTTTGCCATAGCAATGGTGGCAAATAATAATTTACTACTGATGTTACAAAGTTTCTAGGAAGTAAGTAGGTCCAAATTCACAGGCTCAAACAGGGAAATCACTGCACATGCCATTGTTCTGAGACGTGTTCAACAAAGTAACCTGAAGCTGGATATGAGTATGATGGCTGCATTTCCTACAGAGAACTCCAAGACCTAGGACTTGTATCATTCTTTTTATACTGTGTATCCTTTCTAAGGCACAGAAATACAATTATGTCTGCAGTCCAAGCATTTTATTAAATGTAAAGCTGATGAAATAAAATAATAATCAATGATTTATTTTTTTTTCCTTTTTTCAGAAGTCATATTGAAGGGCTTCCTACCATAGGACATCCTGAAGGTCATTTGCTGAAGGAGAGCTAAAACCTGGCAGCAGTCATGGCTGTCATAAGTGCCTAATCATCTGAGATCAGACCAAATCACCCAGGTTACTATTGATAGCATCCTCTGTGGCTGCATGCAGGCCAGCACAGCCCCAGCTGCTCTCTGTTACAGGTTCAGCATCTCCTACTTTCCATTAAAAGGCACTATTTTTAGGTAGGCAATCAAATTCTCTTTGCACTTGTTTTAAGGAAAGGTATTCAATAGCAATACAGGTGAGCTGAAAACTGAGCTGAATCCTTAATGCAGTCTGAGCCTTTCATCACTTCTACCAGCTTGAATAGTACAGTGATAAGAAAAGACTGGGTATCTCTTGTTTTTTATTCCTCTCTCTGCAGACAGACAAAAATTTAGAAAATAAATCACTTAGGAAGGTGACAATATGATTTATAAATTTAGGAGGCAAGGGAAAAGCATTCAGAAAAACAATATACAGCTTTTTCCAGTGGGTACACAGTTTAAAACATGCCTGTGCCATATGGATCATTGATGATTTATAACCAGGGAACTTCAAGCTTCCAAAATGTATAAAACTATTCCAAGAATATTTATTAAAAGGACAAATAACTTACATGCAGAACAGCATTTGCCATGCTAATTTCTCCTGTCTAGATGGATGAATAAAAGAAAGAATCCATAGCATAAAGGGTCAATCATTTACTTGTTTCTTTGTTCTTAACAGTGAGCTATAACACAGCAAATTATACTTATTTATTTATTCCTTGTTTATTTATTTTCCTTTCAGGCTAGCCTCCAAATCTGGAAGATGTTGAGATGTATTAGCAAAGAATTGAAGATCATGGGTTGCTGCTGGCTGCTGTGGTGTGAAGCTGACAGTCTCAATCAGCCAGTTGCAGTGCCCTGGCTTGCCGACATATGGAGCTCAGGACAGTGTGGTGAACTGCTCCCTCAGCATCACTGGGCACCTCAGCACTGTACACAGTGAAACTGTGCTATAAAGACACAGGGGAAAAAAGCACCAGTGCACATGAAACAGAAACAGCTGTGTGTATATTCTCCCAAGGTAAGGTGGTGTGGGTTTACCCTTGGTAGGCAGCTCAGCCCCACACAGCTGTTCACTTACTTTAAATACTGAGCATGATGTCATATGATGTGGATATCCCTTTGGTCAGTTCAGGACAGCGGCCCCAGCTGTGTCCCTTCCCAAATCCTCGTGCACCAGCAGCCCCCTCGCTGGCAGGGTAGAGTGTTAAACACAGAAATGCCTTGACACAATGTAAGCACTACTTAGCAATACAAAAAACCCCTGAGTTATCAATACTGTTTCCAGCACATATCCAATACATAGCCCCATACCATGTACTGAAAAGAAAATTAATTCTATTCCAGATAAAACCAGTACTGAATGGTAGTTCTTTAACATACACAGTAAGAATATGTTAAGGGCTGAATAAAAGCAGAAGAAAAACTTGAAACAAAAGTCTTTTTCAGTTCTCCCTGTGACTGAGAAAGCAAATTTTTCTGTTATACCCATTGCACTTAAGTAGACAGATATTGTAGGATAAAAGAAGTCAGGGGGAATAATTTTTCTGAAACCGAGATATGCTGGCTCTGACCCACTTCCCTTTTGTACTAAAACACATAATTTGAGATTGGCTCCTGCAGACCTGTACAAGGAAAGATCTGATCACTAAGGCAGACGTTACAGACCAGGACTGCTTATCAAGCAAAAGATGGCCTCTACCACCTTCCCCTGTGATTGATCATGTCATTTTCAGACACTACCGGTACTATAGTTCTGAACCTTATTTCCATTAAATATGGTGGAAGGTTATTGACACGGCAGCTATTAACATTCTTTGCAATGACATGATTGTTACCGTGCCAGGCATTTTGTACTTATTATGCCTAGTAATAATTATGTCATGAAACATTCCCTGAATGACTGTTAACAGTAGGGGGGGAGGAAATTGGGTACAATGAGTAAAGTTTAAGTCCAGATAAGGAATTACACACGCACTAGGAACTTTTCAAGAGTCTATTACTCTTGCATTTCAGGAATGGCTATTGCTGTCAGTGAGCCTTGTTCTTTCTGTAGGCTACCATCATGAATCGAACTGCAGCTCTGGCTTATTTCAAATACCTAAGAGATTTTAATTGCTACAATTAGGCTCAGTTAAACCGTCAAACTAAATCCTTTTTTAAAATAAATTAAGGACATCATATTTAGTCATCAAACTTCTCCATTGTTATTTGAAAAAATGTCTGTTAAATATCACTGTAGCAAGCACAGTTCACAAAGTACTTATCAAATCATTAATTTCTCTATAGAGCCCCAAAGGTTACAGTGAATCCTCTTGAATTCCTCTTTCAACTCCTTCTTTTTAAATTTTGCTGCAGAAAAGAAACCTGAGAGATGAATAGAGACTCTATAACATAGCTTTAAAGCTTCAATATTCTGTCTTACATTTCCACTAAGTACTTTAATTGATTGTCATTCCAGAATGATTGATGCACAGGATTTTATGTGCTGTTGATTACACCTGTTGTATAATCATTTTACTTATTGAATCGCATCGTTGTACCAGTACATAACATCTTCACCCTAGTTTAAAATGACAGATCTATTTATGCCTCTGTATGATGATCTTTTATTGCATTAGGATCTTAACTGCCACAATGTAAATCCAGAGCCCCTCTCTTTGAGGTATGAGGCAGAAAATAGACAAATTATTTCAGTGCAATTTTGGTGTTTAACCCTAGACATCTAAAAGTGGGGACAAATTAGATGAAATGTCTTCAGGCTTTTTTTAGTCACTATTACTACTAAAATATGGGGTCAGTTAAAGAAGCAACTGTTTTGGTTTGTTTTCTTTAAATGTGGGATCAAAGCAAGTCATAAAGCTAGAGGAATAATTTCATACATTTCACAATATAAATTCATTTCTTAGATTGCACCAACAGTTGTGCATTGAATGTACTTGCATATGGCTATGCTTGTGATAAAAACTTTGAATAAAACCCCTTCTGTAAGCATATCAGTTGAGGAACATAGAAAATAGAATGTATATTCCACACCACTAGTCTTGCTTTTCTTTTTTTTTTTTTTTTTTTTTTTTGTATAATAATTTTTAATGGGTATCTGCAAAAGCCTTTGTAAACATATTTTTTAAGAAGTCCCTTATGGTCACTCTGACTAGAATGCACAAATTAAGTATTGCTCAGGATATGCAATGAAGTCATTATCAGTAAACCATGACGTGAGTACTACATTTTTTAGACAAATTAATAAGTCTTACAAATAATCTTTCTCTTTCCAATGTAGTATCTCAGAGATTCAGCTGTTCATCTACCACAGTGAGTCCCTCTTCACACTAACTTGAATATGATGGGCAGGTATATATAATATAAAAAAATCTCAATAAGAATATGGAAAAGTATGAAGCATATTCCTCTGTGGTATTTGTACATTAGTTTAATGAAAGTATTACAGGAATGAATGAATGAAGAAATAAATTAATACTCCATTCTCTCAATTCTTACAGTGCCTTTGACTATGTAGGTTAGACTGCAGTCAGACAGAAACAAAGAATGCTTTACATTTCCACATATACTAAAATGAAAAATGTTCCTGGAAACTGAAATGAAAATCCTCAGCTCAGTTGTCTATTTTGTTGTTTTGTATGACAATGGAACAAGCTGTAACTTCTTCATTTGCTCTTTTACTGTATCACAGATTCACAGCACCAGCCTTCTTTTTATCTCTGAACCTAAAATAATATATGCAGCTTTTATGTTGTGACATTAAAATAGGCTTTCCCATGACTGCTACTGTTTTATAGCAACATTTTATTTCCAGATGTAAAACCCTGGAAGTGACCTAAATCTATGACATAAATCTATGAGTATGGCACAGGGTGGCTAAGCGGAAACAAAAAGCAATTGAACAATAGAATTAAAGAGGGTATTAGCTTTATGTCCTCATCTTCCTCAAGACCTAAACTCAAATCCAGGCTTGGATCATAAAAGAAAATTAGCTTGATCTTCTCATTTTGGCTTCATTTGTGGAAATCACTGTACTTCAAAGGAGTTAACAGTCCCTGGTCAAGGGAAACATGAAACTGAAAGTCCCTGAGTGTTCAAAGCAAGCAGATGGAGGTTGTTCTGGGATAAATTGTCTTCAGTCATTCCCTTCCTTGGGACCATATCTGACACAAGCCAATGCAACTCATCTTTATTTTAGAGAGTAATAGACCAGATAAGTCTCAGGATGATAATTGGTGTAAAAATTATTAGCAGAACAGACCTGCCATTGACCATGAAATGACAATAGTGCCTAAAGAATACTTAAGAACCGAGTACACCTAATCTTTAATATTACTTTCAGTTTAGCACTTTCAAGGACTGAAAATTGCAGTTTCTTTTTATTTGGAAAAATGTCTTAAAATCTTATGGAATGACAAAAATTAAATGGATCACCTTTCATGACTGGTGAGTGATAAATTGACTTCATACTATGTAGCTGAGTTCACTTAAACTTAATTAGTAAAATTTTATTCTGTGTGGGTTTCCTTTGAGAATCAAGAAAATAGACATTACTGTAAGTAAAGTCCCTTCAAGAAGTGAAATGGAAACCAAAAGCCCCAAGACTCATTTAGTCCAGCAAATCATTTTTACCTTTTTGGGGCAAGAGTGCACTGGTCTCACTGAATTATTTCATTTATGTGACAACAGGAAAAGAAATGTGGATTTGGGAAGGGAAAATATGTATAATCCCATCAATAACCCAAGTTCCATTTCTCCGCTCCATAACTGATTTTCCCACTATCTTTTATTTACATACCATAATGTAAACTCAAATCCTGTAGTATTTACTAGGGCTCTTTTCTAAAAGGGTTTATGGAAGTATCCATCCATTTCCATACAGCAAACTATGGAGTCAATTATTTATAACTATTATTCATGTCAAGTGGAGCTTTAAAGCTAATTTCCAGATCTTGGTATTTTGAAAATACAGCTGAAAAATCACTTTATAAAAATAGTTCAATTTATTTCAAAAGAATTTTTAGGAAGTGAGTGCCAAATAACGAAATAGTACTACAATTCCTTAAATAAGTCAGTAGCAATAGGCCTGAATTTGAAAATAAGCCTGTGAGATTAGAGTAGAGAGCCAGGAAATGGAATTCATTCAAAAACAGTGGTTTAGACATTATGTATAAAAACAATGAAACTGGAATACTACCAGTTAAAAAAAATACAGTTCACTCTAATTTGAAGAAGTTTGCTTTTTCCATCTTTTTCCTTGCACTTTACAGGAGGCTTGGAGCAGAAAGATCATCATAGAATCATACAGTCATAGAATCACGGAAAGGTTTGGGTTGGAAAAGACCTTAAAAGGTCATCTAGTCAAACTAACTAGAAGAGCAGGGACATCTTCAAGTGGATCGGCTTGATCAGAGCCCTGTCAAACACGACTTTGAAAGTTTGCAGGAATTAGGCATACACCACCTCCCTGGGCACCCTGTTCCAGTGTTTCACCACCCCTGTCATAAAAAAATTCTTCCTTATATCTAATCTTAATTTAGCCTCTTTAATTTAAAACTACTACCTCTTGTCCTATAAAACATGCCTTACTAAAAAGTCTGTCATCTTCTTTCTTTTAAGTAATTGAATACTCCATTAAGGTGACCCTGAAGCCTTCTCCTTTCAGACTGAACAATCCATATTCTCTTAGCCTTTACTCATAGAAGAAGTGCTACATCCCTCTAATCTTCTTGGTGCCCCTCCTCCCGACTCACTCCAACAGGTCCATGTCCTTCCTGTTCTGGGCACTCCAGAACTGGATGCAGTACTCCAGATGGGGTCTCACCAGAGCAGAGTAGAGGGGCAGAATCCTCTCCCTAGACCTGCTGGCTCACTTCTTTTGGTGCAGCCCAGGATATGCTTGGCTTTCTGGGCTGCAGGTGTACACTGACAGCTCATGTGCAGCCTCTCATCCATGACCATATCCAAGTCCTTCTCTGCAGGGCTGAGAGTTCTTCCTCCAGCCTGTATTGATGCTTGCTCCAAACCACGTGCAGTACCTTGCATTTGTCCTTGTTAAACTTCATGAGATTCACATGACCCCTCTGCTCCATTCTGTCCAGGTCCCTCTGAATGACATCCCATCACTTAAGTGTATCAACCACACCATTTAACTTGGTGTCATCTGCAAACTTGCTGAGAGTGTACTTCATTCCACTGTCTATGTCATTAATGAAGATATTAAATATACTGGTCCCAGTAGGGACCCTGAGGGACATCACTTGTCACTGATCCCCTTTTGGACATAGAGCCATTGACCACTACTCTCTGAATGTATTTATGACATCTGACTAATTTTTCAGATTTTAACAGGAAAACAGACCTATTACAGGGAAGCAAGTCACCACACATCAACTGATTCATGGCAACTATCTGTACACATGCTCTTAGTCCACCTTAGCAAAGGTCAGATCACACAGACTCACAGAATCACAGAATACACCAAGTTGGAAGGGACCCACAAGGATCACCGTGTCCAACCCTTTGCCCTGAACAGGACCATCCACAAGAATCACACCATGCGCCTGAGTATTTTCCAAATGTTTCTTGAACTCTGTCAGTCTTGGTGTTGTGACCACTTCCCTGGGGAGCCTCTTCCAGTACTGAACCACCCTCTGGGTGAAGAACCTCATTCTAATATCAGACCTAAACCTCCCCTGACACAACTTCAGGCCATTTCCTCAGGTCCTGTCACTGGTCACCACAGAGAAGAGATCAGTGCCTGCCCCTCCTCTTCCCCTCTCAAGAAAGTTGTAGACTGTAATGAGGTCTCCCCTTAGACTCTTCTTCTCCAGGCTGGATGGCTGGACAGACCAAGTGACACCTCATTCACTTCTCATATGGCATCTCCTCAAGGCCCTTCACCATCCTCATTGCCCTCCTTTGGACTCTAACTAAGATTATAAGTTATTAGCACTCAGTAGCATGGTGTGGGCAGATAATTTGCACAGATCAGATGTGGTGACTTGCCCTCTACCTTTTAACTGGTTGCCTGTTTCAGTCCTATATGTGATGGTGCACCAAGGTTTTGTATAGAGCATTACTTTTATATATAAACTTTTCTCTGTGTTTGTACAGTACATAGCATAGTGCTGTCTAGGCTTATGATGGAGTTACAAAACTAGGTGTTATAAGGTGCAACACAAATTGCAAAAATCAGATGTAACTTTAAGCACAGAATTACAATATTTCACTTATGGAGGCAGGGCTTTCCTGATTCCATCACAGTCCAACAGGTTTTCATTAGAGTTAGACTATGTTGGACATACACTGACTATTAAAAATCAATTTTCACATACAGGGTCTTAAATATTTTTGTCTGTCTGTGGGGAATATACTTAGGACAGAAAGTCTTTATATCATATTATATACATTAAGCATCATTAATGCTCATCCTTGAGGGAGTGTAAGAAACATTCAACAATATAAAAGGTATTCTGGTATCACCAATATTAATCAGAAAGAAATGTGATGTCATTTTCAGAGGGGAACACAGGTTGAATACTTCTGAATTCCTTGTCTGATGTGAAGGGGATTTTGAGACATGTGACCCAGAAATCAATCATCTGAGGGAAATTGTCAGTGAAATATCTGTCTTCACGTTACAGAACTGTAGAGAAAAAAGGAGGAAATTCTGTGGTTGTTTTGGCAGACTCTGTTAAACGGGTCGTTCAGATTCTGCTCGTTACTTATCTCTGAGTCCTGTAAGTTGTGTTTGACTTTCAGAAAGGACATTCAACCATGATTTGAAGACTGCAATACAATGAGAATTCAAGCACTTCTTTTGTTCTAATGGTTAATCAATCACACTTTTAAGAATATTGTACCTCATTTTATTTTTAACTTGTCTGTCTGCAGCTCCCAGTCATTGGTTCAGGGTTCTGTATTTTTCCCCTGAAGATACTTATACTCTATAATCAAATTATCTCTCAGATTGTGCAGTCTTGAAAGGCCATTTTACAGTTCTTTTCTGTGCCACCATTTCAATGTCTTTTTAGAAAACGTCTATACCAGAGTAGCACATGATACCTCTGTACCAGGCTCACCACTGCTGTGAGTTCAAATTAAACTAACTTTGCTGCTCCCATTTGTGGCCCCCCACCTACACGCAAAAGGATCTTCCATCTTCTTGCTGCGTAACACAAGCACAAGCACAAGTTTAGTTACTTGTCCACTATAATCCCAAAGTGAATCCCAACATTGATTTTCAAAATGTAGTACTGCAATCTGATTATTTTCCTGATTTTCTTATTCCTTTTCCATTTCAAAGGTACTCTGTTTGGCAGTGTATGTCTTAGGTCAGAGTAACTTTAAAGCTAGAGTGGCAGTAAGGACAGTATTACCTTAATTTGTAAGTAGTAAATTTAACTAATGACAGTCGCATTTACAGGCTGAAACTCTGGACATGCATTGCATTTCTCTGGTCACATTACTATTACAGCACAAAGAAATGCAGTTGTTGCCTAGACAGAAAGGAAAATCAGTGAGATAAAGTATGTAGGCATGTATGAATATATATATGCAAACACACAAAGCTTACTATATTGAAATATTCATTAATATTTACAGCTTGACACCATTTAAATTTTACTGTTTTGATAAGTTTAAATTAAAAAATCTTCCTTTTTTCATCCATCTCAAATTTTATCACACCATCAACACTATACAAGAGCCTGCATGCTTCACTGTAATTGTGTTTTCTATGCAAAAAAATACATACTTTAAAATTACATTATCTGTATCGCTGCTGGAAGTTCTGGATCTGCAATCAGCAGCTCTCATTCAGGCAGGCCTTTTCATTTCTACAGTTAATCATAGAGCTTTTGGTAGTTCAGCTCCTTCAAAAGTGAAGTACCGTGAAGATGTCAGGGGCCAAAAGAGCTTTCCTGTGACTTCAGCTTGTAATAAACTTTTTACAGTATTTTTGCATTAGAAAAATACTGAAGTAAAATAACTGACACTATTGAGGACCCACAGTATCTTTTTGATTTTGGGCTGGGGCTTTTTGGTGGTGTGTGCTCAGTTTTGTTGGAGGGGGTTTTTTTACATTTATGTATTATTTATTAGACTTAAGAGTTTCTTTACATTCACTGGGTTGCCCTTATCTCCGAGTAGGACAACCATATCAGATGATTTAGGATAACGTGCAAACAGACATGAGTTTAAAGTGTGAGTTTAAGATGTTTTCTGCTATACTGTATACTGGTCTTAGTATAATGTTCACAGTCCACAGAGATTTTGAGACAAACTCTGATTTATTTGATCCATTCATTCTTTTCAAGCTGTCAAAGAAGGACCAGAAGAAGGAACAGAAGAGACCGAGAGAATCACCACACAATGGGGCATAAGATAAAGTACAGCCTGAACTCCATTCTTGAAACTGCTGTTTCCTATGTGCATGGTTATATAAATTGCCAAATAATCCCACAACGTAGATCTCACTGCACTACAAGGCAGCAACAGAAAACATCCCTACTAATTTGATAGAGGGAAATTCCTTATAGATTCCAAAGCTGCCAAGCCTGATAGGGCCATTTTATTACTCTCTCATCCTGTTTCAGGCAAAGAAAGTGAAATTTATTTTATTTCTTTCAAGGAAGCCAACAGGTGATCTTAATCAGATAAGCATATTATTGTAGTGAATGTATGTGTGGAGTTCTGGGTTTTTTTAAGAACCTGGTGAGTAAGCATCACTGTAAAAGCTATGGCTATGCCTCGCTGTTATGTTTTTAAGTCCAGTTGAAAATTAAGCACCACACAACCACTTGCTTGAACACTGCCTGTCTCTCCAGAAATACAAATGGACTCTGTCCATACATAACTTGATATGAGAGTCATCTCCAGAGACTGAGGACTTATGTCTTTTTTCCCATTGCTTTGTCAATGCCTGGTTCCTTAGAAAGTGATTTCAGATGCCTGGGTCCCTCACGCTCTAATTCCACGCTCACACATCAGGGACACAGACATCTGAAATGGCCCTGCTTGTGCTGACCCCGAAAGTAGGGGCCTTGGTGAACACAGCATATACCCAACCCTGAAGCCACTGCTGAGCTTTGAAGACTTAATGGTGCCCAGCTCCAACTGCTCAGGGACCTCTACATCTCCTTCTCTCTGGTGCAGACCCACCCTGAGGTCATGACTGTTCTTTGTCCTAGAACAGGATGCCAGTTTTTAAATTTTACAGTCTGAAATATATGCTATAAGTTAGAGTATAAAAATATGAGAACTAATATAAACTAAAAAACATGGCTAACTCCACTTAATCTAGTCTAACAATTTCAGTGTATACAAAAATAACTCATTACATGCTAATTCTGTCCTTCACATTCTTAGTGACCAGCTGTTTACCAACACAGCAAATGCCCAACAGATCTTTCCCTTCAGGAAAACTGGAACTGTCTGAAAAGCAGAACATATTTGGCAGAAATAACCATAATGAAGATAAGTGTTAACAAAACAACCTAAACTCATTCCGGGACACAGGCTTTCAAATTGCTATTTCCAGCTTGCTGTTGAAAAACTACTTCAGACAACATAAAAAGCTGTATCTAACACTTTCTGACAGTGCCATATTGTCTGGGACTAACACAAAAAGGAGGTATACATGAAAAGGCAAGGATGAATTCACCTTCATTGCTACTAAAACTTCTAAGCTATCAAACTAATCAGAAAATTAAGAACCAAAACACAGGATGAAACCAGACAGCTTGCTTTCCACCAGCTTCATTTGGAAGATCAATGGGATCTTGACAGTATTGGTATCATCTACTCTTTACAGCTATTCAGATGTTTGTTTAAAGTGAATTAAAGAAAGGCAAGCTTTAAGAGTGAAAACAGAAATAGCGATAATAGAAAAACTCAATCGGTGGAACAAAACTCTACTATACTCCATAGAGAGTCCAGAACAGAAAGGTGTGCACTTACCATTGATTGGCAAATAAAACCCAGTGAATAAAGGTTAATAGAGCAATAAGAAAGGTACCAAAAGCCACTGAAAATGACAAGACAGAGGACAAGCTGAAAACCTACACAGACCTTTAAAAGAGGACTTCCCAAACTTTGTGTAGTTGATATGTATATTGACAACAGAGACCTAATATGCATGTAACAGAGGGGAATTCAGCCTTCCTCCTTGCACTTTGTAGGAAAAAAAAAAAAGCATTGATTTAAAGTTGGTGTTGCATGACCTGAAAAAGCCCAGCAAAAATATCTTCCCAATTCAATGCCTCAAGGACTGAATGCTGCTTTTTGCCAGTATCAATTGCTTTTACAGCAGTTTCACAGTAACACAGTCCTCAGCAGGGGCCAAAACTACCTCCAGAGGGAAGCACCAGGAGACGTGAATCAGGGCTCCATAAGAGTTTGCAGTCCCTCTCTTTGTGCAGCCAATTCCTCATAAATGGACATAGGGGAGCGTCTTGTTTTTCTTTCTCTCACCAAATATCCATAGTAGAAATTCAACCCAGTTCAGCCACATCACCAATCTTAAAAGTCTTGAAATTCATTTTTAAATGAGAAAATGTATTATTTTTAAATACAGCTTTTGTCTCATATGCTTATAAAACATATGAAGTATTATTCACTTGGATTTATTTCGTATTTTTTTGTGCAGTGTAAGGCCATTCCATGGGGTTTTTTTAGAAAAAGCTTTCATAATATGCACAAATTTTACACAAAAGCTGCACTTGCAAAACTAAAACTTAATGTTACAATGTTTTATGAGATCCTGTACAGTGATATCTTAGATAACTAAAATAAATTACAGGGGTGCTAAAACCAGTATATGTGAAGACTTGGTTTTTCCTCACTTCAGCCCAAGGAGGCAGCAGGAGCTCATCCATCAGTGCCAGGGGGGCTGATGAGGTTGCTCAGGAACTTGACAATAGTGCAAAAAACAGAGTCAGCAAGGCAGAAAATAAAGGCATCCCTTTGTCAAGTGGTGGAGTTATTGACTGGTGACATTTTTGTGCAGACATATAGCAGTGTAGACATACCCACAGCTTTTACTTCAAAAAAATCCAATGAGAACAAGCCCAGTGTGAGAAGGCATATATCCTATTGCTATGTACCAATTACAAAGTTAGGATGATCTGATGAAAAATAAACAATATAGTTGTTCACAAACTCTCACAGATCTTATTCCTCAGCAGGACAATTGTGAACTGAAGAAAGATTTCAGTGCCTAAGCCAAAGGTGATACCAAAAGAATAGAGAAAGGAAAGTCTAGCAGGCAGAGTGTATTTAGTGACCACTAGGCAAATGCAGATCCTTTATGGTTTGGGGGTTTTGTTTGGTTTTTTTGTTTGTTTGTTTGTTGGTTTGGGGGTGAGGGTTGTTTTCTTTAAATAAGGCCGGGGGGGAAGAGGGAGATTATTTATTAGAATTTTCCATTGGGGAACAAAAAAAAATTCCAAATAATCCAAAAGCCTTTCCTGTTTTGCAAATACCAGCTTCACAAAAAGAAAGACTTTCATAAGAACTGCCTAATGGAAAAGGTATGTATTAGAACCCAGCCAGTGTCCCATCAAACACTCTGATCTCCTGCTGCTCACTTAATATGGTGACTCTTCCCTAAGTTAGTTACTCCCTAGGGAGTAACTAACTCCTCCCAATTCCAGCTTCCAGCTCTTTCAACTTTTCGTACCTACATGCACTGAAGGAATATGCAACTTCTTCTTCAAAGTTAGTTTCCTCAGAATATAGTCTTTGAATTTCTTAACAACATAATCTATTTCTTTTTGTTTTTGGTGGTGGTGGTGGTTTTGTTTTGTTTTTAAAGTAAATAGACTCCAGGGGAGAGATTTTTTTGCTTTTTTCTTAATTATTATTTGGGGTTTTTTTAATTCATCAGAACTTTGCAGAAAGAATATCCCAAATGTTGCATATGCATCTTAGTGTTACCTTTATTTTACTGTATAGAAGGTAGTTATCTTTAATTCTGTGTGATGCAATTTTACACGGGATGTAATTTAATTATATAATTACAGTTATTTAAAACTTCTTTTGGAACAAATATGTTAAGCATTCTGAGCTCACTATATTCATAGCAGCTTTAGTCACAGCTGGTAATATTAATTGCTCTAATTTCTGCCTCCATTTCTCTCTCATGTTTCACTTTGTGCTTTCTCCCTGGTGGAGATAAAATTTTGCACTCAGTGTAATGTAACACTTCAACCAGAAAATACTGTTGAAACCATATGGTTAAGACCTTCAGTTTTACCTAGCATTCACTTGTCATCAGAATCAAGCTGGTCTCCAGGGGCTTTGGCAAATGTATTTGCACCTGCAAAAAATGACCTTTCAGCAGTTTGCATGACCTGGATCAGTAAACAGATGCAATAATGAACATCTGAAGAGGAAAACTCCTTTGGACATAGCTCATCTCTGATTACTTGAAAAAACTGTTTTGTCTGGTGCTCTGGTTGTAAGGGATAATTTATGAGCTGTGTCCTAGGAGGAGAGTCGTCACTTCTGTCTCTTTCATTGCCACGAACACATGAATCTGCTGGGACACAAGAACACCATTGAGAGCAGAAGGAAGACAGCATCAACAGCGGGAATACATCATACATAAAAGTGACACACACATAAAAGACCTATAAATAAGATAAAAAATTAGCAACAAAACCAGGAAGCTTCCTTGTTGCCAATATCCATCATCAGAGAAGGTAGGGAGACATTAGGCAGTCAATGTGTTGCTCTAATTCAGCATATCTTCAGATCCCTGACAGCACCAATTTGATGGTCAGCACATGTAGGTACAATGGTTCTCCTCAAACATGCAAATGAATTTTGAGAAGACTGCTCCTGTGCATGGAGTTAATGCCATACATACAGACATTTTTTACCTTTGCAGAAAGGAGGTTTGGGGTATTTATAAATGGGCTCATTCTATCTATCTGATGTAACTAAGTCCTCAGCATTTTATTACATAAATTTCCAGGTCATAAAATAATCGGCCTCTGAAGCTAGATAAAAAACCTTATGTGAGTGTATCCATATACACACATGAATGTATATGAGGAGAAGGAAAGAGGCAGAGTAGGATAAAGGGCCAACAGATTTCATATTCTACTTTTTTTCTTCATTTAAATAAGGAATTTATAATTTAAAATCACTTGGATAATTGTTAATTGTATAAATAGCAGTGAATTCTGTTATTTTATATAGGAAGTTATAGAGGAGAAATGAAATTAATCATCTCTTATTAGAGATATAATTCACTGATGAACAATAGCTAAGTAGGAAAAGAAAAACATGTACCTAGAACAACAATGTGTCAGCCAGTTGGTAAAAAAAAAAAAAAAGGGTATTTTATTTTTTAGCATACTAGACCACCAGAAAAGTGTGTTGCCATATCCACAGATAACTTCATCATTTTAACTCTATAAAATCTAGTAAAAAGAATGACTATGGAAGCATTTTTCAAATGTAGTATTACAAAGGAACCCACTTACTTGAAATGCTAGAGATAGGTATGTTCTCATACTGTGTCAGGCTTTTAGAGAAATGGCATTGCTAAGGACAGGCCACTAGACTCTGCAACTCTAGAATTTAAAGAAAAAAATGTTCTAAATGTATTAAAATATTAAAATACAGCTTATTTTGGGCACTATTTTTTTTCTGAAGTAGCATCTACATCTATTTTTTAATTGTGACAAAGAAAAAGCCTTTCTCCTATACCTATGTGAACATAGAAAAATCTATATATATAGGTGGGGGAAAAAACAATCCACTTTTCTGAATTTTTCACATGGAACAAAATACTGTGGGCCCACATTGAAATAATCCCAATGGTGTTAGACAATTTAGACTTTTTCTTTAGACACAAAATTAAAAGATATCTATGCCAGCCTATCCAAATACTAAATCAGAGTTTGTCAAGCAAATCTTCACATCTAAAAATACTCTGAAATCATTAGGGTCAAATGTTCTCTAACACAATTCAATTTGCTAGTGCTGTTCTGCGGTTTTAACCTTTTTAACTGCTTTCAGGAGTAAAATGATACAACACTTGAGCTTTTCTACCTTAGACAAAAAAAAAAGGAGAATAAAGTGCCACTGTGGCATTGCACAAACCCAGTGATCACACCATCTTAAAAATTAGACAGTAGAACTGGAAAAAACCACAGAGAAGGTGACAAGAAAGAACAAAGTAACTGAACAATTGAGGAAGACTGAGAAGACTGCTCAGGGCTTCAGATAGAGAAGAAACAGTTACAGATTCTATATTGTCATGACATAGACATGGCATAGTCTGTGACATCATGATTGTCATGAAGCTGAGTAATTATTCCATGAAGTAAGCACTTGTTAAGTTACAGGCACAAATGACTTTACTATGAAGGGTGTACCTGAATAGTTAATTGCCATGATGTTGTGGAAACCAGTATTGTGTATTTAAAGATGGATTTGTAGACTGACAGAAGAAAGATCCATCAGTTATTATTACCACAAAATCATAGATACAACAGATCGATGGGAGCTGAAAAGGCTTATGAAGGTAAGCTTCAATAAACACTCACCCTGGTCAGGAACCTCTTCCCTCCCCTATGTTATACAAGATTCTCTCTCATGGGAGACACTAAGCTCAGCAGAACTTTAGTGTAATCAAGTACTGCTATGGCTTTAAGTATTATTACATATGGAATTTTGGCCATGCATTTTATTCAAACAGTCCTAGCAGTCTAGCTTTCCCACATCAACCCTTTGGGACCGTTTTAGATGGTCGGTGACTGCTTCCTCAGTCTTTATTTGCAGCCAGCAATCACTGGTGGGAACACTCTCTGAAGCCATCTACTGTCCATTTTAAGATCAAACACACAGAACGTTTGATCTTGAGTCAGGTTTTGCAAATCAGATCTTGTTCTCTGTTAAAAAGTTTCCCGAAAGACTTTTTCAGCAGACGGTGGAAAAGTTATATATTATTAATGCCATCCAATTCCATTAGAAATTGTGGGTTTGCTATCTAGGACAAAGAGATCATACATAATCTCCATCTGTATAGAATGTTTGATACTGAAGAATTTTTATGTAAGCAAAGAAAACAAGTCTACTCAACAGTTATTGCAGAATCAAAGTGATATACATCTGCTTTTAAACCCATTAAAAGTTGTTCCTTCTTTATTTTTAAACCCCAAAATGTAGGCAGGCAATGGAACTTAATGCATCAGCCTGGGCTGAGTCTAAAATGATACCACCATTTACAAAACAGATTTTTTTTTTCCATCAAGTTCAGAAATATCCCTAGGAAATCTGGCTGGTTTATACCTGTGGAAAATGTCACAACCACAAAATATTGGTCTTTTTCATCCAAGAGATGTTGATATTAATATTAAAACTGTCTGAGGCAAGGCACTTTCATCTATATTTCATTTCACATTTAGATTCAGTCTCGTGTTTTACTGAACCCATCTGCATCTCTATCTGTCTTTAAAATGTTCAGTGGGAAGAATTCTCTTCTCTGATTTATACCTTGATCAAGTTGAGTGGAGCAAACACATACATTTTGGAGACCAACTGCAGATATTGAGTCTCTGATAAATGCTGAGAAGGCTCCCAGCTCCTGTAAATTGTATTGTGGTATCCACTTTTCTCTCTACATTTTATCCACTTAAGAAGATGGGCTAACCAAGGCTTAAAAAAATTAAGAGCTGCTAGGATCACAGAGTCTGAAGGAAAAAAAACTTTATTATCCAATGACACATGAAAGAGTATTTTATTTAATGTGGATGTCAATTAATACTTTTAAAAGATAGGACATACTTTTTCCAGCATTTTTAAGCCAATTAAAAAAAAAAAAATAAAAGTTTTGAAGTCTATCTTCCGATGCATTCTGTTCATCAGGCACACAAGTCATTATCTTGCTCTTGCCCAGTCTTATGGATTATTTTGGTTCTTTCTATTTACAGAAAATCTAAAGATAAAATATTCAAGTTACCTATATGTATACACACACACACACACACATACATATTTAAATCTCCACCGAAACACCTGCATAACTTGACTTTGAACTGCATAGAATTTCTCCCTTGTGATAACATAACTATTTGAACAAGTCTTCAAAATCACTGCAGTGACCACTACCCTAAGACCACCGCTGTCAAAGGAGGAGTGCATTATTGTTGCTCAGCCTCCACTGAGGCATCCCAACTTCACACTTCCTAAATCAACAATGTCAACACACAAGCTGGTGGTTGCCCAGCACTCCTGCAAGCAGACCACATAAGTGGTTGCCTTTGTATTCCACCAGTCTTCAGAGGCAAATAGAAAAGGGATCCAGCTACTATGGAACAGTAATGTATATAAACCAGTTTGCATATAGCTTATCAAAACAGGATTTTCCCACTTTCTTTCCCTATTCTAAGAGGAGGTGACCCTCCTCCTCATGCAATATAGCAGGGGTATCTCCCAGCTTCCCTGACTGAGGATGCTGAGGGCACAGAGCTCACTTACACTTACACAGTAAAGTCTGTAGGGAACAAGAGCCTTTCTGTTTATGCCTCTATTGTAATTTTCTTGTCCATTAATAGAGCATGTAGGCATGTAGGCATAAAAATAATCACTAACAAAACAATACAGCACTGCACTAAAATTTGAAACCATAACTTTGCTCAGAATTTTTATTTTATTGCTGTTACATTGATATATTGGTGTACTATACTCCAATACATACAAACATATTTAAATCATGCTTATTATGGCATACCTATTCCACTTAACCATCCAGGGAAATGTTTTTGGGGGCTTTTCAGTGCTAAATTGATTTCGATGGAAAACACTTTCTTTAGCCTTTCTAAAACAAAATGCTTCTGAATGAAATAACAACTCAGTAGTATTTCAGCCTCCACTCATTTGAAACTCGTATATCCTACAGCATATGATGGTTCCTGCTAGTCTGCAGTGCATGGATGACTGCTGCTAAACACAAAAACAGAAGACACAATAGGTGACACAGGCTCTCGGGGAAGAGTGATGTGTCTGGTCATCCCAATTTTATGTAGCTGACCAGAAAGAGAGGAAGCTTCTTGACTTCCGCAAACACTGTATTTTGACCCTCGCACTCATATTACATGGGTGAATGAGGCTTTCAATGGATGGACAGTACCTCTCTAGAGAGCGCAGACTGCATTTTTCCACCGTGTCATTTTGAATGTAGAGGAGGGTTAGGATAGTGTTAGTCTGAACAGAGCCCTGCTCTACAAACAATTACTCCCTCCTACAGCTTGGTGGGACATCTCATTTGTAAAGTACTACACCAGGGAAAAGAACTCAGCAAAGGCTACTCCTTGTTTTTACAAGTAGAAATGAGCATAAGAGCATGTTTTTATTTATTCTGAGAATATTAATTAAATTCACAGAAAATGTCAGTGAATCAGCTTCACAAAATTGTTATGCAGAATGCTCTGGGGAACTCCAGTTTCACAATGGCTCTGAAACAAGGGAGACGAGTGATAGGGAAAAAAAAAAAAAAAAGATGTCATTTCCCTATTCATGTTCCCAAGTTGTCTGACATTCCCCTTTCTAATTCCCTTTCTTTACATACTTTTAATAAATTGAAAAAATTATGTGATGAATACAGAGAGTTAATTTTTCCAGTGATTTAAAAAAAAATCATTACTGAGTTTCAGTTGAAAAAAAAAAAAAAAAAAAAAGAAAAGGAATACAGGTACCTCCCATGCATTCACATTATGAAATATGTTTGCCAGTCAATAAGAGTATTAGTCTGATACACTGCCTGGCAAGTTCCCAGTGAAAATGAGTTCTGTACCTGAGAACTGCAGACTGCTCTCTTACCTAATTTTAGTTAACAGTGAGCTAAGACTAAGCGATGACAATGACTGTGGCAGCAAAAAGACCAATCTAGAAGAAATCAAATTTGGCACAAAAAGAAGTTTCTGAAGTCCAGTCATGCCAAACACAAGCTTTCCTTCCCCAGTTGAGAATGTTTAATTCTTGAATATTCATAAATAAAAAGATTGTATTAAATATCATGAGATGCCTTAATTTCATACCAGGTTATATATAATTTATATTTTCAAGCTCATTTGTTTAACAAGACACCTAAATTTGCAATGTTTTAAAGAAAAGTTGAAATTTCACTGTAATCTCTGAACTTATGGCAGGCCTTCAAGAAAAGACATTGCATTAAAACCACACAAGCTGGCAACAATGAGTCTGATTCTGACAGGAGCTTTAGCACTTTCTAACTTTAGCAGTGTTAATTAATGATTAGCAAGCTTCTGTTTCACACAACGATTCTGTACTTTCCAAACTTATTTTAAAACTTTTGTGTACATATACCAGCAACACATTATACCCAGAAAAACTCTAGTATAATATCCAGAACATGGGGAATTGTGAAACAAAAAATTAATCTATGACCCTAAACAAGGCTTGTTGTTGCTTCTCATACATTGACATGCTGTTTGCTTTTTTTCCTAAGAAAACAGTTTGCATAAATATTATTTCTCTCATCATATGGTAGTTTGATAATTTAGGGAGCGGGTTTATGGAGCCTTTTATCTTAATCAAAACTAGCTATTAAAGAAGAAAGAAACAAAGAAACAAAAAAAACCACTCTCTGACTGAAGCCCTAAATCATTTCATGCTAATCAATATTATTAAAACACTTTTTCTGTATGTGTCTGAAGAAAATTTTCAAAATTGCAATCTTTTTTTCTGTAGCAAAGTTGGGTAAACCAGGAGTTAAATAAGCAGAGAAGGTGCTAAAGAAATATTTGTCATACTTTCCAGCATTTAAAAGAACTTCCTGGCACTGCTCTGAGAAGTAATTTAGAGACTCCTTGCTGCCCAGGGGAAGAGAACAGTTGTGGGGAACTCTATATAAGTTTTATATAAGTAAATAATTTTTCAAGACCTCAAAAAGGTTAGCAATGTTTCATCTAAGCAGCCCGCAGTCACAAAAAGAGTGCTCTGCTACAGCTGTCTGTCTGCAGCAGAAACTATGTTTTGGCCTCCAATTTCACCTCATTCTGCCTGTCTTGTTTTTATTTATTCAAGTTTGCGTACTTTGCCACCACCACCACCAGCAGCAGCAGCATCAGCATCATCACCACTTCTTTTGGGCATGTGGTAGTCATACCTACCAGCACTTTAAACATCCTGAGCCCACTGCATTCATCCCAGGTAAATCATCTGCTTTCTCCTTGTTGTTCTGGAAACTTGCAGCAGCTGTGGGAGTGCATGACAGAGGCTCCCAGTGGTGGCAAATGCAGCAAAACAGGCTGTGACAGTCAGTCCCATGCATGCTCAGTGTTCCTAGCTCCTCAGCTTCTCCTTCAGGTGACTGGGGCCATAAAGTCATTCTTATTAACAGTGCACAGACAGGACCAGGACATCTCTTCTTGGAGCAACTGTGTGTTCTTGGAAATATTTAAGCATAGCCAAACAGCATGAGTTCCCTTAAATGGGCAAGAAGCATCTGTATTTTCCAATGGAAACAGAATGTTTGAGCAAGCTAGACAAGGCTAGTACAGCTGCAGCACTTCAGTAAACCTTTTCATTCTACTGATTTTCCTTAATCATCATAAATAAACCACCTCCAGTAATAGAAACCCCTAATAATAGACCCATGAATCTAGTGATCCCTTCCCAGTTTATACTTCTGTAGCTATTTTATATGAATTATGGAAATTAAACATGGAAAAGGTTCAAACAGTATATATAGGTTCTTTTTACAAAATTGCTGGCACAGAGAGATATGGATTCATTGGGTCACACAAAGTTTGGCATAATAAAAGGCAAGAGACTAAAAAAAAGATTAATTTTTCATAATTTATTATGCTTTCTGTTCTCCTTATTTGTCCCTTATTTTTTACAGAATTTCTAAATTGCTACAGCACATCAGCTTAACCAGACAGGACCACAGGACGAGCAGGTATTTTTAATGCATAGAACATCATGTATTCCTTAAAAAAAAAAAAAAAAAAAAAAAAAAGAGTGATCGTTACTAACTGTTGGAAAAGGAGAGAAGAAGCTCGAAGAAGCAGAGCATAAAATGTTACAAATTAAATTTTGTGAAAAATATGTCTGCCATACAGTGAGGCACAGCAATACATTAGTTAGAATTCATATAGGTCTTTACCTCAAGCGTTATGTTGTCAGAGTAATTAGAAATTTAATGTTGCATCCTAACCTAACTTTTCTGCCACATTTGACATCAACCAAAAGGGTCATAATAAAGACTAATCAACAATTTCCTCTTGACACAAACTCCTATTAAAGCAGATGGGATTTTTTTTTTTTTTTAAATAAAAATCACTGTTGGAGCTCTCTACTTGTTTACCAAGTAAAAAATCATCCACAGTGGCAGGATACACAGGCAGGCATGAAAGTCGAGTAGAGCTCTGCAGTTCTGCATTTGATCTGTGTTATCTTAGAGTGCAATACACAGCCACTTGCACAGCAATGTCTCCTTCATAGTGGGTAAAGAGCACTTTGAGGTGAGTCCTCACAGATTGGGAAAACCTCTTATCCCATTTTCCCACAATAAATTAGAGTGAACTGAAGCTAAAAGAAGAGGGAAGGAAAAGCTTTATGCAAAAATTTCAGTTTTGTTTGCAATTTCTATTAGGAACTTTTACAGATGCGAGTTCCCCTAATGTGCTTATTAATGCTTAAAAGCTTCCATTAGGAAAAACCATTACAATGTTATACTAAACTGGGAAACAACATTATTTATAAGGTTATCATTTCACACTAAGATACGCATAATTAAGTTCATCATAGCATTTATTTAACAAGATATTTTAGTTAGTTTTATTCTGTTGAAATTTTAAAAATTCTTTCATTTGAACCAGTGTTTTTTTTCATAAACTGATTGACTTATTCTTTAAGTGGTAGAATATAATCTATATTATTTAAGAATCAGGATTATAAAATTAATTATTTTCAAGTATTTCTCCTGTTTATCAAAGCAGATAAATCCTTACATGAAGAAGACATCAATGAACAAGCAGTAGAAGTCACATTTTTCACACTTTAGACCAGAAGGTACACAGCCATTATATGCATAAACAGATGACCTGCACTCTTCTGAGCTGTTAAACTTCATTAATGTTTTCTCATATATGATGATAAGAATTTAATTGTCACATCTTGCATTTACTCATTTTCAGTACCCAAGTAGAGTTATCAAAGGAAAGGCAGTTTCGTTACTGGCAACAAAATTCCCCATTTAAAACAGAGAAATGGTAAAGGGTCACTTACATCATTTAATCAAGTCTTTCTGTAATATGATCACTGATGTATTGAGAATTATTCCCAAAACAACTACCTATGCCACAAAACAATCACAATTACCTTAAAACAAACATACCACTACAAAAATTTCAGAAGTCATAGTAAAAAGTTCTAAAGAGCACACTCAGCACTACAAATTTCATACATTGCTGCAATAGCAACCAAAAACACCTTTAAAGTAAAAGAGGGTAGATTCAGAATAAGTATTAAGAAGAAATTCCTGACTTTGAGGGTGGTGAGGCACTGGCATAGGTTACCCAGAACAGCTGTGGATGCCCCATCCCTGGAAGCGTTCCTGGATAGCTTGGACAGGGCTTTGAGCAAGCTGGTCTAGTGCAAAGTATCTCTGCCCATGGTGCCCATGGCAAGGTGGTTAGAAAGAGTTGATCTTTAAGGTCCCTTCTTACCTAAATCATTCTTTGCCTTTTTAATTTTTATAGTAAATGGATAGAGACTTGGATGACTTAACTTTTTCAGGCAGTAGTTCTAGAACTTAATGAGATGTCTCAAGGGACAATGGAGAGTTGTGATATGATTGCTGTGACTGAGAATATCATTAAGCAGCTGGAACATGTTTGTATCGTATTTTCAAACTGAGGATGAATATGTTCTATCAATATCCATGTTCTGCTAACAGAAACTATTACTGTGTATTCTAAGCTTTTCCTTTTTTTCAAGTGTCCTATATTCAGGAAAAAAAATATAAGAAAAGCTATTAGGAAATAGATACATCTTAGCTGTCAAAGACAAGATATTTGATTCCTTGTTTATCTGAAGTGAATAGTGGCCAACTGCCACATGTGGTGGTGCATCCCTCTGCCTCCCCTTCAGGCTGCACTGTGATCTAAGAAACTTTACCATGCTGTCACTTTTATACTAAACCTGTTTTTGCTGATACTTTTGCTGGTGATTCTGTAAGCAACCTTAAAACAATCATTGGTGACACCATGGGATGACCAAGAGAGAGCTCCATACCTGAATACGCTACCTGAGAAAAATATGCTTATGCTTACCTGTACTAGGATCACCTCTAGCTTGAAAGAGCTCTGAATTGATAAAAACAGATATATAAACCATTTAGAAGTCTCAGAGGTATATTAGCTTCTGTACAGTGCATTCCTGCATCTCTCAAACCACCTGTGCTGTGTCATTTTTCCTGATGCTGGAAAAAAGACTTTTGTGAAGAGACAAGTTAATTGGGCAAGGCCAGGGTGTTCTTAATTTACATTTTATAAAGATTTAACACAGAACAAGTTCCCTACAAATATGTTTTTCTTACCTAAGAAACACTAAAATATTATAATATACATCAAAACTTATAACAATGCTTTACTAATGGGGACATTGACAGACATTAGTTCTCTTCTGTTGCATTGCAAGACTTCAATTTTACTTTTTTTCTCCTTTCATTATTAACCCTGCAAAACATGGTAAGGTCTACCAACACCCTCCTCTTGAACTTTGGACATGCTACCAAGGAGCTGCCATTTTTAAATAAGATCAGTAGATATGATGTACATTTGAAATGAGAGAACTATATATACTGGGATGTACAAAAATCTTGCTAGATTCTACTAAGAGCTTTTTCTGTCAACAAGAATGAATTTTGTTGCCAAGAATTTTGAGGTTATAGCAGAGAATGTGATTTCCTTACTCCATTTTCTGTGTTGAAAACCAGGTTCCATGTATATATATATATATATATATACATATCTTTTTCTTCTGTTCCCATCCAGTTTTTTTCCTGATTTCCACTGAAGTAAAAGTGGCATATTGGTTGCACAGGAGATGTAAAATACTCAGTATGTCCACATTAGCCTGGCAGACAAAAGACTAAGCAGCTGGCATTGACCTACCCTGAAGTGAAGCTAGGTGAACAGGACATGGAAAACTACACACATAACATGAGAAATTGCTGGATATGACAGGGATGAATCTAAGAAACTGATGAACGCTATAGAGAGTGCCAAAGGGGACATCTGGGTTTGGCAGATGGATAAAAATGCATTATGTGAAAAATGGTTGAACTTCACAGATAGTGGAGGGGAGTATTAGGACATTTTGGGGAACAGATTCTTGCAAGGCCAGCAATGCCTAGAAGATCATATTAATAATATGTTATGAGACCCCAACTGACTTGGTTTCAATACCTGAAATGCCAAATTTTTGCATAAAGAGATCACTGTGACCGAGGTGGAAAAATTTGGCCAGATTGTTTATTGTTATCTGCTGTATTGGTTCTAGATCCTAAGGAACCTGTTTATACTGTAAATTATTGGATCATATTAAGACCAAGGAAGGAGGTCTCCCCATAAGGATATGCTGATTTTAGATAAGATTGAACAGAATTCAAAAAGGCATTGGAGGAGAATGATCCACAGAAGAGTCCTTCTCTTCCAATCATCCACTCCATCTCTAGCTGATGGCCTATAATTCCTTCCCTATACACCACAGTAGGAGCTGAACACTGGAGATGGCAAGCTACCACCAATAACTTTTGTATTATAGGTTCACAATATGTTCAAGGGCACAAAATTATTTTAGGTGATTGAAGAATTTAACCTTCAGACCAGATAAGGACCACTGTGTTTTAATGATGTCATCTGAGTGGCTTGCCACAGCCTGATGAGACAATGTTAAATTAGATATTTCTGCCTACATTATGTACTGACTCATAAAAGCACCATAACAGTAAATGAGATCAGTGATCTTCTCTAAGTATTTACAGACAGCTCTGCAGTTTCAATTTTTCTCTTTTAACATTTTCCATAATTGATATGCAGTTCTTCCCTATGGATAGCTCAGATTTGCTGCACTTTATGAAGACTGTCAGCCTTTTGAGTTTCCTCAAACCCTTTAAACTAAGGATGCGTATGAAAGGGTAGAGCTTGTTAGAGGGCACTTTGAACAGCAGAAAACTATCAGTCAAAACAGTGGCTTGATAATGCAGCCAAGGCCGTGAGTTTTCTCAGAATGAACACTGCCTCACCCAATTAACTTGATATCAGAGTGGCAGCCCATATGAACAAAAACAAAACAAAACAAAACAAAAAATTAAAAAAGAGAGAGCAAGAAGAGACTCTTTTACTCCAGAGGTTTTCTTTTGTTGCAGCCTTTCCAAGCACAAGTCAGGGCCGATGATCAGTGCAGGAACCTGTTGCAGAGATCACCTGTGGTTTGATAAGGTCAAAGCAAAACCATTTTCCATCCTTTCAAAATATAAAGGTCTGGTAAGAGAAACTTGTTGGGCAGAATGACACAGTCTAATTATAAAAGATATAGCATCTTTGGCCAGAAACTGTAGAAAAATCCTGGGTTTGCTATTTTGTTACAGTTCTAAAAATACCAGCAACTTTTGCTGAAGTTTTGCAAAAGTTTGGTGTAACAATTCTTCATGTGAAAGTAGTACCTCAATGAAAAATGCCCTGTTATATCTGAAGACCTAGTACTGTGTGTCATCCCCTTCAATGCATCCACAGAAGCAAAAACTGAGCAGAAGTCCTATTAAACAAAATAGTATTTGGATGTTAAAATTGGCAACCTGAAGGCATAAAGCTGAGCAGCATGACATAATTGAAAATAAATGGTGAATCCTACTGGTCACAGTGAGACAATCTAAAGCCTGCCTTTCTTCACCTAAATCAAAGTAGTACACACTATCCCCTGTATTTACAGACCCCAGTATCCAACTAAACCTCAAGCAACAGATCCTTTCTGGAAAGTATTTGATACTGAAATTTACCATATGCAATATCAGGCTGCAAAAGGTTTTATACTTTCTGAATTAGCAGCAACAAAGTGCCAATATTTGTCCCTATATCTAAATTGCAATTCAGCTGAATTTATCTGAGGATTGAAGCACTGCTCTTGCTACTCTAGATTGTGCCATGATTGCAGGAGGGTTTCTCTGAACCAGTTGTGATTTGCAGAGAATAAATGTTGTTTATTACATGCAAGCCGCTAATTCTACAAGGATTTGTCATACAGCAGCATAAGGAGGGGTGGAGAGGTGGGGATAGAGAGTAAAAGAACCCCATTCCTGTTCCCCTGTTTCTGAATGGGAATGAATGTGCGATTTTCACTATCAAATTGTAGATGTACAAGTGTCCAGAAGGGAGGCCAAGACATCAAGTGACATTAAGTGAGGACAAATCAATAGAAGACTGAGACATCTGTTTTCTTACAATTCTTAAATCCAATCAGTGAAAAGATGTTCTTTAAATGGATTTTTTCAGTATTTACTATCCTAACAGCAATTGTTTCCTAGTACTCAGTTTAAGTAATCTTTGATTAAAATGATGCTAATTCCATCTTGTTCTTGTTTTGCAGAGAACAATTGTTCACTAATTGTCATAACAGCCTTTGAACAAAAGAAGATCATTTCATGACTCAGCATCCTCTTCCTTAGAGTGAACAAATACTCTTATTTCAAACTTTCCTCATAGATTATGTCTGTGTTGTCTTTGGGCTCTCTCCTGGACTCCGATGCATTTTGCAGACATCTTATTTTAAGACCATTAACTAAGCAATGGGGAAAGGAATCTTAAAGTTTTTGTAACTAGTCCAAGGTGATGTCCATTCCCATATCCTCATTTTATTTTTAGGATGTTTTTCAGTAGCATCTGACAGACAACTTACAGAGAACATTGTGCAGACTTAATAATCATCACAGCTTGAAAGAGATGGGTTTTATTCAATAAATGAGGAAGAAGGTCTGAGACACCCTTGTGAGGTGTCTGAGACACCTGAGTCCATGACACTGACTTGTACATAGTTTGTGAGAGACCCTTAGCCCATGTATTGGCTTAACCAGTCATTGCCCATTTGTGCCTTTGATTTATCCTTGATGAAGTGTAGCTCTTTCTACTCCTCTTTTGTCAAGGGGTAATTGAAATCTGAATCAGTCCTTGAATGAGATGATAATCCTCCCAGTCTGATGTCAGACATAACACTTAATGTGCCATCCTTTACACTATCCAAGTCATTAGCAAAAAAAAGTGGAACAAAATTGACAAAGAACAAATCTAGCTGAGCAACCACCTGGTGATAATTTCTCCTCAGATGCTTTTCCTTTGGGCTTGGGGTAGTGGGGGATAGAGCAAGTAATGGAAATGGGTTCTTTGACAGGACAATAGTGGTATGTCTCACAAAGCAAAAATACTATGCCAAGTGTTGCGCAAACATGATTTAGTCTCACACAAGATTGCAGCAGACCACATTATTACAGTAAGAAAATATGAGAAAAAGATATGGTAGAGGATTGTGTTTTCTAGCATTCTGAGGTAATTTTGAACACCTGTATCTTCTTACACATTTGTAAAGTCATATGTCACTACACAACCACCATAAAAATCCACTGCCTATTTACTACTAAAATTTTTTTCTGAGACATAATTTTCTATTGATTTTGTTTAAATACTGACTTGCACAGAAATCGAGCATCTACCTTCTTAGCTACTACTTTGACTTCAATGAGAAGCTTGTGTTTTACATTGTCTCCATCTCTTCTCTCACATTAATGAGTAACGTCAAGGAAAAACATATACTTTTATTAATGAATATTTAGTACAGGAGATTAAATCCTTCAGTCTGTGTATAGAACAAGCTTCAAACAAAGCAGTGTAAGTTCACCCTGTACAAAGACTGATATTTTTTGCTCACAGGAGCTGTTTTGATTTCAGATGCATAATCTGAGAAAGTCAGAGAATATGGGCCTACTGTACTCTAGCACAGATTTATAAAGACATGTAAGAGCACAATACTATAGATTTTGCAGCAGTTTATTTACATTTATAGAGTCCTTTCTTTCAGGTTGAATGTGATGGGAATTCTGTAACAGCCTGCAATGAACTCTTCGGGTTTTGAAACTCTTACTAGCTAGTAACTAGTAGCTAGTTTTAAATATTTACCTTTGATACTTTGTCACTATGTGAAAGAATTGTATCTATAACTACTTTAATAGAATGACTTCCAAGTTACACTTATGTATGTATGTATGTGTATAGATATATGGTAACATACAGTAACAAAAAGAATAAATACTCAGTAAGAATAATAACAGTAACAGTTGTAGTAAGTGGCAACCGCAATAGTAAAAATAATGCAGATGAATACCATTCAAACATTACAATTATCAAGAGCTAAATTCTGAAAAATACAAAAGAAAAAAAATGGGGCCTAATTCTCTTGTAGATACTTTTGAAATAAAAGTGGACCCAGAGCAGCAGAGAATTTTATTTACAAATGTACAATTTCCCACTCAAAAAATTCTTATGCATAGGCTATTATTCTCAGATCTAATATTATTTAACAATATACCTAATCTTTAAACCCATAATCACAGTTGGCATAGGAATTTTTCAATGAAGATAATATTGCAGGTAAATAAGTACAGCAAGGTTTTTTGTTCTGAGTTTCTTTTTCCTCATATAGACACTGTGGCTTTCACTTTGCAAATAACCATTCCTGAAGAGTACTGCAAATTCTGTTGTGCCAGGACTGAGTCTACTCAGAATTGGGAATTGTTTTTATTCACTTATTAAAATAGTATTTCCATTAAAAAAGCCAAACAAAACAAACAAACAAACAAAAAGAACATTTTATCTAGTCAGAGCCCCACAAAATAACCCCAAATATATGTGTAATGCTTTAGCAAAGACTGTTCCTGTGCCTTATAACTCTTTAGCAGTCTTCTGAAATGAAGCATTAAGAGGCCATTTTCTACGTTATTTCATGTGTTTTGTAGCAAACAGTGAAGTAACCTTTCTGTAAGACAAAGTATCTCCTTTCTGATGGTGACACATTTGTGTTTTAAATATCTAAGAAAAAAAAAATAAAAAATAAATTAAAAGGATGTTTTTAGTTCTTAGAATAATTTTTTATTATTATTATTTAAGCCTAAAGAATGATATTATTTTCTCAATTCACCTCTCATATGTCTCCTTGACAGATCACATGTTATTTGGGCAGCAGAGTCCCATGCCATTTTGAATAATTGTTAAGGTTTTAAAAATACTAATAACCAACCACTATGGCTTTTTTGCTGTTTTTGTTGTTGCTGCTGCTGTTGTTTTTCGTTTGGGGGTATTATTTGTTAGCTAGATCTCCTAAGGTTTTCTGAAATTACTTATTAAAATTAAGCCTTTTTTTGAAGTGTTATGAAAAAGAAAGTGCTAAAACAGTGCCTATCAAAGTTACAACTTAGAAAATCAGTTGGTGTGAAACAATACCTCTAAAATGTAAAATCAAAGTAGCTGGATGTCATGTGTTTTCTTTTTCATCTAATTAGAAACATGCTAAGAATATCTTTAAGAAAAGTTCTAAGGGTCTCAGGCCATCATTTTCTTTTGTTGATCCCAGACATGTCTCCTCAATTAATTCATGCAATAATGGAATATGCTGAGTTGGAAGGGACCCATCAGGCTCAGCAAGCCCAACTCCATATCCTGCTAAAATAAACATGCTGAGGAAAACCAGAAACCCTTAAGCAACTGACATATTATTTTGTCCAGGAAAACAACGAGCAATAGCACAGTGACTGTGTGACAACAAAAGAGAAGTAACTTAATCTAAGGAGCTTCTTTCTAAAGGCAAGAAGTAGTGCTTTTGACTTGCAAGTATAACAACTATTGCAATGAATGACTGCACTCAATAAGCTCTTGTTTTGAATAGTGCTTAAAACATGCCACATTTCTAAGGAATGCATTTATTTGCAACCTACATTGTTCTGAAAATTGTATTTCTCCCTCTACAATAACAGACTTTCAATTTTTTCATGGGTGCAAAGGCCAGAATTTTCAAAGAAGCTGCTTAAAATTATCCCTTAAATTCTCAGAGTAGATGGGCTACTAAGATGTTTCAGAAAGCCTAGTCAAAAAGAAAAAAAAAAAAAAAAATTAAAAAAAACCCCCATGTCACAGTAGTTCCAGATTGCTCCCTTCTCCACTAAGCTCTTCTACTTTTCTAATTGACTCCACACAATTACCTTTTGTGCTATTCAAAATGTTGCAATCCATCATATTTATAGTATGTTACTCTTAAGCAGATTACTCAGCCCTGGTGTTCTTCAGCTTGCATATATCACAAATATAAATCGCAATGAAAAGAAACTAATATTTCCATAGTAGTTCTGGAAAATGATACAGAGGTGACTCTTAGGAAATTTGTGTGCTTTAGTTTAAAAAATGTTTACCACCAGGTCAATAGGAGAGGTCAAATAATAATAAAAGTTGGGACTGCCTGTACTCCTTCAATTTGCACTGTATGTTGTGTCCTGTTTACAAGCAATGTCTTCAAAGATGTGTCAGATCTCCAAAGATGTTTCCCTTTTCCCCTGTTTTATCTCAATTTAGTTTTTTTTTTAATTCTATTTTTGCAGAATCTTAAACTTCAGGAAAGCAACCAAGTGAAAATTGGAAATTTAATTTTTTTTTCCTTTAATGTGAAGAAAAAAAGTTACTGAAGTGGTTTTCTGGATCAGCAAATCCTTCCCTGCAGAGAAGCACTGCCTTATCCTTGCTCAGCCATTGTTATTTAACTAACTACTTCTTAGGTTGTTAAGTATGCTCTAATATTTGACCATTGTTGGGGTTTTTTTCTTACTTTTCCTGTGTGCACTGCCTACACTGGCTAAGTAAAAAAAAGATTCCTGAATTCTTATACATGTTGAAGGAAAGAGGTCATGTTTTTCCATCCATGAACTCGTTTCTCCTTTTACAAATGAAAACTTTTCTTCATGCAGTAAGTCTTATTTGTATTTCCATTGCAATCAGTAAGTTTATTAAATTAAATGAGTTCTGGCACAAATAGCAGTCTTCAGATTCTTACTATGTGGATATTAACTGCATACAGAAAGTGATTTAGCTTTTTTGGACTAAAATAACCGCTTTCTACAAACATACCATATGCAGGAGAAAGCTACACAGTCATCTGGCTGGCCACAACAGATAACTGTCATTTCTCACTACAGTTTCTATTAAATCAACAGTTGTGAAAAGTTAAGAACTGAAATAAAGCATCACATTAATAAACCAAGTCTGTGATTAAATATCACCATTCTACATTGCCATTTTCACCAGCTGTGGATTGGTGGATAGATACAGTTTGAGATTAAATTTGTTTCAGAGCCACAGGTTAAGTTACTATCATTTCAACTGTATTACCCTTTTTATAAGATGGAATAATCATTAAAATTTAGAAAGCTATATCTTTTTACATACTCAGTTTTGAGCAGCAGCAGCAATGAACTTCTAGCAATATTACTGTAGGGTATGTCTTGTACCACTTAGAATCTGAGCCTGTGTTCCTGAAGTGTTTATTCAATGAGCTGGAAAGCACTTTGGCAGAGAAGGACCTGGTAGTCCTGGTGGACAAATACTTTCTTATTGTGAGGCTGACCAAACACTGGCACAGTTTGCTCAGGGAGGCTGTAGAGCCTTCATCCTTGGAGATATTCAAAAGCAATCTGGACATGGTCCTAGACAACTGGTTCTAGATGGCCCTTCTTCAGCAGTGAGACCAGATGACTTCCAGAGGTCCTTTCGAACTTCATTCTGTGACTCTGTGAAGAGAGTCATAAGGAAACACTAAAAAGAATAGTCAGAGATACAGCCTCCGACAACCCTCATCCAACATTCATAGATGGAGGGATATTAAAATGGGAACATTCAGAGTATGGCCAGGCTCACTTGAGCCCTAAATGTCAACTCCTTGCTGCCACTGCCTGTGATAGACTGAAATGTTAGTAATGTCTTAAACATTGTCAAAATCATAGAAAACCTTTCTGGTAAACGGCAAGAAAGAAACTGACTGTCTACAATCACCAAAGCACCACACTTCCCCAACAACTGGAATTTGGACTGTGAAGAGGAACTTGAGATAAGACTATTGTCTAATCATCTCTCGTCTAAGGAGACGTAAACATGACTCAGGAAAGAGGAATGCAACTGTGTTAAGAATCCACTCCAGCTGAGCTCAGAGTGTGGTGGGCGAGAAGGGTTTTGGGTGTGTGAAGGTGAAATCTCTCCACACCAAACCAAAGGAATAAATCCCACTCTGGGAAGACCACATATCTGTGGGACATTTACATGAGAGGCAACTGAGAAGAGGTCATAAACATCACAGATCCCCAAAGCATCCCCCAGACTTATTCCTGAGACCTTCCACCATCAGAGGACTGCACATGATCCAAGTGATGCAACAAATCCAGAGCCTGCCACAAGAGGCTGCAAAGTTTCCACTGCATCAGGAGAGGTGCCTGGACATCTCCTGAAGGTATATTAATCCATTGGATTCTATGTTTTGCAAGACCCTCACTGTCAAGAAGACCAAAGAAGAGGACCCACAGGACACTGCAGGTTCCAGAGTGGTGATACATTTTCTACTTAATCTCTCTCTGTCACTCTCTTTCTTCCCCTTCCCTTGTACTTTTTCTGCTTCTTTCTATCCCTCTTTCTCTGCCTCACATTTACTGTTAAATGAAATCTGTACTATTGACTTTGGTATATGGTTTTGTTTGCACCTTAATTCAGGCAGAGGCATTTCTAATAATTTTGATAACTGGATCATAACACTGTCACAGACTACTGTCTATTAGACTGATCCAATAGGATAAATCTAACTCACTCTCCATCAAATTTGAAAAGCTGTGGCAGTCAGAGGAAGTCAATAGTGATTGGAAAAAAGGAAAACATCATGCTCATTTTTAAAAAGGGTAAAAAGAAAGACACTGGGAAGTACCAACCAGTTAGCCTCTCTTCCATGCCCAGTAAGACCATGGAGCAGAACATCCTGGAAAATATGTTGATACATATGGAAGACAGGGAAGTGATTAAAGAAAACCAACATTGCTTCACCAAGGGCAAATCATGCCTGACTAATTTAGTCATCTTTTACAATGGAATAATTGCAGTAGAGAAGGAAAGAGCTAGAGATGTCATCTATCTAGACTTCTGTAAGGTTCTTGATATGATAACCCAGAATATTCTTGTCAATAAATTGGAGAGATCTGGGCTTGGCTAGACCTCTTCTTGATAAAGAACTGACTGGACAACTGCATCCAAAGAGTTATAGTCAATAGCTCGGCTTCCAAGTGGAAACCAATAACAGCTGTCCCTCAAGGGTCAGTACTATTTAGCATTTTGAGCAATGACTAAAGAGTGGGATCCAGTGCAGCCCCAGCAAGTTTTACGATGACACCAAGCTGAGTGGTGCATTGTATTTAGTAGAAAGAAGGTATGTTATGCAGAGGGACCTGGACAGGCTGGAGGAATGCACCTGTGTGAACATTATGAAGCTCAACAAGGCAGAGTCAAGTCTCTGAATCAGGACACACAATACTAAGAATGGGAAGGGAGATGAATGGACTTTAGCAGCACTGAAAAGAAGGACTTGGGGATTCCTATTGAAAAAAAAATTGGACATGAGCCAGCAATGTGCGCTCACAACCCAGAAAGAAAATTTAATCCTGGTCTGCATCAAAATAGACAGCAGCTTGAGGGAGGTGATTCTCTTCCTCTACTGCATTTTCATGAGATCCCTCCTGGAGTACTGCATCCAGCTCTGAAGCCCCCAACATCAGAAGGTTGTGGACCTCCTAGAGTAGGTCAAGAGAAGGGCCACAAAAATGATCAGAGGGCTGGACCACCTCTCCTATGAAGACAGGCTGAGAGACAGGGTTGTTCTGTCTGGAGAAAACTCTGAGGATACCCTACAGCAGCCTTCTGGTACCTAAAAGGGGCTTAAAAGATAGAAAGGGACTTTCTACCAAGGTCTGTACTGACAGGGAAAGGGAGAATAGTTTTAAACTGAAAGATTTAGATTGGATATTAGGAAGCAGTTTTTTATGGTGAGAGTAGTGAGACACTGGCATAGCTGCCCAGAGCAGCTGTGGATGCCTCATCCCTGGCAGTGTTCAAGGCCACGTTAGATGGGGCTTTGAGCAACCTGGTTTAGTGGAAGGTAGCTATGCCCATGGCACTCAATCTTTTATACATACAATAATGTGTATCTATTCCTGTTTGTTTATCAAGGAATAAATTTCCTAGCAGAGGGTTAAGGTTTTAATTTTTCATTATTGATTTTCCTGTCATTCATCAAAATTCATTAATATTGCAATATCTAATGTCCGTGACATAGGAAAATCATTATAGAATTAGTACTCTTACTACAGAACTGATTGTCTCAACCACACTCAAAGAAGTCTGCTCTATTTAAATGAAAAAGAACTTTCCATTTCTCACAGCTGTTTTGATTAACCCTTTCAAAAAATCCTTTACTGATACAGAATTCATAGTTGTGTCTCTTTTGGGGGATATGCCACCCTCTTCTTAAATACTGCATTGCCATAGAAATCACTGTCAAGAATGAGAAGCCTATGAAATTTAATTAAAGGTTTAGAGTTTTTCCTAGGTTTAGTCACTCAACATCTCTTCAATAGATTTTTCAAAGTGTATTCAATAATGACATCTCTAAATTAGAGTTTGAATTGAGAAAGGTTTATTAAATCTACTACATCTATTGGAAGATTATTATGATTATCATTTATAATGTAAAAGCATCTCAGAGCCCTTAGCAGATATATGTCATTGCACTAGATGCTGTACTAGTAGAGAACAAAAAGGTGGTACTTGCCCTAAAAAGATTTCTATTCTATTGTTGAGGAACATAAAATTAATTCATGCGTTAGTCATTTCGAATTATTTTTCTATGTATCTCTATACAACCTCTAGCCACTAAAGAATTCAATATGTTCATTAAATTTGATTTCATCTATTTACTGTTATGGTGGATAACTGGTCAATAAGGTCGCATGAATATTTGCACTCTTAAGCAGTGAGGATTTAAATTTCTCTTTAGAAAACAAAAGAAAATAGAAAACATATATATTTACAAACAACTAGATTTGTTTAGACTAGAATAGTAATTGATATGCTAAAAAATTGCTATGCCCCTAACAGTTATACAAATAAGAATGTGTTTGTTCCAACACTTCAGAACTGGAAATAAACAGAAATATCAATTAAGTGATCACATACGACAATCATAGTAACTATAACACATTGTATGGCTGTGTCCTTGTCAACCTCTGAGAGCCTAATGGTCAGAAAATACACATTTTTCATCCTGGATTTTTCGTATTCAAAACTGTTTCTAAAATAAAATACCTTACAGAGTGTAATAATACCCATAGTCCATGAAGAGTATCAGAATTGCAATGGCACCCAATTGGCATGCTGCACAAAGTGTCATTGAATCTTCTTCTTTAGTTCAGCATATATAACTGATAAACGGGAAACTACTTTTATTAGTGTCAAGAACTCCTTAAAAATGTCAGACTCAGCTATTCTCTGCACAAATAATAGACTTTTTTAAAAAGTTGTGATTTGTTGAAATCACAATAAAATAAAAGGATAATACCATATTAGACCAATATGTGCAACCATCTCATGAAAAGCCTAATGTCAGTGATTTGATAAAAGGAGAGGAAAGAGATTTTACAAGTTTGAATTTTGTAAGTTTGACTGATGTAGCAAGGCTTTCATGTCACTGTTTGATGAGGTAAACCCAAAAGATCTACAAAGGAAATGCAAAAAGAGTTTCAAAAGGCAGGAAATTCAAAAATAATCAAGCATTCTTCTTTTTAACTGTCAATAATAGGAGACCAACAGTCGGGCTGGATTTTACAGTCTAACTTCAAATTCACCAGGTTTTGCCAGTAAACATCAATTTCTACTCTGCCAGAGGCAACAATCCACTTTCCATGGCACTAGCTATTTCTGTATAACTGAAGAGCTATTCAGAGGTCCAGGAGACTCATTTGCTGTCATATTGCAGGGCAGGAAGGCTTTAGTTGTTAGCTCAGTGACCAAACTACATAGGTTAGATTGCAGTCTTAGTACGGACTAAAGTCCACAGTGTTGGAGATCAGATGAATAAGCACAAGCACTTAATGATATTTCAGAAGCCCTGTGGTATCATCTACCAAAAATGCAAAATCCTGTGATGTATCTGTGAATCTCATGAGGGTGAATTACTTTACAGCAGTAGTTTTAGAATTAAAATACTTAATGCTGGATCTTGCAATGTCTTAAAGATCAACAAAGAGCTGCTCCTAGGATCAGGATTAGGAAATCAGGGGCTGAAGAACCTTGTTTGTTACTTGCCCATGCAACATCCTTGAGATAGGTAAGTGTTAAGTGGCAGAAAACACTGTTTATTATTTTTCTCTAATGCCAAGGAGGATCACTAGGTCTCTCAGTTAAACTGCAAGCTGTTATAAGCATAAGACAGAAAGGCTATAATTTGGGTTCTTGCACACCCTCTTAACAGAAGATTGGTCCAGATACTATAGAGAGAAATAGCTTACAATATATTCTGGTATGGGTTTGGGTTTTTTTTAAAGTTCATGTCTGACTTACTATTTGGAAGACTTATAACTCTTTCTTTAGAAGAACACTTCTATTTGAGCACCTTTAACTGTGTTAGAGAAGGGGACTTACATGCATAATTATACAAAACTAATGAGTACAAGACTGTTATCTTCCATACGCGGAAAATAATTAGAAATAATGATAAAGCTCACAATCCTGCAGCAGGCACCCAATGGTTCTTTGATGACCAGCAGTCATCAGCCAGATGGGAAGTATTAGGTTTAGTTTCTGCCTACAGCAGGATGATCCTTGATCTTGCTAAATTGCCATTCTTCTACTCTCTATATTTTCTCTCAGAATTTTATCTTTCTTCAGGCCAGTATTTTTCTCCTGAGCTACTGCTATTATTGACTCAAGTGGCTTTTCTTCTGACTTGGTTTTTGCTTTTGCGCAGCTGACACATTCTCACAAACTTCTTTTTTATTTTTTTCTTCTTCAATAAAATTGAGACAAGGTCACATAGCTGCATTTCTCAAAACTGGGACCTGGGCCACACACATCTGAGTTTTGCAAAATAGTTATTAGCTATTATTACTATTATTATTAGGATATATTATTAGCTTGAAGTTTGTGCTGTGGTTAAAACAGGGTTATGGAAAGTAGATTCTGCACATTCAGTCTCAATACTCCACTGAGAACATCTAGACATGAACTAGGCAAATGCTGAAAGCTAATAACTTCTCTGTTTTTCTTTTCAGACTAGATTGCTGTTAACTGAGAGCAGAGTGCAGAGGAAGATCAGGCAAAGGAGCAGCAGTGACTAGAGAGCTCCATGCAGAACTCCTTCAGGCTCCCTGAATCTGCTTGAATACCAGCTCCAGAAGGAGGAAATTACCATTTGCTCCACTCAGCACTCACTTATTGGATTACTGTTAAGGGTAAAACTACATTTGTGCTTAGAGTGAGAAGCATAGATTATGTTTTCAAGGCCTGCTGGACTTCACAAAGGCTGTTTCAAGAAGAAAAGAGTGTTTCATAGGTTAAGTTAGAGGGACTGAAGAGATTGGTTTGCAGACAAAGCTTCATAGTAGGCAGGAAACCTTGACTTTTTGATGTACCCAGACATCAAGAACTGAGAAAGGATTGGAATTAAGGTAATAATTACTGACCATAGAGTATCAGGGGACAGCAAGAGCAGGGCTGTCCAAAGGGACAAGGAGCCAGGAGTGAACACGAGGTACTGACTGCAGCAACAGGGCACAGTCCCATTGTATTCAAGCAGGGCAGGGTTGATGACAGTAACTTGCTCTGTTGACAGCCCAGCAATTGTCAGGCAGGGTGAAGTCTGGTCCACTGAGGAGTACAGCCTGCAAGTCAGGACAGCAGAAGCCAGAACTTAACTGGAGCATGGCTTAGTCCAGGAGAGGGGGTCAGAATATAGGCTGAGATGGGACTCCTGGCCCATGGATGGAGGGGGAAGGTCCCTGTTGAGGCTGATCAGGACATGTAGTGCACTCAGGGCCACAGCAGCAGGATTGTGTTGCTATTTATTGTATTGTATTGTTTCACACCAAAGATTTTGCTATGGTAAAACACAGCTCAATGCCAGAAGAATTACTTATCTAACTACACTATGATTTTTCCACTATAGCCTGAATGCTAGACTAAAACATCTGCTGTTGCTAAACCTACACTTCAGCAAGAGCTATTTTGTGAGCTGCAGAAAAATAAAATGTTCCTTTCTTGTGTGACTTTCACTTTGCAGAAAGTTGAGTATGAAAGAAAGAAATGGTTCCTGTTTTGTCCCTGCCCAGAGATTGTTCTCTGGGTTTTTCTTAGGACTGTGGAAGTTGTGGAGAACAGTAACCAAAAGGCTGCCATCTACCAAAGCTGCCTGGATGATTGTTCTGAAGTAGAATGAATCCTGGTGGCAGAAGAAAGAGTTTTCTCAGTTACTTCATTAATGTTAATGTGTATATTAGTCTTCCAGCAGTAAAATTAAGACTTCAGAGAAGGTCTTGAGAAGTTCTGAATCCCACAAAGTTAATCTGTAATTCATGAATGATGATTCTGAAAGGGACAATGGCTTCTCTGTTTTTTACCTAATCTAAAAACAACACTGACTAAGCATTACCCTTAAAAACAGGGTGAGGACTGGGTCAGAATTAGAGAAAGACACTGATTTATTACTGAATCCTTCAAAACTCCCTTACATCAGATATTAGGACAGTTATTTCCCAAAAGTGCAGTTGAAGGGCAAGTTTGGGAGCCACTGTGTCCTAGTTAAGCAGAACAGTCTGTTAGAAACTACAGTTACTGCTGACTAAAACCCTTCAATCAAGACAGAGAGTGGTAGTTTATTTTGAGGTCTCTGATTTACTGTTAAATCCTGATTTAAGTCTTAGGTAGGCTCAGGGTCATGGACAGCAGGAACCTGCTGATTCTGCAGGACTTGCTCAGAGGTGGTAAAGAATGATTCAGGATGAAGATAGTGACTTCTAGGATTTTTTTCCCCTAATCTTGGCAGTGATGTAAATTGATAATATATGTCAGAGCAAGGAAGTAGTTCCTATTTCATTTTCTCCCTTGTATAGGCTTTCTGTAAACCCATGGTAAAGAGTGATTCACTGTGGGTGATTTTCCCAAGATGGCTCCCTTTCCTTAATTTATAGTTGGAGTTAGGATTAGAAAGGAGAGGAAATGAAGTACATACTCTATTACTTTTCAAGGCTCAGGAACATACAATGTGATCTAGTGCTACAATGAAGAAGTAATTCCTATTTCATTCACCACCCAAGAGTTGAGTATCTCCATTCTTAAACACAGAGTAATGGGTAAGTTTACAATTGCAGATGGAATATGGGGAAGAGGAATATGGCTGTTGGCATATGTTAATGTCAGGGTTATGGAAAAACATTACTTCTTCACAGCAGCCTGAAATCCTACATCGCCAAGTCAGAGGGAAAGAACACTTCATATTTTTATTGAAATCTCTAGTCTTTTGCTGCATTTAGGTCAGGGTTTGAAGCTACACTTATGACTGATTACCAAAGTCTGTATGACAAGTTTCTTTCCCTATTCTTCTCCCTGCAATTGTGACTTGCTCCAAAGAGAAGAAAAAAAAACCAGAAGTCTGTGGAATAAGGCTAAGTTTAGCAGTGGCCATAGAGTCAATTACCACAACCATACTATAGTGTCTGAAAAATTTGTATTATCTTGGTTCCTGCCTACACTAAAACCCAAGGCAGTTTAATTTATAATTTGTTTTAAAATATATTGGATCTAAGCACAGGAAAGCGGGGGATTGCAGGTTTGTGGCAGAATTCCTGGAAGCTATTCTAAAGAAGGACAAATATTTTCTTCTAGTTCAACAAGCAACTTGTTGGCAAACAAAGGGTTGTGTTTATGACCGCAGAATAACCAAGGAGAAGAGTTTCCCTAATATCCTGTTCTCAGATGCAGACTATTATAAGTGTACAATTTACAAGACTTCTTTGATGTAGAATGAGGCACTATGCTAGACACAAAGAATTGCTCAATTTTTTTGTAGTTCACATCTTGGGGTTGTTTTCAAACTCTACCACTAGGAGGGTGGAAAAGAGAGTAAATGGACCTTCTCTGACCTATGATAAAAATCAATGACAGAAAATTGCCCTCTAGTCCTGTAAATATATATATTCTCTAATTGTCCTTACAATTGTTTCCTCTTCAGACTCAGTCTTTTTGGTTGATCCTATAAGGTTCATCCCTCTATTTTGAGAAGTTATTTCTATTTTCTTTTGATGGAGTAGAGACAAACCCTACTGTTCTCTGTTTTTTGAGTTCTGTTTGAGTTTCTGAGGGCAAAGCATGGAGAATGGACTTTACTGAAGCATCCTCCAATACCTGAGTTGTAAATTAATAGTTTCTGTTTTGGTCTTCCTTGTACATGGGTTTGCCACCATTAAGCACAAACCTAGGAAGCTGGCTCTGTAGATGTTTACAGAAGTCAATATGGCAGAAGATTTCAGGGAGCAAACCCACAAGAAAGCTTCTTTTCATGTTGAAAGCTTTTGTTGTTGGTTTGCTCTGTTGTAAACATGTCAAACTTATCTGCATAGGAGTAGAACTGTGGTTCATGTTGACTTTCCTGGGAGCAGGGCCTGAAGCTCTGAATATAAATTCATATAAATTCATGTTTCTTCATCCTTGAGGAGTCATTGATACATTTTGTTTGATTGTGGCTATGCTATGGCTAAGGTCATGGACTGGACAAACCAAGGAGTCAGATTTATTCAAGATCCTGTGAGGCTCATGAGCACATTTCCTTAGTGAGTTGAGAATTCTTAATACAAAGAGCAAATCTTGAAGAGACAGTTTCAGTATTTGGTCTGGAAAATTATACCAGTCTAGAAGTAAGGCTTCAGAAAGGAAAAATTTTCTTGTAAATTTTCTTGTTCTGGATGCTGTTTAGGGCTTAGATTTTGGGCAGTGGAAAGGTGCAATGAGAACACCAGGTTTAAACATTCAAAAGGGCTCTGGGTAAGGAAGAAAAAAATTTCTGGAAAGGAAACATTTCACATTTTAATATAGTCCATGAGCTGATTCTAGTTAAATTCATGATAAAGATTTTTGAGTACAGGAACTTAACAACTCTGTTACTGAGGCCTTCTCCCATCAGGTCCACCATTTGAAGAAAGAAGGCTGGTTCCAGAAAAAAAAGCCCACTTTGTTTTCTCTTGTCCAGGGAAGTGGTTCTCTGGGCTAAAATTCAAGAATAGCAAAGTCTAGAGTAACAGCTTTGTCAGAAAAAGCAGAAACTGCAGAACTACATAGTCTGGTTGGTGCAAAACTGGTGCTGCCAATGGAGATGGAGAGACTGTGATGAAGTGGAGAAAAGCAAATCTGTGGGCTCTATTTAGCAGCTTTGTAACCTGCAAGGAAGTTACTGGGCTAGGTTTGGTATTGCAAGATTGGTTTGGAAAGACAGCAGCTGAACAAAATTAAATCAGCACTGTATGATATTTAAAATGAAGGGAGAGTTTCATCCTATTATGATACATATAGAACTTGTAAGGGATGTTAGTTCAGAGCAAGGATTCGTTCCAGAAGGAAATAATAATTTGCATTTTATTCTGTTCTTTGTAGAGGTCTTTAGCTACAGTTAGAATTGGATTAGGGTAGGTACAAGATCAGGAACCTCACAGAAATTCAATTTAATATCTGAGGATTCAGTTTCCTGGACTATACTGAGAACTGGTTTTAAGGCCAAAGTGGTCTTCTCTAGACAGAAGTCCCCACTTAGCACAGAAGTGAAACTAAAGGTACAAGTGAGAGAGCCTAAAGGCATCCATTTTCTCACAGAGCCTGAAAAACCTAAAGCAGTAAAATGAGCTTTCTGATCCAAATGTTGTCTGGCTTGATTTTGCGCTTTAGTCTACTCATTGCATTTAAGATTAGTACCGCACACAGAAGGACAAATGTTTAAGGTAGCATTTTTTCATCTTGCAAGAATCCAGTATATTTGATTAAGTACTAGTGCCTATATCACCTTATGAGATCATAATACTTTGTGCCCCTGTTAGATTTTGGACCAGCTCAGATACATTTTTGACTACAGAAAATAAAGGTTAAGACTTTGCTAACCTTCTTTCTGTATTTATTAAATCCAAATCATTTGGGGTTTTTTGTGGTTCCAAGTATTTTACAGTTTCCAAGGTACTTAGACTACAAATTCATTAATTTCAAGCACTTGAGAAAATTATCCTTACAAGTTGAATTAGTGGCATTGAAATATGAAATCAGATTAATAGCTTAGAATATTCTAGTTATTTAATGATATTTGTGCTTTTTAAAAATAATAAAACAAAACAAAACAAAAGGCTATTTTATAGAAAAAGAAAAAAGTAGACATGTAATATCTATGCAGTAACCCATAAGAGTATTTTCTTTGATCTCTTATTTTTCTACATTTTCATTAGTAATACTACATGATGCTTGTCTAAAATAGGCAACATATTTGTCTTAAAAAAAAATAAGGAAACTGAAGAAAGCAATTTAAAACCAATTCCAACCGCAAACAATTCATATTTATCACTGGAGTGGTTTCATCCAACTTCTTAAATTGGCTCTTTAACACTATTGTTCCACATAAAAACTAAGTGTGCAGTACACTTTAGATAATGATGCATCAACATTTGAGACTTTTTATCTTGGAAAATTAAGCCTAATTCTCAAGAGCAATGCTATGAAGATATTAATTTTAAAACTACAATGCTATTTTAAATGTGCTTGCTGCAGAATTTGAATCCTTAAAGTGCATTCAACAGAAAAGGCCAAACACCATCATCATGCTCCTAAGAATTTTTAATAAGTAAAACTCTGGCATTTGCTCAGACTTTTTATATCATCATTCAGGGAGTGATCCAGTTAATCAACAGTCTCACTTTTATTAATCTTACATTCATTCTGTCTGCTGGAGTACTGTCATTTATAATTTGTCTTTTCTTGTTGTGGATTATGGAGGTAGAAAGAATGAGTCCCTGACTACATTTCATGTGAGTTCCTAAGTACAATCAGGATTTTTTTTTTTTTTCAGCCTCGCCTTTTAATCATTGTATTAAAAAGAAAAAAACAAACAAAACAAAAACAAAAACAAAAACAAACAGGTATTGAAAAAGCCACAGGGAGGCTGAGATTCAAAAAAATCACTCATGTGGCTGCAGTCATGTAAATCACTCTAAATGCAAACAGAATGAAGCACATACATGAAATGGTAAACACAAATGATACTATTAAATAGGTACAGATTCAGGCTGATATGTAAAGTTATACATAGGTTTCAAAATGAATTAACTGTCTCTGCTTTATGTTTCTCCTCTTGCAGTCATATGCATAGATTCATTGCTGCAGTAAGACATCATTCTAGGTCTCACAGCACTGAAATACAGTATCTTTTAGCATAAGAGAAACATAAATCTCGCAGAGAAAGAAGCATAAATCCTATTAACTAGAAAAGTCCAAAAGATTGCAAAGTATCTGGGTAATACCTATTTGCTTGCAACTTAATAGGACGAACATTTTTTGCCTCTTCACTTTATAGAAGTCCAAAAGCCAGAATAGCTGTTTCTGTGAACATCACTCTCTGGATTTAGGAAAAATGTCTGAAAGGGACTGATTTCTATGTCACTCCTCCTCTAGACTTCTGCTATCATGGAGTTCTAATGGTGAATACAACACAAGCCTTGCTGTCATACATCAACAATAGCATAACTAGCATAAATCAGTATTTCCCCGTATCAACAGAAACACTCCCAGTAATTATGACAGTATGCTTTATGTTTAGCTTTTTAATACTGGGAATTTAAGCAGCAAGCAAAGGTCCAATCAGGCAGACTGGAGTCATCCATTGCAGCATTGCAATGCCTTTCATGCAGAAATTAGCTTAAGTCAGAATATGAGGTTGTGGAGGTTTGACCCTGAATAAACGTCTGATGTCCAGCAAAAACTCCTTCAAGGCCTTTTCCCCCCTCCTTTTCGCCTTCCAGAGGGAAGGGGAAAA
>JAWWEE010000105.1:73066250-73088568 GCA_035221455.1 Xenops minutus | reverse complement strand
TTAATGGTTCAAAAGCCGGAAGTTTTCCTCGGAGCTGGCCCTCATTGGCTCTGCTCTATAGGATGAAGGGAAACTTCCAGAGGTTTTCAACAGAAATCAATCTTAAACCCATGACAGAGGTCAAAGTTAATGCCCCTAATAAGGGCATGAACCCTGCCCTTATTAGACAAATCTGAGTTTGCATTTTGAAAACAGCTGCTCACAGCTACTTGAAGGTGGCTGTTTATTTGGGAAGGCTTCAGAGGTACTATTTTCAACTGATTTGTAAAGTTCAATTCAGTTGGTATTCCTATATAATTAAAGAATGGGATTTTGGTCAAATCATTCACTAATCAACAATCCAAAAGGAAAATAAACGTTGTCTTCTATTTTATTACCTGACTTGAGTTTTCAGTCTAAATTTGAGACAGCTCTAAACTACTCCTGACTTGTGGCTCTCCAGCAAGGAAACAAGGCCTTGGTGAACCTATGCAAAATTCTGTTAAAACAAAGAAATATCTTTCTTTGTATTTTCCACTTTTGATTAGATCCATAGTTTATACCAATATGTTAAAATACAGATTTGGTTAGTTTGAGAACAGTTATGCACACACACATTTTTGCCTGTACTTCTCTCTCTTTCAAATATATTTAGCACAGTATTTGGAAGGGATTTGGCCATCTTATCCAATATTAGAGAAATACCCAGACTATTCCTCTTGGGCATTCAAAGATTTCAGCTTCAGACTGATGACATACTGTCACAGATTAAAAATCAGGGGATAAACTTTAACGTCTTTCAGATTGGTCTTCTCCCATCTTATAAATCATCAATTACTTGTTTTCTTTGATGGATAACAACCTTATTTTTTTTCCTTTTTTAATAAATCTGAAGTGATTTACTAGCATTAGCAGAAAAAGCATTGACGCTTAATAATGACAAGAAAAATCATGGTGTATTGAAAGTGTTAAGACTGACACTTTGATTTGCTTGGGTTTCAGCCTATTAATTTTCTTTTCATAGTTTTGACTAAATATACTACGCACTACTGGGAGCATAACCTACTATTAGACCTGTTCAGTACTTAACAGTATACAACCTTGTTATGAGATTCTCAGAACTTTGACTAAACCATTCTATTCTGACTAACATTCTTCTTCAGACTAGCTCTGACTAACCCATCTTTTCTTTTTTTCTTTGAAAAAGAAAAATCCAGACTTATCATTCAGTTTTAATTTGGTGTAAAGGCACAGAAAATAAGTGGGAAATTAGGTAAAAGAATGAAATTTGATTAGTTAGGTGTGTAAGAGTTCAACTTTAAGACAAAAAAAATGGTGGTCTGAGGAAAGAAAAATTGTACTTAATCTGGTGATTACAAAAACATGACCATGTGTATGGACAAATCAGCTCAACGAAAGCTTTTTATGCAATCGGACTGCTAGAATTCTTTAATTTTAAGATTCTTTTCCAAACTATAATTAATATGTATTTTAAAATACAGAAAACCATTTGCATTCCATTATTTCTTGTAGAGATTCAGCTTGACAACACTTCCATAAGAACTTTCCTGTATTTAGCTATTGTCTCTTTCCATTTATCGCATGTCTAGTCTTGGCATTCAGTAGGATCAGTGGACTTTAGTTCTGGCCCTGCATATGAATCATTTATAAGTGGGTTGTAATGCAACAGCTCTTCCAGACACATGTAGACAGTATGGACTAGAATGCCTTTCTCCCAGTGCACACATGAACAATTTGGATTCATACATACTATCTTACGTAGATAGAATAAGGTGCTAGGTACCCACAGTAGTATGTTTGTCGCTCACTCTTCAGATGCTGTCAGCTCTAAGGACAAGAACACTCAATGGGAGTATCAAGTAACTTGAAAGGTAACCCATGAGTTAAGTACAGCACTTTCTGTCCATTCATCATAATCCACTTCTGTGGAGAAAAAGTCTATTTTGCTGAAATAATTTATCAGTCAGGAGAAAAGAAGTTGTCTATTTCAAAAGTAATACACTGGACAATGAGAATGTTGTACATATTCTGATGCATTTGTCTCTCAAGAAATATACATATCTGTCAAAATCTTTACACTTCTCCCAATTATGCATTCTTGTGTGATAAAAACATGTAAGTCTGAGCAGTTTGCACTTACAGACACACAGAGAGGTGTCTAACTCTCTTCCCATGCATATTGTTTTCGTGAGCATAATATGTCCATTACGGCAGAAACTACTGAAATACAGTACTGAACATAGCAGGAAGCAAGTAATATGGTTTCTGCCACCAAATTTTAGATAACGCTTTGAGGTACACTGCAGCAATGATACATATTTACAGAAGTCATTGCAGCAAGAGTCATGCTAAACTGCTGGAGGCCTAGATGCTTGCAGTGAAATTGGTTGTCCTTTAAATGGTTTCTTCTAAAACATAATTGCTTGGTTCTGGATAAAAAATAGAGTGGCAGGGAAGCATGTATCCTTTGTCTTTTTGCAACTGTGTGAGCCAGAAGAGTTACAGCCAAAATTCTAAGACAAGAAAAATAATAAAGCCATTGTGCTTTTAACTGAACACCAAACAAATTCTCTTCCTCTAGGTTTTAGACAAGATTCATTTACTACAATAATCTCTTTTACACCTAAATACTGCTGTGGTCCCCATCTAAAAGCTTTATAAATGATCCTTCAAGTTTGCAGTATAAGACAATTACCTCAGTGCAAATCAAAGCCTGCCAAAACTACTGTATAAAGCAGGTTGCTATTTTCTTGCAAAACCCACATCTGCAGCATATGCATATAAATTGGGCATCCACCAAACAAAATTGCAAATATAGATATGCATTTCTTCCCTAATACCAAACTACAGAACATTTCAGCTTGTGTGCAGTTCCATCTTTTGCATATTAAATTTGTGCACCAATTTTAAATGTTAGCCTACCTACAAACAAGCTATGTAAAGTGTGTTCCTAGTCCATATGAATCAAAGTATATTTTTGAAATATCTAACAGCTATGATTAAGCTAGTGTATAGCTCCATATCAAAGTCACATATAGCAACACTTGTGCCAGTAATCTACTCAAAGATAAATACAACAGAGTTATGAATGTATTTCTGTACAGAGAGCTTTGAAGCTTTGAGATATAATGCAAAGCCAAGCAGAAGCTGCAGCGCAACTAATGAAATAAGCAACTGGGCTCTCAAGAGAACAGGAGACAGACATAGAGACTAAAGCCCAAAGAGAAATGTGGGTGATATACAGAGTTTTCAAGGGAAAAGAGGAGATGAAGCAGGGAAGAGACTACCTGAGATTCATGAGAAGAGTCAAATCTATGCAACTGGGGACTAATTAGGAAGAGAAATTAATAAGTCTGTCACCAGTGCAGACAGAGAAACTGGAATAGCAAACTAACCACAGGAGTAAAGATATAAAATATGGTTCTGAATTTGATGGAAGGTAGGGAAAATTCTATAATTATCCTTTATCTATAATTATACTTAATTATCCTAATTAATCTTGATTGCCTTCCATGATGAAAGGGCTGGCTCTGCAGAGAAAGGGAAAGCAGCCTGCGTCATTTACCTTAACTTCAGCAAGGCATTGGACACAGTCTCCCATAGCATTCTTGTAGATGTGCTGAATGCATACAGACAAGGTGGGCAAACTTCAAGGAGAGGGAAAAATTGTCTGGATCATTGCACTCAAAGTACTGCAGTCAACGGTTCAGAATCTAACAGCATGTAACTAAAACTGACTCTCCTCATATCTCACTACAAGAACTGATACTATTAAATACATTTGGGGTAGGATCATCTAGTTATGAACAACACCAAACAGAGGGGAGCAACTGATACAGAAGAGGGGGAAATGGGGGCTTTGACAGATGGGCAAACAGCCGACCCATGAAGGTGGAGGAAAGCAAAGGTGAAAGCAGAGTCCTGCCTCTGGGATGACATTAACCCCAGGTAATAGCAAAGCTGGAGGTGGCTGGTTAGAAATCAATACTGCAATAGGAGCATGGTGGACAGAGAGTTGAACATGGGGCAGCAGTGCGCTCTTATGGTAGTAAAGGATAACAGCATTCCGGGCAGCAAAAGTGTCCAGAAGGCATGACAATGGTTAGCGCCTTTTGTTTTACACATGTGAAGCAACATCCAAAACAGTGTCCAGCTTCTAATACTCCCAGTAGCAACTGATTACTAGGAAGACTACCATACATGACATAGAAAGACCAAAGGAAAATTGTTTGTTCAGCCTGAAGAAAAGAAGGCAACAGGGATGGCAGGTTGGGGGTAGCAGAGATGGTGTCAGATTGCTGCCTTCAAATACCTAAAAGTGAGCTCCAGAGAAGACAGAACCAGACTTCTCTTCAAGATGACAACGTAAATCTTGAGAGACAATTGTCAGCAGGTGTAGAGAAGGAAATTTGCCTGGACCAAGGGAAAACTGTATTCATGGTGAGAGTGATCAAGCTCTGGAACAAGACGCCAGAGACATTTCAGGGTCTCCATGATTGAAGATTTTCACAATTGGTTCAAAATGGTCCTAATCAAACTTTGGAACTGAGCTTATTTTGAGCAGCATTAGATGAGCTTCAAACACCCCTTCTGAACAAAATAATCAAATGATAATAAGTTTGGAGTGAATGTCATAAGCAGTTAGCTCTGAATTGATTTTAGGGGAATCTTTACTTTCTAGAAAAGGACAGAAATAAGCAAAAATAGTAAGGATAATTATGGATTTCATCAGAAATAAAATCTTGGGACATCATGATGATGATGATGATGATGATGATGATGATGATGATGATGATGATGATGACGATGATGATGACTTGTCTGTTGATTCTCACTCACCTGAGGCAAAGGAGCACTTTCCTAGTGGTTTGTGTATTTGTGATTAGTTATGAACTAGGATAGTCACCCTAAAACCTAGATAATTAGTGGCTTTAAAAATTATACCCAAAGAGCATAAATCTTTATGAAAATAAGTTAGCTCAATAAATCATTTTCAGCACTTTGTTCAGACAAGGATCCAAGTCAAGTTAGAGTTCACAGGAATTTTTCAGATATATATCTGAAGATCAGAATTGGAAGAGAAACTTAGAGAGAATTCATGGTACATTAAGTAATACGTATCTTCAAAACAAAGCCTGTCTTTGGTGTAGATAGTACTATTGGAGAAAGATTCTCTGTAATAAATCCTTGTGTGTGCAAGTCCGTCTAACCATCTTGACAGCTTGTTTGATAAAAGAAAGAAAGAAACTATTTAGACATGATCCAACATACAGATTTTCTTTTATATATGTGCTCCTTTCTATAAACAGAGTGAGTTATTAATATTTGGATTTCATACGTACTTATTCTGTGTTAACATTTCTTGGCTATAGGAATAAACATGGAGTACTGACAAGGCAGATATTTCACATACCTGATGACTATTAAAACCAGATTAATGCCTATTCCATCAAGGTAGTGCTAAAGATACTTAAGTGGTAGGGAAGATCTTATTCACAGACAAGCTTAGGAAGTAGGAAAATATTGAGCGTCCTTGCCAGATGGTTTTGGGCATGCAATGTGGCACAAATTAGTCCCTGAAGAGTCTGAGCCCTAAAAAGCCTATGAAGGACTTTGCAACAGAAAAGGTGTCTCTGCACTTTCTCATCAGACTGGCTACTAAATCTTTGGAGTACTGAGATTCTCCAATCAATGTAGACAGGTGTTAAGAGAAAACATGGAAATTAAGAATATCATTTGGACATAATTCACATCTGTTTTCAATACACAGAGAAAATAAAAAACAGATAAACAAGACTGCAATAATGGATAAGAAGGCACGGAATACAGGAGGATTAAAAAAAAATCCTCACAGAAAATTAAACACACACACAAAAAAAAAAAAAAAAGAGAGCAAAAAAATAAATAAGTCAATACAACTAATGAAAGTTACAGCATTTACTTTACAAAAGAAATAGGATGAGTTCTGAAAGAAACTATTTAAATGTTCCTAGATTAATGCAAAAAGCCTGGACAACAAAGCAGAGAATAGTACAGGACATTAAGCTCTTGTAGCAACTATAAAGAAAAATGGAAAAATAACAATCCTGATGGGAAGCAGGTAGAGGCTTATTTCAGAAAAAAAGATAAATAAACATTAAGGTAGTGTAGCTGGACTGTACGCTAGCACTGTGACAGAGAGCAAAGAAAAAATATAAAACAATAGCACAGATAAAGTGGATCTAATTTAACAAAAATTATTTTTAGGAAATATTGTTATCGTGACAGATTTTCTAAAACCTCTGAATACGATTTTCATTCAGATAAAGATTTTATTTTATTACTCTAGAGAATTAAAATACCTGGAATTATGTCAAGGCAAAAAAAAAAAAAAAAAAGCCCAAATGTTTCTGTATATTATATTTGAAAAGTTTCTTTAGCAAGAAGCCTTGAAGGTAAAAATGTTGGGTGACCTTCAGATCAGCAGTGGAGAGCTAATCATATGAAATGTTATTGAAAGAAGTTATTACATCTGCCTTAAATGATGTTAAAAATATATACAAAAATACACTTTTAATGAAGTTTCCAATTTCAAAAACTTGAACAGGAAGAGTTTCTGGGACTTAATAGATTGTCTGGTTGTCTAGAAGGCTCGAGGAAGTTTCCTCTATGTCTCTATCCTCTGAAACCTGTAGAATAAAACTATCTTGTGCACCAAGTGCTGTGAAACTCTCATGTGGAAGGTTCCTGATCTAATGGAATAAATTGGAGTCTCAGAAAGGTCATTAGAAGTCAATGGAGAGCTAAAAAAAACAAAGGGAAAGACCTTGCTATCCTTCAGAGCTCTCAGAACCTTCATTTCTATAACTGCTAGCAAAATCAATCAAGAAAGGTGAAATGGTCATCAGTCTCTGTTCTCCATCAATATCATCAGTCCTGAGAAGGCTACCTTGTATCTAGAAGAAGCTTACACTAAAGAAAGACTAAAGCATTTGGTCCTGATAAATGAAGTCTGATGAGGGGAGTGAGACAATTTGGAACATCTTCCCAGGTAGGGACTGTGGAAGTGCAGGGCAGGGAAGGGACATGTTTTGCCTACTACCCAGGTGCAAGCCAACCCTGTGAGTGTGTCACATAGTTGTAAATAACTTCCTATCCCTCCACGAAGGCAAAAAGATGTATTTGGTCTGTACATAGGAAAGGCGCAGTTAGATCTGATACCATTTATGTTTCCCTACCTATAGCATTTGCCTTGCAGAGTGGGTAACGCCTAGAGTATCAAAAGACATCCTGAAGCATCAAAAAACCTTGCTCCCAAATGCCCTTGGGTATCTAACTTTTGGTGTATAATTAATTTTATTACTCCTTTACCTAAATAAATTAGGGCTGCTTAAATGATACTATGCTTTCTGTAGGGAAAGTGCTAATGCTGCCTCTGATAAAAACAGTGCTTTTCTCCTGTAATTTAGAATTAATAGCTCAATATATTCAGCAGGATTAAAAATGCTTGAACTTTCCAAAAGCATTTTCACTTCTGCCAATTCAGCTGTGTTACAGCAGAAGATTAAGTACTAGAAGCTCAGGAATCTGACTGCGTCAATTTTGTATATTCATCTGCATTGGTATTTATTTGTTTGTTTGCTATAACTTCTGTACCTCAGGTTATGCCTTAGAAACACTGCATTCCCATCATGGAAAAATAGCAAGAGACTAAAGCATTAAAACTGTCCTTTTTTTATCGTTTCACCAATTTGGTTTATACTTTAAGAACCTGTAGCCAATACTTTTAGAGTTAATGTCAGTAGGAACTTCTCTCTCCCATGTTTCTTCTCTCTCTTCACAGCAGGTTCTTTTTTTCTTATTCCTTCCCTTATGGTGATCACTTTATATGTAAGTGGATAAAAATGGTAAGTTGTGCTGGGAAAGTACACTGCCCTCAGCATCATGGTCCTTACTCAACACTTGTCAGACTTGAGTGTCCTTCAGCGTTCATGCTCTCTGTCTTTTGGTCCTATTTGAAATGTGTCACTGTATCTGGTGGACCTTAAGAACAAATACTAAAAGCATAAGTCACCTAAACTTTTGATTTATGGCATTTGCAACTGTTCTGCAAGACTCTGTAAGAAAGTGACCTACAACAATCTGAAAGCAGTTTGGGAAAGAGCACTCTAAGGACAAATGCATTTTCAAATAGAGAAGCAAGGATTGCCTTTAGTGACAATTGCCTTGTTTCACCATCTGCATAACACTAATTGAAAAGGTACATGCTGACATACAACTTGCAAGTGTTTCTCTTACCAATTATGTATTTACAATAATAAGCAGTTTTGCATACCGTAAAATAACAAGCAAGAATACATGTTTTTTTAACACCTACCTTAAAACCATACTCTTTGTGACAAAAACAACCCTGACAGTTCTTTGTGCCATCAAAATCAACAACTGGGTTACATAACCTCATTCTCTGTGATATGCAAATATCTTGGCTTGGGGAACAAGCATCACAAAAGAGGCTGTACTGGTATTAGCCTGGTCTGAATAGAAGACTGGATAATAGCATAGAGATCAGCTCTGCTTTCTATATTCAAGTTTGAGGATCAGAGAAAATGGATGCAAGTCATTAATCACATCATTGTAGGGTTCTCTCATTGTTTCACAAGGAAACATCAACCTGCACGGCTGGCAGACTTGCCCTCTATGTCAGTTAGAAAATGATAAAAGTGCTTCTTAAAATAATCTTAGTCTAATACTGTTAGTTTCATGCACAATATAAAATTGCCAGGTCTCTACTGTACTTCAAAGAATGTGATTAGCGATAAATGCCCTCTTTTTCTCTCATTTTGCAGAGACACTTGAAAATGGTAAATCTACTGAATGCTAGTAGTACTTGGATGCTGCTTTTTTTTTTTTCCATTGTGAGCTGTTAGAGTGTTTAATCATCTAGTTAAAGGCAGCAATCATTTGCCTAAACCGGGAAATAATTCAAGTAATGAGTTATGCAAAACAGGCACAAACGAACATGAAAAAAACTTCATTCCCATAAGTCTTGCTTTCTGAATTGGCAAAAAATAATGAATCTTTATGTCTGCAGTGATAAAGCAGGACTCCGCACTCTCAGTATCTCCATCTTCAGTTAGATTGCTTGCAGATCCACTGAAATTAGATGTCAGTGTAAATTATGGTGTAGGCCGAGTTACTAGCCAAGGCTATGAAGGGTAGACACATAAAAACAAGGTGCTATTGAAGGTAATTGCTTCTGATCTTAAAGTTCTTAAGTGACAAAATTGGTGCTGATGTGGCATTTGCATCAGGGGCTCCCTTTTAATTGACACTGACTGAATTGTAGGCTAGCTTTTTTTCCTAGGGGTTTTACTTTTTCTGCTTAATTCTTAAATCCACCTTGTAAAACAGCAGCAGACTGTGGAACACACTTCAGCTTAGCAGGAAAAGAATATTTGCTTGTTTCAACGACTTAGAGGAAAAGCGGATGTGTTTATGCACACATACTCATCACATGTACACATCTATACGCATGTGTGTGTGTGTACATGTGTTTTATACAGAAAGTAGAAAAAGAGCAATTTTAAGTTCATTAAAAAAACAGTAGTGTATTAAAAGTTAAATCTGAGAAAATGGTGGCTAGACTTACCGATGCCATACCTACTCCTCAGACAAGCCATTTTCTAGTGTAGTGCTCAGTTGGATTTAGTTTCACAGGCCCCTCATGTCATCTGTAAATAATAACTCTAACAATACATCAAAGCCATCACGTCAAAGAAGGCAACACCTGATCTAGCCAGGAGCAAAATATAAGAAAAGAGCAAAAGTTAAGACTCATATATTTAATGCATTTAACGCATTAAGCTAGAGAGATGGAGACGCCAGGCATTTCAGCTTTCCAGCTAAAGCTTTTTCAAAAGCATTCTTCTAATGGAGGGATGCTTTGCCACAGAGTTTCTGCTGATTACTCATCACATCCTTTCAAAGGAGGCAATATCAAGGAGGGTTTCATCAGTTTATTTTACCCATCTAAAGGACATCTGGACTAAGCTCAGTGGAATTCAGTGGAAGTAGAAAAGCACTTCACAATGGTCACTGATTTCTAGAAGTGACAGCTATTTCAAATTGGAAGCAAAACTTTTTGGTAATAACTGGAAATAAGAAGGCCATTCTCAGATGTGTTTCCTCCAATGGAGAACGAACGCACAGCACGCTTTAATTACACAATCCTATCCCTGTTCATACTCAAAGAAAAAAGCTACTTACAAAGATTGTTTTATTGTAACAGTGTTATTATTAGCTATTTATACTAACATATAGTAAAATTTTATACTAACTATACTGACAAAGCAAGATGACAAAGTCGTGGAGTTTACTTTCAGTGAGACCATTCCCCAGAGGCAGAGTTGAATAATTTTATTATGCCTGCACAGAATTTAGATTGAGAGAAACCATATGAGTGTCCTCTAAATGTCCATCTGGAGAAGTCCACCTCCAGCCCAGTTAGGATATTAGCTGTCTAAATTCAACCAGTGCTCTCCTGAAAGTGGCTCAGACCATGTTTGGCCATTAAAAACTGGACCCATGAACCTTGCTCACTACTACCCCCACAGCCATGTCTTCTTGGGAGCCACACTATCACCTCAGCTCTGCAGTCACTTTGACAACTGCAGTCTTCTCACATTCAAGCCAGCTCCCAGGAGCATCCTCCTCTCCATGAGGCAATTGCAGCCACAGCCCTTGGCTTGGTATTCCCATCCCACAGACAATAGATATTAAGTACATTTTAGCATTAGGCACCCAAGATAACTCTGAGAGTACATGTTAGGCACCCCCAGTATTTCTACAATCACTGTACAGTTTCATATGGCATGAAGACTCTTGGCAGCATCATTCACAGGGCAGCTGATGACAAAATGCGTGTGTGTCAGTGTGGAACAGGCAGTGCTGTCTGGGCAAAAAAAAACTACAGCAAAATTTAGAGTACTTTCAGAACTCTCATGAACATGAACAACTTGCAAGGCATCACAAAACTGCTCCAGTGAGCACAATTTCTCCTAGTCCAGACAGGACTTTAAAGTCTTATACTCATTCTGTATATATATATATCTTGGAGAAATATTGTTAAATGGCACCTATTTTTGGCATATTAATTTATTTTGTTTACCACATATTTTTTAACACAACTGCTTTTTCCCTTCATAGAAGCAAATAATAATACTTCTGAAACATCACATTTAGTAGCTTAAACTAAGGAACTGCCAATATTTACAATTTCTCTTAAGGTTTTGCTGAGACAAAAAAATTTCAGCTATCTTTATTTCTACTTTTCCATTTTTGTGGTCATACATTCTCATTGATATGCTCCCACAATAATTGACTTGTAGAAAATTTACAGGATGATAGCACCCATGTGTATTATAGAAAATCCATATAAACTCTGTTCTGCAAAGGGATGTTATGATCATGTAATTCAAGAATTGGAAGTGAAAACTGCATTTCTGCCAAGGAAGCTGTTTCAAACCCCTTTTACCATGAATCCAAATTCATAAATAGTGATGTTCACTATTTAAAAACTCTTAAGAAAAAAAAAATAAAACTTCACCTACAAACTGCACATGAATATGTTTTCTCATATCTGCAACAGATGTATGACAAAGGTATTAACAGCAAAAGTGATCCTGTTTTCCTTTAGGAAAATAGTCTTAAGACTATAGTAGTAGTAGTACATTTCCCTTAACATATGTGGGTACAGGTATTAGGTATAGTTGGCACCAAACTCACTTATTGTTGTATTTTATCCTTAGAGATGCTATACAATTTCCATCTTTCAGCTTTCCTTCCCCTACTTCCCCACAGCAGTTTATTCAAGAGGTGTAGCAACCACATCTGCATTTTAAAAACTGGAAACAAAGTGATATAGAAAGCACAATGAAAAACTGTTTCTACAGATTATACAAAGCCGTTGACAACAGCTAATCAGTTAGTGTTCTGACACTGCTACTTAGCACACCCTGTGTATTGGCTTTCTTGATAGCTTCTCTTCCACCCCTCCCCTGCAATTGTTTGTTCTCTTTTTCTGTTGTGCCTTGTCATATATCAAGATCATAAGCTCCTTATAGCAGAGATGGTTTTATCATGCACATGGATAGTGCCTAGAATAATAGGGTCTTGAACCCTATTTGGAATCCTTATATGTTACTGCAATAAAGAACAATTATTATTATAATAAAATGAATTGGGTTGAGAGTGGTTGGCATAGTATAAATGCATAGAAGCAGTTAGAAAGAAAGACCCTTTGTGACTGTCAGAAGCAGTAGGTTTGTTCAGCCATTTTTTAAAATCAGTGCCTTGCTTTTTTTCCCCTTCATAATATATAGATATAAGCTACTTACTTGTTTGTATTCTGAAAACAAAGCTGGTGCTAGCTAAAGGTGGAAGGACCACATCTGGATGTGGCCAGCAGATAAGCCAAGAGAGTATGCAGTTTGGCGCATTCATTTTTTTTTTGTCTTCTTAGTTGTTCTATTATGTCTCTGAATGACAATGAAAAATGTGCCGTAGTCTTACATTTTCTCTCTTTCCATTTCACATTTAAATAATGTATTTCCTTTAAGTGCCTTAGCTGTAATGGGAGCATATCCTGATAAAACTATTAGGAAAGAAAATACAAAAAAGCTACAAAGTAACCTTCAAAGCCAGCATAAAAACCGCAACAAAGGAATTAGAATTTAAAACATCAAAGTATCCAAACTACTTTAATAGCTGAAATGGAGGATATAGGGGAAGGTGGGGTTGCATTTCATGTGTTGTTATATTTCTGTGACTTAAAAATCCATGTATCTCAGCAATAACATAAGAATAAAAGCAACTGTATTTTCAAATACACAAACAAATGTAAATAGGACATGTCATTTTTATTTCTTTCTGTCTTTTAGCCATTCTTTCTATTAGCATGACATTCAGTGTTCATCTAGAGTCAGAAGAGGCTGTGCACGCTTCCATTCTTTCTCAGCTATTGTGATTTGCTTCTATTTTCTTGTTTAAAGTGAAGCGTGCAATTTGCTACTGAAGGTGATTCAAGTGCAATGTGGAAGACTGAACACTCAGTGACCTCAGCCCAGTGCCCTCTCACTGCAACGAATAAAGCAGTTCCTTCTAATTGTCACAAGACAGCCATCACATTAGAACCTTAATCTTGCTCAAAAAATCTCCCTGGATAAAAGCATATAATTTGTACACTCCAATGTATCTGGCTGTCAAACATGGATTTATTAGCTTCACCTAGGACCATTTTCTTATTCTGCTGTTTCTGTGTCTTGCTTTAATGATTAGAATTATTTTCATCATCTGCTTCTATTTTCAGCTCCAAACTCCTGTTTGACATTTATCTCAAAAACAGGATTCTAGCAAGAAAATGTAACTGGAGCCAGAACTCAGTTTCCTTTGGGAACTCCACCTCCAAAACACAATTTTTTTCCACTGCCTACAGCATCTCAATTATATTAAACACTCTAAAGCACTGCTGTAATGACTGTAAAAGTATTTTCCTGGTGGAAAAGGGATAAATAAATATGCGTAGAAAACAGCCTCCATGTTTTTTTCAGGCAGTGGGAAGCCTTAAAAATCTCAGCTTCTAGCAAAATTTAATTCTTACTGGAGTGTAAGTTTCATGATAGTATGTAATGCTCACCAGTGAGAAGTTCCTCTACTCTATATTGTGGATTTCTCTAGTTTTATCACTACAAAGTATTCACAAACCACAGGCCTGGTTTAAAATTTCTCTGTCTCTCCATTTGGAGTTATTTTATTGCTCATTGATTGACCACACTTTGGAATTCATCTTCAGAATCACAGCAGTTAGAAACTTGTAAAGTGACAGCTAGTCCTTGTTTCCAGAATGTGGCACTACAAACAAAGCATAAAATGTCAAGTGCCATGCAATAAAAACCACACTTCTAGACAAAACTAGTCTAAAGGAAATTCAGGGTATCATCCAACCTATCCTATGCCATGTCAGTATCAACCTCAGTGATGCATATCTCATGCATTTTTTACTCATTTCTTAAACATTTCCAGTTCTGCAGATCCATATCACCCCAGAAAATCTATTGCGGTGTTTCACTACTTCTACCATTTAAAAGGTTTTTCTAAAATTCAACATGAATTTTCCGTGATAGAAGTTCATTTCTCTTCTCTCATCCACCAAGATTATTCTTCCCCACTTCACAGAAGCCTTGAACTTACTTCACCATGGCAGAGTCACTTTCATTTTTTTATGAACTACCCATGCATCTTTGAATGCAAGATTAAGCCTCATAGATTGAGGCTACTTTTGTGATGCCAAACTGTAGCATTTTCTGATGGCGATGCCAAAAATCCTCAGTACGGAAGGAACTGCTGAGAGTTTGTACTTTCAGCAGCAAAGGTATTTATTCAAGCAGCGCTGGAAAGCCAGCCAGCTCACATTGGACAAACTAGCTTCCAATCAACAGTGCAAAATGAGCTATTTTATATGTTTCACTACATGATTACAGCATACAATTTTGCATAGTAACAAGATTATAATATCTGATATGCATATTAATAACTAGGCAGAGAGTAAGTGGAGTCTGGGCGGAGCCTTCCAGAATCTTCTTTTGGCATGAGGATTAGGTGGTTGTTTCTGGTCTTTGGCCTCACTCTAGGGGTCTTAACCCCTGTTCTTCACCTTGACCTTTTCAGCCTTCATTGTTCATGACCTAGTCACTGAAGCTTACAGAAACTACTGGCTTAAGGCCATTTTGCTCTATGCAAATGTCTACATTGTCATGATTAACAGAGCTAGGTTGTTTGTATATAGTTTTCTAAGATCAGGTGCAGTGGTTTGAACAGAACACATCTCCATGTTCTCTGATAAACTCAAGCAAAGCAGGTGCTGAACAGTTTCTACTGATCCTGTTAATCATTTCTGGGGTTTATCCTTGTTTCAATGGTTACCTTGCCTTCCAAAGATCTACTAAATCCTAGATTTCCACAGTAATGTGTCTTTCTTTGGAAGGCGTTGTACTAACATTTAAACCTGCAGCAGCATAAAACCCATTCCCATCCCTCTTACTTAGTAAGTTATTGTTGGGGGTGGAGAGTGGATTTCTACAGAGGGAATCCAATGAAACAAGTCTACCAGTAACATCCCATTTGTAACCTACAGGGCACTGATGGCTTTCAAGGACTGTTAAATTCAGTGGAGAATAATGTCACCCATCATGTCATGAAAAATGTGCTTCTTTATCAATGAACAATGAATTTAAAAAAAAAAAAAAAAAAAAAAAAAAAACCACGCAACATTGAACAAATGTCTCCCTGTACCTGAGAGGGCTCTGTGCCTTCTCACTGCATCCCCAAATAAATGAGAGGAATTCCATAAAGCATGTCAGTACCCAGTATCCAGTAGGAGTATGGGAGAGAAAAAGATGAGTATGATCACACATTTTTAGGAAAAAATTCTTCACCAAAAGTGTTGCCAGGGATTAGAAGAGGCTGCCTAGGGAAGTGGTTGAGTCACCATACCTGGAGGTATTTAAAAGATGTCTAGATCTGGCATTTAGGGATATGACTTAGTGGTGGACTTGGCAGTACTGGGCTAACAATTGAACTCAGTGATCTTTGAGGTCTTTTCCAATTCCAGGCAAGGACAGAGGAGCTAGAAAAGTTAGTTTTCCTCCCCAAAAGAAAACTGATTTTCTGGAGCAGATCACAGATACTTGCAACTTTCTTCTACTGGAATACAGAATATATTATTTGGGGAAAGGGTAAGAGATCATGAGAACCTTTCTGTTCTCTGCAGTGCTTATTTGGGATGAGAATTTGTCATTCAGGTTCAAGATGAGATTCAGTGACAAAACCCTGATAGTACAGATCAGGACACAGAAACAGGCTGTTGCCATGACAAGAACCTTATTTTAAAATGCAGTAAAGCTCATTGCCAGCCCAAATCTCCTTCTGCCCAGACTGTACATATAACATGCTTACAACTACATTTGTACTTAGCTGTAAGGTTGACAGGGATTTTTCTTTTTCCAGAGCCATTCAACACTCTTCAGCAGAATAAATATAGACAAATTTTACTCCAAGACTGTAGATAAAGAAAGTAATCTCCTCCTTTTCATGGTGTGTGGAAGAAGAAGGGCAGCACAACTTGATTTTGCAATGGAGATGCAAGTAGCACTGTGGGAGAAAAAGACAACTGGAGAGATGGTTGAACAGCAGCCCTAGGACTAAAGGATGGGAACCAGAAAGGACTAAGAAGGACACAGAGAGGTGACAAGTTTTGGGTACCATGGACGTAGACAGACATTTATCTCTTTCCCATTGCTAGCCTTGTATCTCACTAACCAAGCTTACTTTAGGCTCTTACTTTAGCTGGAATGCTCTTTCCTAGCTTACAAGTCTCTTGGGAACTCCATCAGCACAGGGTCTGGCACCTCCACGCCCTTCTCCAGGAGCTAAGGTTCACCTTGCATCCCACAGCAGCTCCTCTCCTTTTGTTCAACACAGTGTCCCCACTTCCCAGGCTACCTCACACACCAGCTACTCTTAAGAAAATCATATAAGCCATAAGCCAATCTAAAAATGTAATATTCTGCGCATCCCAAAATGAAGTCTGCATGCCATGCTAATTTCTCTTCAGGATTTAGTATAGAGGTTATGAAGAGCTTAAGTGGACCATGTCTTACAGTCTATATAAACACAAACTTAGGTGTTTATGTGTGTGAAATGCTGACCCCCTCTGCTGGCATGTATACATCCTGTAACACTGCTAAAACTGGCACTTTTTCACGGGTGCACCAATAGGCCATTTGCTGTGGCTTTGCCACTACTCAGTGAATGCAACATGCACACTCACTTCCATGGGATGAAGACACAGCTGCCTTCAAGTGTTTGGCACATTCTGATCTGAAAAAAAGTCGGCCAAAAAACCCCACAAGTGCACACAATTAAAAGTTTTGTTTTGGGACCATATGCAATCAGAGGAGCCCTAGAACTGACTTCTAGGTAATGTGGATGCAACTAGTCTATGACATCTGGCTTGAGGATTTTCTCCTGCCCAGTGGATCTGGTTTTGAACACTGAGATGTAGGAAATAGTCAGTTGTGTGAGAAGATGTGTAATAAGTCTAAATTATGTACGCCTGAGCTTCAGTCCGGTCTTTGCCTCCCATGATGCTGGCACACACCATGAGGCTTCTCATTAGTTCCAGTCATTTTCAATCAGGCAACATCAGTCCTGAGTTATGTAATGCAACTTTTAACTGTTTTAAGACTTGTCTTATAGTGTTGGCAATACTCAGCAGTATTAATTGCCACATTTTTTTAGGTTTTAATATATTTGTCATTTTTTTATTATTATTGTAGAATTAGGTTGTTGAATTACTTTAATTGTCTATTGTTTGTAATAAAGGAGACGCCTTGTAAACTGGTGAGAAAATGTTCAGCTTCTCTAGAAGTGTGAGAACTTTTCCTCTCAAATCAGTGAAAACTGAAAGGCTGGGAAGTCTGAGGATTGTCCAGTCAGAAAAAACTTTTACTGTCTTACCTTAAATGGCAGACAGAGAAGCTGTGTTATGCTGACAAAATGTCTTTGAAGTTGACATAAGGTTACAAGCCATACTCTTCTTATAAGAGGAAAAAGCAGATTCTGGACCCATTGGTTTACCTGTGCAAAAATCTCAGTCCAAGCAGTCTTATGAAGCACCTCTATGACAGTGGCCTTGGGTCAGCACAGGGACTAGTCCACCTAAGTTGAGCTTAACCTCTATTTTACCCTCTTCAGAGGAACTGACATGGCACACAGTCCTCATTTCAGTACTTGTAAAAAGCCACAATTCTGGATAGGCTTATATTAGTGTTGTCTCACCACTTTGCTAATTAGAACCTTTTAATGGAAATTTGATTGCTCTCTTACCTGTTTTTCATTTGTTTGGTTTGGTTTCAAGCTCATTAATTTAATGCTATTTTTTAAGTCTTGAATGCAAACTTCTCATTGCACACATAGGGGTTAATGATATCCACTTAAGCAGTTATCATCCATCAATACCTTTTAGAAAAATCTTCCTTTTCCTCGCGGAAAACACACATTTGTAACAAACTTTTGGTTCTCCTTCAGCAGCAAGAAAATTAGTACAAACACACAGTACTCCATGGTTCTACATTGATTAGGCAAAAATGAGTAAAGAAGGCAGTAAGTGAATAGTACTACTGAGAAATTCAGGTGTAATAACACCACTAATCTACTTTTCTTTTTTATTTTATTACATTAAAATCTTTACATAAAATCCCCAGGACAAGATACTATAAATTGGTTTGTGAAAGCAGTTATATCTGAAGGCTAAAGGCATCAGAGCTTAATATTCCTTACTTACCAGTGATAAGGATTATAAACAATACTGATGCTGCTTGTACCCTTCCACGCTTCTCCATATATACAGAAATAGTAATGTAAAAGTACTTTCCTCTCAGAACTGAGGAATAGATTATTCACTCAAAAAGGTACAAAACCTGAGAGCTGTGTGAAGGATTTGAATTCAAATTAAAGATTTAGCTTAAAGTTAATTTAACATTATAGACACTCCTATCTAACTTGATTTGTAATTTCCTTGTGCTTTTTATTCTGACAAACTGTGTGTAGAATATCTTTTGTCAACTGAGATACTCCCGTTGAGAAGGCAATTTGAGGTATGTGACTTTCTGTTCCCTGATGGTTGTGCCATCTCTTTTTAATTTTTTACTATCATATTAGGCTGCTGCATTTAGTATTGCTAAAGTAGTGGTTTAGTTTACAAAACTGAGAAAGCTTTACAGTAGCCCAGTGATTATTCTCATATGGAGTTGAAACTAGAACTCCTGATAATGCTCTTTAGCATTCTGAACTCCTCACTCCATCTTCTAGCACAAAAGTAAATGTTTTTCTCTTACATTAATGAATTTTTATTGCAGCAATATGGTAGCTCCAGGTGGTGCGGTTATCGTGAGATAATCACTCCCCTTGAGGATGCCTGTTAACACCCCAGAGGTGATGAGAACCAGGCCCTCTCTTGTGCCTTATTGCTTATATATATGCTGATGGCAGCAACTAAAAAGAAGTGCTAAACATGAAAAGCATGCAGAATTAATCTGCACTGTCCATTTGTTAATTACAAAGGTGAGGAACACTGCCAGTGAACACCATCTACACTTTTACATTGTCATCATAATTAAAAAGTTTTAGTATGTGGTTTTGTGTTGCAACAACATCGATCAAAGTCCATTTCCTGACATGTGCAGCAGAAGCAATATGTTCCGCATAGGTTATTTCTGGAATTGTATTACTTACTGTAATAGAGCCCTGTCATGCTACCTCTACTGCACCAAATATACCTGCCATAGCTGCAGCAGCTTATTCCATTTCCTGGCTCAGACTCTCTCAAGCATGCACCAAATGAAACAGCTGGGGAAAAAAAAAAAAAAAATCAATTTTTTATAATATTCTGCAGAAGATTTTATGCACAGCAAGACTGATTTTTGTCACTGGCCTCTCCTCTGGATATCCATGAATCTGCTGCTAGAAATAGGGAAACACTTCCTACAGAAGCAGATCATATAAATAACAGTAACAAGGATTCAACACTAGCTGAAACGCTGTGTAAAGTAATACTCTGAGTGCAAAGTGAGAGAGTAGAAGGTGTGGATGATGGTTTGGGTCACTCATGCTAGCAATGCAAAGCATGTGTCACAAGGTAAGGCCACCGTAAAACAGTCTATACAGTTTGGAGTCACACTTCACTTGAGCTCCAGACACAGGGAACTACCAGGTTACGTTAAGAGCAGCCACATTTCTTCACTATCACTTGCTTTCTCAAGAAAGACAGCTCGGAAGCCTTTCCATTAAAGTAGAAGGAAATTATAGAAACTTGGACTCTCAAAGAGTTAACTGTTTATAAAATAAATATCAGGCATGCAGTAGGGAAAAAGAGCCAAAAAAAAAAAAACACAAAAGAAAAAACCCTCACCCAACCTTTCCTCCTTTACAGAACTCTAGAAGTAAACAATGCATGTGGAGGGAAGGAAAGGAGTAGGAAGTTTAATACCCACTTTACATCAATGTCCCACTTGTTTACTCTCTGTAAAAATGTAGATTGGATGTCTGTTCTTCATGTTTTAGTGTCTATCAAATGATGCTTTTTGGCACCTTGCTGTTTGCAGAAGAAAAACAAGAGAAAAGTTGAAAAACAGCAGTGCCTTGATAATAACACCTTTCTTGCTTTTGATTTTCTATTCAGCTTCTATGAGTGTCATGAAGTAGGAAACAGAAACAGGTCATCCTTAAGGTTAGCAAAAAGAAAAGACAGCCTAATCAGGGAACCTGACAAAAAGCGGATAGTATCTCTAAATGACACTAAGTATGTATTGCAGATGCAGCAATGATTTTTGGTGTTTGTGGGAGAAAATAACACTTGCAGAATTTGATTTCCATCCTAGAACTTAACTAACTGTACTGAATTAACACACTGCCCCGGTGCATTGCAGAAATCATTCACAGTTACAGCCTAGTGCACAATGTTCTATTATAAAAGCATGTAAATGAGGCCAATTTTAAAATATATAGCAGAATCTCATTCTGGCCTTATTCGTGCCCTGGGATACCTGTCAGAAATTAATATCATCTTTTCATATGGTTCCACTTCTTTTTGTATAGCTTTGCATGTGCTGCCTTTCCATTGTATAGATGGGCTGCAAATATAAATCTGCAATGCAGAAGCATATGGCAATCTTATATGAACCAATCAGCTGGTTACCAATGGACAAAGATGCTGCTATGCTCATTAACGGATATTACAAATGTGCAATGTCAGATGAAGGCTTCAGTATAGTGAGGAATGGGGAAGATGTACTAGTTTGGGCTGGTGGGCCAGACAGCTCGGAAACACAAGCTCAACTGGAAAACTTGTCCTAAGAAAACACCTGTGGTAAAAAAAAAAAAAAAAAAAATAAATTAAAAATTGTAATTAAAATGCAAAAATCCATACTCTTAGTGATTGAGAAATACACTGACTTTGAACACCTGGGGACAAAAAATAGGATTAGAATACATGGGGTCTGTCTGGTTTCTCAAGGAAGTGGGATAATTAACGTGACCAAAAGAAAAAGGCAAGCCAATATGAGTATTACTGAAACTTGAGGTTATGTCAGTTAGCTGGTGTCATGGCTTTGTCCCAGAACCTGAGCCCAGTTAACATAGAAGCTAAAACAATCTCTTCTTTAGATTGGTCAAACTCACTGTCTTGCTATACATCTGTACATTGAAAATTTTGCTTTTCTCCCAGACTTTTAGAAGTTTTGACCAAACTTGGGTATTCATTGAAACCTCATCTCTCTAGTAATTAGACAGAAAAAGGGCACTTGAAATCCATGTAATGGTTTTTACTGAGACTACCCTCATCTCATTGCTTGAAACTTGCTTAAAATTGCTTTAACAGTATTCTCAAACTAAACCTTATTTCAGCTTAAAATCTTTTTTTTTTTTTTTTTCCTAGACAATCCTTTTTCTGTTATTATAGTTCATTAGCCTGATTTTGAAGTGGTTAAAGGCTAAGGATTTGAACAAGAAGTTCTGTTGTCTGCACATGTCAATAAAGACCCTTTCCTTTCATCTAACCTACAAAGTCAATCCTGTTTGCACTTCCAGAATACTGAATTTCAGATTGAACTATTCATATTAAACTTAAAACACTACTTTTTCTGTGGGATAATTTTTAAGTTTTTTAACTGTATTTCAGAGGCTTTTTGGTTCACACAAAAGGAAAAATGCAAATCTGAAGTTTGACAAATTTAATTTATAAACAGCAGAACTTGACACGCTTTAAAATCCTCTCAGCTTTTTTACAGACATTTATCTCTTTGTTAGGTGCATACTGATCTCAGGGCAGACAGCTCACATGGGAGGTGAGATTCCTAGACACCACATCTTAGAAGATGAGGTATTTTAGGAGGCAAGTACAGTCATACGTATAATGTGTTTCTAATGGTAATAGCAGGAAAGTTAGACTACAATCTACTGTCAGCAATGTCCTGTGACTGCATCTAAAAAGTCTAAAATCTCTAAAAAGAATGAGAAGAGGAATGTAAAATGAAAGGAAAGATGGAGGAAAAGAGGGACAGAGGGATGGAGGGGGAAAAAGAGAGAGAGAAAGAGAGAAGAAGAGAAAGAGATGAGAGAAGGAGAGAGAGGAAAAGGGGAGGGCAGAGGAGGGGAGGGGAAGGCAGGGAAGGGAAGGGAAGGGAAGGGAAGGGAAGGGAAGGGAAGGGAAGGGAAGGGAAGGGAA
>JAWWEE010000105.1:73054077-73066150 GCA_035221455.1 Xenops minutus | reverse complement strand
AAGGGAAGGGAAGGGAAGGGAAGGGAAGGGAAGGGAAGGGAAGGGAAGGGAAGGGAAGGGAAGGGGACTGGAGAGGACGGGACTGGAGAGGGGAGGGGAGAGGACAGGACAGGATAGGACAGGACAGGGGAGGGCAGGGGAGGGGAGAGGAGGGGAGGGGGAAGGGGGAGGAAGGGAGGGAGGGAGGGGGGAGGGAGGAAATGTACATTCTGGAGCACAGTAAAAATCCAATCTGGAAATATTTGTATATTCCACTGGTACTGAAAAGTACTTCCAGGGAATGGATGCTTTAAGGAGTCAAAGAAATATCACAGTTTATATCTGGACACTCAGTGGTACTGGAATAGTTCCTGATCATAATTCAGTTTGACAGCTTTTCAGAGAAATGTATGAAATTTCCCTTTGTAGTTCACTTTGTCCATCCTCATCAGAGCTAACAACTCCCTAGTCAGTGAGACCTGTATACAAAAGCAGTAAATTTGTGTTACACAGCTGTTGCCCCTCCTCATTATTTACCAGAGCTGATGCTGGGAAGTAGAGCTGTTAATTTTGCCTTCTAAGTACAATCTATAATCAATTGGGGGTTGAGGGAGAGAGAAAGGGAAGCAAAGAAATTAATTATCTTCACTCCATGAGGCTTTCAGCCCCTCAGCTGGAGCAGAGCTATACAAACATTTGATTTTATTTTGGGGACTACAGAGGGCCACAAATTAATGGCTGTCTCCAGTGGACATCTCCTGCTTAAGGCAAATATTTTTATTCTGTCAGTGCAGTTCTTCTTTTGGGAAATCCTTCCCCATCTTCTGCTGCTCTTTCTCTCCATTTCTTCACTTTCTATCCCTCTTCTTCATCCCAATAGAGGGCCTGACCCTTTAAAGTGTTTGAAAGACTGAACTGGTTCTTCATCTGGCTATGCTCTGTTGGTACTAAAGAAATAAGTCGTCAGTCATGGAAATGATAAACTGGTCAACTTTTACCAGTCCTACTGGGAACACAGATTGACACTTAGCACACATATCAGATATCTCCAGCTCCTTTCTCTCACTGTCTTGTATCTCTTGTTCTCTTCACAGTGCAAAGGATTTTGTTCAGGTGAATTAAGTGGTGTCTAACTGTCTGTGCTTGGAATCTCATTACCCTGACAAATCCTCCCAAAGAGTGTATAAAAGCCCACTGTTCACATATTTTGTGAACTGGTTTGTCCAAGAAAAAGCCTATCTCTTTACTAATATTAGAAAGGACTTCATAAGGGACTTCTCCAAGCTAGATGTCTTGAACAGGGTTCAGTTGCACAAACATAGCTATCAAAAATCATTTTAGGCATTGTAGGGGATCCTGCTTATCCTTCAGCCTGGGCAATGTGGGTCTTCCTTAACAGCATGTTGTAGATATGGGGAGTTCTTAGATACCCCATAGTGTCTGAAATTTATGTGTATATGTCAGGGGAACCTACTCATTACATATATGTAGGTACATGCATGTATAAATATGCTTAATTTCAGTGCCAAATCTTTAGTCATCTTGGTCTATGTCTAAAGAGAGAAATCCTGTAGAATTGGTTCTCTTGTGGAATTGTGAGTGAATTTTCTGTGTCTTTCCCCTGGCTCACATATTCAGGTTTTCCTTCTGTGAAAAAATTTATGTTACTGGTCTTGTTCTTATGTGGCTTTGGGAGGTAAACCCAGAGCAGACAGAATTGTCACACCAGCTAGAAGTCTGATACATATTCCCATTCTGCATTTGGTACAATCAGTACAGCTTATGTTCATTCAGTTACCACAGTGGAAAACTTAACATGAGAGTCAGAGCTTCACCACTTTGCAGCAATTCAGTTTGAAAATGCTCAGTATTTTGTAACTGCCTAAAAGCACTGTCATTGTTATATTCCTCCATTCACACAGAGAAAAAAATGGTCCCCACACTACAGAGTTATACTCTATAAATTAAAAGCACATTCATGATAGAAGTAAATGAAGTTCTGGTATTTTAAATAACTTGATAATTATATGCTAGAAAAACATGGCTTCTAAACTTTGTAGATTAAATATGTGGTAATTCTTGTTTTATTCTGCTTTCATTGCAATTTTTTTTTTTTTTTTTCAAAATCCCACTATACAAATGTTTATGCCTGCCCACAGAACATGATTTCACAGAGACACTGTTAGCTGTGTATCTGTAATTGAGATGGTTTGGGGGTTGGATATGAAAGCCAACAATTCAAAAGAATCTCAGCTTTACAGTTTAGGATCCTGTATAGTGCTGTTTCTCTTCACGAAGCTCATTTTAGTACCAAATAGTTTCAATTTTCTGTCTCAGTACAAGGATTTCTGACTTCCAACCCTTAATGGAACCCAGAAAACCTTGATATTAGCACCAATTTTCTAAAAGTATCTCCTGTAATTACATCACAGCACAGAACCTGCTCAGAAGTGCAAAACAGGTCAGAAGTTCCAAATTACTGTGCAACACTTTCCACCTGTAGACCAGTAGATCAAATAACAAAAGGTCATCGCAATTTAAACTTGTGCTGTAACCACTTGTTCAGATGCTGGCACTTTGTTCAGCTACATGCTGGTGAGCATCAGTGGTGTCCTCTTTACTTAGTGGAGCTTTAAATCCAGTGTGTATTTACTATTCAAATGTGTGAGCAGTGATGCAAAACACAAAATAGTAGCAGTTTAGAGCTTCTGACATAAATTCATGTTGGTTAATTTCTTCATAAGAAAACAGTCACCAACCATATCCCCAAACAGTATTTTATATAAAATGAACACATAATCCTTAATGATGAAAGGTTATTTTTCCAGTGGATTTTTTTTTTTTTAAATTCTTTGGAGATATTTCATGTGCCACTCATAAAGATAAAACTACATGAACTCCATTTTTCTTAGCTTGCTTTACAGCACTCCATCAATAAAAAAAAATCCTTTATGTAAACAGTTTCATCACTGTTTTATGTTTCAGAAACCAATGCAATTTTGAAACTAATTATGACATTTGCTCTTTCAGGCTTGTCTCTTTTTGCTTAAGGCTGATCTTACAAATCACTTGGCCATTAGCCAAAAAAATTAGCAGCATTACGATTCTGTAGGTGTTTCACAAGCCTTTAAGTACATTTTTGAGGTTTGTTGTTAAGCTAATCTCTGAATAAGATGCTGTGGAATATTAATGGAAACATTTTGGAATTGTAAATAAACATGTTTGGAGCAATCTAGATGAAGAGTAGAACGATAAAAATGGCTATAAAAATCTAATTAACATTTTAACTGCATAAAGCATGCTGATACAAAAGAATAGTCTCAGACAATAGATAAAGTTAAATATTCCCATGTGGGTTTCCAGCAGATGAAACACTGCTATCAATATTTAATGGAATGTCTCAGAATTTATCATCATTTGAAAGAATGCAAATAGAGGTTACCATAGAAATCACCTTGGCAGATTACTGCACAAAATGCAACACAAACTACCCCTGAAGCATCCCCGAAGGAGTTAGCAAAATCTTTGTCTGCTACACTTTCATGTGGTTTCTTGAAAGGAAGAAGAAAAGGCCTGTGTGTGTGTGGTGTGTGTGTGTGTGTGTGTGTGTGTGTGTGTAAATACACATTATGAAAAGTTATTAACTAATAATATTAAATGAGAGAAATAAGAAACCAAATCTATTTCAAACACTTTCCCACTGCAGATACGTGGACTCAGTTCATGCAGCAGAATAAATAACAGCAGTGAATGGGTTGGTAAAATGTCACCATACAGTTAAGAAATCCTTAATTCTGTAAGCCACTACAATTCTCACACCAATTTTTATATCAAACTTTTCCAAACTTTTTCTCTCAAGAATTCCCCATTAGCAACTTTCAGTTTATCTTTACACTGCCTAAATACATGTATGCCCACGGAATATAAATTTGGATAGTTCACAGGATAAATTTTGTTGTTTTCATGATTTCTGTCTATGGGAAGAATACATATGTTCCTAAATGTCTATCTCCACACAAAGATATTTATAATCAATGAAATTTGCCAGTTCAAAAAAGCAGCTATATGCCTAACAATCCTAGCAATTTCATGATGTCGGTAATCTAGATGATAGAATCCTCCCCAAACTAACACCTTTTTTCTTTTTTCTTTTTTTTTTTTTTTTCTTCTGAGATCTTTTTTTTTTTGCACCTCTTACCAGGAATCCTGAACTGAAACTATTGAAGTTACTGAGCATCTTTAGGATGCTACATTTCCACTCAGCTCCTAAGGAACAGCAACATGTCAAAAGCAGCTAAGTGCTCCTGAACTACTGAAGATTAAGAGTTGATCAAAACTTCTTCCTGGTAAGAAAAAATGCATACATAAAATTTACTGGTTTTCAAAACTGAGAGCTTGAAGCTAATTTGTGATGATAAAAGAACTGCCTCCTCTGTAAGTTATTCTGAAATAGTTCAGAAAGCATTAGCATCAAATGCCACTGTAATCTTACCTGCTATCACACCTCAGAACCTCATCATCTTGTACTCATTATTCATATTTGAAGTAGGCAGTGTATGTGTATCGATACATACACAGATTTTAGCAATGTGCAATATTCTTATACTAAAAAATGTCTGAATTCTGATGGTTTCTGCTTGCTTTTTGGAGGTTGTATGTTCATTCAGGTAATACAGTAAAGCACACTGCATTACAGTTTCGTTTTTTTCTTAAATTAGTCAAGATATAACAATAAATCTTATGTAAAAGTTATTCTTTCTTCTATATAAAAACATCTGTAGCAATATGTTGTCCACCTTTTTGTGATATCTCAGCCAAGATAGAAAATTGTTCAAAATTTCATACTGATGCCTTGAAGGGTGTGCTCACCACCAGGCCACGCACTTGACTGAAACAATGACCATCCTCCTACTGTTGTTGGATCATTGTGCAGTAAGGTCTGGAACTGCATGAGGCTGAGAAGAAAGGCAAGAAAGAGCCTGCTTCTAGGAGACAGAAGTCATTGAGAAGAGTTCCTCTGTTTGAATCTCTGGTGTTTCAAAAAGTGCTTTAAGGGACAGACTATACGCCCTTCAATTTCAATGGTGACAAGAAAGATGCAAGTATCTAGGAAGCTGATTTTTCCATAAAACCTTTCTGAAAATGTTCACAATGCATTCCTGCAAGACAGTGAATCTTAATAAAGCCTCGTTAGGCTTTCTGTCTGAATATACTTCAGTGCTTTCTCCACGTATTTTGCTTCATCTTGCTTAGGTAGATATCACCATTTAGTAGTATTGCTGCTTTCTTGTAGTTGGAAGGAACGACAAAAAGCTCCAGGCTAGTTCTGTAATCAGTGCTAAGGTTGCTCTTTAAACAACTTGAAATAAGACCAGTCTGCTCTGGAGTCAAAGATCCTGGAATCATAACACATCTCCTAGTACATGTCCCTCTGCTTTCTTAACTAAACTTTTAGACTTGTAAGAAAAATACCTTGTGTGTTTTTGGACAACTATACTTTTAGATGCAATTACTTTCAAAGATACAAAATTCAGCTATAGCATGCTACCTCACAGGTTATATGTGTAGGATGTCAAGCAGTTTATCTTGTGATTTAAAGAAGAAAATGTTTGGGTTTATATTTTATCAAAACAAAAAGCATCAGTAAGCCTAGATTTTTCCCAAGTGCCTGCTGCAGCTGAAGGAAAGCTGCAAACTCATCTAAACAGGGCCCATGTGAAAGACATCTGGGGAGGTGAGAATGCATTAGCTCTCTCCTCCTGTTTTAGACCCCACCAGCATATGGAACTAATGCAGACTAAGGGCTAAATGCAAAGAATGAGGAAGTCAGAGTGCTCTTCAGTATTCTTCTCAGGAATATATCTGTGGTCCAGCACAGACTATACATCTATAGATCAAAGAAAAGCTTTCCTAGACAAATATATATATCAAATGCATGGCAAATATAGTCGCAGTAACTGGTCATTATGTAATAATTTTATATTAATATTGCATCAAAACAAGGTTGACAGGTGCGATACAGGTTCCACCAACAGGTGATCTGCCTGGACCAGAACCTAGACACCAACAAGGGTTTTCAGAAAGGGATGCACACCTAGCTTTAGTTGAATAAGTCACCTGGCTGTGATAGGCGATCAGATCCTTAATTCAAATGAGTAAACCCATGTTGTAAATACCTACGTTCAGGTGTATTACCGTAGGTGGGACTGACCCTCCTGTCTATTGTTACATGCCAGCTCAGCTACTATTGGGTCGGAACCACCTTGTGTGAGTGTGTGGGTGTGTGTGTGCAGGGGGAAGGAATGGGTTGAACCTCACAGAGCTGGGATGTCATCGTATCCCTCATGGCAGGTCCCTGAAGCCCACACAGGAAAGCCCTGGAGCAGATGCCAGTCACAAACAGCCAAGGAAAACTATAACACCCCACAGCCCCTGGAGCCCCTGACCCAGCTTGGATTGGCAGGGACAATGAGAACAGGGTCCCTCGCCCTGGCCTGAGTCCCCAGACGCTGGCAAGACAGAAGCCCCAACTGGGGTGTTTGGTCATAGAGACCAGAGAAGATAAAACCAGAGGTTTTAGGGTGCCACATGTTGCAGCTTGGCCATCTGGACATGTGAGAGCTGGTCTGCCACAAAGTCTCAGTGGCAGCAATCTCTCCCTCTTTCTACTTCTCTCTTTTCTTGCTTTTCCTGTTTCCTTTTGTTTACTCCTTTTCTTGATGCTTCAGATAGCTTGGAGCTGGAGGGATTGGATTTGACTTAAGTGTGGTGAATTGTTTGAATATTGCCTTGGATGTTGTTGGTTAATATGTGCTGAGTTGGTATAATGGTAGAATCCTTTGCTTAGCTTGTGCATTACCCTTTTAAAGCATCACCAAGTTCTCTTATTTTCTCCCCTAAATTAATAAATAAACTCCTTAGAAACAAGCCCATGGCTTATTTTCTGGATGTTTTCTTAACGTATTAAAGAATCTTATATATATGAATATGAAAGTAATGAGAGCATGAGCAAACAGACCAGGCCTGCAGTGTTACATCTATGCAGCATTTTTTCAAACAGAAGCTTCCTTCCAACAGCAGGGAACAGGTGTCAGGAGCTAGACATCCTGCTAGTTTTTAAAGAACCAGAGCTCAGAGCAGTGCTGGTCTATTCCTAATAGTACTGTGTGGTGGAAGACTGAATGCCTATAAGGGATGCTACTTGCTCGCTCTCTGTGATTTCAAATTTTGTACAGTAATTTGGTTTGGAAAGAACCTCTAGTTCCAACAGCAGTCCCAATAGCATCTATTCCCCACCTATAGGGCCAAAACTATTATTAGAGCAGATATATCACGACAACAAAATCCAGTCAAGCTCTGAACTCTTCCAGGAATGCAGATTTTAAAATCCCTCTGGGCAACACGTTCCAGTGCTTGAGCACACAAATTGTGACCTTTTTTTACTTCCAGATATCTACTTGAAGCTTTCCTTGCTGCGGCTTGTTACTGTTCCTTCTTGCCCTTTTGCTGTAGGAAAGGATCCTGGTTCTGTGCTCTGAACCCTTTAGGTAGTTGAAGACAATAACATGATTCGCAATTAGCCTTCTCTTCTCTGTTTTAAACAAATGAAGTTGTGTCAACCTCTCCTTGGACAACAGGAGTTTTTATATCATAAGAAACTTGTACTAAAACCTCCTCCCTTTCCTGAGTACCTACTTCCCTCTGAGTGCTGCTGAATCTAAACAGAAATTGCACATAAACTACACATGAAAATGAGTGTGCAGTGACACAAAAAGGAAATCCAAGTACAGAATATATAACATTTTTTCCTCAAGTAGCAATGATCAGGATTTCTGAGAATCTTCCTTTTTCGTGTTGCAAAGACAAAACTGTTCACTTTAATTTTACTAGAATCAGTAAAATTAAAGCCTCTTCAAACTTCATAAGGCTTTGTATTTTAATAGTAAAACTTACCATTGCAAAAGCATTATTAAATGCATGTGTAGCAAAACGGCACTGCTATTTGTATGGAGTCCAATCCAATGACAGAACTACCCATATCTGCTGAAAGATTTATTTTCAAGCTCATTTACCCTTGGACTGATATAAAAGCTTCACAGAATTCTCTGCCTAAAACAGCTTTGGAATATAAATGTAGACTCAAGGGAGTGAAGAAAGAAGAGCAAAAACAGGGCTGAACTGAACCTTTACTTGAGTAGGAGCAGACATCTGAATTAATCTCCTGCTGCTAAGCAAGAACATAAACTAAACTAATCAAGAAAGGATAAAAAGGTTGGGTTTGAAGTTGAACTTTAAATTCAGATGTAATCCAAACAATCTACAGCCAAAGCAAAACTGATTGCTTGAAATTAAACATAGTGTTCTATGTGCACGAATTATGAATTGCAGCTGGAAACAGAGGAAATTGCCCCCAAAACAGCATGAGAGAGATGGAAAGAAGAGAAAAATGTACTTGGGTATAAGAAGCAGCAAACAAACATATGTTGTGTTACCTCATAATAAATGTCCCATGTCGAACCAATGTAATGAAGCAAAGTATTAGATTTTTGTAAAAGTCTGGTCCAGTGCCCTTTCAAAGAACGTTACATTTATGTAATTTTGGACAAAGCTGTAGTCATTTTGGTCATGATCAGAACTGCACATGCTGTTCTGCCTTGAGACCTGAGCAGCTTCTGCTTTATCAGTCATACAAACTGAGCACAAAATACAACCAAATAAAAGAAAGTGTGAAATCTAGACTACACTGCAAGTTTCTTCTGTGTCTGATTAAGGATGTCTAAAGACAGAAAGCTGCCCAGTTGCTATAATTTTTGCAGTGCAACTGACTTCTGGATCACTGAACGGCCCACTACTTTTGATTTCAGCCACATGGACACAGCTACCAGCTAACTCAGTTATTAAAGACAGTTTCTGCAAAAACAGTCTCATGTTTGATACAAATAATGGAAGTGGATGTATAAAATCATTGCTTTGATCTCTCTCTCCCATTGACTGCCATATAGGCTCCACATGCTTGTTTTTCATAATCTTTACTAAAACTCTGCTCTGCTTGGCAAGAACTGAGGAGTATTGCCATAAAGGACATTGCTTACATAAAAAGAAGCAGCTCCTTGACCCTGCTACAACAGCTTTCCATGTCGTTGCCAAACTAAGAAGCAGGGTGAGAAGTCCCAGCAGCCAGGAACGGCTTTGGCAGCATGCATGTCACCACAGCTCCCCTTTAACATGAGGAGCAGGGCCTGACCTCAACTCCAGGCTCTTGAGAGTCCAGTTTGCTTCGTCAGCTCCTTTGCACACATATATATTCTGTCTGATTGAGATGGAGTCATTGTAAAGCTACTCTGCAGGGCACCACTGAAGGTGTCTTTCTTCCCCATAGCAGCCCTCACAGTGCTGTGCTTTGTAGAGGTAGTTAGAGAGGTGTTGATAATACCCCAAGGATCTGGCTACTGCTGAGGAGTGCTGGCACAGCATGAGCACTGTCCCTCCAACATTCCCCCCTCAGAGTAGACTGAGGGTGGAGAAAACCTTGGGAGGAGCACAGCCAGGACAGTTGAGCCAAACTGACCAAAGGCTGAACATCGCTTGCTGATAGGAAGAATAAAATCTCTATGGGTTTTTCTTTCTTTGCACACATGCAACCTTTCTCTTTATTAAACTGCTTTATCTTGACCCACAAGGGGTTTATTTCCATCTTATATTCCTCCCCTCTCTTGCTGAGGAGGACAAAGCAGAAGTGATAGAACAGCTTGGAGGGCACCAGGCATCCAGCCAATGACAACCCATCGCACCATGTTTACAGCACTTCTGAAGCTTCCAAGTCTTCAGATAAATTACCTTAATGTAAATGCAGAATAGTGCCTTTTGCTCCCTTAGAGCAAAAGGGAAGTCCCACAGAGATTTTTCTCTCCTATGTTCTCTCCTTTAGGGCCTCTTTTTCTTATGCATTTTCTGATTGATGAGATTAGCTTGTTGCACTTTATAGGAAAGATCCAGGGTTACCCTATCAGAAATATTATTGCTAGAACAGTAGGAAATCTACTTTCCCAAAATTACCATGATGAAAAATGAGTTTGATTGTTTCTGTTTTCCCAGGCACTCATCATGAATGGAAACAGAATTTTATTTTCTAATGCTAGAGGAAAATTTTATTGTGTTATATGAGAAGATTGTCTTTATGACACTGAAGGGGAGTATGGATCAGAAGAGAATTAATCCTTTTCTAAGCATGGCCTATGCTCAATGCAAGTCCTGATACCACGTAGAGAGTACAGAAGCTGTTTTTGCCAGATGATGTTTGAAAGCTTGGCTTCGTCTCTACCTGGTATAATCCAGTATTGCTGTTGCAAAGAAGGCAAAACCAACAACAAAACCATGAAAAATATTAGAAAGAGGTCATATCTACAGATATAACTCTGTGTCTGGGTCATCCTGTGATATGACAGATACATCACACTTCTTCCTAAGAGTTGTTGTTAAATAACCAAAAAGAGAGAAAACTTCCTGGGCTTCAGAGGGATTGGGTTTGATATGCAAACTAGAAAAGTCCTGAAAAAAATTCAAGTGATTTAGAAGCACTAAGGCTACAGGCCTGCATTCAAGCCTGGCTTAAAAGGAACTGTCCTGTTATTCTGTCTTTATGAAGTACCATTGAATGCTTATAAAAAGTCTTTTGTAGAACTACAGTCTACATCTCTGTCAGATTGCACTTTTGGAGTCATACTTTTCAACAATAGCTTCATCTGCTTTGACTGTTCTTTGTGTTCAAATATTTTGTAATGAGAACATTCACAGAACTTCTATATATCTTTTTTTTTTTTTTTCTAAAATAAGCTAGAAGACACTGATTAGCACCACAGTAAACAAACATAGGCTATGGAAACCACAATTCTGCTCCCATCTCCTCTCAGAATCTGTGGAAACATCCATCAACAAAAATAGTGCATAGAGGGGACCGGTCAATAGCACTCCAGGGTATTATTTAGTTTTAGAAGTTTGTTTGATGATTAGCTGCATAATTACTTACAAATTTTGGAAGGTAAGAGAGCAAACAAGCTACAGTTTGTAGAGCAAGTGTCCTTTTGAGAAAGTACTAGTTGCAGTGATCTATGTGATTTAATGAATTTCAGGCAAAACTTCTGAAAAGCTTGAGTTCTAATTAATAAAAATAATTAAATAAAGTGGCATGGAGTGAGTAGAAAGCCTCCCTTTCATTGGGTTAAGTTTTCCTCAGAGTGTTATCACATAAAAAAAAACTTAATGGACAAAAGCTATTATAAAAATCCCATTCTCAGGGATTTACCAAAATGAAATATGTTTTCAGAATTCAGTTCTTACAATGTAACCTATTAGATGAATACAATAAAAAAATGCATGAGTTTATTTAAACACTAAGTAATCTATGAAGAGGTCTGTTTTTCTGTTAAAGCCAGTACAGGAAGCTTTTAAACCCATTTTTCCTCCATCCACAGACCATATAAAAGCATTTTATTTCATTAATGTGTGCATTGGAAAGAAAGAAGGTTTTCTTTTTTCCTCCTCATCTGCCTAGGAAGGAATAAGAAAGTTGTTTGGTGTAAAAGGTGCAATTCTTTACTCCAAATATGAAGTGGAGAAAACTTAAGAAAGTTTTGAACTTCTCAAATTAACTATATTGATGTTAGATGCCCACAAATGATATACTCAAAACACCATAACAAGTCCATACTGTGTTAGCTGTTCCCAGTTATGAACTTTTTCCCATTGGAAGATGTGTTTGATAGTTTTCCTGAGTGGAATTGCTCCAGAAATCCTTTTAACAGTGGAAATGGAATGGAAATCTGTGTACAGCAGTTGGCAATCATGAGAACAAAGTATTTCCTATAGTTATTTACCATGAAAAAAAATAGGTTTTTAATGAAAAATATTTTCAGTCCCAAACTAAATAGAAACACACAACATTTCTTGTCTTTTGCAAAAAACTTCTAACAATATTCATTTTTCAGTATTCTTTTTTCTACTCAGTTATGGAAGGAGAGTGTATTCAGGTAGAATTCAATGTGGGTATTTTTGGTCTGTGTTTGGCCCAGCCACCTGTGAGAAGCTGGGTTTTCTC
>JAWWEE010000105.1:72918995-73053977 GCA_035221455.1 Xenops minutus | reverse complement strand
GACAGGCCAACGTTGCCTTGGCGGGGACGCCCACCATCACCTGTGAGCCAGCTGAGCCTGGAGGATGCAGCCACTGCTAGGGAGGTTTGGGCATTCCAGGGGTTGGTGAGACAACTCCATGGGGGACACCTGGGCAATCTGTGTGTTTGCACCTGGGGGCTCATGTTCTCTCTCTCTCTCTATTGGGTTTCTTTTCCTGTTTACTTGGCCACCTTTGGTAATAAAACTGCTGCTTGGGTTAAGTTTTCTGCAGTGTCTCAGTTTCGGCTTCCACATCCCTTTGGACCCCTATTCTCCCTGGAACAGAGAGGAAGAAGAAAAAAAATCCAGTGAGTTGTGAGGACATACATTTCTTCTCTATCTAGTTTGACATAAAATTTCTACATTCCTTATGATAAGTCCTTGAACAAAAATTATTTAAGCCCACATGGAAAATGAGTGGTATAGCAATTTTACAGCTGGAAAGAGAGCCAAGGAAGTAGATATAGTACTAAACAAAAAGGAAGCATTTTGGGAGAAAGAGTCAACATTTTTGACAGCTTCTTCATTTTATGACAATTAATTGTTGTTTGTATGTAAAGTTTCATATACTCCTAGTCTGTTCCAACCCAGGCATAAAAATTAACCTAAGAGTAGATAATTTGATAACTGTTGAAACAGTTCTAACAAACTGAATAATTTTTCCCCTCCATATTTAGGACATGATTTTCTCACTTTTGCAGACTACAGGTAAGTGTACAAAGTTACTGGCTGAAATAGCTTGGCTCCATCACCAGGTCCATATATGAGAGGCTAATGCAGAGAGGTCACTCTGTACAGCTGGAAGCAGCACTACTGGAACCAAAGCTGTCATGGTAGTCCACAGAACTAAGTAGTATTCCCATTTTGGAGGACAACAGATTCCAGTTATTTTACTGCTAACAGTTGGGGTGTTATTCCCGATGTCTTATTGATGAGATCTCTACCACTCAAGACCACTCTTAATTTCAATGAGAATTAGAACAATAATGTTGTCTGAGCATATTTCAAAAAGATTCTCTAAATACATGGAAATGAAAGCATCTCCACTCTTGGGAATTATCTGCAATTAAAAAACACTAATGAAAAAGTCTAAGGACATTTACAATATTTCTTCAGAAGTAAAGACCATTGTGGCTCTAGAAAGCAGGTCTCAAGCTTCTACATGCATAAATCATTATAAACAGAGTTGTAGCTTTGAATGTGGGTCTGATCTGCCAGTGAAGTATTAAGATAATTCTTACTTTGCTGATTTTCTCCTATGCAAGAGAATATATCTTTGAACTCTGAGTTCAATAAAAGATCAAATTACTTTCAGAAAATGTTATACACTTCTGAAACAGTTATTATTATACACATTTAAAATAATAATTAAAAAAAAAAAAAAAAAAGAAAAGGAAACCAAAAAACCTAACATAACTTCTTTTCCCTGACTGGAGAATTACTTTAATACTTCCAGAAGCCAATAAAAGAAAGTCAGCTGAAGTCAGTGGGTGTTTTTCTGGGTGATTACAATAGGCTTTGTATCCTGCATTTTGTTCAAATATTCATATGCAGAAAATTAGGATTGAAGACTGACATATGTTTTCAATAAATGTTTTTTGCCAGAAAATTGGCTGCATGACTGTTCATAGAAACTGAAGTCATGCAGGAGTCACAAATATATTTATTCAAAAGTTCAAATGTGTATCAAAACTACTGGACCTTCTGATCAGCTGCTGAAGGATAGAAAAGCTTAGTTCTACAGTTTTAAAGAAGAAAGCAACTCTCTTTACTCAGTGCAGAGGATACTGTATCTTTGCACTGATATTTCCTTACACTGAGATTAGATTAGATGAGCTCCAAGAATTCTTCTCAATCTAAACTTTTTCTGATTTCAGGTAAATTTAGAATTTTCAGCTCTGATAAATATATATAGATTTTTTTTTATTTACACAGACACGGTTGTAGGTCTGGAAGCAGCCTTTCAAATTTTAATATTGTAGAACCTAAAATTCACATCAGTAAGATATATGAGCAAGATGACACTCAGAGAAGTGAGGATACAAAAAATTATTTTAAAATAAGTCTTTTTAATTCAACAGATAAGAGAACATTACAGTTCTCCAATCAGTGATTATTACGGGTAAGCATAGCACAATCCAGTATTTGTATAAGCTACTTAGAGATTACTTACAGATACATTGTGAGTATTTCTACTCCATCAATAGTGAGTGTTTCTTTCCATCAATGCTATGAGTATGTCCCCTGAAGGAATTATAAATAGCATGAAGATAGATTTATGTCCAGCCAGATCTACTAGAAATAAAGGTATATATTTATAATTGTAGTGTTGCTCTGGGTCTGTACAGTATTAAGACTTTAGCTCTAATTCCTTGTCTCAGAGTTGTAGAATTGTTCCAATGACACAAGTACAACACTTTGGTGTCCTGAATGGAGAAATTCTTGAAATCTTGGCCAAAATAATGGAAACAATGTCTTAGGCTGCATCTTTCCAGATACATTCACTTTCAGAGCTTCTAACCAGTCATTGCATCTCAAAGGAAGGGTGGCATTATGAACATGCCCTCCCAAGTGGAGAACTCTATTCAATAGTGACTACATTGTTTTTTTATAAAGGGACAGGAGAATACATCTGGCCTTCAGAGGGCTGTTAAATCAAATACATTTTTTCTCTTAAGACATTATAGAGAAGACAGCTAACAGAAATTACTCTTGCATGAAGTTATTGTTTTGGGGGATAAATCAAGGACTTTTTGAATAACACTTGCAACTATCTTGGTGGCCTGATATACTCAATTTAGAAGGAAAATTCTAGCTCTTATTTAGTTGTTTAAGTGCAGGAATTATTGTAGCTCAGATGTTAACTTCTGTGTAACAGAGACAGCTATCGAGCAAGGCTGATTAACAAAATAAGGCAGCAAAGTTCAGGAAAGGTTTTGATAATGTTTGATATGGTAACTTGTTGCCACAAATTATAGACAAAAAAATAATTTCAGATATATTTAGGTTTTAAAAACATAGCATAATATAAGCTTTTTTCAAATAAAGTGTAGTTTGGGCTGCTTTATTATCAAACATTTACTAGATACAGTTGGGACTATAAAAACTGTTGTTAAGAGAGAGGGGAAAAAAGAAAATTTTCCAACCTGCAAAGAAAAGTTTTCCACCATTTTTTTGCAGAGAACTGTCAAGCAAAAAAGGTATTGCAGCAATTTACTCACTTTTGTTCCATTTATATTTCAATAATATCTTTAAAGTGGAGATCATTTTGACTACCTATCATTTTTTATGGTATTTATAATTTTTTTCACAGGAAAGGAAAGGGAAGGGAAAGCGAAAAAAACATTGAAGGTCATATATTTCTTTGCTATGTATGTTGGGTTTACCTGGTAAGGTTTTGGTAGCAAAGAGAGTGCAGGAATATATTCTGTTGAGAAGACATCATGCTGGGCAGAGTCTGATTTAGTCAGCTTCAAAAATGGAAATGCCACTGGCCAAAGCTGAGTCCATCATCAGTGTGGGTGGCACCTCTGTGAAAACATTTCAGAAAAGGTAAAAGAATGCTGTGCAGCAGCTGTGAAAGAGGAGCAGTCCATGCTAGAGCAAGCAGAAGTTTGTGAAGGACTTTTGTGTGAGGAAGAGCATGAAGAGAAAAGAGCAACAGAGACAAATCATTATGGATTGATTGTAATTCCCATTTGCCCTCCCCCGAGCTGCTCAAGAGGAGAGGGTAGAAGAGCTGGGAATGAGGTTGAGCCTAGGAGGAAGGAAAGGGTAGTAAAGTGGTTTTAATATAATTTCCCACTGTCCTACTCTGTTATTGTCAATAAATTAAATTATTTCCCCAAGTCAAATCTCTTTTGCCTATAATAGTAATTAGTGAGTGATCTCCCTGTCATAATCCCAGCCCATAAACTTTTTTCATTATATTTTCTACTCTTGTCCTGCTAAGGAGGGAGAGTGATAGAGCAACCTGAGGGGCACCTGGTGCTAGTCAGGGTTAAAGCCCCACATCATTATGCAATCATAGGGAATTTTTTTTATTCACTCCTTCGACAATACATTTGTGCCTTCCTTCAAAAGGATATGTAATTGTTACAGCAGTACTATTTTCAACCTATGCTAAATCATAGGAGGATAAACCATTTCAGATACTGAGTAAGAGGCTGAGAACCCCAGCTGCTATTTTGGGCTCTACTACTGAGTCATTATGAGATACATTATTCCTCTGTACTCCCCATTTTATATCTTCAAAAAGGAGCTAGTGGCGCTCACTCTCTAATAGTGTCCTGATGAGAAATCATGTAAAGGTGGCAAATATTTATTAAACATATGGCACCAATATTGAAGAAATAAGTAATGTAAAGCAGCTTCATCTTTTTTAATAATGTCCTATTAGCAAGGACATTGAGATAATGGCAATTGAATAGGCATAAACCATTGTCAGACCAAAGTTGACAATCTTTAATTCTTCTTTACAATGGAGTTCAGAGAGAGAACCAGTAATCATCAAATTTGGATTGGCTGAGGACACCACTTACTGAGGTGTGTCATTATATTCCAATATTTTTCATTTTGAGGAACTATATACACACTGCAGTGAAGGTAACTTTATTTCTGATCTTTTCTCTAAGGCCGTATGTTTCCCCTGTCAGGAGACATGATTCTCACGTGGAAAAGGCAATCAGTCCAAAGGTACATTCTCCTGGGTTATAGCCACAATCACATGTTTATACAGTGTAGGTCTTCACTGCCATCTCTTTTCTTGCAAAATCACAGCCAGTGATTAATGTAAGAAACAAGCAGTCTCAGCTGCTTATTATAATTAACTTCATACTTATTTTTTAAGTACTTCAGGAATAAAAAGTTGCCAAGTCTTAGCCCAGACTTGTATCTATCTATTTGCGAGATGGTAAGTTGGGGAACTTAAGCTTCTTCTTGACACAGTTCCTAAAGACTGGATAGCATAACTTCCCCCTTTGCTTCCCAGAAACACCAATACCCTTTAGAAAGCACTTGGACTTTTTGGCTGATTAAGGCTAAACGCAAGTTAAAGCACAACAAACTCTATGGCCCACACACTTTTCATTCATGCCATGAACGCAGCTGTAGTTATGGCCCAAAGCACTAAGTACTTTAAACATCTGCTAGTGACTCAAGGTGTAGGACGGCCATCTCAGCCAGGTCTGCTGTGCCCACTAGGCAAGAACTGAGAGCTGTGCTGGTTGAGCCCAGGAGGAAGGAAAGGGTAGTAAGGTACTGGTGGCACGCTTGACTGCCCCATGCCTTAATGGGGAGTTGGTCTTTATCTGCTCTTGGGTGAGTGTTTGTACATGATTGCTGTGCCTGGCACAAACGTCTTTGGGTTTGGGGTGAACTCAACTCTTCACAAATATAATAGTGTACATATATTTGTTGACACCACCCGAGGTTCACAAGATAATGTCACTTTTTGGTGTACACAGTCATGTTTTACTCTGGTGTTAAAATAAGGCTTGCAATATATTGGAGACTGGGTCTAAGATGCTTAATGTTTTTTTCCCCTTCTATGTTAAGAGTGCATTGGGATTTTCTTAGCTGGAAGCTATTTGTTTTTCCCTAGTGATGATCTCACTGAATAAGTGCAATGTTACCTTTGAACAACTATTTCATTATCTGTTGCATAGTTACAATTATCTGTCTCAATAGATAACAAGTGACATAAAAACTTAAAAAAATTATCACTTAGCTGGTAGGGTTGTCCAAACTATCATTGCCTAAATGTCAGGGGAAAGACAGTTGTTCTGATCACAAATGTACGTTTAGAGGTTGCATATTTCCTAAATCAAACTGTACAAGAGTTTCCAATATTTTACAGAAGTCTAAATATGTTTTAATCAAATCATGCCATTTTCAAAAAACTGAGCTCCTTTTTTTCTACAGTGGGGAAGAAACTGAGGACAGGATTTGTCTTGGAATAATTTATATTGATATAGCTGCCCTATGTGTATATAAATAATTCAGTTACATACCCTTCAAGAAATATCCAGATCTCTCTTTGTTTAAGATTGGAGTAAGCAAGATATGAAAAACAGTGGAGAACATTTGCTCTTCAACATAACCAAGCCTGGGTGTATCCCAGTTCAGCTGGAGTCTGTTCTCTGAACAGAGAAGAGTTTGGAGAGAAGTGGACTTCATACCAATGTCTGAGGCAAACCATAGGTGTGAAGACTGAACCTGAGAACCCATCAGCACTCCTCCTTCAAGTTAGGCCATTGTACAGGCAGTAAAAATTGGACAATGGAGGTAGAAAATCAACCTGACACCTAATGGTTAGAGAATGTATTTTAAAATGGAGACATGTGGACTCTGCCATGGCTCTCAAGCTTTTGTTTGAGCAAAATACCTGCAGTTCAGATGTCCTTTACAGTGTCAGAAAAAAATTCTGTTACTGGCAAACTTGTGTTTTTAAAGAAAATAAAAGCATGTCAAAAGTTTATTGAAAATTTAAAAAAATATTAGAGAACTGAGTAGAACAAACCCATTTTTATAAGAAAAAAAACATTAAAATACTTCATTGAATACTGTTTGTTAGGGAATGCGTGTGATTCGATTAGAAAAAATTAAGTACTAACTTCATATAGTAACACCAATATTTTTGCAATTACTGGAGAAACAAATAAGAAACAAGACATATTAATTATATGATTGATCTAATGCAACCTTCCAAAGAATAATTGATAAGTTCTCATTACCATAACAACTAACTCACATGAAAAACTGATACATGACACCTTCTTAGAAGCCAGTTAAAAATCATTACTAATCATGTCATTCTGCATTATGGCAAATCGGATGAATAAAAGCCTATTTGTAAAGCATTTAGTATCATCATTTTTCACAGTTCCCTTAATGAAATACTAATGGACATCAGAGTTAAGAGTGAAATGTCTCCAAAAAGAAGAAAGAACTGTACACTCATAATACATAATTTCTTAACTGTGGGGGAAAAAAGGGTCTAAAGATATATCAACATGATAGATAATTTTATTTTTCAAAACTGAAAAGTAATTCATAATGTTTATTAAAACAAGATGCCAACAGGACTACCATGCCATGACAGACGTTAGCCAGTTTTAAATGGAAATTTGAATAATTCTATTTTCAGTGCTTTGCATTTTCATATTTTGAGGTGATTAAAGCACTAAATGAATTACATTACAATGACTTTAAGTGGGACAAAATTATCATTCACTTCCCAGGAGGGAAGCTGCTTTTGCAATATCTCTTTTTTTCCTTTTCACAATCATCCTGAGAAGTTTCTACAGCCACGGAAAGGGCAGCAGCTTTTAAGAAGTCAAGCGAGGGGAAAATGCATTAGTTAGTTATCCTTAAGAGGGGGCAAAGAATGACATTTTAAAAGGTTAAACTGGGCAAACTAATTGGCAGCACCAAATGGAAAAATCAGTCCAATTGAACAAATAGGAACTTTTTCATACAGTTACAATGCATTTTGTAACACTTTTCAGTTGGCCCTGATAGCTGCTCCCAGACTTAGAACCCTCTCTTCCACAAGGTGAGGAAAACAAACATTATTTATTCAAATGAATTGTGTCAAAATTATATCGGCTTCTTAGTGTGTAGGAATGTCTGGAGGAACAAGGATGAGGACAGCCAATTTTTTTTGAAGAGAAGTTATAAGAGCTTTAGGATATTCAAAACAAAGTGTTGTGGGTTTTCATAAGATGACAGAAACAATTTTAAAATCTAATTTTGGCACAGCATGACTCTGTGATATGCCTTCCAGGTTTTACACCGTCATCTCCACTAAGCCTATTTTCTCTGCTTCTTATGTCATATTTTTTAAAAAAAATTTCTCAGCCCTCATTTTCCCAGATGAAAAGTAACAAAGGGTAAAGTCTTAGCCTGATATCCCAGAATATACATATGTAATAGATTTAGTTTCTAAATAACCATGTTTAAGCCTGAGACTCTGAACATGCAACTCATTTTTTTGGGAAAAGTTCCTACACTTATACTGTATGTTGTTTATACAACTAGAATTCACCCAACTTCAAAGACATTTGTTTAGGATAAGAATGCAAAGTCTACCCCATGCTTTGCTGAGAAGAAAGCATTTTTTCCCTTATTGAACAGCTTTATGTGACAGATACAAAAAAAAAAAAAAAAGTTACCCTGTGTTCATATTCTTATTAAGTATTGTGTTGTTCAGTTCAACAGTACTCCAGAGAAAAGAAAAAAAATGTTCTTACAAAATTCAACACTCAAAATAGTAATTAAATATGCCATCACTGGAGTCATCCAGAAATAAATGCAATCTGGGGGAAAACCTAGATAGCTGCAGAAAATGTCTTTAGCAATCCAGTCTTTCTCTTGGATCCAATACTCACCCATTCCATGATCTGGTGCTTCTCATAATTAGAGCCTTCCTGTCATGAGAATGATATCCACAAAGAATTGCTCTGCTGGAATATTATGTGAGTAAAAACAGGATGGTATCCACTCACAAGTGACTTCCACTGCTGGCTCGTACATGAATGGCTGAAAGCTTTCTCTGATGGTTTTGGATAAGAAAAGTATATCAATCATTATGAGATCTGTAGAGATTACAGCTAGGCGAGACGCTGATACCCACCCTCAGCAGACTTCATTGCACTGAGTGCAGACCCCTACGCCTGACTGACAGCAAACCCCCCACCATGCTGCAGTCAAACAGGGTCAGTCACAGTCCAGCAAGTTTGATTTATACACACACTCAAAAAAAAAAAAAAATTTGTTCACATTTTTAGGTTACCAAAGGCCTAGGGGATGAAAAGTCAGCTTCACTGTCTGAAGCTTTTATACCGTCAAATTTCAATACTCTAGCAGAAAGATTCAGCCAAGAGAGGGAAGGAAAATTATCCAGGGAAAAAAAATAAGAGGAGCTTTTAGAAAGAGGGTCCACAGACATGCTATTGTATTCAGTGTTAAATAATTCTGATTTATAATGCTAGAGAGAGATACCACCCTGAAGTCTAATTCTCCCCCTCCTTGCACTTTGTCTGCAAGCCAAAAATCTATAATAAAACATGTGTAGCTTTCATTTATTTGGAATGAGCAGAAGACACAGGTGAAGCAAAGCTACACAGAGGTAGAAGTGCTGTTTTGCTCATCTTACAGAAGCTGGTAGAAAGGTAGGGCTGCCAAAAGCCTTGAGTACTAGCCTGCTGACGCCTCAGGAGAGCAATCTGGAATCCAGTTGGCTTCTTTTCCATGATCCATTTCCAAAAGGAAAAATGCCTTCCCACCCAGCTTTTGCATAGCTGAGTGAGCCATGGGGAGCTAATCAGAATTTTTACTTCAGTTGGAGCTGGATGACAATGTAGTGCAGAATCAACAAGCAACTTCCTTTTTTGAATGCTCTAGCAAAGTTAACCTCTGATTCATCAGCAGTAAACTGAGGTTGAGACTCAAGATAAGTCTAATCAATGACATGCTGGAACATCAATTCTCACAGTTCCTTGCATAACTGAGAGACAAGATAGGGCATCTACAGGCAAATGGAGTTTGCAGAGGGACGTTTGAAGCTACCCCAGGTTTGAAGTTACCCCAGAACTTTCAGACAGTTTCAGCATTTACTCAAAATGCTTTGTCCATGACTCAGTCTTTATTGGTATGTCTTGACAGATTCATATTCCTAAATCAGATAGAAAACCGACTTTGTTTGTCTTTTAAGACAAGAATTAGCAAAACCAAGCAGTGCCAGAATTCAGAGTCATGCATTTCTTAAAGAGGCTTTTCTAGATTTCAGTTTTAACCTAAAATATATGGAAAGTGGTAGGTACAGCTAATGCTCTGAGCTACCTGGAGGTTTCCAAATCTCCTTAAACTAAAATAGTGCTTGTGACTATATCACTACACTTTACTATATCATTGTGTTGTGAGTGTAATTAGAATATAAATATACAGAATCACAGATTTGTCCCTTAGAATACAAACACAGGACATAAGGACTGCATAACCAAACAATTAGTTTACAGTAATCTTGACTATGTTCTTCTCTTAGAAAATAACTAACAGAATGCTGTAATAGCATTTCCACTTAAGCTATTGTATTCGTTTTAAAATATACATTGTCTTGGAATTAGCCTCAAGCTGTGAATACTTTCCAAAGGAAATAATCAGAGGAGAATACGAAATTGTTAAAACTAGCCTAGTCAAAGATGCAGCTGGGCAAAATCAAGGATAGTAAGTTCAGTGACCTTGTGCTCCATTTCCACCTGCCTTTGACCTCCAATCCTTAGGCCCAGCTGTGAGACAGAAAACTTAAGACCTAGGAAAAAAAGAAAGAATCACTATATTGCCAAATATTGATTCTTTAAATTACAATGAAATCATATTTCTTAAAGTTAATCAAAGCTTATTTGGTTTTGTGACCCTACATTTATTGTTATTCTCAGGAATTCTTTCACTTTTCCTCTCATGAATGGCATGATGCACTGGCAATTTCATGTCATGAGGAGATTAAAAGTAGAGGTGTACCTTGGAAGCAGAATTTACAAAAATCCTCTAAATGTCTTTGAGACACTCAGTAACCATCCACACTCTGCAAGGGAGCCCAATGGTCAGAGGTGTAGGTTTGTACACCATAGGTAAGAGATAAGAAACTCTGGAAGCTATTGAACAGTAAATTTTCACAGCAGACCAGAACAAGCATATTTAGCACAGGGCTTTCTGTCACCATGAAGTGTCAAAAGAAATTTGAGAACGTTCAACAAACTGCTCTGTGGTTTGTTTCTGCTCCTTTCTTCCCCTTAGTTTCTCTTTACTGAAATCCGATGTGCCTCACGGCATGAAAAGTCTCCTTACATTATACTACAAAACGCTATCTAAAAGTACTTGACCAAACAAAATTTTGCTGACCTTAATCTTTTACTCTTGTAGCCTTATATAAAAAAGTTATTCAGAATAGCAGCACAAAAGAAGCAATGAATAAAATTACCATTTAGGTAGCTAATCCCCTGTAGATCAATGTGTCAGACTATAATGTATAGAGGGGCCATTGACCTATATCTTCAGCTGTGTTCCTCAGGATGATAAACAATACAGGAGAGTCAAAACAACAAAGCATAATTAAACAAAATGCCTCACAGAAAGCTGCTTTCTAAAGAGTCAGAACACATATGCCATTGAAAGTTCAGCGTCATCCAAAAATTAAATTACAGCCCAGTGGTATATAGCATATGGGTGCAATTTATTTTCTGGGTTAAGGGAAAAGCTTAAAAACACCTGTGATAACAGGTAGCAAATGGTGGCTTTACTATGATATCCACTAAAATTCCCATCATTTCTTTCTCAGGGTTCAGTAATAGTTGCTTTGGATTTGTTCCTGGAAATATCAGCTATTGGGGAAGTCAGTAAGATATCCAAAATACTGTGATCATATAACTTTTTCTTACTACATAAAAGCAAATAAACATTGAGACACCAGTCTTGCAAATGCATTCTTCTCTACAGGTGTTGCATAAACCCATGTCCTTCAAACATCAAAGTTTGGTCTTGTACCACTGAAATCAGTGGGGATATTAACAGGCAAATGGAAGGAGAGTTATGAAGAACATTCATATAAAATGCAGATGATTATACTCTATAAAAAGTCTTAGAAGGCTCCTAATTAAGGAAGAATTAAAAATGCTAGTTTGAAAATTGAAGAGAAACAAATGTATTTTTTTAAAAAATCCACTCGAGCTTTTAAAACTGTGCTGCAAATATTTGATTGTGGTTTGTTTGGGGGTTTTTAAGTGTCATAGAGGCATAAGTGTCTGTGATAAAGGTACATAAAGGTGGTAGTCATGTTTTTGTTCATGCTAATATGAAAGACTAGTGAAAATGAAAGACTTGAATCTTTCTTGCCTAGTGCTGGATCTGGCTAGCTCTTGTTCATTGTAGAAGTTTTGTTTCTATTTTTGTTTTGTTTTGTTTACTCCATTTTGAAATTCATTGTGTTGTTCCTCCTGTGCTTAAAGCATGTCTAGACCATTCCCAAACTAGCATTTAATGAAAGCAGGTTATTCTGATTGAAGGACGGTAGCTGCTTCATGCTGTGGTTTGGGGTTTACCTCCGACAGCTGTATTAAGGCATCTGTTTTTGCCCTTTCATGAGGCCTTTGACACTATCCAGTGTGGGCTGAGAATCAAACAGGCCCTCCCTTCTCCAGGGCAAGGAACAGCAAAGGGGCAATAACAGAAAAGCTTGAGCAGATGTAGGAGGCATGATTTATACTGCCTTAGTGCGAGACTACTACAAAAGAATGTATTTTTTATAATGTGTCACAACTAGGTTTGTAACAACATAAACAAAATACACAGCAGCAGTGCCAGCAGTGATCATAAATACATGTTTAGCATAGCAGCTATAATAACTTCCATATCATCATACAAGACCGAATTCTTGTCACACTCTTGTAGGTGGAAAAAAATATGCTCTCTAAAATGTTTCACATGAAAATTCAATGCTCCCATTACCAGAGAGTGCAGTTCTCACAGGACAAATAAGACTGCAGTCTGAAAACTATTTTAATAAATCAAAATTAAATACACTGCTGTCTATATTCTCTTTAAAGGCTTATTTTGACTCTAGCTCAGGGTTTTGTAGAGCAGATGTGGCAATGAACGTGTGCACAAGTTCTTTATTTCTTTCTCTGCCTCTTTTTAAGCACCATAGAGAGAAAACAAGTAGCACTTGCTCACAGCAGTTCTCAGTCCCAGAGGATCTTCAAAGCACTTTTAAATCCCTACTTTTGCTAATAAATGTAATATGAAGAATAACCAAGCGGAAAACCCACACAATAAAACAAGAAGTGGATATAATGAGTTGGGGGTCTATTCCCTTTTCTGCCCCAATGTCTTCTGTGACTACAAGCAGAAAAATACTTTTGATGCTCTTAGCCTCCTTTTTCATGTGTTTCTTCTGTCTTATCCTCTCATTTTAAACCAGAAGTTCTATGGCACAGTGAGTTTTGCACTAGTAGGGTAACTTCAGGAAAGTCAAACTGATGAAGTCATACCTGTTCCAAATATTTGTCCTTTTACTTCATTATAAATCAGATAAATCAGAAAGCTGTGCTTTCACCTTCAGGTTTCATTTGTGCATACTTACACCTTTTATGCTTACAACCATCTCTTTTCACTCCTCACCTGGTAGGAAATAATGAGTAAGAACAGCTATTTTAAATGTTGCCTCTGAATTTGGGATGCTCAGAAATATATACCACTCCCAGCTAACAAAATGTGATCCAAAAATGACTGCTCTAATAGCCCATATGTTTTATGGTTTGATAACATTTTGAGGTATCCATGGCAGAGCCCTGTTAGCTGATCTGTTGCTGCCCTTAAGGCTGGAGCCTTGAACTCAGGCCTGCTGGAAAGAATGAAACTCATTTTCCACAGTTTCTCCCTAGTATTCTTAATCAGTAATTACTTGCCATGAAAAGGCAAGTTTAAGGTCTTCCCAGCTGCATGTCTTCATTATTCCTATATTACTTGTTCCTGTATTATATTCCTATATTACTTTCACATCTCAGTTCTGTTGAATATATATTTTACTTTACTAATGTGGTTTTAATCAAGCAGGGAAATGTATTTCTCTTCTGTTTTCTTCTACAGTCAACGCTTCAAGTATTAAGCATTTATTCAACCTTGTATTTCTGATTGTTCACTCCATCTATTTAGTCCTTCCCTTTTCTCTTGGTATCCAGGGAGTCAGGGCTACTGGCTTCTGAAGTCAGTTCAGATGGTTATCTGCAGTTTTTCTTTACAGTGCTCTTGGAGGTCAAATCCATTACAGCATGTGCTCAGACCAACTTTCCACACTTAACTCTGCTGGGCTTACTGCGACACACTCAGCAGTTCACCTCAGAACCTGTTATTCATAGATACAGTAGATGTTAAATTTGATATAGAAAAAGAACCTGTTTCCTGTCTCTTCTTCACCTTAAAAAGTCTGGTGAATAAAGTGAAAACTCTGATGAAAAAAAAAAAAAAAACAACATAATACCAGATACTAATTAGTACCACCACACCCAAATATAAATGCACCCACAAAAATTATGTAACCTACAGTACAGCTGCAGGCAGGAAGTTTAATCACACTGGCCATCTCAAAGAGCTTAGAGGTTGTGGGTTTTTTCTGCCATATCGTATCAACTGGGAAAAAAATTAATATCAGCAAATAAAGCTCCTTAAATTTTTGCAGCTGATTTGTAATGGAAATTACACAGCCAAGATAACATTATTTTCTTATGCCTCAATGTCTCAGGTAAACTGGTGCGTAAAAGGCTTTTTTTAAAAATACAGGAATAGATTTAAAATCCATCACAGGCATACTACTGATGAAACAGACAATCTCAGGTACCACAATTTACATTCCAGTTATAGATTAATACATCTGCCTTTTTCATCTGGAGGTAGGCAATTCTTCTTCTCAATTTTCAGAGATTTTTTTTTTCCTAATCTAATTAAGATGTATAAGATCATAGTTCTTTGGAAAAATACACCAATATGAAAGGAGTGAAGGAATTTCAATCTTTCAGGTGATGTCAATTTTCTGAATTTGGTTGGGATTTCCAGATTCCCCAGCCTAACAGTGACCAGGATAACAAGACAACCCTTATAAGCAGACTGAAAATATGTCATCCTCAGTTAAATTATTCCAATACTCACGTGTCCACTCTCTCCAAAACAAACAAATAAAACAAGCCAAACCAAACCAAAAAAAAAAAAAAAAAAAAAAAAAAAGGCAGGGAAAGTAGAGGCTAATAAGACTAATATTCTTCATACTAAGCAAGGTTATCTTGCCATCTATATTTTGGAAACAGAACTGGATACCTATGACTTCCAAGGACAGACATAGGACCACTTATCCTAATGACATTCTGTCTCTCCCTACATTTCATCACCCACAAGTTGTACAAGTGTTGACACCTTCTGAGCATTCAACAGCTTCTTCTTCCAGAGCCTCGTGATCCCTTTGCTCTTTAAATGGAAGTTCTCTATCGTTAATCCAACAGACACTCTGCTAACATTAAGAATGGTTGGAAAAAAATTGAGAGTTAGAGTTTAAAGATAAGCTTGCTTCTATCTTTTTCATTCATTTCACATTGCAAGCTTATCATTCAGAGCTGAAGTGCTCAAATGTGCCTTAGTTGGTCATGCTAAAAGTTTCTATGCTAAGTCTGTAGCTCCTTTGCCAAAAGTCAGCAAAAACACCTGAGAATGTTTCATGACAACAAAAAGAGTAAAAAAACAGCTCTAAATGTTAGAAAAGCAAAAAGAAAAATATGTGACCATATCATCAAAGTACCATAAAGTTTTTCCTTTAACTATTCAGAAAAGTGCCTTTGATTTGCAGTAAAAGGAGCTTTATATCTCAGAGGTACAGTGCAGTAGCTTGATTACTATCGTGTAATGTGACATTTGCTAAGATAACAACTTTTTTGTGAATGGTTGAGTCAATAAGCACATAATATCCCTGCATTTTGTCAGTCTGCGTTATTGCTGCCCTTTGGCAGAAGTTATTACATCTTTTTTCTTTTCTGAAAACTTATCTAGCGTTTTCTTTCTCTTTATTGTGTCTACTCTACTCAAGGTTTGGCAGTCTTCTTATGGTTTGCACTCTTGTGCTATGAAATGAGCTGCACTCACTTGGCTGGTTAATGTGTTTGGTTAGAAATACTGTAATGGGTAAAATTATCTGGATGAATAAGCAAAAAAAAAGTATTTATCTTTTCCTTTGAAGTTCAAATATTATTATGCAAAAATGCATATTTTACAAATATATCATATTCCAGTTTCTAAATAAATGTTTGTAAGGAAGAAGATATATTACTTGATCCCCAGTAGGTGAAGTATTAGTTAATTATCTGTGCTGTCCCTTCCACTTACTCAGATGTTAGCAGAAGGTCTAAAGGAAAAGACAGGAAGGTTGGAATTTCTATAAGATATACACCAGAGGATTAAAATATAGAAAGCAGGACCTGGAAGACTGGTATCTGTTTCCTGGCTATGCCATATACTGCATGTGTGGCCCTACATAAACCATTGGCTCCTTACACCTCACAGTGACAAACTGGGGTAATATTTTGGACACAAAAAAAAAAAAGTGGATTGCATTGAGGTCACAATTTCAGACTCTAAAAATGAGTAAAAAACAAATTTATTTCGTCTCATAAGAGAAAGTCCCAACTGAGCAAACTCCTGATACATATACAACTGAAATCAAGGGAGTCACTTAAAGTTAAGGATATTTTTAAAGAGTTTACTAATTCAGGGCCTTAATCTCTCAGGAACACATTGATTCATAGCTTCAGGTAGTGGTCATTTTGCTTTTTCTTTCAGTGCTTGCTTATTTAAAAAGATTTTCCTGTCTGAGTAGACCTTATGGCCTCAGCCGTGCTGGGCTTCTGCTCAGTAATCCCAACAGTTTCCAAAGATTTCTAAACAGGTAATTAAAAACTTTTACATCTAGCAATTGGACCTCTCAAGGGATTGAAATGGAACACAAAACTTTTTGCTGAGAGCTTAATGGCCTGAAGTACAGCTGCAATATTTGGAAAAATCTGTTTGAAAGTCATTTATGGATCCCATACTGAATGTGAGGAATGATTGCTTTTTCCTGATCTTTTGCTTCCACACTCAGATAAGAGCACTAAGAAAGGGGAGAAGAAAATGTTTCCAGTGGCACTGAAGGAACAGGAGCAGAAGGAACAGAACCTCTTTAAATGGATCATCATAGGCAAGGAGACAGCTCAAGTAAACCAGATTTAGAGCTCTTCTGCTGCAAATACTGAGGAACAAGTCATCTGCTGAGATGTTCTAACAGTTCAGCAGGCCTGCTTAGACACTTAATTGACAAAAGGCTGGGATGCTTATAAAGATAGAAATATCTCCCTGGCTATACTAAAGCGAGAAGAGAGAAGGACAGGAGCAGAAAAAAGAACCATACTGTATGGAAGGAGGAGACTGTATGGAAAAGACTGTATGAAAGGAAGACTTCTCAGTTGGGAGTGAAGGTCAGAAACAGATTAAAGGAATCCAGCACTGTACACACGTGGGCTGATTTATTGTTTCAGACAGCAGTGCATTCTTCTTGCGCAAGACACAGCACATTTACATTGCTCAACCTGAAGCAGCTTGCATGTTTCTCCTCTTCCTAACTATCATAACTCACCTCAAGAGGTGAGCTGAAACCTCAAAATGCTCACATGCAGGAGGTCATGTGGGGGTGAATCTGGTCTGGACTGCCTTGGAGACCAAGGATGGTGGGCTGTAGAATGCTATGTCTGTGAACAAGGAATGGAGTTGGCAAGAGGAGGTGGTAGCACATAGTGCTGTGGCCTCCTCTTGTGGAGTAAACCTCTGGAAAAGCTGTGTTGCAACCCAAGCATAGGGGATCTGGAGTGCCCAGAAAGCAGGCAGCCAAAAGGATGCCAGGCTATCACTGCATGGGCCCCTTGGCCTTCTATGGCAATCACCTGGCATTTTCTCACGAGACAACAGCTTTAACACCTTTACAATATCCATGCAGATGAGAATGGAAATGGACACCAAGATACCTGTTGTTCTGGCTTCCATCTAATGAGGGCTGAGAAATATCTGTGTGGATGCTATGACCTTTGCCAGCACTCACACTGTGCAAATTCCACAGGTAAGCAAATGACTTAAGTTTCCCTTAGTCTCAAGCTGTCATCTTTTACAAGCATAAAAATCCTGTTTTAATACAATGTTCATTCACCTGTTTTCAAAGACTGCCAAATTGCAAAGAAGAGAGAGACTGCATGACTTTCCAAATGAAACTCCTACCATCTGGGAGCAGAGTAATGGCTTTCAGCTTAGCAGGCCAGAAGGTTCATAAAGTAGCCCAGGAGTATGACAGGGCATTTCTACCTCCAGGAGCAACAGAATTTTGCTGGTCAGCTTTGAATGATCTTCTGCTGCATTGTAACATACCTGTCAAGAAGTCTAATATTATCCTTTCTGTTCTTCCTTGTATTGACTTCTCTGACAACCTTTTCCCACAAAATCATGCATGAAAATTCACCAGACATATGCTAAACTTTTTTCAAAGAGCTGTTCTGCTCCCTTTTCTATATCATACACACTGACATTTGTTGCATATTTAGCAAAAATCTATACAGCTTCACATCAGATTTTGATAAATGCCCAGTGTCAGCATGAAACCCAAGTAAGGAAATACCTACTGTGGGAGCTCTCTGTGTGCTGAGGCACAAGATAACGGCTTAACAAGTTATTATGCATCAATCTGAGGCATCCATTTGTGTGCACACCTTCCACATGAGCATATATGAGATGGTGAGGATGAGATCAGCACAGGGATATTAAGAGCTGCTCAGTAGACCTGCAGCAGTTTGTTAAGCTGCCAAGGCATGATTTTATGTCTGAGACTGACTACATAACCTGTGCTATGTTAATATGCAAAGGTTTTTCGTTGCCCTTCTGTTTATATAGGTATAAGGTGATGGTGCAAGGTATTAAAAATCAGTAAGAGTCTTTATATCTATTCTTCATATTACAGTTGCGTGTAGGAGTGCCATCTGCAATGATGACTTTGCCATGTTAGACATACAGCCAAGCCCATGGTGGCAAATGACAACCCCTGGCTTAAGGGCTGAAAATTTTAACAAAGGTGCAAATGCAGCAGGTGGGATTGCCTCACCTAACTTCAACTTTTTAAAAAACAGCTTGGAGCCTGACCTAGTTACTTAGGCTCCCTTCAAAGAGAAAAAGTCATGCACATAGAGGAGGCATTTTTCTCAGCTGTCTCAGATACTGCTTTTACTCTTCACCTTGTTTCTGTAAATATAGAAAGAGCCCAGATGATCATCTTGACTCCCAGCTCTTGCAGGACTGTGGGTTAGGTAAGGTATCTCTCACAGTCAGAGCATGGAACAGGGATATTATACCTATGCAGCTGACAGAGAAGTGGGGCACAGAGACAACACCATCAGCTGCCCAGGAGCTGTGTGCTAGCCCTTAGGGGATGGGAAAAGGCAAATCCACACAGCTGCAGGAGCAAGGACTCCCTCTCGACCTGGTGTTTCATCTGCTCACTCGCAAAGTGGAGGCACGAGAGTCCCCACTGTGCCTGCAGTTCTCCGTGAAGGATGTCCTATTTCACACACCAAATGCGTGGTTGGTTCCCCACAAAGCAGAATAATTCATCGTGTTTAGTAAACCAGGAGCTCAGATGCATAACACTAACCACTATTAACCATGGAGCAGTTGCTGAAAAACAAGACAGTTGATTTCAAGGAAAGGGAAGAACAATGAGTGACTGCAACATTATGTACAATTAATTATTGTGGTTGTCTGTTACAAACAATTATAAGCCATTTTTTTTTGTTTGAATGCCGCTGTTGATGCTTATCTTCTGGCTAGCTGTGCTGAGATCTCCCCGAGCAGTGTGCTACCTCTTTCATTGCTCTGTGGACTCACATTCAGAGAGTCATTTGTCCTGTAAACTTGCTAGATTGTCTGTAAACACAGTGAAAGGAGACAGTTATTGCATGAAATCAGAAAGTGCACCTGCATTCTAATGAGTTAAATGTCATGACAGAAATGCAAGACCAACACTCCATAGTGCCCTTTAGAAAAAAAAGATATTTACTTCTGTAACATTTCAAACAGAAAAATACAGTATTACTTCTTGTGCCAATAGTTAATTTATTTTGTAAGCAATAAATAAATGCATATTGCTTGCACTTCTATTTTAATCCACTATTTTGTTTTTCACAGGTTCTCCCTGCCCTAGAGGTACTGTACTGTTCAGATTGGTTACAATATTTGCTGTCTGAGCCTGCTGTACACTTAGAGCTCTGTAACAATGAAAGTGTTTGGACCAAGAAATAGCTTTCATTCCCCTCCAAATGCCTCCAAGTTATTTATTTTGCTATTTTACTTTTATTTTACCTCAAACTGAAGGGATTTCTAGTACCAATAAAGAACAAACTGAAGACAGCATGAACTATAAATGCATTTAGCTTTTTTTTTCCTTTTTTAATCTTCATTGCGCCTGAGATAAAAATCAACAATGCCATTAAAGTCAGGGCTAAGGCTGCAGTCAAACTCTGATATTCCCACTGTGGTTAGGAATTACAGCAGCACCAACCACACAGGACACACATCAGTATAAATGAAGCTGTGGAATACAGCATGCGACAATGCAGAATATTTACAACCTGATTTCAGATTTCTGCAATGCAGACCCTAAGAATCAGAACAGAAACTTCTTTTACTCCTATGATGCATTTGAGGCTGATTCACTTTGGCAGTGATTGAGAGTTATCATAAGATGGCTGTTTGACCATCCATGTAAATTGAGGTGGATTTACTTTATTTACGTGGTGGGCCTATCATTCTTCATAACTGATAAGTGCCTGCAGCACAGAATAACTTCTCACAGATGATATAAACTGGTAGTGATGGGTGAATTTCTAAGTTCTAATTTTAAGTTTTTATAATACTGTAAAAGAAAGTACTATTCTCCTCAAGCTCCACTCATGCATGGCCTCAGAGAACTTCAGTTATGTCTCACCAGCAAATGCCATGGAAGCATTACTGTGCCTGTGAGATTAGTCTGCCCCACCAAGGCCACACACAAAATGAGGAGAGCAGAGCAGTGAAGAGGAACTACCTAATCTCCCATCCAGCTTTATGTTTAAGCCACCAAACCATTCTTCAAATACAACAATGAATGTAAATTCTTACCATAAATTATGCCGTTACATTTCAAGCATTGGTGCTGTTGAGAAACCACCTCCAGAATTAGGTGTTGACAAAAAGAGAATTCCATTTTAATTTAATACTATATTACTTGTGCCCCATCACTAAATGGCAGCTGTCTCCTAATGCAGGTTGCAGAAGAGCGCATTCGAGCCAGACTTGATGGAGGCAGCAGAATCTGGGTACCTGAGTAGGTTTTTTTATCTGCCCTTCAATTATCTTATGTCCATTCCAGCTCACCATTGGTCCTCCAGGAGCACACCAAGCCCTGGATCTTACACAGAAGTGTAAATTTGTTAGATAGCTAAAGCTATCCCAGCCCTTCTCCTTATTTCAGAGGACAAGACAAGGCACCCAGTAAGACTCCCTGCAGCCCCAAAAAGGCAGTGATTCCAAAGTGAGTCTAGGCAGAGCCACAGCAGAGTGTCCATCAGCTCCATATGGGCACCATCACAGAGGGCTGTGCAGGGTTCCTGCAGACCCTGCAGGCTGCCCTGCTATCAAGACTCTTGTGGGCAAAGGCTTACGACCACTTGCCCCATGTGGGCTGTTCACAAGAAGTAGAACCTCCAGGACAGGTCACTGTGCCTTTGCTGTGCAGACACAGCTGTGCTGCTTCCACTACCCTCTTGGCACAACAGGGAAAGGAATGGTGAGGCTTGTAAATCTGGAAGTATTTTTCCTAAATCTTTTCAGATCTTTACCATCCATATGACTAATACATGGCACCCCCATCCATCCTATGCTTCCATACTGTATGAAGAACTGCTCTTCTGGAACAAGAAAAGAAAGGGGAAAGTTCTCCAATATTTCTGAGGTGCAGCAATAACTTGTGGCAGCACATACTCTTTCTGCTGCATTCAGATTTCACAAGAGACAGTATTTCCAGCAAGCAGGGTCCCACTTTTGCTGCCATTGCTGTGAGGTGGAAATTGTTGAAGGAAGAAAAACCTCATGCCAGTTTCTGAGAGGGTACTGACCCCCTCTCCATGAGAGGTGCACAATTATTTACAGGCCCTTTACAATACAAACTCTGGTAGGTAAATGCACATTGAAGGCTTTTAAGAGTGAGCTTTATTGAATCACTGAGCTGACACCAGCAGTGATAGTCTGTTGTGTAAATACATGCATGGGTACTGTTCCAGGTCCCCCTTCAGCAGTCTCAGCATGCAAACAGAGTGCTTCAACACCCAGTGTGAGATGATCATTTCCGATTCTTGTGTTTAGGGAATTCCCCAAAGGTGGTCCTTGGCCATCTATTTTTTGGAACGATGTCAGCAATACACACATTATGTCTGTAAAGAATGACGCTGTTACTGAATCACAGAAACAAGAAAGCCGTCTAATACAGTCAGCCCAGAAGGAGACAAAACTATTTTTACCAGCCAGAAATAAATCTCAAACACTGTAGCTTTATATATCTACTGAAAATACAGACATTGTCTCTGATATGTAATAGCTGTGCAGATGGAGAAATCTCCTTAGTGGTTTTTACTGCTTCTGTGGAAAATGGGGCATGACTTCCCCTCAGTTGGGTTTGCTCACAGGCAGCCCCTGCCTTCCTGCTCTCCCTCCCCTTGCATGCTGTAGTGGCTGGCAGTGGTCCCAGGAGGCACGCGTCCTGCCGCTTCGCTGCATTACCTAAACAAACCCTGGTACAAAAGCCCTGCAAGCAGCTGAGAACCTCAGTATTTCTTCTCTTTGCCTCTGTTTAGCTCCCAAAACCAGACCTGCTAATTCGGCTTTGGGAATAATGCAAGATGTACAAGGTTGTGGCCCTAGACAGCTCCTCCTCTCCTGCCTCCTTGTTGCCTAAAAGGGCAGCCTAATTAACTGGGTTTATTGAGTCACTTTCTGGGTGCAGGGTGTTGATGCATCAGCTAATAAAAGCAGAAGAGAAGCTAGCACTTACAGAAAATGACAATATCAGGAGTAGGCAGGGTGCTTTGTGTTATGTGTCACAGCTCATAATGGAGAGCAGTGGTTGACATCTTTATTAGCTCCTGACTTGGTAAATGGTCCTGTGTGTGCACACATGTGCGTGCAGCTGCCTGTGCCCTGAGGAAAAGAAAGACCAGATGTGTAGAAGGTGACTTGAACACCTCAATAGAGAGTACTTCTGTATCCCATTGATTGAAAAACTATTGTAAAATAGATATTGAGAGTTTTAAAACATACTGATGTACATGGACAGCAATGTGTAAACAGCCTTAAAAAAATTATATTTTAATGCTATTTCACTGAAATTCCTTTTAAAATTACATATTTGTTAAGCGTTTGGCTTAAAAAAGCTTTTGCAGATTCTGATAGTATAATGAGGTCAAGCTGCAATCTTGCAGGTGAGTACAGTATAAATGAACTAATGAAAACTAATTTCAACCACTTTCTGGAAAGCATAACTGGTAGAATATATCACATTCCAAATGCAAAAAGAAAATTATCAGGAAAGATTATTCATTTAAGAGCCACCACAGAGCTAAAGAAAAGGGTACATGCAGCTTTTTAAAAATGTCAGAAATCCATTTCACAGTGTTAATGGTCTCTTAATGCCCACTTCCTACTTAATCAGTAAGCTACTAACATTTTCTCAAAAAACTAATCTGTCTTTGATTTATATCATATCCATTTGTTGTTCCATTGGATGAATCAAGTACAAATGAAAAAATTTTGAAAATCTAAACAAGGTAACTACTGAAAGCTAAGCATAAGCAGAACTGTTCAGTGGGGTCAAAGGAAAACTGAATATTCACTCCTGGGAGTATCTAGCTGTGTCATCTGCTCTGCTGCCATTTTAGCCTGTTATACTGCAAAAATCTCCCACACACATATCTCCTCCTGTTCTGAATTAGCTTACCAAAGACCTTGGTCCCAACCTTCACTGATTCCCATAGGTGCAAATTCTCTACTTTTCAAAGGTTCTTCCTTCTTTTTTATTAATCTACTTGTTTCTGCAAGCAAATTACTGCAAGCCTAGACTAAAACCACACCTGCTTCAGTAGACAGTGTGTAAGCAGCTTCTTACAGATCTGCAATTTATTTCCATATTGACCTAATTAACATTTCTTCTATTTAACTTTTAAATGCCCATACAGCATGATGAAGTTAGCTAAATACCATGAAGCGTCCATGGTATTTAAGCCAAGACCAGCAAACTCACTAAACCATTGACCTCAAGCAGGCACAAATCTCATATTTTGAAATACAAAGACTTAAGGAGTTTATGCTCGGCTTTTTTAAAGTATGTGAACTTACTTAACAGAAAGCACTTCAAGACTTAGATAAGAAAGTCTTATAAAACCAAAGGTTTTGATAAAATAGCACTCTTATTTATACTCTGTTCCCAGAAATGCCGTAGCTCTGATACTATAAGTTTAAATAGCAGTTCATGATGTGCTTCTTCTCCTCTTCTTTTTTAAAAAAAAATTTGGAACCTGTTTCAAAAGCTTAAGATTTAATCTGTAAATTATTTTAAAGAGAACTGTGGTGATTGATGCAATATTAGAGTCTGCATGTTTTTTAGGGTTCTTTTTTTGTTAGTTGCTGTCTTAGAGCAGCACCTAGTGGCACTCTAGCTCTGCACCCTCCCTCAAAATAACTTGTGATGCAAGAGGAGTTAATATGATAATTACCTATGACAGTTTTATGCACACACACAGACACACAGACACAGACACAGACACACAGACACACAGACACAGACACACACACACTCTTTGTCACTCTACAGAAGGCATCCCCAGCCAGTCTGGGGTGCCACTTACAGATCTTTACAGCATTTTCATTATATTCAGAGTGCAATCATTAAAAAGTCTGAACTTCGACCCTCAAAGTTTTGCTCAGGTACACCCATGTTAAAACTCTACTTCTTTTGTCTTAGTTTATCCAGAAGAAGTGTGGCTTCTGTATAAATTCCTGCATTGAAAAATAAAAATATACATTAACATTCTTTCCTGATATAGTACTCAGTTTCTGTATTGTATGGCTAGAAACTAAAGATTTGTCACCCTGACTCAGGCAGGTGTGGTCTCCTTGATTTCAATAAGAATCAATTTTATTCAACTGATTTCACATTAAATCAATTTCAGTTATGTACTTAGGGAGTTGTACCTCAGACTTCTGTGACAAAATTGCTTTGGTCCCTTTGAGTAGTTTTTTAAACACCCTTATAAAAAACCCACCCTGTAAATTATTCAGGTTTAGTCTATACTCTCTGAAGAAGAAGACAATTATAATTGTTTTAAACACATTCAAGTACCAGTCAAGAACTTGAACCTAAGAGAATTTTATTTAAACTAAAGGATTGAAAATCTCAAAAAATAAATAGATTTCCAAAGTTAAATTTGCAATAATGGTTAAGGTTAGTTCTCTTAAAATGTTGCAAAAGATTTTTAAGTAGTCAAAATCATCATGCAAGTAGTACATTTCTGTAATTAAGTTCTTACCATAGGTAAAAGCAGGAAACTGCTGGGTAATATCAAGTGAGAGCATATGTAAAACTGCCTGGAGTGTTTAGCTGTTTCAGTAGAAATTTGTCAAGAGCTGAAAGATTTCCTTTTTCCCCCTTTGTTCTGGTTTAGCAGTTTTGTACAACATTTAGTTCATTGAAAGTATAAAACTGAATGAGATTAAAAAAGTAATACTCTGTCTTCCACTTCCAACTGCAAACAAAAACAAGCCATGAAAGAGTAAAAGCTATTTTAAACTCTTCAGTAAAATGTAACCATAAGTAACTTGTTTAATTCTAGTTACAATTAATACTTTCTCATTAGTAAACTAATTAGCTCAAATCACAAAGTGTTTTAATTTGAAAATATGTCACCAGACTATTAAAAGTCATTTTATTTCATTAATAAATAAAAAAGGAGACACATTTTAAATAGTACTCCATTTTAATAATCTTTCCACTTCCATTTACAGTAGTTTGGCATAAGGAATAAGTAAAAGTACATGACAATAAACAAGAAATGTCACTTAACATTTTGTTAATAAAATGTAAAATTAAGGAATAGCAGTGTGTAGACTTAATGTGTCATTTACATTTAGTCACAAATCAACATCTCTATAATTAACAAATAATAATGATCAAGTATCTCTGAAGAAAATAATTTGAAGGGAAAATGAACAATGAAAGACTGAAACCTGTAGTTTGTTCAATCAAGATTTTTTTTCCTCCTGGTGGAAATCATGGCTGAAGACACTTGATGCATGATTTCTTGCCTCCATGTACTATATAGAGTATTTTTAAACAACAGTATTACCTTTTTTGTTGCTTTTCAAGTTTCTTCAACTCAAATTGAGCCCAACAGAAATTTTTAATAGCATGTCTATGTGTTTGATGCAAACTAAACAACTCACGAGAAACATCACACTAACTCAATGGCTGAGAAACACTGGACAGTGTCTAAATAGAAAAAAAAAAAAAAAAAAAAAAAGAGCTGGGGAGAAAGGTACCAAAGACAGAGAAACCCTCAAAATAAAGAGAATGCTGCAGAACTACTCCTCCACCATAGGATGTCAAGTGAGCGGTGCAACCACAGGCAGTATGCTGAGGGAAGGAGAGATGAGCTCACTTGCTTCCCTGGTAAGCCCAACTTCAATGGACACTCCTCAGGAATAAACAAGATGTGCTCTCTTTGTAAAAGTATCAGAATAACTAGCTAAGCAACACTTTTTAACTACAATATATTGTTGAATCCAACACGGTCTAAATTATAAGCTCTGAGTTCTCCACATCATTTTGGCACGCTACATGATTTCTGTGAAACCTTGGAAAAGGACAACCAGGTCCACTTTATGCACATATTTTTAAAGAATGGTAATAATTCTGTCCATGATGAAGCAGTTTTTCATACCACACATCTTTAACCATATAATTTAAACAAGTATTCTCTCTAGATTCTGGCCAATAGCCAGTGGAAACAGGTTTTTTCCTGGAGGTGATTCAGATTACATAAATCAGAGTGCTCTGAAGAGCTTGACAATAGAAAGAGTTTGAATAATAGGTTGACCGTATCCGCTGCCTAAGACTGGATGATGTGAACACTTCCTTAAAGTTTTTTTTCATACCGATTCAGCTGGTCATAATGAGCTGTTTTACTTGTATGATTTGAAGTGTAAAACTTGGTTTGGTTTGAAACACTTCTTTTTCTTACTATCTGGACAAAAATGTTGGATTTACTTCATGTATTTAAATAGGATTCTTTTATAACCCAGAGGCAGCTGAAAGTATTCTGCTGAATCCAAATAGTCTGTCAAGCATGGAAAGCTATGTCATAATGGTCAATGTTACAAGATTTATTTAAAGTACCATAACAGAATTTTTGTAACAGAAATTGATCTGAAGCCTCCTGATGGTTTTTCTGTAAAGCATTAGGTTGAAGACTTTTTCAGATATACGTTTATTTAAATACATTCTGAGAGTAAGCATCTTTGGTAGTTGAATTACTGGGTCTGACAAATTTGTAGATTATAACCATATGCATAAAGACAACTTGAGAATATGTAACTACTACAGCTAAGTGCGTTCAGAAGTCTTTGTGACAAATATTATATTACAATTTCTTCACCTTTTCGATAACTTATTGTAAGAGGAAAGAGTATTTAATCATTTGCAGTGTTCAGTGTCTGAAAGAATTCACTAAATTGCAGCCTTAACATTATAAATTTAGTATTGCACCATTCTTCTTAAGGTCACTGTCAATAGCTTAGTTAGATAAGAAATCATCCAAAAAATATTAAAACCAAATAAAAATTCTCAAGTGGTTGTTATGATAAACAAGACAGATAAAGATCACTGGTAGGTATGGGGGGTGGGAAGGAGGGGCAGGGGGGAAGTGGGGGAATATGTGTGTATGTGTAGATAATTTGTGCTGAAATTTAATTCACTCTAATCCAAAATGACAAAAATTTCTCCAACCCCACCATATTTGCATCCAGATTCATTTAAAATAAAGCTCAGGAGGTTTAGAACAGCTTTTCCAAACACACAGAGCTTCTCAAAGAAACAATTCCAGGCTCATTTCTGCTGCATGTCATACATTATACACGGTAATGTTTGACCAGCTGTGTACAGAAAGAGAACTGTGTCTTCCCTCAGACTTCAGTTTTGGAAATAACTGATACAGAGGGGACTCTTAGAGTACAACTTGAGATGCCTAAAAAACATCCAATTTTCTGAAAGTAGTATTTTTCTACTTTGTTGGATGCCCCACAACTGCACACCTAAAATTATGAAGCATATTTGATATCTTGTTTTACATAGCTGCTCTCAAATAGGCTATCATGAGCTTGGATCACATCCTACATCTTCACCACAAATTATGGAGTCCTTCTGAACCAAAATTTTACTCATCACTGAGAGTCTCAGGGATGAGTACTGAAAGAAAAACCCTGTTATGATCTTTGCAAGACATGATCATAAGTTTCTTTACTAAGCATGGAGGTTTAACTACTAATGACAGACAGGTGAAGAAATTCTCATGCACTAACAAAGTTACAAATTTATGTCACCATCCAGTGCTAGTATTTGGAAAAGCTACTAAAATAATATGGGTCAATTAACTGTAGATAATTATCCTGTGTGATCTCATTTAAAACTGTACACTATATAAAATCTACCAGTTATGCCCAGTATATATATATCTAGTCACCAGATAGCTCTTAAATGCAGTTTGTTGCATGCATATGTATACATAAAGAAGTGAGAGAGAAGCTAGAAAAAGTATGTTACATAGTCATTTTATTAAAAGAAAGCACCTTTTATTATTCAGCCTGATGGGTTATTTGTGTTGAACGGATTCAGACAGGCTAGTATTCTGCATTTGTAGAAATCCTAGCAGTATAAAGTGACATTGAATAGGTCTGAAAGCCATCTACTCAGTTCCTACTCTCATGGCAACGCTTTATAAAATGTTGAGTTTCATCAGCTCCTGAATTGAAAAGATTGATTTGCTTGTCGTGTCGAACAGAGTCTAAAAGAAGTTTAAGGAGCAATTGACCCTGAGCAGAGCTGCAGCAAAGTCTTCTGGGCATCAAGCAGAAGGCAGCTTAAGATTTCAAAGATAACTCAAATTGTCTCAGTTATGAAAAACAGCAACATAACTCACTGTGGATTGACTAGAGGATTTTTCATAATTAAGACTTAGAGAAAAGCTTCTTGAAAAGTTACATTTGCATAAATACAGTAAAATCTCCATTTGCATATGTTCAGCAGGAAAAAAAAAGTCAATATAGATTTGGGTTTGTACTATTTTCATTCTTATTTTCACTTTTAAATACAGTTGTTCTCACTTAATTCACACTGGGATTCTTGTTGAATGAATGAAAAAAAAAAATTAATTGGAGTGGGCATCCCAGGACAGATGTGCATGGTGGTTGTGCATCCCTGCCAGCACTTATTGATGCACAGTTACACATATCAGGTTGCAACACTGGCAGGGGTGGGAACAAGGGGTCTCTAAGGGATGCAGTTAGAGCCTACAGCACTCAGATGAATTAAGCTTCTGCTGTCTACTTGCACCTCTCTGCCCATGAACATCTATAAATCACAAGTCTAGAACAACTCCCTCCCCCGTCAAAAAAAACCAAAACTTCAGTTAAGTCACTACCTAAACATGTTAGGAGGTTTAAAACTCATCCTTTTTTCTTTTCTTTTTCTTTTCAGGCAGTTTCAGCTTTTTAGTTCCTGGGCAGACAGAGATCCCATCCTATGGATCTGTGCTGAATACATTCAGATGTCATCCCAGACACTTCCAAAATTTTTAAAAGCAATTAAGGCAAGAAAGAAAATTCACAGCTCACAGATGGTCTTCACTCCTCTGCAATGTATTTCTTTCACGGGTCCTGGCTAGGGATGCCTGAAAGAATTACAATTGGATTTTTGTACACTTGGATTGGGGTAAGGTGAAAAAACTTTTTTCAGATAAAATACATAGTTAAACTGAAATATGAAGATGTGTATTTCTCTGAGAATTTCATGAGGAGTAAGATCAAAAGAAACTCATATCAATAAAGTTGAAAATGGTGCACTTAGGTTTGCTCATTATATGATGTATATATATATATATAAATATATATAAACAGTCTTGTCATATGTGTGTTGTTTATTTTTGTGTAGGTTACACATTTGTGTAAGTCATGGCTTTTTTATTTTAATCGTTTCATAATGTGCCGTCATACCAACATATTTCATTTTATACAACAAAGCATGCTGAAAGTCCCAATCCAATATTTTCTTTTTCACATGAAGGGCAAAATATTCTTGAAGCCAGCTGAATTGCCTACGGACTTGAAATTCCAGCTTCTGGTGATTTTAGGCCAGGGAGAAAACCAATAGCTAAAGAAATGCCATTTGATTACTACTGTATTTATTGCATCTCAAAAGGGAGTGGGTTGTTTAGATCTGATGGCTCAGTAAAATAGAGCAAGCTGAAGAGCACTGCCTGAGCTATAAAAGGCAGCAGTTCCTGCAGGCCAGGGTCTGCTGCACATGGATCAGTATGAAGTACACATTGCCAACTGCAGCTGTTGACTGACATTGCAGATGCCCATCACAGACTCCGTAAAACACTTTAGCTGCTCATTAAGTCCATTACGTTCTAGAGGTAAGGTGGCAGCAACAGTGTAAATTCAACATGCAAGTCACATGCTTCTATTTTCAGGTCATTATTTCAAATTTGGCTAATGAAGAATGAGTGTTTTTACATCAACGGATTCCAAGGTTGAACTGCTTTATAGCATGCAAATTCAATCACCTCTACTGGCTCTGTTCCCACTGGCAAGGCAAAAAGCTGGCCATTTAACTGCTATATAAAGTGATAGTGTGACTATTGGCAATGCTCAAGTTAAGGTTGTGTCAGCAATAGCCTTTCCATTACAAACTCACATTTTTCAGGGGTTTTATGCCTTGAGGTAAAATCCTATTGTAATTCTTCATTCAGTGCCTCAACTTGGCTGTGAGGTTTTTGCATCCATCGTGTTGCACCCATGGTATTTTTTTTCTCATTGATTCATTTTCACTACTAAACACAAAATATTAAAAAATGGGCATATGTAAGGAATTATAGCAAAGGGGAATGATCAGAGCTTCTGCCATTTTTCTGAAAAAAAAAAAAAAATTCAGGAAAGAGGCCCCCAACTCCCCACCCACAAAACTTCCCTTTTCACTTCAGGGTATCATCTAACATGCATCAGGTATTCCAAGCTACAGTCACCGTGGAGGTAAAATCCGCACCCTTGTGCACAGTTACCTTGTGCATTGCTTGCTCTTGTATTTTTACCTCAGGCTACCTGAAATACATAGTACCCTGAGGTAAAACACAGCTATTGTGGTAATAAAGACAAGCTCTTGCAAGGATCCAAATCCTGCCAACAGTTAAAGATGGGTTTATTCTCAAAGAGTCATTAATAGCCTGACATCAGGAGCTGCCCATGCAGAAAATATCACACTCCCTAGGATGAATGGATGCACAGTGGCATTTTTCCTTACACTTGATGTTAGAGATGCCAGACACCTCTTTGCATGCAGAGCAGCCACCTCTGAAAAACTGGCTGGTGGGAAGGGCACCCGGAACAGCACCATTTTGGTTTTCTTGCTTCAACTTACATGATCCTTTATCTGGTCTGAGCAGGCATTAATTAGATATCAGTTACAGAGTTGATAAATAAGATGTCAACTATATAAGAACAAGTAAACGGGGGGGGGTGTGGAGGAGGCAGGGGGAGGGAAGAAAGAAAAAAACCCCTTAGCTGAAAAGGACTGACGAGAAGAGAAAAATCTCTGTCCCTTTGCCTGCCACTTCCCATCTGTCTAACCAGCTTCAGTGCAGCACTCATGGTGCTTCCATGGCTGTCACACTTCAGCACAAAGCTGACAGGGACAGATACAGGTTAAAAAAAAAAGCCACATAGGCTGTCTTTGTCAGCTTGTATCTATAGCTGAGGTTATCAGTCTGCTCTGCCCCTAAAGAGAGTCATCCAAACACAGATTGCTTGTGTGGTGTGGGGAGGGCATGGTGTCCACCTGCATGCTCCCCATGGACACAAACATAAATGGTTATGCAAGCAAGAGGGCAACAAAATCAGAGGCATGGCTTTAAGTGTGGTGTTCTAGTCCTTTCAAGAGTTTATAGTTTGTCTATTCAAACAACTCTTTCAAAGTTATAGAAAAAACTACTGAAGAAATTTATTCTCTGCATTTTTTTAATGACAAACTGTGGTCACTGAACATTTCCTGTAAGAGATATTTTAAATTTGACAAATGCCCATAAAAACAAAACAAAACAACAAAAAATCACAACAGCAACAATGAAATCATATTTTGCTTTGGGTTGAAATTACTTCAGTAAAAAAACTTCATTTCTCTCTTTTGAAGCTGTGGCTTGGCATCTATATACAACTTCATAGAGCCAAGTTCTACCACAGTGTATATATACTGGTGCAAGTCTCCACTTCTCTCTTTAAAATCTTTTCATTTTCTACAAATAAATGCTTCTGGAGCAAAGACTTGAAAGTCTGGCCCAAAAAGTGTAAAGAATTTATTCATAGAGAAACAAGCCCAACAGACAAGAAAGAGACTGAATCTGTAGCTGAGAGGTTTGCACTGAGAAGGAATTGAAAAGAAGAAAGCAGAGCCCGAGCAGATCAGCTCAACATTTTTCTGTGCAGACTGTTGCTGAACTTTGACATCATGGTTAGCATTGCCCACTGTGAGAAGAAGGACACCCTGAAGTCACTTATGAATTAAAGACTTGACCCTTCCAGCATGTATTCTTGTATTCTGTATGTACCATTGCCTTAAGTCTTTAAGAGCTACAGTGACATTCTTTGCTGTTCTGAAAGATGTTATGCAGTGCTGCTTCCTCCTTTAATTACTTCAATTATTTAAGGGTAGCATCAGCAACATTCAAGACGTTTAAATAAGAATTCTCATTGTGAACAGGACTAAGTACTTAATGGCAACGCCATCAGCACAGCAAACAAATACCCTGACCTTGAAAATTTTCAAAGCTATTAGATACAAGACCGAATACAAATATTTATTTAGATGAAAATTTGCCACACTTGGCTTTATCATTCTGAGTTATCCACATTTCAATTTTCCTAAATATGCTCAGAAGCTATGGTTTGTGACAGAAAAGAGACGAGTGGATATTGTTGCCATGGAAACAAAAAACACTTTTCTTCTGCTCTTAAAATGTTGCCTATTAGGGACTGGAGAGGGGAAAAAATAATATGTGTATATAATTAATTTTACTCTCTGCCATGTTTTGTAGGTTGTCAAAGATTGTTTTGCTATGGTTTTCAGAAACAGAGATATTTAACCACAGTAGGAATCTTTACAGAAAATGGGGTGTTCCTTTGCTAATGTAGTGATGCAAAGGTGTGTGCTATCCCCATACTTCAACAGGAATTTTATTTCCTCACTTGCTGTTCTATTGGATAGGACATTCAGACAGAAGTTAAATCTGCATTTTATGTTTGGAACTTGGAGCTATTGCCTCTTGATGTATTGCTGTTAAAAGACCAAATAAAAATGAGATATATTTTTTATGAGCTGACTGTTAAAATGCGGGTGATCATTGTTTATTCCATAAAAGCTTTTGCCAACTTATTCTTTCTCAGACTGAGCGTCTTCCTTTGTTCTACATACAGATGGACCCTGGACTTTAATCCCAGTGGCAGAGTTCTAATTTTCTTCAAAAGTGCTGTGAGTTCTGGCATTCAACAAGATTAATGTTTTGCCCCCAGTCTGGTCACAACTACAATCCCTCATGCATTTCTACGTGCAAAAATCACTTAAACACCATCTCCATGTAGATATCATTTTTGGTCAGCTTGATTTTTGTGCAAGAGAAAAATTTAAATTATTTTCTTTTTTGATTAACAAATACACATTCTTATGAAACTTATGACTTTGTCCTCACATTCATGTAAAAGATGCACTTCTTTTGATGGGGAAGCACACTGGAATAATCAAAAAATTTCCACCATTTCAGTTCCCTCTGTTTTGGAAATAGTAAATACTTTTTACTCCTCTTGTCTTTCAAGAGTACATTCTAGGGATTTATGTGATTACTTATTAGCTTTTTGTTGATTTGAGCTTATTTGATGCAGTCACTTATGATTCTGCAACACACACTCCATTATCTCTTTGATTTTTTTCCTAATTAATTGAAGGGTCTGATCACCCACTTCCAACTAGTTTTTAAGTACCCTCAATTATTTTTTGTTTGGGAATTGATTTAGAGTTGAAACATGTCTCAACCTAATTGCAAGACATAATACCACAAAACTGTATGAATTAACAAATATTAATGGGTACTTAGCATCTGTCTTAGATACCAATATTTATACACACACTCAGAGGATGGCTGCTAGAGGCTGAAATGAGAAGACAACAACAATTTAAATCAGTATGAGGAATATATCCCATTCAGATTAATTGTTCAGCATTTTCTATGATAACAGAACTTTCTAGATGATCCTTATGCCAGTAGAGGTTGTACTTCTAACTGGTATTACTCAATTAACATTCAGTGTGAGGCATTTCTCCAAACGCTTTGATTGTTGTTTCCCTTAAAAAAAAAAAAAAGGACCACGTGCTTTTAATTTCCCCTGTTTGTCACTAAAATTATGTATTATAAATTTCCTAAGTCATGTGAACCAGCACCATTTCATAATCTGGAAAGACCATAAATCTTCACAGGATAAAAGTGCTTAAAAACACTAGGGTTGTTGAGTATTGTGGCATTATTTTTAAGTACCTTCCTTGCATGAAGTTTAGCCACCCCATAATACCAAAAATACAGCTGTACAGGCATCAGAACACAAAAATAAAATAAAACAAAACAAAACAAAAAGCTGGGGGGAGTGAAGAAGGGAAGGGAAGAAATCCATGTGCAACCTTTGATGGTTTTAAGACCTACTCAGAATATTGTGCCTTCATCAATGATTAAAAGTCTCTCCTTTCTAAAATGTTTTGAACTCTCATTTTTATGGAGGTGGTTATTACCATACTAGAAATTCAATCTCTCACTGAGAAAAAGGTTGATCATAAGGATGGGAAAGCCATTCAAACAAGCAAAACCAATGCACACACAAACCTTTTGCCAAGTCCTTGAAAGAGATTGACAATCTGAAGAAGTGTAAACACATGGGGCCTACATTTCCCAAAATAACAAGTATTGGCAGATGCTCAGCTGGCACTGACACATCAGGTAACCATCACTCTGGGAGGATATGTGCTTTCTGAAAACTGGGCACTTTTTTAAAAATATTGCAAAGAAAGCACTCAGACATTGAGATGCCTAACAAGTTTAATTTGGTTTGCAAAGAGTGAATTTACCTCTTTCTCAAGTCTTTCATTCTTTCTTCTTTGTGTGTGTGTTTTCTTCCTTGCTCTGTCTGAAAACAGAAAAAGGGGTTTGAAACAATATGGGATTAAAATAATGGGTATATACACATATAAATTGTATACATCAATATCAGTCAACAGGTTAATTTGCAGATGCTATTTTGAATAAATCTTTCCCTTTTTTTTTTAAGGATATTCATGAGGTTTTTGGTATATACTTTTACACATAGCAGAGATACTGCAAGTGGAAAATGCAACTTTGATTCTACCCTGTTTAAATGAGTTTTGACCACATACCAACAGGCTTCTTTTTGGTCTGGTGAGCAGAAGCAGGAGTGAAAGGAAGAGCAAACATGCTTTCAAATGGAGAAAACCATAACTCTATTTCTGGTCCACACCTTTAAATGTCAGGTTCCAGGAAGGGTGAAAGATGAGTGTAGGAAGCCTGACTGCTCGGGGTTACTGGATGGGCATTAACAATGGCCAAGAACATCTTACATGAGGAAAAGAGAGGATTTTATACCATAGTTTTTGCAATTATTGCCTTGTTTTGTGCTTTCCAGCAGCAGAGAGAGAGTCATGCAGACAGTTTACTGCGAAGCCTGTAAGGATTTCCCTTAACTGTCATAGTCTCAAAAAACTCAAATTGTAAATGAGATAGAATGCAATTGAGGTATAAGAGCTTCTGTGGGTCTGTGTTGGAAGGCACATTAAAGCCGCTGGGTCTCGCATTGAAGAAAGGGATGTTTGACAATGTTTTTGTACTCTACAAAGCTGCATCAGTGAGTCATTGAGAGCAGTCTAAGGCCATTTTGAGCCTGCTCACAGTGGGTTGCTACATGCCCAAGGCTGTACTGATACATCAGTCTGGTGCCCGACACAGGGAGGGCACTTAGCCCAAGTGGTAACACCGCCAGCAGCACTGTTGTTACTAGAGGTTAGCTCTGTTTTACTGAAATTGAAATTTCAGAGCATTATTTACTTTATGTAGAAACACTTTGCATAGAAACGTACAAGATCTCAGGTTGACTGTCTCCTAACCATGCCCACACTGGCTTCAAGGAAGCTGTAAAAAGATGTCAACCATGTGCACGCTTTGCTTCTGTGTACAGTTTAAGCACCTTCAGATCTTACTGTAATGAAGAGCAGGGATTGCATGTGGGTTTATTCACAGGGAAATATTATAAATCTATGGGAAAGCACTGATGACTTAAAACTACATTAAATATAGAAATTTCTGATCTAACTTTAAACAAGCAACTTGGGTATCAGAAGCAGCTGGTGTGGCTGCCCAGAGCTCAGTGCAGCCTAATTTAATCTGTTTAACTGTCTGGCAAAAAAGCAAAACTAGATTTTATCAGATATATCTAAAGGCTTTCTAATAACCTGTGCTTTCATCAGTGTTTTCTCTATGCCTTGTTCTTTGTGAGCAGTACTTAGCAGTCATATAGTCCTTCAGAGAGAAAGGTGACAGCAGCTGAGAAGTAATCCTAGAGAGCAGTGACACAGATATCTTTCACTTTAGATAGTTAGGGCCAAATGCCACACATTCTTGAAAGAATGTGCTTATACTAAGGTACAACATGATAGGAAAAATCAGTCTAATTTTTGTACTTTAAAAAATAAAAGGAAAATTGTCTTGTCGACAACTGCATCTGTGTTTCACTGCACAGGAAAGGTGAAACTGCTTGGCTGGCTTGGCTTGCAGCTCACTGCTTGTCTGCCATGGCTGTAACCAGATTGGATCCAACCCACCCAAACACATGCATACTGCTTACAGCAGCCATGCTCTTGGGTATATGTTTTTTTTGGGATGCAGCTGGTGTTAAATGGCTGCTGAGAGCGGGGTGGCAGTGAATTTTACAAAGTGCTGGTGATGCCACATGGAGTGTTATCCTGTAAGCTGTTAGCAGGCACTAACAGTTCCAGCCCTTTGGAGTGACTGGTGTCTGCATACCCTCATCCTGCATGCAGACTGACCTACAGAAAAGCTGGAGAAAGACATTTTGCAAGTGCAAGCCGTGATAGGGCAAGGGAAAATGGCTTTAAACTGAAAGAGGGTATGTTGAAAATAGGTATTAGAAAGAAATTCTTGACTATGAGGGTGGTGAGGCACTGGCACAAGTTTCTCAGAGCAGCTGTGTAATGCCCCATCCCTGGGAGTGTTCCCAGGCAGCTTGGACAGGGATTTGAGCAAGCTGGTCAGTGCAAGGTATCCCTGCTCATGGTGCCCCTGTCAGGGGGGTTGGAACCAGTTGATCTTTAAGTCCCTTCCAACCCAAACCATTCTATGGCTCTCGGAGTCTATGTTGCTCCTCCCACGCACCAACCTTGCACTTTTCCCTCCCATCTCCCACTCGGAGGTCAGAGTGCCTGGGACCCAGAACCAGTCCCTTTCTGACATCAGCTCTGGTGGCCTTGCCTTCTCCCCAAAGTCAGACCAAAGTGACAGTGCAGCACTCCAACACCTTTCCAGAGGGAGAGCCAAGTCCTAGGGAAGTGGGTGACCCTCAGACAGGGAGCAGCACTGGCAACAAGCTGCTGGGTGCTCCTTCTTCTCTGTGCTCACAGCTCAAAGACAAAGCAATGTCCTGCAGGAGATACACCTCATCCGTGTCCAGCTCTGCAACAGGAGCCAGTGACACATGGGGGCCATCCACACCCACAACTTGTATGCTGGCTTCCCAGGGGGAGGCATCAACACTTACCAAGTAGGAGCAACACCACAAGTCAGTCAGCCCCCAGCAGTGCAGGCACCCCTGTCACCACCACTGAAACACAGTTCGGTGCATGCTTTGCATGGCCAGACACCCTCCCAGCTCTGAGTCCCCACCACTGTTGGGGCTTCCCTTCCTCATCCACAAGTCTTTGTTCAATGCCTCTCTTGTCCCAGAGGTCTGGTATTCTTCCCAGAAAGCCCCCTTTAGTGCTCTGGGCAGCCCACAGTACCAGATGCCAACCACGGAACATCTGTACCCCTCCAGAATTCCTGTGAACAGACCAGAGAGAGATTTCCCTTACAGACTGCTGACATGCCCCCAGCCAAGGTTCTCTTCTGTGCCTGAGCAGAGCCTTTCTGTGCCGGGAATTCAGCTCTGATAGTGGCTGTGAGAGAGAGGGAGACAGCCCTGCTGCTGACGGTGGCCACCCAACATCACCTTAATCCTCTCTCCTCCACTTCAGGGTGACAGCAATGGTCCTCATGCACAAAAACAGCACTTACTACTTTTGGCTCTGTGGAGTGACCAGCTGAGGAAAAGTCTGCACAAGAGCCAAACAGCCCAAAGTCTACATTTCCACCCAGCACTTCTGTGACTGGATCCTGATCCAGATGGATCTGCACTCAGATGTACAAACTTCTCCAACCTCACAGGCATTGGAGCCATTTTACAACTGCCTCAGTTCCACCTCAGAAGCCACATCCAGTAATAACACCATCAGGCAAGCTTCATTCCTGCCCATATCCACTCCAGAAGCTGAGAGAATTCTTCTCTCGGGTGCAGAAGCTGCTGCAGGTCCTAGGGGGAAAAACGGCTTTAGCAGCCAGATGGACAGGATTCAGGGCAGTCTGCAGTAGACCACAGCCATTTTCTGCTGGGGCAATGCCTGCTGCTCCAAAGACAGCCTCAGTTCCAAAGGCCTGCTCTGTCCTGCCCACACTGCTCCTCTGTGTGCACGCAAATGCTGAAGCTGACATTGTTTTTGAAATAAAAGTTGCCTGTGTTCACAGTTAACTATGTTTTGTCTCATTCACATCTCCCAGGCTAGGCAAGGACTTCCATGTCTTGTATCTGCAAAATGAGTCTGCAGGCAGACCAGTCAGGCACAAAGGGAAAGAATCTCTCCAAAGGGCCAGAACTGTGCTTGGTCGGAGAGGAGGGTGCTCAGAGCCACAACAAGATGGAGAAGACTGATACATCAAGGCTAGGAAAAGGATAGGAAGAAATGATGCCACATGAGGACACCTTGAAGGGTATGCATTAAGGCACACAAACTGGTGATTATGGCTTGATAAAAGCCTTAGCTAAGGGAAAAGACCTGGGAAATTCCTGAGTATGACAATCGAAATTGTGGTCCATCATGGAGAGAATGGGAAGCTGACAGGAGTCACAGTGCTCTAAGGAAGAGACAGATTTCATGGATGGCAAAAGTGGATTCCCATGCAAGGTAGTCACACTTTACAGATACTCAAAAGAAGAGCTGGGATCAGTTTAGGGAGAGGAACCTGGCAGGAACAGCAGGATCCAGGAATCTGCATCATTAATGCTATGAAAAACCAAGGTGAACTACCTAAGAGCACCTGTAACACCAAGGCTGTTCACAGGTGGGGCACACCTGGGAGCCAGGCAGAAAAAATAACCAGGCTGGCCTCTTGTTTAGGAGGAGGAAAGGGTGGAGAAAGGGAGGAGTCAAGGAAGATGACAGGGATGTATAACATGGCAGATGAGGGGGGATCAAGGAACAAATTAAACAGACACAGAGTTCTGTTTGGCTTGCTTGTTTGAATGAGCCCTGCACCTAATCACCACAGGATGGGAAAGAAACTTCTGTGCCCCAGGTTTCATGTCACAGAGTCTCAGACATTCCCATTCCCAAAGAACAATATGGAGAATGGTGTGTAGGGCTGAGAGCAGGAGCATCCTTCTCTGTCTACAGCTTCCAATTTTTGCGCATCCCTGGCCATGTATACCAACTATCACAACTGCCCTTGTCCATCTGGGCCCAGAACAGCAACATAACTCAGACAGAAGGGACGTGAAGCCTGCTAGAGGCTGTGTCTGACATGGCCAGTGTGGACTGTGCTGCATTTGCATTTCACTGTGCTCTGTGCGGGAAGGATGACTCTGCCTGGGTATGTTTGGCTTACTTGGCTTGCACCTCACTGCTTGCCCACTGTGGCCGTAACCAGATTGGCTCCTCTGTGTACACACACACAAATATACTGCCTGCAGTAGCCTTGTTCTCAGGTGGATGTTTTTTGGTAAGGAGGTGGTGGGAAAAGCTGTATTGCTGACAGTCACAAAGGGAGCGAGAAACTGAGAGAGCTGAGGGTAAGATTGCCTTCATCTTATCAAGGTGCCAAAGGTATGCAAGGTTGAGTGGCTTGAGATAATTATCAGATCTGTAACATTACTACAGGGACTGTGCTTCTGGGTGCCTACAGCCAGCCTGCCTGCAAGCCAGCCTGCTGTGTGTCTAACAGCATCCTCACCTGTTATGAAGACACTATGCTGCACCTTTCCAAGGCTGTGCACGTAGGTTCCCTGCAAGCACGAAAGAGGAACTGAGGTCAGAGGGGTCCTGCATGCACACTGGGAACACTTAAGAGGAAGCAGAAGGTTCATTGTGTTTTCTGCATGAATATTCCTGGTGTCAAAAAAAAGGTTTTATCCCTTTCCCTATTCCCTATCCCACATTAATTAAAAGTTAATAGAGCTTTGTCCATCATTTACATCTGCTAGCCTCATTCCTCTGGGTAGAAGCTCCCCTTTACACTGAAGACATAGGGGCATATAGCTGGAACCAGCCTGCCCAGAAATTAAAGAGCATTTAAAATATATCATAGAGAGACTGGAGCAGGAAAGGATATCTGCAGTCATGTCCTGGTCAGACCTCTCTGGAAAGAAAAATCAGTTACTTTTCAGGAGAGAGAACAAATCTGGAATAAATCCCTGGGATAATTTGTAAGGTGTAGGTCCAAGCACAGAAAAGAAAATTGTATTTATAATCGAATAGGGGATGAAAAAATAGAAAAATCTTAAACATATGTGTTAGCCAAAGATAATGTGACTATGCGCTATGGACAAAAAAAACCTGTGGACATCCATAACAAAAACCTAGTTTCCAGGGGACCTGTTGCAGGTGAGGCAGTAATGGCAATAGCTGCGTTATATTCCTAGCAGGCATATCTGTAAACAAATCTAGGAAAACACTGAAACACTCACAAAATGACATAAAGCCTTCCTAACCTCCTTTCTAGTCCCTGTATTTGATCATGTTATCACAATCTCTCTTTTCTGCTAATACACAACTTGATCTAGACACAGAAATGCTTCAAATTGCAGAGTACTAATGGTTAAAGAAACCATGTTATTCCATCTGTAATTACTATGCAATTTGCAGCATTACAAGAAGATTGTAGTGTAAAAGACAGAAGTGAGTGTCTCACGATTATTCTGTTGTAACATAGAAGTTATGATGTAGAGTCTCTGTCAAATTTTAGCCTATAATTATACAGAATTTTACGTAGCAGCTTGCACTCAGAAACAGTACACACTCAGAAACATAAAAAAACTGATAGCAAAGGCCTGATACAGGTATATTTGAAGAACAAGCTTCTCGAAATCTCTTCTCTTGCTTTCTGGTAAATTTCTAATACTTTTGAAACTATTTGTTATATTTTGCATATTTTAAAAATAATCACATAATGTCTGAAGATTTAGAGGGGATTGACCTAGACGGACCCCAGCCTCTTTCCGTTCTGAAGTTTCTTAAAAGGATAATAGTGCTATTCTGAGAGGCAGAAAATGTATCGGTCTCATAGCCTGTGAAGAAAAATGTCTGAACTAAGTATCTTGTCTACTTTTATTTCCTTGTTTTCTCAATACATCTTATCAGGAAGACTGCTTCAAAACAGGCATTGTAAATTCTGTGGATGCCAGAATAAAATACTCGGGGTCCATAGTTCACTCTCAGAAGATGAAAGAGCCCAAAGAATGGAGAGTCCATGCTGCGTTTTCAATAGGCACATCAGGAACAAAAGCAGCTCCGTTCTGAAACGTGACAACCCTGCCGGTGGACCGTGGATTTATGGTTTTGTTTGCACAGTGAAATTTACTGATCATGAATATCTGAAACCCTCAGCTCACCTTAAGGCACTCAGTGGACCCAAGTGCCACAAAGGCAGCAAGAAAAATTGCCAGGGAGGGCACACACATTCAGAGGGGATGGAGAAGTGATGAAATGAGAGAAAACCATTAAGTAGGGAGTAGCTGTGGGTGGTAAACAACAGGGATCCAGTCTTCATTCTGCACTGAACTTAAAGCATCACTTCCACTGGTTTCATCCCCGAATACAAGTGGGACCTTAGGCTCAGAAGTGGTATCTGAACCTCCCAGAGGACAGATGACACCTCGATGCATCTCAAACTGCAGATAAGGCAACATGCTGCAGCCGCAATCTCTACCATTACTTTACCAGTAGAGGGGGAAGAGTCAAGTATCGATAATAATCAAGGATTTGTTGTAGAAATCTTATAAAGGCAATGAGTATCACTGATTCCAGTTTAGAGAAACAGTCTAGTATTTTCTCCCATATAGAAATCTTAAGAATGAGGGAGAAGTAGAGAAAAAAAATGCCAAATTGTAGTTTTACATTTTACTCAAAGATATTCAAGTAATTTGAAATGAATAAGGCTTTGCAATCTATTTCCTCTGTCTCTCATAAAAAAAAAATAATAAAAAAAGAGATATAGCCCAGCACTAAATTAGTCTGCCAACATGCTGGTTGTTGGAAGCTAGACTAATACAATAAGTAAGGATTATCACACGTGTTTCAGTCTCATGCTGTCCCTCAATTGCCTGTTAGTGGTTTCTATGCAACCAGCGGACTGGATTCAGATAGTCATGGTTTTTATGGCATACTTCTTCCCTGTTTGTGAGCTTAGAGATGAGGTGGTACCTCCCAGAGAGCTAGGTACAGAGCCTCACAGGGCTGTACACAGAGGTTTTACCACATCAAGCAGTAAAGGGTAGACAGAAGTGAATGATACAGCTGCTATCTTCCATTCCAGATCCTTTGCAGGAGAGGGAAATGAGCTGTCTATTTCTTCAGACAGATATCATGTTGTAACAAATGCACTTTGCTGTCTGACTGGTATTTCCAGATCTTGCCATGGTTAGAGGAAAAGCAGGTTGTCCCATCTCCCAGGTACCTGTAGCTATGCCAAAATTTCTGTACAACTGCAAGCTCTTCTAATATGCAATTATAAAGAGCCAAGGAAGGTGGAAGAGGTGCAATATATCTGAATCTTTGGCCTTCATGCAGTAGTAGGGATTTTTCATCTCTAATGTTCTTCCAGCTACTCAGACAAGATACTAAATGCCAAGTATTGAGTTCTGTGGCTCACACAAAATTTTCTAGAAATTTTATGTTATTTTCCCCATGAAGAAGATTTAGCTCTGATGAGTTACCAGAGTCAACTTAGACATTTGCTGCCTTATCACACAGGAAATCTATATTAAAAGCATGAAAATAACATGATCTGGAAAGTTTTCAGTTGCTTGTAAATTTAATGTGTGTTTCAACTACCCATACGAGTGTTTCATAGCATAAATGAATGAGGAAGTTCTTTGCATGCATGGGGTTAGGACACTGGTGAAGCAGGGAGCAAGGATATCATCTGTGTTCCTGCAAGGAGATGATCCATCTAATGCTGCACCTGCCACCACATCCATCCCAGAGCCAACATACAAGTCATAGCCACTTGTACCAGCCCAGGAAGATGGGTCCTGCACATTGATATCATGCATATGCTACCTCGCCCTTGAGCTCTAACTGCCGTGGTAAAGAAACCCAGATGAGGCTCGGGAGACAATTTTTTCTGGGAACTAGTTCCTATTCAGTGTGCACACAACTGCACCTCATGCTGTCTCCCAGCTCTGCCTGATCCTCGTCACAAACTTCCCCACTCTCCTTATACCACAGCTGATGGTGCACAACACATCTGGGAAATCACACTACAGCCTTTTCACTAGTTACTTGCAAGTGAAAACAACCAAAACCATCTAATCATTATTATTAGTTATTAACTAGTAATTTATTAATTAAAGTTAGTAATTACTACTTGCACATCTCAAAGCCCAAAGGGCTGTATGACTGGAGTCCAAATGTTAGGCAGCATTGAGATGACCATTCATTGTAGAGAATAGTTTTGACCAATGTGAACATGAGCCTCTCAGTATCACTCAGCATGAGAGTCGTCATTAGAATGAATGCCACCAGCACAACCATACTTACAACATAGATAAGACCACAGCCTTCACTTTGTGTTCCTCTAATCCTTTCCATGAACAAGCACTACCTCAGAGACATGGACTAGACTGATAGCAGACATAATCTCAATACCAGTTTTGTTCAGCTGAGCAGGAGATGAAATGATAACATATGACTGCTTGCTCACCTCCATGAGACATTCTGACATCATTTCCCATATGAAACTCAGCCATGAAACCACATTAAAGATTGGACCTGGTTACAATTTGGTTTTATATGAAAAAAGTAGCTAGCAACAGACCATTTCCTCAAGACAAACTTACAGCAACTCCACAAAGTGAAGGACTGGGGAAAAGAAGGGTAACTGCCTCTTCAGGAACAGCCAGCCAGCCAGCCAGCAGCGTCATTTTCACACTGTGCAACCATTGCGGTGTATCTCTGTAGCCACAGCATTTAGTAGGGAGAGCTGAAAGAAGCTCTCAAGATACAACAAATATATGAAAATAAATACCATGTGTACAAATAAATGTAAAACTGGCTGAAGGTGCAAAGGGATAGCTCAAGGTCAAATTAGTAAAATTCTGAAGGTCATTTAATTTCATTAACTCATATGCAGCAGCTTCAAGTAATTTTTAAGTGTGTTTTGCCTATAAAATGTATGTTTTCATTAAACGCATCATTACTTTTATGGTCTCTGCAATCAATCTCCCTTTTCCTCCTTTTTAAACATGAGAAACCAATCAGACATAGATACAAACATTTATATTGATGAGTTTCTTTCTAAGTGTGTGTGATAGCTTAGAGGCAAGAGAATAAGCTATCATTTCATGACATATGATAAAAGAGATGTTTTTGACTACCAGAGGAGAAACACACTTCAGAAAACAAGGCCTGACACCAGGGATAGGGAACACATCCCTAGAAGATAGAAGAATGCAAAATTATTCTTCTTACTCATGTATTTTTTTTTTTTTTTTAGTACATATTGCTTATACAATATAGGGCTGAGTACCCTCAAACGGTTCTCTTTTTCCATAGTACTTTCACAAAATACACAGCCTTGTACATGATGCATAGGCCCAACATTTCAATTCCTCTGTCTATTTCTGCCCAAAGTCATGAAACACACCATCATTTTATCTCTAACCATGTCATCGTAATTTCATCAAACTTCTTCAATCACTGCCAACATTTTAAGGATTTCTTAAAAAGAAATTCAATCAGGGAAATGCTTGGTATCAATGTAAGATGCCATTTGCCCCTAACCTTACTCTGCAAAACAGAGAAGTAATTTTTGGTCAACTTATCAAAAAATTAAATTTATGATACAGAAGAAGCAGGAAACTTTTGCACAGAATAGGAAAGCTATTTCCTATTCAGACCTGTAGCATATCCTACATTATCAGAGGGGACAGATGGTTGGAATATTCTGGGAAATGGAGGAAAAAGTAGAAATTGTAGGTTCAAGGGAAGCTCTGAAGAATACAGTGCAGCAACAGCTCAGGGTCTCTCATGTCCAGCTGAATTTATTACCAGCAACCCAGTCCCAGCTGATTTCTTCTTATTATTCTGAAAGTCTCTGTAGTTTATCTGTATAATGTGTTTCCAGGGTTGTGAGGTATGGGAATGATTCAGCAGCCTGTGTGCTATCCAGGTGAGCTTGCTCAGCACAGACAGTCACTGTCTTGGCAGGTGAGCTGGAGAAGGGCTGCTACCAGAGCCCAGTGCAGCAGGAAGCCCCGCAGTCACATCAGGAGCCCAGCAGTCACTGGTACCTGTGGCCCTGGCATGACCTCAGCCAGCCCTGCACCCGGCACAGCCACATTCAGTCATTGTTGCACCCCACTTTAAAACAGAAACCCCTTGGCTATGGCTGGCTCTACGTACAGCTAGTCAGCATGTTGGCCCAAGTGTGAGACAGTAAATCCACCAATAAAATAAATCCTCTATGGATAATTGCATTGACTGTATTTGTAATGAACAGCAGAAATCAGTAGCTTGTAATGTAAACTTTTAGTAAAAACTGCACCCAGTAAAAAAACCCTGTCTCAAGTACAATATTGCATTCACGTATGACTTTTCCCAAAGAATAAATTTTAAGTTTGCCATTACTGACCTGTGTAGAAGCCAAAGTGCAGTAACTGTCTGTCTCTGATTATATGCTAGCAGTATCTGACACAGTGGAGCTCTGCTCTCAACATTCTAAATAACAATAATTAAATTAATGACTGAAATCACTGCCCTCATTACTACATTCCTTTTTCCCCCTTTTCTCATCCCTGTGATAAAATCTCTATACCTCACATCAAGCTTAGAAATAAATTATTTAGAACCAGCTTATCACAAACAAACACTATCTCCTTGCTTAAAGTGGAAATATTTGCTTGTGCATTTTTGTCTAGACACTCTATACTTCAGGAATTCAGTGTTTCTTCTTGGCCTCTGACTGACTCATTAAATAGCAAATCTGTAGAGCATAAGCAACCAAGGGGAGGCAATGACAATAATTAGCCAGTCCTGTGGTTCTAGAAAGCTCAAACAGTAATTAAAGTAGATGGCTCTGTAGAATTAATCATTTCTCGAAGAGTGAATTAGCAAGTTAATTCCCGCTGGTTTGGAAAGTAAATTCACTAGTTAGTGCAGTCGTGGGTGCTTGGACTGGATTTTTCACAGTCTCAAGAGGTGAAGAAGGGACAGGAAACCAAGATCATTCATGAACCATCACAGTTGTACACTGTACCCACAAAATGCTTTAAGGGTATTTGCTCCAGTGGTTAAGGTGAGAGCCTGAGAGTGTTTTATACCTCAGACAAAGATTAAACCACCTGAATCCAAGCCTCTCCATCATGTCAGCTTTCTCAGTCTTTGAATTTGTGTTCTTTTCAATGGAATAAGGAAAACTATATTGGATTTATTTACAAAGGACATTGTTCTGCTTCCATAACCTGCAAAATCTCAAAAGGCATTTTCTTTTGTAATATATTCAGAACAGAGCATTTAAGTCTTTGAAATTCCAGCTCCTAGCATTTTCTCAATGCAAGTCACTACTTTCTGTTTTAAAAGGAATCAGGAACATGGAGGTAATTGTTGAATACAGAGGGCAGGAGGGCGAACCTACAAACTTACTCATTTTACAATAGCAACTTGTAATCCACATTTGGAAGTCAAAAGATGATTCAAAACACCAAAATCATCCAAATCTGTGGCCATCTCCAAATCATCAGAACATCATAACCAATCAAGGATTTAAACTGACGTTTTAGTACTAAATCAAAAAAGTGAGAGACATGATAAAAGGTCTAGAATATAAAGACAAGTGACTCATGTTTGAGAGAGAAGGGATGGCAGCTGAGGAACCAAAAGAGACAGCTGATTTCAAATTAGTAGAGTAGAGAAATTATCTTTGCAGTAACGTTGTGAGTGGATGTGAGCAAGGAGAGACAGCAGATGTCAGAGATTCCAGGAATAAAGATGTGAAGAGAACCTGCACTAGCAATGTATACACATGGATGGATAAGAGAGCCTGTGTCAGGGGCTTTGTATGGAACAAATCCCTAAGATGCAAACATAACTGGAAAGTGAGGACTTAAAGAAAAATCTCAGCTGGCTATAGGAAAAATGAATGACAGCTGCTGATCTGCAATAGGACACAAAGAGAGAGACAGTGGGGAAGAAAGAATTCTGCCCACACACAGAGTCCATGTATTTTCCTTTGCACAGTCACAGCCACTGACAAGAATTGAGTTTGTCTCCTCTGCTGGTGGAACTTACAAGATACTTGTGCCCAGACAGACAGCACTGCGTGATGCTTGGTCCAATCTGTGTCAGCTTAAGCACGTACATCTTTAATAAATGAAGAAGACCTGAGCTGGAACTTACTAATGTGAATACACATAAGTAGTATTTAACTGCTACAAATAAACTATGAAATTAGACATCACTTCATCCATGTGACGAAAGCTTGAATCTTTCAGATTACTCTTATATATAAGCAACTTAAGAAAATGTTAAAGCAGGATTGTCTTTGTTAATGAGCCTTGGTTGATGCAAATATCCTCAGATGGTCATTAAATGGTCTCTCTGCAAAGCCAAGTGCAATACCAGAATTTGGACTTATGCTAGCACAGCTGTCCTGTGAGATAGGTGAGTTTGAAAGTCAGCTTAGTAACCAAAAATAATTGAGAGATTTCATTAACATTCCTCCTTAAAAAAAAAAAAAAATCACTGAATGTATGTGTCTAATAATTTGTTTTGTTTAATTGAATTGATCTTTTTTTTTTTTTTTTTGCTGCTGACAAGCTTCAAGTCTTTGTGACAATCTGTTTAAGAAATTAATACAGATTTGAGTCTTCCGTGACAAATTTTAGCTTTTAACTGTCGTTTCATCTCAAGGGTGCGTGGGAGATGTGAAAATATTACTTTTAATTAAAGAAGAGTGGTTATTTTGATTCGCTCACAGAGCCCTTTTTCTTCAAATTGGAGACCATAACACGAGTATTTTTACAGTTAAAAATGACTTCCTGTTTATTTGAAAATAGGAACTACAGCAGAAATCAGTATATAGTCTAAGTTATAGCAGTAACCAAACAGGAATGCTAGAATACTCATCCAAAAGTTTCATAATATTCCTTCAATATTGTTAATATAGTGAAACATCAACTGCAAGAAGATTTTATAATATAATTTTCTCCAGGATTTTTCTCCTTAAAAAAAAATCTGTGTGACAACAATTTTAGGGGGGTTTTCTGATATTCCATTTTAATTCCATGGAATAATGTGCTATAAAGACCAGTGGAAAAAAATCTGTCTTAAGTCAATCCATGCCATGCTTTTAGGGCAACCAAAGAAATTAAAGAACACATATGCACATTTTTAAGTTAGTATAAAATACTAAATGGAGAGATTGAATTTTACCAGGGCCAGCTCAGAACCATATTTCATATTTCTCATTAGGAAAGGGACTCTTAATTTTGGCACATCATTTCTGCCTGCAAAGCCTGTGATAAAGCCTCTGCCAAAAGCAGCCATCCAACTTCCCTGTGAAAGGCACACATACTGGTCCCCAGCAGCACTCAGCATCAGCTGCATCAGCTTTCCATGGCACAAAGCAGACAATCTGCACTAACCAATCCCGAAGAACAGCTTTTCAATGATTAAAAAAGTTCAGTGGCAGAGGATAAAGTGAACAATCTGACAACCCACCCAGGCAGCAAACAACTTCATCTTTGGGGCATAAGAAAAAATGTCAAAGATGTCAGGCTGGGCCTGACAGAAAAGTAGTTGTCCCTATTACTGTTTGTGTCTAAGTGAGAGGAACCAGCCAAATATTAATGTGAAGTTATGTTCCTACCTGGCCTCTGAAATGCAAAAGATTGCATTTGGTTAGTCTGGAGATTATCACCTGCAGGTTAATGTATTTTAAAAACAATGGAAATTAATTCTTATTAAGTAATTACAAAGACTATTTCCAGGTTTTTGCAGCATTCTTTGAGTGACACAAGCTTCGTAGTCGAGGGCAGTTGTAATCTCTCATGCTAACTTGAAGGATGAATTACTGTCTCTGAGGCAGATGGAGCTCCTAACTGATGGAGAAACATCTCCAGTCTTGTTCCTCTTTACAGCAAAGAATGGTGTGTATGAGCTCAAAAAGAGTTACTCCATTCCCTGGCTTCCCTAACTCTACTTTTAGTACTAACTGGTACAGTTCTGATAGACTTTACTAAATCTGTTACAAGCAGAAGAGCCCAGAAGAATAGGGCAGATCAGCATCTTCCAAGCAGATTCTCCTACAGCTCCTCCATGGCCTGGAGTGTTGCTTAAACAGAAAAATTATTCCAGCTTAGTCATTTGAATATAGTTGAAAGTAATATTCAAGAAAACAAAGGTGCTACTCAAAATCCAGATCCAGATTCCCTATGGCTAGCTACAAGAGCACAACACTGTAAAGCCTGAAGTCACCTCTTTGTCCAGCTTACAGCGAAAGGATGCCTACAACTACACCCACTTTATTGTTATATCCATGTCAATCCTTAGCATCCCCAGTGGAGAGCAAACTAGAAAGAGACATATTATCAAGCATAGAAGACATTTTCCACCTGGCCCTTACGTGTGACTACAGAAGTATGGGTATGTGAAATGAGTGGACGATTCCTGATCTACCCATTTCTCCATCCTACTAAGAATGTTCTAAAAGTGCATTCAATTCTGCTAAATAAAATTTCTTAGTCACCTCCTGAGAAATTAAAATGTTTTTGTGCCCTCTAAAATCTCAGCAGACATTTATCCAAGGAAAAGCTTGACACAAAGCAAGTGTTGCTGGAACAAATCTAAACCTGGTATTGCTATGACACCAGAAATTTCCTTTAAACAAGCCACAAACACCCTAAGTGTCTGACACAGAGGACAGCTTTCTACAATTTACAATCAGCTATAATAAAATTTATCCAAGAGCTTCTCTACATGCTTCAGCTGTTGATGATCAAAAAAGAGAATTTTGGAGGTCAGTTTAGAATAAGAAGAATACTATATAAACCCTCCTTTTTATTTTCTGCTCTCCAGGGAGAAGCTGGTGAGGCACTGGAAAGCAGGACTAAACAAGAGAAAAAAAAGAAAGAAAGAAAGAAAAAACATAGTTTCTGGGGATTTTTTCTGGAGCATTGTTTAAATTTTAAGTGCTTTTGGCAAAGTGCAAAAATTCATGAGCAAGCTAGCCAAACATTTTTTTTTGTTCACAGTGAATGCAGAACTCCCACTAAGATTTGCAAAGGTGTAAATGGAGTTTACAAAACACATTAGTAGCCCTAATATCTGATTTTAAAAGTGTGAATATTAACCTACAATCAAATTAACTTCTGAAAAACTGCTAAAAGCCAAGCACAAAGGCAAAGCTGTTCCTCCTGCTGAGATCCAAGGCTCCTAATCCAGGTTCTGATCCAGCAAAGTGCCTACATGCAGGCAAAAAGCCCAGCACACTCAGCTGGAGCTATCAGCTGAGTTCCCAGACTGTGATTCACTGCCCTGTTTATTTGACCCTCTATATGTCTGATCACAGGCTAGAGAAGAAAATTCAATTAGCCAGCTGAAGACTTCACTCACTGTTACACTTCTTAGGTGAAGCTGTTAGCAAAACAAAAGAAAAGAAAAATAGTGAAGACTTAAGAAAACCTATTTTTGTTTGCAATGTGACACAGCAGAAAATTGTTAATGACCTTCTCGAAAAAAACCACCAGTACATATTGTCATCCCAGACCCTTGAAGTCTTCCCAGAGAAATTGTATTGTGGGTGTGACTAGCCATTTCATGATCTCCCTACATAATATGATAAACCTCTTGATCCAGTGGTGATGTGGGAAGCAGTGGATTTTGCATGCTATGGACTTTTAATACCCACTTCATAATGCCTTAAGTGCAGTACCAGGGACAGGACAATCTTGCACATGTCAGAGCATGTGCAGAGCAGCCAAGAGTGCTGCAGGAGTAAGGATAGTGCTGCTCTGTGATGATGATCAACAGAAACTGCATTACCTGGCTTAACCTGCATCAACCTAGGACTGGCTGATGCAAAGGAAAAGCCTTATGTTAATAACCTTAATGTTAATATAAAGGTAACATACGCCTCATATATCAACATAAAAAAGGAACTGTTCAAGAATGTAGGCAGAGATAAAATTGAAATGCCTATGCAACATAAACATCATTAACTGCAATGGAGAAAAGCTGTTTCTGTTCACCTTCATGCTACTACTGCAAAAATGGGGAATCACTTTCCTCCCAGCTCTCCTTTGAAGAAAGAGAATATATGTGCACAGTGGTTCATGAGCCTGGTAAAACCATTTTAAAAAGAGCATCAAGATAAAACAAAGTTTCTCCACATATAAGAATCAACTAAAGAAAAACGTATTTTGTTGACTTTCTTGTAAGTATTTGTAGGAATAGAAATGTAGAATGCATTCTAATTAGAGTAACTGTAAATGTTAAGGAAACTTTCCTGTCTGATCATCCAAGAGCCACTCTGGCAGTCCCACACTAGCACCACCTGAGCTGGGACTGAAACTCCTTCACAGCAGACAACTCTAGCAAGCCAATGGGTGCCCTTCCTGACTCCCTACACACCTCACACTCACACAGACAGGGTTTCCTTACCAACCCAACCCTTAGTTTCCCATAGAAGATATCTGGATCCTTGAACGAACTTAATCATGGTGCAAGGGGATAACAGCTAAAGCTGGTTCGTCTGAGGAAGTGCTCAGAACCAAGGGATTCCTGGGGTTTTATACTCTCATAGTCTACATGCATGACAGTCTAGGGTCTTGGTTCCTGCTATGTCTCTGAGTGTCCAGTCACCTGGCCAACACCACAGGTCCTCTTGCCCTTCGTTGTGCAAAGGGTCAGTGCCAGTTCCCAGCCTCTTGCCTGGGGCTCCTACCATTTCCTTCCATCCAGAGCTCAACCTGCAGCTGGATCTGCAGCTGCACACCGAGCTACCAGCACTAATTGCATCCCTCAACATAATTTTATATTGACTTCAAAACTATTCCAAAATCCACAAGGGATCCAACAGATGATTCAATGAGCCTGTTAAATGCTAGAGAGATGCAAATTAATTTTGTCCATAGCAACAAAAACTTCATTTAAAAAAAAAAAAAAAAAAAAAAAACCAACAAACTAAAGTAACCAAGCCAACCAGTAATTGCTTCAATCCAGGAAACTGCTGAAAAACATCCAGAAAGACTTGAAAAAAGAAGGATTAGGCTTGCTTCATGGACAGACACACTTCAACTGCATCCTCTCAGTTCTGGGCTCTGCAAGAATATTTCCTCCACCAACTATATATAATTCTTTTCAATTGCCATCTCCATTGATCTCAAGTTTCCCATTTCCATCTGATCTTCTGGTATCTTCTGATATGACTTTTTCCATGTCCTTGTCCATTTTTCCCCAAACCCATGCCCTTTTGTTTTCATTCTCTCTCCTAAGGACTGCATTGCAGCTTCACTTCTTTCCCTTTCCCTCTTCTTCCTCTGAAGGCAGCAGTAAGAGCACCTACAAGCAACAACCCATTCCTGACTTCACCACCTAACCAGTGTACCTGCTGCTAAAGTATTTCAGTGTTTCTAAGAGAAACAGTTTCAGGGAAGATCTTTCTCTATTCTTTCCAACTAGTGTTGGCCATGCCACAGTTAACAGTAGGACCAGACTGGCTATGCTCAATATTTGAGATATTTCAACTTATAAACTTCAACTTAGAAAATTAACAAACTTTGTCTGTGTATGTCTCTGTGTCTGTCTCTGTGTCCGTGTGTCTGTGTGTCTATGGGTCCGTGTGACTGTTCAGATTTAAAATTTTGTTTTCAAGGGATTACCAAAAAAATATTTCAAGTTGTTTCTCCTCCTCATTACCTAATGTCACATTCCTAAATGCTAAAGTATACAGAATTTTCAAATTCTGTAGGACAGAATAGCATGCTTTCCTAATTTGATATTCTGAAAGAGGAAAATTGGTGACATGAATAGTCCTCATGAAAAGATTGAACCCAAATACCTGTGATGAGGTCTAAACCATTCAGATCAATATCTTCTAGTAGTATCTGTAGAATGAAGTGAAGAGCTCACCACCTGCTCTGCCTGTAATTAATAGAAAAAGATATGAAAAACAGCAGGAGATAAGCTAAAAGTCTATTTGCAAATAATAAGGTTCATTGCCCAATTAATTTCTTAAAGACAGTTCAGGAATTTCAATCTTAAAAGCAACCACCTTGTCCAGTTAGGAAAATGTGAGAGGTGTTTTTGTATTTGAAAACTAAAGGAAGTTTGAGGAGACTAAGATGTACTTTCTATAATTAATACACATTTTACAAGCTTATGCACAGCCTTTCACAAGACCTTTCAGCACTGGGGTTTTTATCTGGCACTGTTCAGAGAATGGCAGGAAGCTGATAAAATGCTCAGTGGAATTTGCCATTCATTTATCTGTCCTTCTGTGGCCTTCAGAATTTACAATTTTCATTTTTGGGGGGCTTTCAACAATATAATTATATATGAAAAGGCTTCTCATACCACACAAGCTTCCATTACGGCATATTAGAATTAAATGAGAGGAAAAAAACTTTTCATTATACGGTTTTCATTGTTATTCATTCATGCATTCATATAACAATACTGACTCAGACTTCTGTGGTGTACTCTTAAGCTTCAACAAACAGTTTATCTCTTAGTGCTTCATCCACCAACCAATGTTAATTAAAAGAAAAGAATAGTCCTTATTCCTGTTATTTTAAATAGCAATTGATGAACTTCAAAGGTTCGGATTTTTATCAGAGCCCTTGCCAAACTTTCACATGCACTCTTAAAAGTTTTTTCTCCCTGCACAAGCCTGGAAAAGCAGCTTAGTCTTAATACAAGCCCTGTTGCATTCAGAAAGGAATAATCGCAGTTGCTTGTGTAAGATCATACGTATTCTGTAAGTGAACTACAGGACAACAGATTCTGCACAGATGTTAAGAACTGAAAATTACACCTTATCATGTCAAAGTAAAACCCACACATGGTATAGAGCCATATGTGGTATCATCTAGATGACATGCAGAATCCATGTTTTACAAGCTTACTCATGTAGACTGTGAGCACCAGTGAACTGGAACAATCTTATCTTTGCTTTCCATATCTGACTTGAGGATTAGAAACCAAATCTGAAGACCTTTGCACAAAATGGGAGTTGTTTCTAATTTTGACCCAAAACAGAGAAGCATCAAAATTGAGGCTTGAAAGTAATGAACACTGCAGAGGTTTAAAATGGTGGTGGTAAAACTTTAGGGGTCTATTTTTAGCTCAACCACATGTATTTATATATGTATGTATTTACACCCTTGCTGTTATTTAGACATTTGTTCATTTGAAAGCTATGGCTTTGAGAAGACCAGAATTCACATCTCAATTCCTGTAACGCACATACAGGTCCAGGCTTCTCAGCTAGTGCTGGTCTAACAAAAACAGGCATAGAAAGACAAATCAGCCAAAGCAAGTTTGTTGCTAAAAGCATTTTGGAGTGGGGTGGAAAAAAATTCTAGAGCACAGGACATTTTTGAGTGAAGCAATCCAGTCTCCAATGGTAGCCTTACTTCATAAAAATTTGTGACCATTGTTGTAAAAAGCTTCATTGGTCATTTTGCCTTATGATAGGAATTACTCTGACCATTCTAATTTTCTGTTTCTTTTACGGATATTTCTGATCACAGCACATTTTTCCAAAAAGCATATTGAATAATGACTGCATTACAAAAATACAACACCTTGCCAGATTTAGGAGAAGCTCAGTTACAAGTGGGAGAGAGACCTACCTCAGCATCATTGTCCAGTAGCCCACACAAGATATAAACCATAGTAGGAATCAGGATAGAAATCTTTTTTGTCATTAAACAAAGTAATCGGAGAAAATGTTGGAAAAAATTTGGTCTGAACTTTGGACACTGATATTGCTATCTGACCTGTGTTTTCTGAAACCATGGAATGGGGAGGGAACAAGCTCTTACCACTTTGATCATAATTGAGTGGCTTGTCGTCCATGTTAAACCCTTATGGAACATTTTGATCTTAAAATTCAGTAACATTATTTGCAAGGATATGATCTTATAAATCTTTGTTTTGGATTATGTCAAGATCCCTTTTTACAGAAGACAAGGTTGATGCCTGTTCTGACATTTTACTTTTTTAGATTTATCCACTGACCTTACATTATCTGAAAGGACAGCACAAAATACCCTGGAAATTATAGATCTAACTTGATTATTCTGTGAGTTATTTCCTTTCTCCAGGGTATATATTACCCAGAGAAAGCAGGGGCCAGCACAGGTCTCCACTTACTGCAGTTTTTGGCAGTCTCTTTATGAAGGGGTCATTTGAACATCATGCTGCGTTGGAATCCAATTTAAGGGTAAGATAGTAGCTCAGATATGTTGAAGAGATTTTGTCAGAGTTTCTTTGCTTTCTCCCATTCTTACAGCGTTTCACTATTCAATGTTGGACATTAAATTTATTGACATGATCAGAAATTGAAGAAAGGAGAGCAGTTCTAGTTATTCTAACTGCTGATCTGAGCTTTAATTTCTTTTACTATTCCAGTGGCTTGGTCATGATCCTCTGGGTTTTGCTTGGTTCTTCACTTCAGAATTGTAAGCAGAACTCTACCTGGGCCCACTGTATTTTCTTAAGAAAAATATTGTTTGCAATTCTTGTTAGTCAAAACAACTTGCTTTAAGTGTGAAATTCTCTTTGTTATTGACTTACCACGACAGCAGACAAGAGGTCCTCTTGTGAATCCTCTCCCATCATGCTAGTTACCACTCAAATATGCACAAAGTCCCTCTCTTAGAGCTTAAAAGCAACATATAAAGGAAGATAGCATCCTCCAAGGCTAACTTTCACATCATTTACCTTATATAGCTAGTCTTACAGGCTTTCTTTAAAGCCAGTATAGAGAGATGAACTCCTCCATGAGGCAATTCAGAGCAAAAGCTAATTTAGGGTCTTTGAATCAACCTCCTCACTCAATATCAAAGGACTAGAAATATGAGTCAGCTATGTCTCTTACTCACACTTGGACTATATGAATAAAGCCTTGGGTATTTACCACTGCACCATTTTTCCCTTTTCTTACCATCTGGCTTTCCTTTCTCAAAACTAATTGTTTTTCCACACTAATTTTTCAAAGAATGGAAGAAATCCAGTAGGACTAGGAAAACCATTTTACTTCATGGAAACAAAGGAAGAGTCACAGGACCATGAAAGCTGGAGGGACCTCCACAAGCCACCTACTTCAAACTTCTGCTCAGAGCAGACAAGTTCAGATAATACTCTTTTATAACAGAGAGTTGCTCTTCCGTTTGCTTGTTCAACAGAGAAAGGAAGAGGTGAGCTAAAGACAACTAGTTTAGACTGTTGTCCTCATTCAGGCCTGGCTGTCTTTCCTGTGGTTACTAGAAAAAAAGCCAGCAGGAAGGGTTGGAGAAGGTCTATAATAAAGATCTTCTTCACTAGAAAATATGTTAAGGTGATAAAATGTTTCCTAAGGGGCCACCAAAATAACTAAAGAAAGTTTTAAATAATTGTTAATTATCAAATCATTAATTTCAGAGCATCAATAACATCAAGTAAAAATTATATTTCATGCTTTTATAAAGCCAGAGGCACTCATGTAGTATATGACAACAACTTTTCTTATTAAAACTCTGTGAAGTTATGGTAAATATAACGTTTGAAAGGAAAAAAAAAAGGGCAGTCAAAAATATTGCGTGATTTAAGATTTGACTCAGCAATAGGATTACCCACACACTTGATGTGAGCTGCACGTCAAAGTCACTCACATGCTTACAGAACTACTTCGTCTTAGATCTCCAAGTTTAAGACAAGGGTAATAATCCTATTTTCCTCTCTATCATCTATTCAGTGACAGAATTGATTATTTATATAGTCACACTGTGTTTTACCTGGGAACACACTAATTTCAGGAGCACCTGACTCCCTTCCTCCTTGTGCCCCTACACACTCCTTTCCAAACCACAGTCAGATCAAAATACAGTTAACTGCTTGGCAGAGCAGCTATTCCTGTGGATCCTTTGCAAAGAGTATTATTTCCTGAGCCAGATTAAAAACAACTATTAAAAGAGCACAGGAAGTCTTTTTGGTTTAGTTTCTGTTCAGAACATGGCAGTGAATCAATTTTGAAATGGTTATCCTGGCAAAACTGAAGAGGGCCTGTCTTGAAGGTAGGAGCACAGAGCAACAGCTGACAAGCTTAAGTCTACTTCAACAGTTTTTATGATCTTTTTCTACTGATATTCTTTTCCTGTTACCAGAAAATATGAATAGAAATATGATATGGGACATTAAAAGAGAACTGGAATGGAAATGATAATTAAGAAGCGTCATCATTATCCTGAAAACTTAGTATGTGTAGAATTTAGAGGAATTAGACACAATTTAATTGTTCATGCAATTTATTTCATAAATCTCATATATTTTCAGGTATAATCAAAAAAATTGAAGAGGAATATAAGAACAGAAACTACATTATAAATGTACTACACAGTTGTCATAAGGCTATCATTCATCTTTCAATGCTAAAATGAATTTTCAAGTGCAAATGAGCCTAGTACAAATTCATTTCCTGAAGATTTGAGGGGAAAAAAGGAAACCCACAAACTATTTGTCTTTTTTAAAAAACTGTGCCTTTGCAAGCTAAGCAAAACATAATTGCCTCTACTCCATTGCTGAAAAGGCATCTCCAGTCTTACAGCATTGCTTCTTTGTTTGAGAGGCTGCGGAGTTCCTTTTATATTTCTGAAACTTTTCACTCCATCTCCTTAGCAGGTTTTGCCATGTCAAGAGCTGCAAAGAGAGAACATATCCACTTGCTGTGGAGAACATGTGAAAATCAAAACCAACCCTAGAAAAGGATAGAGAGGAACATGAATAAACAGCACTAAGCACCCAATCTTCTTAAACAAGTGGGTAAACAAGCTCAGGGAATTAGTAAGCTTGGCAACAGTGTTTGTTGTGCTGTTGGAACTAACCTGTTATGAATAACAATGATTAGTACCACCAAAGTAGTTCTGTTTCACAGAAAATTTTCCAAGCCTCCTGTCATTAATCTTACCTGGTTTTATTACTACCTATGTCACTAGCAACTTGGGTAGCTAAACCCCTTAATATGCAATCTGTAAGTGCAGCTCAGGATTTGTTTCCCACAGCAGAATGCATGGACGAGCATGCCATACCTCGTGGGGGTTTGTTTAAAGAGAAAGAAGGAGAGATTGTGAGCTGTAAGTGTCCTAGAATGTAACCTCAGATTTAATATTCCCCAAGGAAAGTGTTTTCTAACCATTGTATATGTAAGAGGGCTGCTCTGTTGAATATTTGTGTAGAAATATGAATATACTCAGGTGCCAATTGCTTTGAAGAATTATACTACTATAATAACTGTTTACAATCATATATTTTATTTGTATATACCAAAATAATTCTATAAAGTACTCTGTATATTCTTTTGAAATCATTTCCATACTGTCTTTCGCACACTTCATAACCACTAAATATCCTGTATGACAAAGCAGACAAGGTTTTTTTGTCTCTAAGGTGAAAAAGCTTTTCTTTTCACTCTGCAGGCAGCACTGACTAGCTCAAAGGAAAAAAGACACTGCTTTCCTATCTGCAACCTCAAAGAAAGAGAGCAACATGCCTGATCAATAGCAATAACTAAGAAAATAAATTATCTGTTTCATAATATTAGCGCCCAGGAAGAACAAGGATGAGCACTGGGAGGGTCTCCAGTGGTGAGAGGCAGATGTGAGGTGCACAGCATCAGGGTCTGCCCATAGGGCTGCTCCCTCTACTTCTGCTTTGAGCCCAGTGCAGGATCCTGGATCATCCCACTCTAACATAGACAGTTAAAATACATCTAATTAATTGCATCTTTAAGTGACGATTAAAAAGAATGTATAATAAGACTGGGACATGTAACAATATAAACACCCTTGAGATTTACACTTGGTAAAATGAGTCCTTTGTCTTCATCTCCCTGCCCCAGTTACAGGCACTGAGGGTCCTCCTACCTGCATGTGAGATGCAGTGGTCTCTCAAATGAACATGTGTATGCACAGTATGTTCAAAATGGCTATATAGTCTTTTCATCTCAGTCTCTGTCCTGCACGTGTGTCCTGCAAACACAAGCAGATGAGTCATCCTATTAAAAAAGAAATAGAAAACAAATAAACAAAAAACTCCCACAAGGTATCTGGCAAAAATACATACACAGATAGGCATGATTTTACCACAAATCCATCTGCCTATTTTCTTGACTGGTAAATAACCGTTTTTGTTATCTTTAGAGGCAAATCTAACCTCTTTATTTTCCCTGCCTGAGAGGTCAGTTATGGAGGGATGGGCTGGAGTTCTGCACTCACTTATGATTCCTGTGTTAAGGAAACTCCTGCCTGACCATCCAGGAGCCACTCTGGTAGTCACAAAATCGCAACACTTGAGCTGGGACCAAGGCCCCTTCACAGCAGACAGCTCTACTGAGCTGATGGGTGCCCCCTTGACTGCCTTCACATCCCAATATATATGCACTGTGCAATAAAATGGCAGGTGAAATTCAATAGGAATAAACACAAAGCTATGAATCTATCAAAAAAAATATCATAACTTCACACATACAATGAAGGACTCTAGGATGTCTTCAGCAGTGAGATATCCAGGCTGTGACAGACAGTTCAATAAAACCACTCTTCAAAAAACTGGGTTAAATATTAGAAAAAAAATTAGAAAGACTATTAAAAAAAAAAAGGATAAAAAAAGAGAGAAGCTAGGCCACTGCCTTATGTATCTGTAGCTTGCCCATACTTTGAATATTATGAGTTGTTCTGACCACCTCATCTCAAAGAATGTCTAGCTGAATTGGAGAAATCTCTAAAGGTAACAAGAGCAGTGAAAGAGAGCTTTGCAGTGAGAAATGACGAACTGCTACTTAGCATAGGATTCTTCAGCACGGAGCCAAAACAACCCGGTTTATGGCAGAGGTTTTGCAGAGCCAGGATTGCCATGGAGAGAACAGGAGGGACTGGTTGCTCAGTGTCTCTCCTTATACAAGAACCAGGGGCCATATGAGAAGCTGGCAGGAGCCAGGGTAAACCCAAAAAAAAGGAAAGGGTTCCTTCTGCAGTGGATAGAATCACCTCATCATATAGTGGGTATGTGAGAAGGTGTTTTACCAAACAGACAAAAACCAGCAAAATGAAAAAACTTCCTGAACAGAAAACAGTTGGAATATGAAATATCTAGGGGAGGTATAACATATACATATGTGCTGCTTTTATTTTCTGAAGAGGCCATTCCAGGAGACCAGAATCTGGGGTAGATGTACCTTTGACCTAAACTGGTACAGCGCCTCTTATATTCTGCATACATTTTTAATTACTTAGTAAAGGGTGTTACACGACTCTACTGCCAGCCCACAGAACAACACAATTTGGCATTAGATACACCAGGTTCACCAAAACCAAAATGCTGTCTTCAGCCTGCGTTAGACAACGTTGATTGCTGTGACTGCTTCCCTTCAAAGCGAATATCATAAGACCAGGGTAAGCACAGTGCCATGTTTACCCAAAATAGTGTCCAGCAAATTGTAACTTACTGTCTTTCCAAACTCTGTTGCTATTTTTGTTACTATTGGTTCTCTGGGTTGTTCTTCCATTGACTTGCTCAGCCATTGAAATAAGCAACCAGGAACACTCTTAGCAGCTATCACTTCATTTGATTTTGAGCATTCAAGATTTCTTAGGGAATAAAACACAGTTATCACTCAGTCAATTTAAAACCACTGTCTCTATGTCTAGGCAGTCATGTACTAATGCCATATACATATACTAGTTTTTAAGTACTAATGACATATATATATATAAGTAATACTCTTTCATGAAATGGCTGACACCTGCCCTTGTAACCCTGTGGTAACAACTGCAGGAACTACAGAAACTACAGACATATAATAATTACTTATAAAAATATTGATCTGCTTCTGTCATTAAATTCTGAGGACAGTTGGACGTAAAAATAGTCACAGTAAAAGAAATAAACTCATTTTCTGAGACCAAATCTCTTAAAATTTTAAATAACTTAAAATTAAAAGACTTTAGTCAAAAGTTATACTAAGTCATATGCAAGTAAAAAATTAAAGAGAAAAGAAAAAAAACGACTTGTACAAAGCATTACCCTTAATGATTAGACATAGAAGAAATTAACAATTTCCTTAATTTAAAAATATTAAAAAGTAGCAAATATATTGTTTGGATGTCTCACATGGTAGAGGAATACAAATTATATTTTTCTCCCAATATTTGTAGTGAAAAGAGAAACCTGACAAAGTATATACATAGAAGTTACCAGTGGGCACACTGATAGAGATAACACATAGATAAAATAAAAGAAACTCTGAACATTTTACTTTGCACAGGTGAAATAAGAATTCCATGTTCATTTGATATTTCCTTTAGCTCAAGCCTGGAATGATTGTGTTTTATTTGCAAAGATGCAGGCAAAAAGCACATTTTACACTTGCTTTTGCAAGTGTTCACACTGGCATACTGCAGGCTTCATAGTGCTTATTCTTTCAGGTTTTTCTCTGCACACAAACAAGCAGGAAACAGAAATGTTTCCTGTAAATTCATGACCAGTCACAAACACAGGAGAGCATTTAGGAGACTTGGTTTTCAGTGGCCACTGCAAAACATTTTCCAGCCATAGCATAATAAAAAAGTGGTGCTCACAAAGCACTACACCCCAGCTCTGCCTGGCAGGAGCCAGCAGCTGCCTGACAGCTGCCTATACTGTGTTGGTGGCTGATTTTGTCATATGCATTATTCTCTGTGAGCTACTACCAATTTATTTGGTAATGTCAACAGCAATTAAGTTCTGCCATCAAACAGACTTCAAACAAGGTTTTCTTAGAACCAGTTCCCTTTGCAATCAGATTGTGAAGAATACCTGACAGATAGCAGTACAGTAGCTGTCACAATCAGTTAAGGCACAGCGGCCCATCTGGGTCAGGGTCCTGATGGTAACTATTCCCCAGGGCAGAGATTTATATCTATCATCATAAATAAGTTTGGTTTAAGTTACACAGTTTAAATGTCTAAGGCAGCAAGACTTCAGGTTGTCTTAAGAGCATGAATCAGAATCTCTGCAGAGGTAAGCTTGTCAGCCAGCCTAGATCACATCACTAACATGAAATCCTCAGGGGCTTTAAGCTTTAACAGTGCTTTTACGCAGTATTGTTATTAGCAATACAGTAACTCCAGCAGATGTCAAATAGGGCTGAAATCTTATTGCCCTAATACTGTACAAAATTTTTTAAAAGGCACTCTACACCCAGAAGCTCTTATGCTATAAATTGGTTAGAAAGACAATGGAGAGGAAGGTGGCAGCATTCCAGATCCTTGTCTGAAAGCACTTCCATTTTTACTAAAAAAAAAATAAATCACAATAAAACAAAATTCACTTGATGCAGTGCCTGAGATTGAGTGTTTCTATGCACAGTTTTTTGCACTCCAGACCAAAGGGCAATATTTCACACTACCCGTTTTTATTGGGCTTTTTAAAACTTTTTTTCTCAAGATTCTATTGTGACAATAAAAAAAAAAAAAACAACTAATTTTTTAATATGCACAGATCATATAGCTGTGAATTGCTTTAACAGAATGAACTGGATTAGTACACACAGGTCATCTTTAAATTTGCTGAGCAACACCTCCATGGAGGGAAGAACTCCTTCCAGTGCATCATACCAGAATAATTTATTCATTTCTAATGAATAATTTTCACAAGCATACATGATTCAAAACCAGTAGGCACTTCTGTCTCGACACAAGTTGAATAATGGCAAAGCATTGCAGCAGAAAAGGAGCAATTTATCCTAACACCTTCCTTGATGCAAGTTGAAGGAGTTGAAGAAAGAATGGGAAGACTTAATGTTTGCCATGGATGACCAATGCCAGCCTACTGAAATTCTGAAGTTATAAATATACATCAGAGAGAGCATTATATAATATTTTATTGCCTTTAGAGAGCAGATTTGAGCTTCAAAGAAGTGATGGCAAAAGCCAGGGTTCTGCAAGGCAGTTTCAAGGTCGGGGGAGGAGGGGCGGGAGAGGTGAAGAAAAAAAAAAAGATAAAGATTGTTGTCCCCATTAAGGTTTTGAATGGCAATTGGCTAGGATCTCAATTTGATTGCAAGGGTCAACAGTTAAAAAACACAGAAATCTTTGTTTACCGTGTACCAAAGAAGGTTATTATGAGAGGTAAGATTCTCCTCCAGGGTTAAAAAATGGTGAATTGGTTCAGAGTATTTTGTGCTGAAGTAACACCAACATGACTTCCCTCTGTGAACGTTCCTGTACTTGAATGTTGCCATAACAAATGCTTTGCAAAAGTGATTTCCCTTCAGTCAAGGGTATTTCGCTAAAATGCCAGATATGTTTGCTATTATGCCACCAGTGTCCCTCCACGAAATGAAGAGTGGCAAGTGCTTCAATAGAACAATTATTTTCATCTATCTCACAAAGACTAACTTGGGATACAACAAATCATCCTCTGGAAGTGTCTGTCTCCACTGCTGTGGAGGGAGATTGGGTGACCTAAGACTATATAGGATAATAGAATGGTTTGGGTGGAAAGGAATCTCTAAAGACCATGTAATCCATTCTCCCTTCCATGGTCAGAGACACCTTTCACTCGAGCAACATCCAGAATATGAGAGTGGCTGAATATAAAATTATTATTTATTAAAAAAAACCACTTTGAAAATGCATTCCCCCCATCATATTTCTTTATGACAGTCCAAAGCAGTTAATTGACTACTAAACATTCCCTACTATTTTCTTAACTTTGGCAAGTAATTGTGATATCTATACATTCAAGCAATTTTTTACCAGCTTTTTCAAGGAATGGGTGGCAACATGGAAATCCAGAATGTACCTTATGTCTCATAAAAGAATGCTGCATGAGATTACAAATTCTATCACAGTTAACTGTGAAGGAGCTATGTTCATTTCTAAATTTTCTAAATTTTGAAGATCCTGAAAAGAAGGAACAGATGTTGAAAATGTACATGCTAATGGGGGGGGAAGAAAAAAAAAAAAAAAAAAAGCTAAAAATGAAATACCAAAAAAAAAAAAAAGTTATGTGAAAAAAAAAAAGTAGCAGCACAATATTAGGGAAAATTATAAAGGTGCCACCTATAGGAGGGCTCCTAACAAATCTGTTATACTAGGTGTTGTACATAGGCACACTCACATATTCTTGGTTCAGGCGACAAAACTACAGAGATGCCACATTCATAGAATAAAGTCCATACTCTACTTGCTAATTTCTCTCCCTCCACCTGATTAAGGTAGCTCTTTTTCAAACATTTAGATAGACAGTCTAGTCCAATCTTGATTTGTTCAAATACATCTGGGGGAATGGCAGATGCATAAACAAATAAGCTGTGCACATTCAAAGAATGTCATTGAAGAGAGCAGTCAGTTTTCTTTATAATCTGAGTTATGCAGTGATGAAAAGAACTGAACCAGCTCAAAATGCTGAAGATAAAATGCTCAGAAATAAACATTCAGCTCACACAGAAAAGCTACAATACTTTCAGATTTGCCATTTCAAGAGAAAGAGTAAGATTTCTTTTTGTGTTTTGCCACGGCAAGACATTAGTGACATTTAGAAAAAATGATCATTCCTGAACAGGGCAGTTATGTTACAATAGAGTTTACAACATTGAGATTTATTTTGGCTTGAGGCAAAGTTAAGATTAAAGAGATGGTGCAGCTCAGACTACAAAGGCTCGTAAAACACTAAGCCATTATCTTGACCTTAACATAGAATTTAGGATTCAAGACATCAGTAGTCATAATAGTCTTATGTTCATTTAAAATTCAGCTACAGTTTGTCACAGTCCCCTTTTAGTTTTGATCTAAGCTACCTTGAACTTAAGCTGCACAAAGTATTTATTATTTCTTTATTAGCTGCAAAATTCACAAGGTCCAAAGGTGGGAAGGACCAAGTCCCTGAGAAATCCGAGAAGCCACTGCAGTATTATTCAGACTCTCCTTTTGTGCCGCCTTTTTATTGCTGAAGGTCAATTTACAACATAATAGAAAACAGTATTGCTACCATTTCAGGCTTGCCATGCAGGAATACATTTGCAGTGTGTTGAAGACTGAGACAAATTTTCACACCACAACCTTATAGTCATTAATAAAGAAGATTGTGGTCTCTCTTTGTCAATATGTGTTTCTCTCACAAAATATCAAATCAGCTTTTCCTTGAGGATGGAGGGAGCAAAATGAGTTTGCCTGTTGATGCTCTTGGCTTCAAGGCTGTAAAAAACTTCCTAGAAAACTGAAACTTTTGCACCTTCTGTTTAAAAGTCACCTTCAGTCTGGCAATTTTTAAATTGCAGTGATTTGAATGTTCCAGTCAGAACCCTCAATTCACCTGTATCCCACAAAATAAGGATTTGTTCTTGGGCAAAATGGTACAAGCAAAAGATAGCCCAGCCTTCTAAAAGAAAGAAAGATTAGAAACAGAAAAAAGCATGTAAAATATCATCAATGCAAATACATTATCAACAACAAAAGCTTGATGAAAAAACAAACACTGGCCCCTGGACAACAACTGTTGGAGGGAAGGGACAAAGGTGCTTATTCTTTTTACTTTTCTTCTGGCCGGCAAACAGTGGAAGCATTACATATCTTAAATGCAGACCATAGGTGGCACACAAAAAAACTGTATGAAACAACCCTCATGTCGTGAGATTTGAGTTTCTAATCATAGTTACAAGTAATAGAAATTTTGTAAGAGGGTTTTTGCTTCTTCAAGAGAAATTGTAGAATTATGAAATAGAATCCCAGCTACTAATGAAAGACACCTATATTTCTACCCTTAATCTAATGCATACAAAGCAGATGTTTCCAATACAAATAGGAGACATCATAATAAAGATTTCCCAGAAGCATGATGCTGAAAAAAGGGGGCTCCTGAATCCAGCAGTACCCAACAGCTGGTCCCTCTGTCTAGGATTTCTTGATAATAATACTAATTTTCTCTGACTTTCTTCCTCATCTAAATGCTAGAATGGTTTCGCTTTGGAGGGGCCTCATAATGTGCTCCCCCCTCACAAATACAACCTTTTCAGGATAATGCAGTGGATCTCCAGTTTAAGGGTAACTTCTTCATTCTAATCCAAACCTTCTCTAATTGTGCATGTCTGTGGGGTCCAGCAGCCAGAGACCCCTCCGCAGCCACAGGTTCCAACTGGGGGGCAACAAGTCAAGTCTCCTACAGGAGAGAGCACCCATGAGAAACAAATCTGTACCATATTTTTTGTTCAGCTTTAAAAAACAGCAAGCTTTCAAAAGTAGGAGGATAGAGTTCAGCCTGTTCTTCAGCAGATGCATTTGCCAAATATAAGTTAGAGCAAAAGGTGTTTCTTCACTAGAGTGGTCAAGTACAGTTCTACCTTTTTCTGGTTTTTGCTTTTTATTTATGCCAATTTTTATTCTACTCACTCCCTCTCCCACTCTATTTGTTGCAGTGAATACTTACACACAGGAGTGAAAAATTGAAGTAATCAAAGGGTCGTCCAAGGATCAAAAACCCTAAGCTGTTGTTTTCAACTTTTATTTATGTTTATTAAACTTTCTCGACTCATTTCTTTATTCTTCTGCTTCCCCATCCTGCCAAACACTTACTTGGTGAATAATGAAATAATTCAAGTAGAAGAAAAACAGACATCTGATCCAATTTCTCTTGGCACGCAAGCAGGATAGGGAAATACCAGTTAATTACGAAAAAAAAAATAAGATTAACTATTGCACATGCACAACTATTTTGTAAACCTAAAGACATCACTATCTAATGACCTCTATCTCCTTCTAGATGTTCTAAGTCTTCAGAAAACTACATGGTGTATATGTATCAGGGCATAAAATCTTATTCTCCATGTGCTTTTGAGTACCTGTCCATATAAGCCACTACAACTGATCAAATTTTAAAGACTTTGTTTTTAAATGGCCTATAAAAAACAAAGCTGGAAAACGTCAAAACTGATATCAGTAAATATTCTTCACAAAGGAAGGGAGGAAGAGTCACTATGCCTGGTTATGATGCTATTAATAAGAGATGAATACACGAATTTCAGTATCTTTTCAGAGTTTATTAGCAGACTGATATCTGGGACAATGTTTACTCATATTTGCATCACTGTTTCATACAAATAAACATCAGTTTTAACAAAAATTTGTCTGTCTCCAGTCACCTTGTCATATTTGAAGTACATAATTTTTCACACTCATCTCACTGTGTTGTGTCTGTTTCCTGGTAGAGAAGAGTGTTGTCTTAACACAGAGAGTAACAACATGTTTGAAGTGCTGGACTTCCATCACTAAAAGGAGACAAGTTTTTGGGAAATCCTCTGTCTTCTCTCAGGTTAGAGTTGTATCTCTTGTCCTAAGTTATGCTTCTTTGTGGCAGTAGACTTACAATATCAGAAGTGGAATAGATCATGGGTCAGATGGGTCTCTGAAGAAAATTAAGAAACCAGACATAATGCCTTAAAAACTGAGGCTTTTAGAGTATTGTAAAATGGATTCCTTGCTTTTTTTTCCCGAGTCACCTTTCTCCTTCCCAAAGCTCCTTGAGAAAATTTATTTCCCTAGCCTAGTATGCAGGAATTTGTCCTGGCAGGACTATGTGAAGCCTTCATATTGGTCCTTAGTTAAGCCTTTCCCCATTGGTTGTTATCCCTCGATTTCTATTGGTTGTGACCAAAATTCCCTAAATGCCTTTATATACTCCTGGCCATGTGACTAAAGCCTCTCTCTGCTTTCCCCTCCTGTGGTCTCTGTGTGTCTCTTTCCCAGGGCATCTCAGAGACCACGTGGCCTGGGGGGAACAGGAAGGGGGAACGGGAAGGGGGAGCATTCCACCACAGTGTCACACTTCTTGACCTAGGCTGCAGTCTGTAAATCATAATTAGGTTAATGAGATTGCACACACAATTTTTATTCTATGACGACTGGATAGCTCATGGGAAGGAATATCAGGCTGTGTAGCTGCATTCAGGTTACTTTAGACACATTACTTTACCACTATTCAAAGGTACCTGGAAAAAGGGACCATCACAAGTGTAGTTTTTCTACTTTTCCCCCTAGAACCCCAACAGAGCACAGCCCCCAGGTGCAATGCAGATTCTTGCATAGAGGCTCCCAGCCACAGCCCATTGCAGAGTAAATAATTTACACCCTGATGAAGGGAATAGTGCTGTTGGAATCTTTCAGGCATATCTGCTTATTCTGTTGACCTCTAATTAACATCTTCATCACCATTCACCAAAATCACTATTTTAAGCAAACTGAGAAACATACTGGAGAGAAATGTATACTCTTGCTTGGGTAGATTCAAGTCACAGAATCTCAGGGTAAGGAACTTCAGTGGGTCATCTGGTCCATGCTCTTTGCTCAAGCAAGGTCATCCTAGAGCACACTGGACAGCATTGTGTCCAAATGAAGTCAGCAGATTATTCAAAAAACCCTCCTCCTTTATCTGCCTGCCTGAGTAGTGCAGTTACTGTTGACCTTGTAAGAAAAAAACAATTCCTTCTGCTCTCAGCAACTCTTCCAGACCTGATCTTTTTTCATTGCCCAAGTATAATACAACTTTTGGGATGACTGCATCATGTTTACATCTAAGAAAGGTTGTGTTTAGTGTATTGTATTAGAATTGGGAGGAAAAAATCACCATGAAACATACACAATCATGTTAAATTTATTACACTAACATAAACTGCAAAGACTATTTTTGGCATTTTCCTGCATTTCACTGATAGAAAGACTGGGCTTTGGCTATTTGTATATCTCTCATCTCCAGTCTTTAACAACCATTTTAAAATTACCTGTCCAAAAATTGTGGGCTTTCACACATCAGTGCTTTCAAAAACTTTACAGTCATTTTTTAGATTGAAATTTGAGTAAACAGACTCTTCCTTTGAATTTTGGAGCACCCCAGCTGCATGAGACAAACATGACTTTTACTTCATCTGAAATAATAGTAAAACTGCCTGTGGGTACGTTCACAAGCAAACCTTGACCATGCACAGTTTGTAACAAATGCAAGGATGGGACACTCAACTAAGGGCAGTTCTTCACTTGCAGTTAAAGGAGAATGGGATTTTACCTCCAACTGGCCTGATCAGATTTAGGCTGACACAAGCAGCAGTCTTCAAGCCGCTTACTTGAGTTTAATCTTTTGTCAGTCTAGTAGTATAGGCTATATGATCTTAAGGCTTACACACCCCTCCTGGAGCAGGCAGGTGGCTCAACTATAAGCAAAAAGGAAAAATCTTCTGCTGTCTCTCTACAGAGAAGCTGAACTTTCACCAAGAGTGTGTAAGTAAATGGGTTTGTGTCTGGGTATTGCTTGCCATCACCACTGATTTTTCAACTCTTAGGAGAGTCAGCCTTCACTGACTATGACACCAATGACACAATATCTTTCAGAGTTCTTTATCACAATGAACTGAGCAAAATTTTAATGATCTTGCAAAATCTCCTATTTCCATTATTGCCATATAAATATTCAGGCATGGGGGATTGGGTTTACACCATCAGGTTTCTGTCTCTTCCACCCCTCCAAGCACTGATAGCTGGGAAGGAAAAGAAAGAAGATATTTATTTTATAAAGAGTTCTTAACCAGAGTATATCACCAAGTTTATATTTTCCCATTCAGAAATTTTCTATCTCAAGATAATTTTTGTCAGTATTTCAGAAACTATGGTATGGCTGCTCCATAATTACAGTCACTGAGGGAACAGAATAAAGCAATGCAGTTTTGTGTCAGCTGTGAAATGGAAAATGTTAAACAAAGAGTTTTGGACTTTGAAATTTTCCCAGAAAAAGTGTCACATGCCATGAGAATCAATTGCATTTTTTAAAAAAGTACAAAAAATTAAGAAAAGCCAAATCAATCATGGCCAAATCCTCTGGAAATGCAGCCATCTAACATATTCTTAAAAGTCAAAAAAGTTTATGTGACTCAGAGAAGACAAAGTCTGGTAAATATTTTTCCTAGAAAGAATCATGGGGTATTTTCTGACATAATCTTGGTCTTTCATCCAGCAGCAATATCTAAATATCTCCAAGAACACTGTAATTGCACTAATTTGCTAACACTTGATATTTTTAGAAAATAAACCTTGGGCTTGTAAGCTGACTGTTTGCACCCTAATGAGTGGGCTAGGGTGCTCATTCACTATATTTAGCCATTTTACAAAACTCCAGGACAGCATCATTCCTCTGAAGCTACAGTGTGTAAGTTGTGCACAGCTGTGTAATTACAAGTAATGATTATTCTGGAAGCAATCAATTAACTATTCAAGTGTTCTGACTTCTAAGTACACATCAGCAACTAGGCATTGGAGGTGATTCTTGAGTATCCAGGGAACACAAGGAAAACACTACCTGAGACCAAGGCTGCAACATAGACCTTCATAGCTCTTAGTGCCATGATTTGAACCTAAATGGGTGAGCATTAAAAGTCCTGATTATATACATCCTTACATCTACAATGAGGTAACTTTAGCCAGGCAAGGTATGGAGGGGTTTTTGAAAATCTGCATACTCTCAAAATTCACCATCATTTGGATTTCAAGATCAATATTTTTTTTGTATTCATATAGCTCAGAAATATTAAGAAGTTTCACAGCTCTCTAATCAAGTGCATTCAGTGTATAAATCAGCCTCAACAAGAGTCTTATGCAATTCTCAGTATGCAAAATTTCTCAATGGATATCAATAACAGAAGTAAATAACATAATTATAAATGTACTTCTAAACCTACTAATATTTTGCAGTCCAGCTATAAGACTTGCTGGGATTTTACATTGATACCAGACTTTCAAGAAACATTATTGAAAAGGAATTGCAGCTCTAGCAGCATGGCTGGCAAACTAACCAATCAGGCCAGTGAAGCCATCCCTGAAACAGTCCAACCTCTGACAGAGGCATTTTATTTAAAACCTATACAGTTGTGCAAAAATAAGAAGCTTTGTAGTCTGCATTAACAAGATCTTATCAGTCTTTTGGCCACATATCTAGGGAGTCTTGGGAACCTGGACGCTCTACATGTAATAAATCCATGCATATTCTGTTTCTTTACATTCAAAATGGTCACAGGGTCGTTGTTGCTGTCACCTTTTACAGTATCCAGACTTTTGAGTCTGGTAACACTTGCACTTACCTCAGAAGTTGCTTTTTCTACCTCAGCTGTAACATTCTTGCTGTTATCTTTCCAAAGACACTTTTCTTGGCTTCCTTTACCTCCTTCTGTTCTGCTTAGGGAGTTTTAAATCACACAGTGGCAGCTACTCTTCACATTACTTTTTATGGTTCAGTCATTGGTTCTTCATGCAAATGTGCTGCCAGTGACAGACTACTTGGCCTAAAATCCTCTCTCTGATGGCCTTCTTAGAATAAAAGTGATTTGCAGACCATCCAAGTCAAGGTCTGGCATGGTAAGTGCCTCCAGCACTCAACATCTCCAGGGATTTAGCCAATAACAGAGCTAAAAGTTCTTTCTAGTATGTGCCCTTGATCAGCACAAGAAACACCTACACAGTTTTAGTTCTTTGGACAGGGCATCAGGTTGGCACTTTTCATCATTCTGCCAGCAATGACGTCATGAGTCATTGACATGATGTTTCCCACATTTGCACTAGCATTGTCACTACCCAAGTGGACATTTCAGAAGCAAGAATATTCCCTGGGAATTGCTGCTTGGCTAGTACAGCCTGGTGGAAATCCACAGAGTAAGAGATCCACATTTAGAGATTTCAGCTAACTAGACCATCTTAGAGGAAAGCCACGAACATTTTGTGGCTTTGATGAATTGATGCTTTAGGACCTTTTCCTTTTAAGAACTAAAGCTTTTTGGAATGAGCCCTTGGAATAATCAGTTCTGACAACACTCATCCCACTTCAGCCTATTCACTCAGTTACTCAAATTATGAATCAATGTTTAAGCTTTCTCAGTCCTTCTCTTGAGGTACAAAATAAGAAAATATTAGTAAGCATCACTCATGAAAATATGACACCACTGGAAGTGGTCTGGGAACAAGTGCTGCTATATAAACACTACAGTAATTTTAATGTCCTCTAAACAATAGCTGACATGAACAATAAAAATAAGTGTTCCTATTGATTTCCTATCTGGTATTATTTTTCACTCCCAAGGTATATAATTTAAAATATATCAGCACAGATACTCTGTGAAGAAACAGAGTCACTAACTGAAAGAGGATTTAACTTTATGAAATCATGTTATCATGTTTTTCTGCATTTGTTGCTTCAGTTTATATAACTCAGTTGTCTCCCAAAATCAACTAATACATTTATTATTGACATATTCTTTCAGGTGCTAAGCATTTCTTAGGCAGTTTAAACATTCATAAAGCCCTGCATGAAATGAGTTAAAAGTCCTATTCAGTAACATAAATGCCCTCTTATACATCAGAGAATATTTTTTTCCTTAAATACCCACTGAAGACTGGCATTCCACTAAGCAAACAGCATGTTACCTGCTTTTGACATGAAACTCATATTTTGTGATTCCATTCCTGCTGTATCTTCCCTTTTTGCTGTCTCCTGCTGTCCAGGGGGAGCAGCAGCAAAGCCCCATATGGGCCAACAGGAGCAAGGAGCTCCTAAGGGGCTGTGGTCAGCACAGAAGTGGAACAGGACAACTGTAGGTCCAGTGCTGCTTGATGTCATCCTGAGTGACAACTAAAACATGGAAGGGGGCAAATATATGACAAAATTTTAACTAATCTGTCTGCAGAGTGAAGGAATAAATGGAATAAATGTTAAAAGACAACAATCAAAGACAGATGTCTAGAATTCTGTACCATGATCCATTTTTAAAGCTGTCAAAATAAAGTGCCTGAGTACCACAGATGAAGTACAATATATCAAAGATTTACCATCTTCCTCTCCATCCTGAAATATATCACATAACTCAGGAGGTTTCTTGTTTCCTTTGGGAGCAAACTGGTTGTTTTTCAAATCTATAAGATTTTATGCTTCAAAATTAGAACAGCTGTTGCTCAGCTACAGCAACCCAGCACTGCACTCTTCCATCTGTGTCATCTTTCATTTCCTTGAGAATTACCTTGATATCAAACTAAATGGTGCTTTCTAACCCCATGGTTCCCCTGTGCTCTTGGAGAAGACCAATACAACAGGCAAAGTAAAGACCTTAATGTTTCACATTTCAGTACTTTGTTATAATTAGAATTATTCTTGTACATGAAATCTAACTACTGGTCATGACTTCCACTCTGAATCAGTAGAGAATAGGATCATAGAATGGTTTGGGTTGGCAGGGACTTTAAAAGGTTATGTGGTCCAACCTCCTGCAGTAAGCAGAGACATTTTCAACTAGATCAGGTTTCTCAAAGCTCTCTCCCACCTGACTTTGAATATTGTCAGGGATGGGGCATCTGCAGCTTCTCTGGGCAAGCTGGTCCAGTGTTCCACCACCCTCACTTAAAAAAAATTCCTTTCTCATATCTAGCCTGAATTTACCCTTTTTTAGTATAAAACCATTTACCTGTTGTGCTATGACAACAGGCCCTGCTAAAAGGTTTGCCCCCATTTTTTTTACAGATCATGTTTAGGTACCAAAATTCTGCTCTAAGGTCTCCCCAGTGCCTTCTGTTCAAGGCAAACAACCTCTGCTCTCTCAGCCTGTCTTCATAGTAGAGGTGTTCCACTCCTCTCTTCGTCTTCTGGACCTCCATTGGATCCATGTCTTTCCTGTGTTGAGAGCTCCAGAGCTGGATGCAGTTCTCTACACTACAATTCTCAATGAAGTGAAAGAAAGAGCCTTTAACTTTAGCCTTCTAAGAATTAGAAATACAATTTAAAATACTAGTGTTACATTATAAAGAATTTTAGGTTAATCTATTTGCAAACTTAATTTTATTTTACAATTACAATGACCACAAAATACTAAAGTTAATATATTTAATATCTGGTTACACAATTTTTATTTAGTACTATAATTTTTCTGATTAAATAACTTTAAACAACTGTCAAAATTCTTGTTGATTATGTTTAAACCAACATGTCGCTCTTGCCACTACCATGCAAATTCCTCATCCACAGGGGGCAAAACCTGGTCTCCTTTATGAACAAATCCACCCTTTTCCACCAAGCCTTAACAGCAGGGATGGACAATTACACTAGCTAGGACCTGTGAAGTCTCTTTAAAACTCTGTCTAGTCTAGCTAGCCCCAAAGACAGTGATTCATTCCTGAGCCTTCCGTTTTCTGAAACCCTGATTTACATTAGAATAAAGCAGTTTCTTTTCTCTGTTTACTTTTCACTTGTATCAGTTAGTTAAACAAAAGATATTACCTCTTCCTACAAACCCTGTCTTTTTTCCAACCTCAAACTATAACAGCTATACCATTATCAAATAAAAGTGCCTTTTCTCTCTTGCAGGACACTCCAGTCCCTCAGCCATGAAGCACAGATGACCAGATCTCAGTCTGGCTGTATCCAGCATCCCAACATCCCCAAATGATGCAGTAGGTATCAAGATAATGAGGCCTCTCTCACTGCCTAATAATAATTACACTGATGTGTGCTCATCCTCCTACCAACATCAGGCCCCAGAACTGTTTTTGTAAGGATCTGGATTCAGCTTCAGCTAAAGTAATGTGCTTGCACCCAAAAGTAACAAAGCTTTCAGAAAGATTTTCGTTTCCAGTGTATGCATATACATGTGACATTCCTCTGCACTGACTGATTTTTTTTAAAGCACAGTTTCTGACAGATGGAAGTCTTAAGCAGCTATATTCTTCATTTTTATGTGCAAAGATCCTCTGTGGAGATAGACAAAGATTCATTTGTTCTCCTGGGGAGGGGGGGAAGTCTTCTAAATAAGGAGTAGGAATGCATTGCATACATTCAACTTTTTTCAACATTTTCCAAGTTTAATTCATCTACTCATTATCTTGAAGATCTTATCAAGCTTTTGATAAAGAAAAGACATAGCACTTTCATTTACTAGCACTTCATTTCCAGAAAGCATTATATGGCTATTACATGTGCAATAAACTGCTTCATTTTGCAGAGTTTGGCTTGAATTCCCAAAAACACCCAAGTGATTTAAGGTGCCTTGACTTTAAATTTCCAAAAGCAAGCAACTGCAGGTGATTAAGCATCCTTAATCTTAACAGTACCCATCTGCTATTTTCTCATGTGTAGCAGAAACCTGTCCATGTCTAGTGCTCCCGTGGGCTTTCATATTTTTGTACATCTCTCCTAGGATCTAGGTCAGGTACACAAAACTAGAGGATCCCATTTGTAAGTTGCTATGTAAATGTGAAGTCAGAGACTTGTTCAGGCACAGGCAGTGGGGTTCAAACCAGAAGGAACAATACAATTGAAGGAGTCCTTGTTTAAAACCATGAGCCACACAGCTCAGTTGAATAAAGCTCAGTTGAGGTCATGTTAACTCAGCAAGTGTCAAGAACTCATATCTAAAAGTAATTACTATGAGTAAATAACAGTGGATGCCAATAGTATCACAAAAACATGATAGTTTGCTTGGAGGTAAAGCTGAAATGTTAATGAGTTGTAAAATTCCTGTTTAAGTGGGGGAAGCTATTCTTTCACTTATTAGACCCTTTTTTGACTTGAGTAAGTTTAGCAATAAAATTCCCTTTCACTTTTGCCATATAGTTTTTTACAAGCCATATTGTCTGCTTTCAAGTTTTATTGTTAAACTTATACTGATGACAATTTAAAAAAAAAAAAAAAAAAAGTGTGACTGTTTGCCTTTTAAAAGGAGAGAATTATCTTCCACAGCTAAAAGAATGACTGAAGATCATTTCACCTGCTCTGCTTCAAATCACTGGAAGCAGAGCTGAACTCCATGCCACTTTCTCTCCATCTCCCTCTGATCGACTTCCCTGCCTGCAAAAGCACCACTGTTACCTCTGTATGAGCCATTGTACCCCATAGGGAGGCAGGATGTCTGCATTTGCCGGGCACGTGGGGTGGATGCCATGCCTCAGAGCAGAGCTCTGCTCCCTCACAGAAAGAACCTCAACCATCGTTCCCCTTTTTGTTCCCTATCACACTTTCACTGCATAGTCTTCTGGTCTAAGGTATATGCACTCTGTGTCATCTTCAGTTTTGCTTTATTTTTGCAAATAAAGAAGTGGTTATTTCCTCTCCTTTCCTCATGCTTCATTACCTTTGTAATTGAGATTTGTCTTCTGGTTATTGACTCAGACAGGCTTCAGTTTACAGAAACAGCCAAGCCAGGTCAAGTAAGCTATTATGCAATCCTAGGGTCACCAGTGAATAGCCAGCACCACTCAAGTAGGCCATAATTCGTAGCAAGCAAGAAAAAAAATTCTAAATGGATCATGTGACATGTTTCTTTACAGCTGTTGTAATTTAACCCTAGCAGTCATCTAAGCCACCTGTTCACTCCTCCACAGTGAGATGGAGAGAGAATCAAAAGAGCAAAAGATGGAAAGCCTGAGAGACACACTTTAATGAGAAAAAGGAAGAAAAGGGGGAAAACAAAGTGATGGGAAAGAAAAACCCCTTGCGTAGCACCAGCCAACTCCAGCCAGTCCCTGAGCAACAGCAGCCCTGACTAACTTCTGAAGATTTCACATCTGAACACAATGCTGCATGGTATGGAAAGTCCCTCTGGTCAACTGGGATCAGTCATCTCAGCTGTGTTCCCTCCCAACACCTTGTTTACCTCCAGTTCCCTCACTAGTAGGGTGAGAAGGAGAAAAGGTCTTGACTGTGCAAGCACTGCTTAGCAACAGTGAAGACATCCTTTTTGGTATCAACACTGTTTCCAGCACAAAACCATAACACATTCCCATAACAGCTACTCTATCCAAGCCCAAACCAGCACAACAGCATTTTGCCATTTCCATGATCCCAAATATCACAACAACTCAACTGAGCAGTCATTATTTGAACATTAATATTTTTGCTAGTGTCAAGGAAAAGTAGTTACCTCTCAATTACATCTATGTTGCAAAATCAAATACTGTAGCATTAGTACAAGGCATTGATCCTGGCACAAAGAGCTTAAGTGCATGGGAATTGGCTTCAAAATTCCCAAGAGAGAACATGATTCCTCTGCTTGTCTTGCAAAATTATAGGACTTTTTTCATAAATGACCATAGTTTTTACCAGAACACAAATCAGTTGTGAGTAGACTCTAACTTGAGTGGTTTTAGACAAAAATATTACAGTAATTTGTCCATCAAAATTATTGAAGCTGCTCCCTGTTGCATACACATATGTAGCCCCAGACAAGCCTCAGAGCAGAGAAGCTCCACAAATAAACTATTTCTCCTCATGAGCCAGAATCCACAGCAAGCATACAGCAGAGCCTTATGAGCTTATCTGACCAGACAGAGCAAGAAAAATTGCTTCTTACTGACAGTTACAGTGACCAGGTAAATTACGAATATTCATGTGGTAACTCTTTCTTATCATCAGTTGGAATGAAACAGTAAGAGGAACCAAATTTTGAAAATCCCTCTCCCTTGGGAAATCTCCACTCTACTTGTGTTTATGCTCTACTGCAGTGTCAGGAAAATTAGTATTAAGATTACACTGTATTAACACATTTGCACAAAGCCTGAACAAGCAGAAGATAGTAATTTCTGATATTAAGCTTCTGATATTTAAGTAATTGCTTTTCTTTATCAGCCTTATTATCAAATGATCTTGTTACAGCTACAGAATTACCTGTAATCACTTCCACATACAGGATTTTAAGCCTGATCAGAAAGGAACCATTAAACATTAATTAAAATACTGCATGTGCACTTTGTATTTGGCTTGACAGTTTGCAGGAGCAGCCTGTTAAGCAATCCCTGCTAAGTGCAGAGATAAAGCAAGGTGTGTCTGCACTGAGTGCACCACTGGGAGCTGGAAACATGACTTTAGTCCATTTATAAAGTTTTCTCATTAGGTTTCAATTCAGGAGTAATGTCACAATGGTATTTAAAGGATATTCAATCACTCACGACAGAAAAGCTAGACTGACATTGCACAAATGGTGTTTGATTATTACCAATCTATCATGTCAGTTAGCAGGAGGAAAAGATACATTTCAATTGATTTTAAAAGACTGCTGTGACAAATGCGTTCCGGGAAGCTGGGCAGCAACAGATTTCAGGTCCTGATTAATCCAGTATACACAAAACTGTATACCCTGGTCTTTTTAAAGCACACAATACACTCTTCCAACAGAAAATTTGAGCAGCTACATGATCAAACACTGGATTATTTTCTTTACAGTTTTTTATTTGATTGGTCTGTTCAGCTCTCCAAGAGGGAGTGATTGCAACATTCGTAAAAAAATCTGGACTTCTACTCATTTGTTAGATTGTCACCACAAGTAAGAAGTAAAACAGTGTCTTTGGGAAAATGAACCAAAATATCTGGGGATCGTGTCAGTTGGATTGTATAGGAGAAAGAAATTACACCAGCGAGGCTATGCTCCAAACATGGTGGAAAGGGAATGTTACCCACCACCAGTGCATGGCACACTCTGCTACCTCCAAGTGCTCTGAGTGGAGCCAGGGTCTATGGAGGGATCTCCCTTTAATAGGCAAACCTGTTTGTCATAGAAATATCTCCAGTGAGTTATTTTTTTCCTTGCTGTGAACACTGGTATGACACCTGTGTGTGTAGTGCTTTCCAGAAATAATATGCAGGTTTTCCCATTCTCTGTGTTCCCAGATTTGTTTTTCAAGTAAACAGAGAAGAGCTATTGACCTTCCAAACACAAAGGAAATATGAAGTAAAAATTGAAATGTTGAAATTCAACACTCTCTAAGCAGAGAATACTTATACCAATATATGTGATTCCTTATAAATGGTTCCACTACAACAGGGAAATCTACAGGAATAGGTTTGTTTGTTTGATAGATTATCCGGTGATTAAGGCAAAGAATAGTCCTTCAAGGAATTCCCTTTCCCTTCCATATGGGTAGTATATCCAGACATTTTTCCAGGACTTCTCCACTCAAGATACACAGAGTCAGAGAATAATTTGGTCTTTTTACGGTCCTTTAAAAATACATTCTTAAGTGTAGGGAAAGGAGGGGAGAAGGGAGAGTTTCTTCTGTGCCTGTCTAGTTAGAACCATGTGATTGGGGAATATTACTGTATGTCATGGAAGACTAAGAGCAAGAACTCGTGAAATACACAAGCTCTTTCATCACACTCTTTTCACATTAACTTCAATGGTCTAAGCAATCAACAGAAAGAGAAGTGTTGCCCCTTTTGCTAATGTGACTAATGATTAACTAAGACTGTTTAGCACTGAGGGAAATATTCCAAAAATTAATGGGGAAAGTGTGAAATGTAATTTGCTGGCTTCTTCGTTAGCTGAGGAACTTGAGAAAAGAATTAAATCTAACAGTAATTGATGTGGGGTGATGTAGTGAAAAAACAGGAGAATTAATCCTAAGGTTCAAAGTCTCTGATATACCAGTGCAGTTGTAGAAAAGCATCTCTTGCCTTCATGCTGGGAAAATAAACCTGAATGTGGATCAATGCAAGGCTGTCTTCCAGTGGAATGACTGACCTTTTTGGTGCTTCTACCACATTTCCTCTATCTGGTGATTGGCAAAAAGCATAACACTGTTGGATGACTCCAGATAGACTGAACCATAATAAACGCTTTGGGAAACTCTCTGAATTCCAGATAGGGCTTCTGAATTCTCTATTGTAAAGCAAAAAGGAAAGCAGGCAAATATATTCCTTCCATATATGTCTACAGTTGCTGCTTTCTCACTGAGATTACGATTATGTCTGAATGTTTGGAGGTCTGATTTCACACTTTTCTTAAGGTCAACTTCTCAGTGCACACATCTTTATTTCCAGCTGTAATAGCAACTACTTCCAAAAAAAAGGAATCACAAGTTTGCCTCACAGTGACACTGAGCTACAAGGTCTAATCAAGATTAGCTAGCAGGATTCTGAACACAGTTTCTCCTGGTGTAGTAAGGCTATAAAATCACAATCAGAAGCACAGCAGCCATTTATTCTTCAGAACAAATTTTGCACTTCAATAAGCTTTTACTGATGTTTTCAGTCACGCTGTTCATAAAGTGATGTGCTGCTCTGTGAGAGTAAAGGAAGCAGAAATGAGATTTGTGATTGGCACTGTCCTTGTAGTCATATCAATCACAGAAAATCTTCTCTCTCTGGTCAGGTCCTATGGGGTGTTTTAAGCACATGTAAAAACAGAATTGCTGAACTAATTATTTCGCACTTCTCGTAAGAACAAAAATCAAATCTACTCTTGGGTCTGAAGTCTTGTGTGACAAGTTCCAGTCCATTTACTAAAAACCCTTGTCATATGGAATTCATAACCGCTTTGACAGCTTTAGTTAAAAGTGTGCCATTATAATCTGTCACACGACATAACTATTACCCAAAAAAGATGTTCCTGTATATTCATGTTGTGAAACACAGGCAGGTAGGGATAGAGGGAGAGAATTGTCATAGGGGCAACACAGCACCTGAAGTGGGCTTTGCTGTCTCAGACCATTTGTTGAAAAATGCACTTTGAAGTTAATCACATTGCTTTCACCTCCATAACCAATGTAGACCCTGAATGTTTAATTGTGCTACTGGTTTTATACCTAATCAATCTTTTTCATTAAAATCCAGCGAAGCAGACAACTGAGATAATTACTGAAGAATCATCTTAATTAAAAATTTTAACTTCTAATTAAGAGTCATTGTTTACCTCATCAGAAAGCCATTAGGATTCAGGACAAGGTTGCCCTCTTCATTATGTTTTCACCTTTTTTGTTTTTTTCTAAAGCTTTGGGCAAATAGAATGATATGGGATTTTATGTTAAAAAAGGAATCATTGCAGTTGTCCCACGAAAACGGAAAACATATGCAAGCCAGGATCACCATTTGTCAGAACCCCCATAACATATTTACATCCAGAGTAATTGCAGAATATGTTTGCATATAAATTGACACTGCCTTGGTTCTTGAAGATAAAACAATGTCTATACTTAAAATTGACATGACCTCCTAAATTATTTCCGTATTGCTTTCCAGCTACAGTGAAGATAATTTTGAAATCCCTCGATGCTCATATCCTACAATCAGCAGCTTCTTTCTGCTTTTCACTGTTGTTTTCACAAATGTCTGACACTGATTGAAGTCTACTTCAATATCAGAAAAGTCCAATCAGACACTTCAACTAGGGAAGTAGAACTGCATAGCAGTTAAATGCCACCACTGAAGATGTGCAGCCTCAGCATGCTGGCACTCATGGCAAGGCACCGGTACCAGCTATCCAGAAGTAATGATGCTTCAGCTGACAAAATTAATCAGGAAAAATTATTATCCAGGCCTAACACTTGTAGGTTTCCCCTCTACATGTATTCCAATATAGAAGGAAAAAATCAAAGAAATCTCCATATGGGAGGTTTTTTTCACCTTCACCACAGCAAGGAAACGTGTAAAAATCATGATGATGTCAGAATAAGAGAGTTCAGACATATAAAATGCAAAGCTAAACATATATAGTTGAAATGGTTGCTAATAAGTACTGACCATCTGCTATAGACAAAGTATGGTAGGATCTGAAAAAAAAAAAAAAAAGAAAAAAAAACAACCTATTTTATGGAAACAACTTGTTTGTATTCATTTATTTATTTTTAGTGGAATTATGCATGACATGGTATAAGGAGAAATACAGATCTCCAGTTACCAGAATTTCTCACACTTTGCAAAACTACTGACCCACACTTCCCATGAGGAATTGAGAAGATAGTGTTAAGACTATCAAGATTCTTTTTTAATGTAAGTTCTTTGTAACCATTTAAGTAGGTAAGGATAGAATTAATAGCTGTAAGCAAATTAGTTTGTTATTAATTTGAGTAATAATTGCCTTGTAGGAATGACATTTGCCAATAGAAGGCAACCAGCTATGGTTCAGAAGGAAGTATGATTATAGGTTTAAGGGAGGAATGAGACATGGAAAACAGAAGACATTTAAAAGAAACAACAAAGAAGAACAAATAGCAGCAGTTCTTAGCTGGTTTCAGAGAAGAACTCAGTTGTTCTAGCTAGTGCCAGCACTTCTTAAACGTACTTGCTCTAACCTTATAACAAAGTCTGATTGTGGGAGGTGAAATAGCTCTTGCTCCATTCAACAGGTAGTTTGAACCTGCACACCTGTGTGGTAGGCAACCAGCTACACTACAGGCATGCCAAGACAGACTTTGCCTGAGAAACAATCACACAGAGGAGAGACAAGATAAAAAATTAAGTCTGCAGTTGCCACTGGGTGACCTCACTGAAGTTTCAAGTGACCCAATACAAAACTTAGATCTTCAAAATTTTGCCAGATATTGACTGTACCATTTCCAGTGCACAGATATTTCTATTACAGTGTCCCTGAATTCACCAAAATCTCTTGTCCAGTAGTTCCAAGCTTTCAGGGAAGGCACATCCTGTAAAGTATGTTCATCAAAGATCAAGTTCAAAACATCTCTACCTTTGACTTGGATGAGCAAGCAGGGTAAGACTTGCACCACAGCCTAGCCATTAGGGAATTCAGATCCAATACAACATTTCACATTTCTGCTGTGAAGTAAATACAGGAACTCATTACTGTGATCTTGGATGTAGGGGAAGGAGAACAAATAGTGGGAAAAAATCAGTCATTTTAAGAACCAATCGAGCCACCCAACTAAGGAAACAGACTTGCAACCTTTCACCTGAAAGAAAGAGCAAAACATTTCTTCCCAGTCAAGTTTTGGGTGCTTGTCTACCCATGTTAGAGAAGAGCAAGCTTTTCATTACCATATCTGTGCATATACAACTCTTCACTTTATTCTTTGGATGTTCAGTTGTCGGCAGTTCTGCCTCCTCCGAGGAGCCTATCTATCCCAATTTTACTACAGAAACTTTCTAGTTACTAAGTTAACAAGACTAGTCCTTGTAAAGCTAAGCCCTATGCACCATTATGGAATTGGCTGTGAGTCACCTTTTCTGGTCACTTTATATTGTGCTGCTATAAAGCCTTTATTGTAGTGACTAATGGAAAACACATGCCAAACTAGTTACTTATTACAGCTGTAGGAAAGTGACATAGAACAGTCACAGTGCCTCACCACTGAGACCTTATAAAATTTCAGGGGATCATTTTAACTGGTGGAACTAAATTATTTTATCATTTAATTATGGGTCAATTTATGAAGAAAAGTGATTTTTCATTTGTTGCTGATCACAGTTGCAGCATCTAGAAAGTCAGAGATTTAAATATAAAATCTCCTGTCTTTGCTGTACCCACCCACTGTAAAAACTACTTTAAAAAAAAAAAAATAAGAAATTATCTGTTTACCCAAGGAACCAAATTTCAGAGGTTCTGAAATGCAACTGTAGCAAAGAGCAGTAATAAGGAGTCAAAAGGTAAGTGTGAATATTTTCTAGGCTGGGGAAATAAATTTACAGTGAAGATAGATGAGCAAGCATTCTCCATCTTAGTCTTTTGCTATCTGGGTAACCCTGAAATTAACAGCAGAAATAAAAACTCAGTCTTTTAGGCACTGGACTCACTTGGATATACATAGCTGCAGATCTGCACATCCACCCATGAAATCTGAACTTCCAGTTGAATTTTACGAATTCTGAATAACACTTAAAATTGTATCCACATGAGGCATGGGAACTGAAAATGCCCATGTTCATTCTGTGCCTGGGGCTGATTTACTTGGTTGGTGATAGAGATATGTCTCTAGGACAGCAATGGCAGTGCCGACAGCACAATCTGGCAGTTTTCCTTATAGGAACACAAGGTCTGGCAGAATAAGAACCACCAAGAGCTGCTATCCAGCAGCACGCTCTGCTGCTTTGTGAATAAAGCATTAGTAATAAAGAAATATCTTGTCAAAGGAAACCTAGTATAAGTAAATATGCTCTTGAGACTAACGTAAAAGCAGTGTTCACTTAGGTCAGTTTAAGGAAGGGGAAGTAGAGAGAGGCCTCTGACTACAGAAAAAGTGGGCTGTAATTACCCTTCTGTAGAAACCTGGTGGACTTTCCACTCAAGGGGGGTTGTCACCTGCCTGCAACACTGATGGCAGCCTGGGGAGGGGCAAAGTGCATCAAAACCAGTCTACACATGACTACCCTTGCCCTCAAAGTTGAGTGGCTACAAACACATGAAACAGAGAAAAGAGATAACAGAGCTGCAGTTAAACCAGTATCTTAATGGATGCAGGAAAGCTGCTACCAACCCCCAAATCTTTCAGAAAGGCACCAGTAAACTCTATCCTGTAAAGAGAATGAAGAAAGAGATGGCCTAAGCCCTAGATCTGCACAACAGCCATGTGAATGGCCATAGCAGGATACATGAGGCATCTGCTATACACATAGTGTGGGAATACAGTGTTAAAAGAAAACTGCCAGATGTCTAGATTTTATTCAGATAAGCACAACAGGAGAAAAGGAAACAAACAAAAAAAAAAACAACAAACAAACAAATAAACCAAAAAACCCTCAAAAACCAACACAAAAAAAACATAATCTTGGAATACACAGTGTGGAATCCACAAAAGGACAGCTCAATGCAGAGGAAATTAAGAGATATACTGACATGTTGGAAGGCATGGGACATTTGCTAAGAATGAAGAACTCAAGCTAACACTGAACACAGTGTTAGTGGTGCATGCAGAGTAACTCATGTCAGTAGCATTACGACCAAACTGGGAGACCAGCTCCAGCATACAGCATAATTAAGTGTAATTGGAAAGGTGGAGGAATCCTCAGAACGGGTTAGCTTGATTGCTACAAGTAATAAAAAACAGACACATGCTGGTCCAATCTGAATGTGCAAAGGCCTTTGGGACCCACACACAGCTAAAATGGGGAAAATTGTACCACAGCCACCCTCCCAGATGCAACTTGCAAGAATTCCACAAAGGATGGGTTCAGTACACAGGAACAGCTACAGTCTAATCTCATCTGCTGGGGGAAGCAGAAGGATCACTACTTCCATTACTGCATTAGGATGAAAGCATTTCTATAAGTTAAAAGCACTTTATATCTTAGAAAAGGCAATGAGATTAGGAGAGGGAAAGTGATCTGATCTAATCATCTGAGGAGAAAACAGGCAAGGATTTAAAGTACCAATACCCACAAAGAGCTCAACCACACAGAGACTGTAGAATGCCCATTAGTATTTACACAAAGACGAACATCAGCTCTTTCATGAGGGCTGAGGAATAAAATGGAACAATAGGTAGCAAAGGAGATGGACAAGAATATCCAGAATACCAAGGATGCTAATCACACTCAAATGACTTAAATGAATTAAAAGTCAAATAAATAGAATAAAATCCTGTAGCAGCTGTCCTCTCATGCAGCTGGATGATGACATAAAAAAGAGAAGGGACAGATGATCTCTCACACTTATGATCTGCCCACAAAAATGGTGAAATGGGAAGAGACACCAGTGATTTCTTTTTCATACAGCCATCAAGGCCCGGATATCAGGCATCAGAAATATTTGGATTAAAAATGTTCAAGATCTGCACTGGAATGCAAACAAGTCCAAAGTGATTTAAAGAAAAATAAAAACGACAAGGGATTCTGCAAAATATTTCCTCCAGGCACTTGAAAGAAAGTCTGCAAGGGCTGCTAAGACGTGGCACTCTACAAAAGACAAAGAAGTGCATAGGAATTTTCCAGAAAGACATCACAGGTAACATAAATTCTTCAAGACTGTTTTATTTATGCAAAGTATCAAAAAAAAAAAAAAACAAAAACAAAAAAACAAAGAAAAAAAAACAGTAAGGAAACTCTGGTAGTTCATGATTCACCTAATAGAGGCTTGGCAGCAATCAGTGTCTGATTTATATGAACATAGGCAGAACCACTGCCTGCTGATATTTGATTATTACAGTCATTTTGTCAAAGTAACTGGACTTAGGAACACATTATACAGAACTGTAACGAGTCAGGCCACAGTAATATTCACCAGTAACGGTATTTACAGCAAGCCAATTTGGAATAATGGCTTGAAATATATACCCAAGGAATTCTGAAAATTTGCAAAGAACAGTACTTCATACACACAACAAGCAGTTTGTATTAGCTGCAGTCCAATAGAATGGCTGAAAACACATACTTGAGTAACTGAGTAGATATTACTCAAAACAAATGAAGGGGGATTGAAATCCGTACTTCAGTTTAGTACACTACCCAAACCAAGTTGCAGAGTTTAATCAGTACTGATGCTAAAAGTACAGGAAGCACCCTATATAAAAGATGTCTTGGGGTACGCAGCTACACTGCATGAAAAAGGAACAATGAAATGGATTAAGAGTCAAGTGACAAAGAAAAAGACCTGGAATAGGACTGTTTGTTAATGTTCTTATATTTTAACACAGCATTCAGATGTTACAGGTTGCCTGGTTAATGTTTTAATATGCAAGTTCTACGTTCCCTGCTTAATGTATTGAAAACCCCTTTGTTAAAATGGCGTTTTTCTTGTCCCTCATAAAATTCCTGCATGCTGATTGGATCAGTTTTGCTGCAAGGAAGCTTTATGTTATATGGTTATCCCTCACCCCTGACTTCTCTATATGGCTCAGACCTTCCCCTTCCTTTCCTTTTATGGAAGAGGATTTGCATGCTCCCCCCCAAGTTCCGCCCTCATCTAGAATGTTCTTTACCTACCCCTATGTAAGTTGGGGCCATGTTCTCAATAAATGCCATTCCGCCCTAGCCTCCACTGGGCGTGAGCTCTCCTTTATTCATCCTCAAAAGACTATCCGTCAAAGGTGTAACACCCAGAAGTGCACATTACTGGATACAGCAGAGCATGGTGGACAAAATATAGTGACAATTTCACTGTGAAATGTCAGTCTGATAAAACCATCAAAAGAGACATCAGTGTCATAATACCACACGCAGGCAATAAGGTGCAGTAACAGGAGGATAAGACTACTTCAGGTTCTTGTGCAATATAAAATATTGTAATAAATATAGATATATATGTACTTTAATATGGAATACTATCTCACCTGCAGTAAACAGCAGCTTTCAGACACACCCCACAAAGAATCTACCAAAGCCACCAACCTGGCTGATCAGTGAAAAATTGCCACTCTTGCTAACGCACTTGCATAGTTTCCTCAGGTTACATATTTCCTACTTGTAGCTGAGGGGTGTTCTCAGACCAGACATGGTTTGTAAAGCCTGCTGATATCTCCAGACAAATGCCACACTTTCACATATAGTGATCAGATTAATAGAAAAAATAAATATAAAATAACAGGAGTGAACATTAAGAGCATTAAGTACATAAAGATTCAAGTATTCAATAGTTAAGAGCACACCAAGATAATCTTAATTCTTGCTTGCCAAATTCTGCCCCAGCAGATATAAGCACCATCAAAAATTTAAAAGGGTTTCTTTTATTTGACACAAAAGTGCTAAAAGCAGGGCTACAGAAAGGTGTTGGAGCCAGAGGTGCTGTACGGACCACCCAGTTGTGAGGCGTGTCCTACTCTCAGAGGTTTAGGGCTGAAAGTTACCAAATAAATATGAAATGAGGTAAAACAAAGGCAGAAGAAACTTACTTGGAGTCATACATCATGCCAGTATTCAAACTGGGACCAACACCAGTTCTCCTGAACACCAGTTGAGAGTTTATTCTTTAGATGTTGCATCATAAGAAAAGTCAACCATTGGCCAACAGCCTTGGGACACCGCAGGGTGCCATGAAGCCATCAATGGGGTTCTGAGTTTGACTGCAAGAACATCAGCATATTCATAGGCACTAGAACCTTCCTTTCAAGGTCCTGAGTCTTGCAAACTTAATGTTAAAGCAAACTAGACCTGCTGGGAACAAACAGGCCTTGAGTTCATATCTATGTAACAGAAATATAAATATTATTCAAATCTTGAAATTAATGAGGACTTAGTTTTTAATATCTAAATAATGCGAAGACTAGAAGATGATGCTTCTCCCTGGACAGTTATAAGCAATGACATATTCCCTGTAATACCCTAACAGCAGACTGAATATGTAATAGATTAAAAGTACACTGAAAGAGATGATTAACACACAGTCCATTATGTGCTCCCTAAAGTAACATTTTCTGAAATATTAATATTTAATTATGGAGGTGGCAGCAGGCTGCAGGGTTTCCTGTCTTTCTTTTCAACATTCTCCTTATCTGTCTCCAAAATATTAGAGATAATGAGAAATCATGTACCTGTGTAAACTCTAATAGGAGTAATATGGCAAAGCAGAACAGAAAAAGAAAAAAATGGGCCTCAAGCTCTTCATGGGGTCTCTGGTAATTGGAAGAGTCAATGGCTATATGATTCAAGAAAATACCTTCCCTGGAGAAGGAGACTGATTGTCCCGCATTTATACAGCAGCTAACCAACACTAAGCAGGCTTTCCTTTGCATATTATTGGTGCCAGCCCAATGAGGCAGAAAATTGCATCGTGTCATTTAATTTCCCAATCTTTGTTTTCATTGTATTAATCTTTTGGCTTTACTTCACTTTATAATTTGAAGGCTCAGCAAGAAGCAAACCAAATGGAAATTCAGCTTACTTTCATGTCTAGCTGAATGTTCATTGCAGTTCTGGAAAGTTTAATTCTGCGTAATCTCATCCATGAATAATAATCATCTGGTTTTGTATGCAGACATATTAGTGGTTATTAAAGACTGCCTTAAAAATTCCTGGGATTGTGCCCAAAAGTCAATCACCAAAACATGACTAACAAATAGGTTACAGGAAGAGAGCAGATAGGTTTTTTCGGCAGAATCCTTTCCCCTTAGCATTATAGAAGAAAGTAAAGGAGTTTTCAAACTTCATGAACTTGACCAATGATCTTAAAAGTTACAGTTTGCAAACTGAAAAACCAAATACTGAGGATATAGAGACAGAGTTTTTCATAGAAAAAGCACAGGACATAAACATAGAGGTTTCACTTTGATAGGAGAAAAAAAAAGAAAAATGAAAAAACTCTGACTCTCTTTTTATGCTTAGAGTTAGTTGGCTTGTCAAGGGCTGCGCTGTGCTGGGCACCACTCGGACAGCAGACCTTAGTGAGATCTGTTCAGAAACAGGAACAGGTTAGCAGAATAATCTCCACCTCATCTTCCACATCACAGCAAAGTAAGGAATAAATCCCAAATCCAGGCCTTCAATTGACTCATGGCCCCTCCAGAAGCATGTTGACTCATTGTAAAATGTCTGAATGGCTGAATCAATTGCTATTAGGTGTCTTATGTGCATTAATCTTGTACATACATTTATTGTACTATGATGAAGACACATTGCAAATTTATACAACACGTCTAATATATATTTCATGCTGTGATTATATGATTCCTACTTCATCTGAATAGGATTCATGAGCCATATCTGATGAATAAAGCTATTTTTAAAATGAGATGTCTTTTTCATGATTCTGTGTCAGTTTTGTCAAAAAAGGGATATTTTTCTTTCAGCCAGAATCTCTTGTAACTATGATGAAGAGTTTAAAACTTTCCCTGCTCAGATCTCCAAGGACATGTCTTACCCATAAAAGTTAGGATTTTGCCTATTCCAACTGTGAGAATTTTGCCACCCTTGCATGCGCTTTATTCACATTAAAGGAATGTACAGCAAATAATGGCATCACTGTCACAAGACCAAAATTATGAAGACCTAAATAAAATGCAGCTTATATTTAAAAAAAAAAAAAAAAAAAAAAAGTAGCCTTTAAATGTTCATGACCCCGGAGAAACGGGACGGGCACCAACCACCCGACCCTGCACTTCAGTGCAGCTCTCCACATCTTAGTAAGAGACAGAAAACATCTATCTGCTGCTGACTAGCTGATGGTATGTGAAAGGCCCTCAAAGAAAGCACTATCTGATCCCTGAGAGCCTACCCAGTCACTTTTCTCTGTTTCCCAAAAGAAAATTGTCCTCATGGCACCCTTCAGAAAGTGGATTGCAGTGAAAAGACTCCAAATCTGCTCTGCTGCTGTTACCTGCTCTACCTGTGTCCCTTGAATTCACAAATCATTTAGGGGTGCACTTGCTTCCAGCTATGATTAAACATGTTCAAGTACTTGATTATCATCAGGAAATAGATAAGATGTTTTAATGCCTCTTGTGAGATGGTCATCATTCAGAGAGATGTGCTTTGCAATTTAAAAGTAGATTCTTAAGTTCAGATTTTGAAATCAACCTCTGAAAAGCTTAGGAAAACTTTGCTAGAGTCACCCGTGCTCTAAACGCACCAGAAGTTACTGGAATGGAGGATAAAATATGTTGTGAAATTCTGTATCTATAGTATTATAGCTGTGCAATCAGATAGTCATAATGTTCCCTGTAGCTCCCAAATTTCACAGGAAAAGATGAACAGCAACTCAGAGCTCCATTAGTCTTATTGAAACCCTAGAAATACTGTCCCCTTTCATCTGAATTAATCTAGCCTCAAGCAAACTCAGAGCTTACAGGACAGTTTCAGTTTGCACATTGAAATAATCATTCTTCTTCCATTGCTCTTCCTCATGAGCTCATTTAAAACAGACCAGAGGTATCCAAAATAGTTTCACAGACCTCAAAACCCACTGACATAAATTCAACTACTCCGATAAGCTCAATAAAGTTTTCAGAGTTCATTAGCACCAAGAATTTGATTTAGTTCCATATATCTAGAATAAAAAAAACTTACAGAAACTAAAAGAATTCAATTCTTCTTTTTTACATTTTGACTCAAATTGTCAAGAATTGTGACCTGCTTCACCAAATTGTAATTGAGGTAATAGATGGACAATTTTTAAATACTATGATATGGAATAGATTTAAAGAGTCTTTTTGCATAAAGGTTGCTATGTCTGCGAAAGTCAATTACCAATATTTTGTGCCAACTGTCATGCAGTTTTCATAGCCAGGACCTGACATGAATATATTGCTGGTATTTAATTGCAGAACTGAGAGAAAATAAAACGTGTATCAAGACAATCAAATTATAAAAGACAGTTACAAATCCTGAAGTTGGTAATTTATGGGTTTTTTTCTACACTTGGTATTACTTTTTATGGACTTTGTGAGTTCTGTAAGAACATTTTTCTATTTAACTGGTTTTTTTCCAAACACTTGCTTTTCCTTCTTGATGCAGAAAGGATGAACCTTTTGCAAATCTTGAGTGCAGAAGTAGCATGGGTATACTGGGCCTGCATTACTGTAGGAGGAGAAATAATGCACATCATCTCCTTTTCTTCCCACTACATATGAGATCTCAGAATGGATTCATGAATCTCCAAAGATGTCTCCCACTCTGCTCATTAAACATGAGGCAATGACCTCTTTTCAACTCCTTCTCCTATTCTGCCCTGTTGTCAGATCTGTCAGGAAGCAAGAATTTTAAAAACCATTTTAAATATTTTGCAGCACCAGAGAATGCTTGGTGGGTCTCCAGCCTGGGCACCAGATAAGGACAAGGCAGATAGGCCCGTGCCTTACAAGAAGCCAAGGAGAGAGGGCACAGGTCTAGGGCTGCAGCACATGCATGTCTGTAGGATAAACCAGTGTGGGATAAGCCTGGTGCAAAAGGCTTTCTGCTATGATTCAGTCTAGATGCTAAGAAGAAAAGTGCAAAAAAATTGAATGTTAGCCTTTCCCAGAAGTCTTCTCCAAAATCTTGCCTTGACAATTAATTTAGATCTTCATGAATTCCTGTATGTGTGTAGACACATTCATCAGTAACTTAAGGTAAAACTGGATACACAAATATAACTGGAATAATAATGAATAAACAATAACACTAAGAAGGTTGTGGACATTTTTAGCAAAAGAATAAAAGGACAGTGCAAAATGTTAAGTATACTAAATGCACCCACAGACGCTTACGTGTTGTTCAGTAGATTAACCTCCAGGAGAAAATGCACATAGAGAAATTGCTTAATAAGCAGATTTGTTATAATTTTTTTTTTAATGGCAAAAAACTTTAGAAGAAGTATCATTAACATTATAATTATGCAATAGTTTTTAATTATGAGAATTGTTGTCCAGATTGCAGTAGACTTGGCCAGCCTAGTCTTCTAATCTAAACAAATCAGTAAAGGCCAGCTTAAAACCAGAATTTAGAGGTGCTATCTTTTTCTTTTAAGCCCAATTCTATAAAACGTTTGCAAATCATTTAGCAGTCATTTAAATCCTAAACAGTTAATAGATGTTCTTAATGCACCATAAGTCACAGAATGTTGCTAACAAGCAGTAACTCATACCACACAAAAAAAGGGGGCAGGAGGGAGAGGGAGGACAAAAACACCAAAAAAAAAAAAAACAGAACACAAAAAACAAATAAACCTAGACATAAACTACAAGGTACAAAAACAAGGAAAGGCTGAAGGTGTCACCAATTTTTAGGTCCCCATAATAGCAGGATATTCATTAAGAGGTAAAATCCTATTTCACCCTGGAAACTGAGCAAGCAACAAGGAAATGTTCACACTGTCAAAGAAAGTAAAAGAGAAGTGATGTTAGAAAACTCTTTACATACAAAATTATGGTAACATTTTTTGATTCTTTTAGTTGACAAAGTTTCAACTTAGTCCCTCCAACTCATGGAAAGTACGCTTTAACACACATCAACATATACTTGTTCTTTGCCTATCCAAAGACAAAGGTTCAAAAGACCTGGTATTATAGAAACAATTCACAGTTTCAGAAAACAGTTTTCAAAATGTTTACAATGGAAACTGCAGCACTGTTTCCAGGATTTCTATCTAATTGGTTTTCTGAAAACAAAACTCTCAGACTTTCCACATCTATCTTCTGGATCAACTATAATTTTCTTTTACAATTTAAAACAAAGGGGGAAACACTATGAAAGTTTTAATTTAGGGTGCAGGGTGGAGGACAGGGTGTACCTTCTGTGTGAGCCACAAGAAACAGATGTTACAGCTAACAGCAATGAAAATAGTATTTTATGGTTTCCTGTGTTTTCAGAATGTTGTATGGGAACATCAGGGACAGTAGATTACTTCATTTTAAATTTCCACAGACTGCAGAATATTTCAGTGCTTTCCCATCACTATAATACTCAGCCTTAAATCACATGGCAAAATACCTTCAAGCTTTGAAATATTGAAGAAACTTGAAGAACAGTTTTAGATTCCTCAGCACTATGCCCTTGAGACTGCTGTAGCCTGCTAGTGCCAATAGAAATGGTCTTTTGACTTTTCTGAGCTTTCTATAAGACCTTAAAAATACAGTTTCAGTTCCAAATAATTGGCTCAGATGAAAGGAAATGGTGATAACCATTGCCTGAAGCATTGGATCCATATGCACTTCATTGAGGCCTAAATATTAGTGCAGAAACCCTGTATCCGCTGTGGTTCTGGCCTCTGACACCTCTTTTTTGAACAACTGTCACGTTCAACAGCACTGACAAACTCTAAACAATAACGAATTTCTGATGGGACTGAGGAGAACAGATGCTGAAGTTACGGCTACAGACAAGCGCTATGTTTATTATCCATAAATACCTGAATTTTGGAGCCTCAGTCTGAAGCCAATATCGTTTTAGAGATTCTGTTCTTACTTGTCTGTCATACCTTGTAGGTGACTGCTGCTGTATTTATACAGCAGGTCTGTACTGCAGCCTTTCAGTGTGCCATGACTATCCTGGGACTTGTAGCTTCTTGGTTCTGCTCTATTTGGGAACAAAGTACCTCTTAAAATGTGGGAAAAGACCAACAACAATAACAAACAAAAAAAGAGAAGTTCTGGTAATAACCATTATAGTCTCCATTTCACACAAGGGGAAAATAGGGCAGAGAGATTGGTTTGCCTGAAATTGCAGAAGGAGTCTATGCCAGAACTAAAAACTGGAACCAGGCTCTGTGCTTTGACTGTAACCAGCCAATCCTCAGGTAGGTGTTACCTGCATCCTGTAGGGATAACCTTTAGTCACTAACTAAATTACCTCTGATACCAGAGACAGCATCAGGAGCAGTGATGGCAACATGTGGAAAGCTTCAATCCAGCACAATCAGGGTGGGTTTCATTTTCTCTGGAATATATGTATCACCCTGTGGCAGTGTTAGAGTGTGGACACTAAGACAATTTGTTCAACCCTGCGTGGAGTGGACCTGCAGGAAGACAATGAGGTGTGCACTTTCAGGGAGATGGAGGTGTCAGCAGGAATAAGAGAGTCATGTCCCTCAGACAAGGAGGAAATCAGGAGCAAGAGGTGGAACTAGCTGAAACTATAAGACTCATAGAAGAATGAATCTCAGCTAGAAAGAATATGGTAGTTGGGAAGTGGGAACAGGTTCACACTCAAGAGTTTATGCAAAGAATTTTGACAACCACTTGGAACAAACACTTTGAGTTTGTATTTAAAGATAAGTTGGAAGAGAAAGAAAATAATAAGAAACAATGCAGATAGATAAAGAAGGTCTTAGAGTAGATATTTTAAATACCAACTCAGCTAATAAATGCAAATGAAGTTCAGTGTAGATAAGCACAGAATTACGAGACTGAAAGCAAAGAATAAAAAGGAGGAACTATCTTCTTAGAGGCAATCTGCTGCACTGTAATGGCCAAGAATGAGATCTGGGGAATTATAGTAAAAGAAATCCCTAAAGCTTTCAGCCCAGTGAGGAAGTGATTGAAATAAATAAGATGATAGGCTTTATTAAACCAGCAGAGTATAATGCTCAGCTTCCACACCCTGCAAAGGGTAGGAGAGAAATGTACCAAAGCAGAAGGATTAAAACAAAAAAAGCAGCACCAACCTCATAGAGCAAGATGGATTTTTGTCCTTGGCTTTTGTCTGGAGTCTGAATCTTCTTGATTGCAATGTTCCTTTGTTACTATAATGTCCTCTTTTACTATTATTTCTCTTCCTTTTATTATTTTTTAACCTGTCATATAAAAGTTTATGAGAACTTACCCAGGAAAGGACAACATCTCCTTCACAATCACTATAATCTATTGTTTGGGTCAGGCACATTTTTTAAGCATAAATCCAAATTCTACATTATGTGCCTGCCTGGGTTACCAAATGAGAACTATGTTCAGAAACAAAATTAAAAGCAGTATTATTGCAGTACAGAAATATTCAGAGGGGGTGTCAGCAGAGCCCAGGATGTGCCAAGGAGGAAGCAGGTTGGACAGGAAAGAGGAACTTGCACTAATAATGGCCTGGTGTGGACATAATATGAGAGCTACATGCAGAGGAAACCTGTCACTCCAGCAAGTCAGTTTGCCAAACTATATCTCACCACAGGTCCTGCAGAACTGACTGGGTAGCTCCTGGCAGCCATTAGCATCTTCTGGTACAATCTTCAACCACTGCTGACACTAAGAGTGCAGCGCAACAGGAGAATGAACATAGTGTGGCAGCCTGAAAGATCATTTAGCTCAGACCTGCTGAGGGTTTAAGCACAAAGCAGTACTTAGTACTTAGTACATAGCAGTATTTTCCAAGGATTTATTCAAGACCCTAAATAAAATGCTGGCTTTTGAATGGGAAAATTTGTTAACATTTAGTTTGTCAGGTCATCTTTTAAACACATATAAACTTTTATTACACACACAAGCATTTGGCAAGAAATTTCATAGGTCCATTCAAAATGAGATCATTATTTTAGCTGAGGCCTTACTAGTGATGAACTGAACACAGGATGAAGTTTTTCTGCTTTTTTTTACAGCTTCCTATCCTATCTAAAGAACATTCAGCTTGTGCTCCGCAGCCTTAGTTTTTCTTCACAGAACTGGTTCCCAGCCAGTTGTATCTTGGTTTTGACAGCAGTAAACAACTTCATTGAGTGTGGAGTCCTGCTTTTGACATTTTTTTTGTTTGTTTTTGGACTGTTTTGGCAGGTTGTCAACACGACATAACCTGTCCTTCACGTAGCTGCTCTGCCCTCCTCATTTTGTTTCAACTTGAAATGTAATAGGATGTTTTCTGTCCCTCAAGTAAGACAGCAGTAGCCATTGACTTACACTTGAACAAGAACAGACTCCTGCAGATACACCTCCATTCTCTCAGTGAAACATGGCCTATTAACTTTTTTAAGGTGTTTTGCCTCTACCTTGCATAACTCCAAGCGTGCTTCCATGAATGCTGTAAAGACAGACACAGAAGCCTCAAAAACATCAAGGGTTTTTTTGGGTTGGTTTGGTTGGTTGGTTGTTTTTCTTTGATTTGTTTTTTTCCAGTAGACACATGTATGTCGTTCATCTACTCCTTTATTTTCCTACAGTTGAATTCAAGTTGACGGACTTTCAGTATTTCTTCCATCCATTTTATCCTTCATGAGACGCTACCTGCCCTTCTTCCAGAACCTCACCCACACTTTCTGAGCTTGCAGAGATAAAATCCTACAGCTTAAGGATCATTTTGGTCTCTAAATACCAGAATGCTAAACTTCCTACTGCCCAGCAGGAGCAGTGAATTCAAAAGCTTGAACTTCAGATAGCTATTCTCTGCCTGTCCAAATTTAGTTAGGACATACCTGAACCTGCAATAAAAATGAAAATGTAAAAGGCTTAAAGCACTCTGTTTCAACCACATTTTTGGTCCATGTTTATCCTGTTATGGTGAGCAACAAATTCCTTGTCCATCATCTTCTTCAGCAAGTATTGTTGAATTATTTCTTGCTGTTCCTTGTGTCTCCTTATAGTCAGGTTGATTCTTTTCATGCAGAAGAGTAACAACAAAAACAACAGTGACATGGGTGCTGATGTGATCAGGGTTCAAACTGCTGAGCCACAGGTGTAGCTCTCCCATTTCCTGGTGATGTATTAAAAATGCCTCCTCTGGTCTATTCCTGCAGATGGCTGTTTTCAGATGGATTTCCACATAATTGCACTTTCCAGGATACATTGCTTCTCATTCTGTTCTAATCCTTCTATTTTGGTCAGTCCACTATACGAAAGCTTAAATCGAACATTTTCAGGCTGTCACAAAGGTTGAAAAACCTATTTACGACAAAATTAGACTATCACTTACAGAAGAAGCCAAACCCCTCCAGATTCAGCAGGACTCTAGTCCTTATTAGGACCTCTGAAAACATCTGTGCTCCTACTCAGAACCTCTCAAGGGGTAAGGCTACTTTAGACTCCTCTGCTGGCACAAAAAAGCCCAAAACCTGGGGTAAGTGGTGCCTAGTTGTTTCTAGAGGGCACAAAGTCTCCATAAACAACTCTAGCACTTTGCCTAGATGTTTCTAACACAGCAGTAGAGAGCTGTTTCCTTTATCCCTTTGACTTCTTGTTTATTTAGAAGCAGCTCCCAAAGGGCCTCCACCGCCAAACCACACAAACATCTGTAAAATGTGCCTGGGTCAGGGTCAGCTGCAGCTCAGCAGCCACAAGGAGAGCTGACACATGTCAGAGGTGAAGGGTGTGAGCGCTGGAGGAGCTGGAGGCTAATATCCCATCTTTAGCATCTTCTGAGCATAGCTCTGTCTTTGGGTCATTGACTGTGACTTTCTTTGCAGTGAAAGCAAAAATAAATTAAAAAAAAAAAAATGTGTTGAAACATGTATTTGAAAAGTACACCTTTAATAGTCTCTCCTGAGCAGAATCAGCAGAACTCAGATGCAAAACTGCTTTTTGCCAAAGTGCATGAAAGCATCATAAGATCTTATTTTATCTCAGTTCTCTAGATTTATTATAGTGGTTCCCTCTCACACTTCCACTCCAAAAAGCATTCCCATTATAAACCTCCTCCCTTTTTCAAAGATTTTAACTCATCTCCATATGTGCATGATGCTGTAGCTTGACACACAAAGTCCTTAGTCCAGATGTGGATTTTTTTTTTTTTTTAAGAGGTTAGAATGTGTTCTGCAGTTTTTGATTTATAGACACATAAAAACTAAGATTTACACTTTTAAGAGCTAGGAAGGGGACCTGAAAAACAGAAATGATTGAAACCAGTGTGAAAATGAACTATTCCACATTTTAATCCTAGAATCATTTATTTGAAAGGTAAAATATTTTTTTCCTCAGACTTCATCTCCTGGCCATCTACCTTTTTTAAATTTAGCAAAGGCTCAATTTATTCCACCTGTAATAAAGGTGCTGGAGGTGAATATAGGGGGAACAGAGAATTTTGCTTGTGATATGTGATAACAGGGAACAATTTTGTTATGTGTAGTTACGACTCAAGGGGTTACAGGGCACGACCAAAAGAACCAGTGTTGTGTCAGTAGACACAGATGACAGTGAAATGGGATGCTAGCAAAGCTGGCACTGCATGCATAAGGCAACAACTTCTGCAAAGCAAAGGACATAGTGGCTGATCCCTTATAAATACAGCTGCTAAAAAAATTTCCACACACCCCTAATAAGGCAGCTTTCAGCATGGGTTCTGAGCCTACTGCAGTGTTATAGGTAGCCCTAATAAAGCCAATTCAATTTTGCTGAGTAGGAGAATCTTACACACACCAGTACCCGAGACACTCCAAAGGGGGCTGAGGTGTCACAAAGCAAAGAACAGCCCACCTCTGCTTTCCTGCATTATTGCCCGAGTCCACACCCCTAACTTGAAACAAACAGGCATAAAAGTGTTAAAAAACTAGTTTATAGCAAAAAGGAACAAGAGTCTGATGTTAAAAGTCCTAAAAAAACATGTTCCTACATTAGCTGTTGGAAATATCTCACATAATTTTATAACCCACATGATTCCTTCAATATTCAGAGAAGTAAACCACCAGCAGTAGCATCTTTTAAACAATCCTGCTGATAAGTTAGAGAGGGCAACACAGGAGATCTGCTGGTCAGATGTTCAAGACCAGAACAAACCAGTGGTCTCATTTACTGTCTCAAACAGATAAGTATACAATGCTACACTCCATATCTCATGCCTCAGCTCAGCAGAAGCAAGTGGAGCCTAAACTCTCCAGTGGGCTGAGTTTATGCTTCATTTGCTAGTCAGTGTCATTGCACCTCTGCTGACACAACCCAGTCTGGCTGCTGCTCTCCCTGTGCAATAGCCCACGTACTGCTTGGTCCAGGCAGACATGCTGTTAGGAAACTGAGCCAACACTTCAAAAAGTTGCATTAGCTTCTTGGTAGATAATTAGTTAACATAATTAACTAGGATTTGTGCTGCCTCACAAAAGAAAGAGCCCCTTTGCATGTGTTTAGTCTCCATGTATTTGAAAGACATCCCAAGTTCTGAGACAAAAGGAGAAACTGAGGCTTCATCACACCCAGTGTCACATCCTCTGAATTCCCTTGGCTTTGCTTGTCCTCTGTCTCACCATATCACATGCTTTGAAACAGTCTTTCAGCTATTTCAAGAGCTATGGTAAAAAAAATGTATTTTACTAAGGCTGTGTGCTGTAATATTGGAATTATAGACTTTGCCTCACCCACTTGGAAGTGATACAACATGACAATGTAATAGGTGGATTTTAATTTGCCAACTAAGTATTTTTTTATATTCTTTATTTAGACTGAATGTAGAAATGAGGGTTTTTTTTTTTTTAAAACAATTCAAACCCCAGTTTATCTTTTCTTGCCAGTAACTCCATTCTTCTCCTATCATTGTGTAGACAAAGGTATCTCTTCTCATCCATATGTAAGAAAGTCCAGGTCCCTCCCTGGGCTTCAGAAACTGGTTTTTCCAGGTTTCCCCCTTCCCTTATCTCCCCCAAGATGGGACCCTCTGCTCTCCCCCACACACCCATGATAACTTCTCGATCACCAAATTGCGAGGGGTAGAGAGGGGACCCTTGCTTCCCCAGAATCCCTGACATTGTGTATTTCCTGAGAAACCCCAGCACTCCCCAGTATCCAAGCTTTCACGGAGTGCGGACCCTACCAAGATGGGAAAAGTTCCTTTGAGTCAGTTTCCTTCTCTTTATCTGTGAGTTTCACAAGCAGCACAGAGATAACAACACATGGCCCAGAAAGGCGGCCTCAGGGTTTTTTTACCGTAAGCCCGCCACCCCAGCAGCCTAAAGACCCCTTTTACCTGGTCCCCTTTTCTGATGTCGGGCGGCACCCCAAAGCCTCCCTGCAACCCCTTAAAGTCCTGGCATTGTCCACAGTACCAAGACACTGTGGACCCCTGTGTAACCGAGCCTTTCTCGCCAGGGTTTTTCCATAAGCTGCCCCAAAAGTAAGATCCAGGCTCTCCTCCAGACACCCCCATAAGACCCCATGCCCCGTTTAGGAGTACATCCAGTGGTTTCCCCACAGACACCCTGGAATCCATAGCCTGTCCCGAGCTGTTCAGCTGCAGGCGGGGTGACAGAAAAGCACCCAAGCCGAAAAGCACCCAAGCCGAAGGCTTCTGTGGAGTATATCAGCATTGGAGGCGAGCACCCGAGCCTGAGGGGATGGCACAGCAGGAGGGGGGTTTTGCCACTGTTTTTGCATGTTTTTGCTATTGAGTTTTAAAGGAGCCACAAACGCTACTACAAGCATCGCAAGGACAGACGCTGCTTCTCCAAGTCTGCAGCGTCCTCCACGACCTCCGTAAAGAGAAGCCCCTCCAGTAGCTGTGATATCTGCCCCCCCCAAGCCAGTCGGACCTGAGTGAGGACTTGGACTATAATTTCGTAAGGAAGATGTCGCAATGACTCAGCACCTCAAAAGGGGCGGGGCTTACGCAGCCAGAATTGGATAAAAGCCGAACCTTGGCTCATTGCCAGTGTGTGTGTTGGGTCAGCGGGAACTGATAGCACCACCCAGCCTTCGGGCTGTAGCCTAAGGGCTTACCTTCCAAAAGACCTGGCGCTTGGAGCTGGAATCACTCTACTAAAGTTCACTCACCTTTTTTTTCTTTTATAACAATAAACAAAATCAATAATTGTTTTATATCAATAAATAAAATTAATTGCTGAAATCACCCATAGCTCCTCCGCCTATAACATACTTATGTTGGTCACAACAAAATGCTGCATTTTAAAATAAATAGATGCTTAAAATGCATTAAAACCTATTTTTCTTAGGATATGTGAAGTTTATTTAGTCTCAAATTGGACTTCCTTGGTTTGTCTCCCTTCCAATTAATTTCAGACTGACTAAAATAATGTTTAAAAAGCATTTTTCTTCTCAGTGGACTTGCATTATTGATGCAGAGATGATTACTTTTCACAGTTTTGGAAGACTGTTGCAAAGACACAGCAGAAATTTAACTGAATTGAACATAGAAACATGCAGTTAGTTTTTACCAACTACAATTTTTTTTTCCTTTTCTTGGCATTATTATGGTTATTGCTAAGTCACCAAATTTTATCTTCCTTGTATTTCAGCTACTTAATTTTTTCCTGTGCCTATTAAAAGAAAGCCACTTGTATCCAGGGAACCATTACAATGTATATTTCAGTTGTGGAACTTGCTGCCAAAGGATTTCATCCTATCGACTATTATACGCTGCAGTATATTCCCCATCTATGTTTGTTATATTATGGCTGCAGAGTTTGATCTAATATTAGAAAGGACTGTTCCTGTTTTCTGCCAGCTTTGGATGTTATAGAATTCTTTAGGATGCAGACCCAGTATTTAAATTTTTGTGTCAGAGTTTCTCAGTACTATGGATGCTGCCTCTTTCAAAGCCTGGAAAGAGCATGAATTTTCATAGTTCACAGATATTTGCAGTAAAGGAAGGAATAGTCTTCATCCAGTTGGGTAGGGTGGTAATTCCCATATTCAAAGTACAAAGAATGGATCTGCTCCCCTTTCCTCAGAAACAATAATTTGAAAAAAAGTAACTTTTCTTTAGGTTTGGTTTGGTTGTGGTGCAAAGAAAGAACGCAGGGGAAACAATAAGATATATCAGCATTTTCATCATTACTCAGACCTTTGAATGAAGTGAAACTGATATTAGGTTGAAAAATGTATAGGTTTGTGGAAGCTGCTTCACAGAATTATCTTGCTAATTTGGTCTGATGTCTCATTTTTTCCAACACCAGAAAGGAACAGAGGAATTTCAAAGGTACAGGACAAAAAAGCCCAGCTCCTTGCCCAGAAAGATTTTAGTTTCGGATAAAGATAATAGTTATGATGGTGATGATGGTGATATTAATAATGAGGGTCAAACAAGTTTCTCATTTTTTTTAGATATATTTTTTCTCTGTAGTGCCCCTAACACCTGTCCTGCCAGGTAGAAAGAAGAGATGTCATAAAAAAAAATTCTGTATTTGGTTGCTGCATGTAGTGAGATGACACTGCTGTGGACCCACAGTAAATCGGCAATTATTTCATAGTCTTCTTCCCACTGTCCTGTCTTCAGTGCTTTAGAAAACACATATTCATTGCAATTCTTCTTTCTAGGTATGTTTTGTCTTTGCTCTGGGTATGTGAAAGGAACTAAATCTGAGGCCTTTTTGAGTGGAGAAAAATAATTCATTTGTATTTGTGCTTGATTTCTGTAGTAAAATGGATCAAAAACATTAAAAACTGAGAATTAGGGTGAGGTCCCTGTCTTTATGCTTCATTACATTACTATGAATTGTTCTTATTGTTCAATTCACCATAATCAACTAAAGATTTTCATGACAGACTCTTTCTCTTATCCTCACAATATAGATCCCACTGCAAAAAATAGAATCAAGCTTGAGTTTTGACTCTAGATAAAGGTTGCAGAAGATTCTGCAGCAATAAAAACTCCTAGTTGGAAATGCCAGATTCTTAGTATCAAAATTAACATACTGAACTCATACAAAGACTTTTTTTCACAGATTTTCATTTAAGTTTGTTTATTTTTCTCCCTGAAATTACATGTCTGCACATAATAGTTTTTTTGCTTCTGGAACTTTGGACTTTCCTAGGTTCAAAATCATTTGATTCCAAAATGTTCTGCCAAACTTCAGCCTTCCTCCTCTTTTCTGTGTCCCTTGCTTGTCCTTCACAGGCTGTAACCAGAGCTCTGTTTCTGAGAGGCTGTTCTGCTGACTGTCACTGCTTTCCTACCCTTTCACTGCACAGAAGATGTGATTTACTAGAAGCATATGACTGAACTGGGTTGGGGAAAGTGTGTATTCTGCATAGGAAACCCCAGATTTGAGGTGTTAATCTTCTCTTTTGGCCTTTCTAATGCTCTTTGTCTGTATCCCTTCAGACAATGTTAGCTCCAGCATCTGCAAACTTCTTTTTGAAGAAGTGGCATTTAAAACACTCATATGTTGAGTATGACAGTGGCAGGGGGAGGAGGGGAAAGAGCAGGAGAGCAGTCTTGGGGAGCACAGTGTTGTTACAGGTAGATTTATAATTTGCCAAAATCAAACCACATAAGTATTCTTTTATTGTTTTTATTTGTTTGAATGTAAACGTAGGTTTCTCTTAAAAACTTAGGAAAGTTCTTAAAAGCCCATCAGAAATTCCCCGATGCCCCTTGAGAGATAACTACCGAGTGCTTATCAAAGGAATGTGAGCCCCACCCGGCTTGTCCTGCAGGGGAAGAAAGACAGTGGTCGGTCAGGGCGTTGTCCCGGTTTTTCGGTCGCTGGGCAGCCTCGCCAGGCCGGTTCTCCCAGCCCCCCGATGCCCCCTCCTCTTCCCCCGCCTCCCGGTCCCCGGCACCGGGGTGCGCGGCACTGCACGACCCCTCCGCAAGCCCGCGTGGCATGGGACTGGCGCAGACCCCTCTTCCCGTCCTCATGGTCCCGCTCCCCGCTCCTGTCCTTCCACACCCCTGTACTCCAACACCAGTTGAACGGCGCAGCACAACCCTTCCGACCCCCCCACCAGCCCTCCGCCTCCCAAGTCCGTTCCGCGGGAGTCCCAAACTGGTACGAGTGCAGTCCCTAGTCGGCGTCCATGCCTCAGTTTCCCTGCCCGGGGGTGCTCGGGGCGAGAGAGGAGCCGGGCTCTTTGGACCCTCTCCCGTGTCCCGGGACCAGGGCTCACTGCCTTCCAGCTCGCTCCTTAATTCCCGCGGCAGTTTTTAGTGTCTTTCCCGTGTGTCACTTTCCAGCACTCACGCTAGCCCTACTGCGCTTGGGAGAGCCTTTCCCGGGGGCCATCCCGAGCCGTCTGCAGGCGCTCTGCCTGCAGTATTTGTGCAGCTGTCCCACACAAAGAGGCAGCCCCGCCGCCCGGGACACACACCCTCCGACCGCAACCCTGCTGTCCCTGCCTGCCGGGACACCACCACGGCAGATGCAGAGCCGGGACTGACTGCCGTCCCGCTGCCTGCCATCGCCCGCTCGTAGACACGGCCGCTTCGGAGAGACAAGCTTGCCGTGGCGAGAGCGCGCCCGAGCTAGTCCGGTGCCCAGTGCGAACCAACACTGCAGAGGTGTCCTAGTCCGCTACGGCTTCCTAGGACCACGGCCAGCCTTGCTGCTACTGGGAAGCACCCAGCATGTCCAGAGCCACTCAGCTCGGCTCCTGGAGCAGCCTGCGCTGCAAAGAGCACCATCGCTACGGCTCCCTCTGCCCACGGCAGCCTTGGAGGCAGGGCCCTGTAGCCGTCTCAGGAACGGGAGACCCCCGTCCCGGGACTCCGGACCAAGTTGGGAACTGTGTTGGCATGGACGATGATTGCGTAATACCCAGAGCTTACACAACGCAGGAAAATTTCGTAACATCTAAACCCAAACTGAGTCTGTGCAAAGGGGCGTGGCTTACGCAGCCAAAAGGGAATATAAACCGAGCCCTGGCCCAGTTCCAATGTGCACTTAGGGGAGCTAGCCTCCCTAAGTAGCCCCGCGTTCTGCAGCCTGGCAGACGCCGTGTTGCTCACCTGCTTGCCCTCCAAAAAAAAAAAAAAAAAAGCTGGATTCACTAAGAGCTGATATCACTGGGAGTGGGTTAAAAGAGCTGAACCACTCTGCCTTTTCTAATAAAATTCACTCTTTTTTTTTTTTATTTTAATAAATAAATTACTTAATACCTTTTTATATAAATAAATTAATTAAATGCTGATATCACTCATCGCTTCATCATCTATAACAGTGTGAACCAGGAAAACTTAGGGAGGAAGTATAGTCAGCTATGCAAGATAGAAAGTTTGGAGCAGAAAAGAGGTCACCAGGACCCCAAATGAAATGGCATCGTGGGCAGCCTGGTGACAGAGTGGCAAAGATCTCTCTTTATGGGCTATATCTAGTCTTATATTAAGCAACGGGTGCACGAGATCTGCAAAACTGTAAGTGCTAGCTTACAAGAATTAATGGAAAAGATTGACCAGTGATAATTCCAGAGCAGAATGACAACAGAACATTAAGAAAGTCTGAACAGAATTGCAGAGAGATTTTCTGGGTTGGGAATCAGAAGTCAAAAGAAACAGTAGAAATCCAGCCAGCTCTTTACACCCTGAACTGCTTAACTCATATTCAAGGAGAAACAGTCAGCACTTGCAAGCACTCTTTCTATTGCAATTTCCATGGTTCAGCTTCTAGCTCTCTCCCTTCACAAGACATATAAAAAATACAAAGCAGGAGAATGTACGACACTGAAATTACTCCTGAGCTCATCCTGGTTTCCCTTCAGACAGCTCTCTAAAGAATGCTCACAAAATGTCTACAACTTAAATCAGATGATTTATAGAAGGATTGTTTTATTTCTTTGTCATAAATCATGTCTTTTCAGAGATCCTTACAAGGTAATTCAACAACAGCTACAGCTGGGGAAGAAGAGTGACCATGAGGCTGCTGTGAGCTCACTAATGAAGAAATGAACAATTAAAAGAGGGGAAAGTTGAATTCTGTGGATTGTTGTGTGATACCGCATACCTGTCACCAGCACCACAAAGTTAAAAGTTTGCAAGGAGTTGAAAAGAAAATGGGTTAGTTATCATGGACTGGCAGAGAGCTGACAGGTAAACCTTTGTGATTCCTAATACTCCTGTTTCTGGAGGAGAAATGGAAGGCTGCCTAATGATGATACAGGAATAAATTTAGGCCAAGACATTTGAAAAGTTAAAGTATCTTCTTTATAATCTGTATCTTATTTGTGCACTTCTTATGTTTTTGTTCCCACTTGGTGCAAATGTTTCTCATAACCCTCATGTTGACAGAGTAAAATGCACTTTAAGCCTTCAAGCCTTATGAAGAATAAAATTGCCTCTCTGAGACAAGACATGTTAAGTCCACCACTTTCAAGGGAGTGGCAAAAATATTGAGCAGATACTGAAGCACTCAGGAATGCTATATACTCTGCCATCAGTTGCATATTCCCAGAAATTAACATTGCACTCATGTAATACGTGGGATTGGTAACATGGGTCTCCAGGTATAAGGACAGAGATCTGTTAGTAAATACTACCTGGAAAACAGCAGGAAGAAAGAGAATGTCTCATAATTCTCATGGCAAGTCAGTGGAGGGAACTGAGAGGAGGACAGACTGGAGAGATATCTGAAGAAAAAGCTCTTGATCAGCCTAAGAATGGTGATGTGAAGGGGAGCTCTTATGGCTTCATCTTCTTGGACAGATATCTCAAGGGAGAACTGGTCAATTCTCTTAGTTTTAATCAAATCAAGATCCAAGTGTTTTATTGATTTGTTAAGTACACATAATTAACAAGGGAATGATGCATTCAGAATCCAGACTGGAGCTTCTATAAAAGTTTCTGTAAGTACATAGTAACAAAAGGAAGGCCAGTGAAACTATGGGCCCAGTGATGAATGAAGTGGGAGTCCTGCTGAGATTGGGCATTGCAAAACTTGAGTACTTATTACCTTCTTTGCCTCAGACTTCATTGGAAAGCCTGGCCTTCAGAAATCCCAGTTCCCAGAGACCAGGGAAATCTGGAGCAAGGAAGGCATACCTTGTTGAAAAATGACTAGGTCAGGGTATACTTATGGAAACTGGGCATAGCCCATGATCTGTGACGTAAATGCACCTGCTAAGTACTGAGGAACCTGACTCAGCACTGTTGATACCACATGAGTGCTGGAATTGTGTTCCAGTCATGGAATCACAAGTACAAGAGAGACATGGACCTACCGGGGTGAGTCCAGCAAAGGGCCACTAAGGATCAAGGGACGGAGGCATTTCTCATGTGAGAAAAGATTTAGAGAGCTGAGACTGTTCAGCTTGGAGAAGAGAAGATTCAGGAGGGAATCTTATGCACATAAAGACCTGAAGGGAGGTGTAAAGAGGTGAACCCAAGCTGTTTTCAGTGGTCCCTGTGCATACACAGGTTTAGAGACAGTGAGTACTAATTGAAAAAGAGGAGGTTCCTTCTGAATATCAGGAAATAAGTTTTCACTGTGCTAGGGTTAAAACATTATCACACGTTGCACAGAGAGCTTTCTCTTTCCTGGCATTGTGTTTCCTCTCCACAGTTCCCCTTCATGCCACAGGAGACGCAGATGCTTAATCTTTAGGAGTGTCTATGCTGCTACATAAAGTCCGTGAATACCCACATGAGTAGAAAACCTGCCATGTGGTCCCTGTGCATACTCAGGGCTGGGCTAGTATGCCATCGAGCACCCAACCACCTGGAGTACATTTGCTGGCCGCAGGGAGGCTGATCTGTCAGGCTGTGATGATGCCTTCATCTGTGATGGAGGGTGTGTCCCCAGCAATGCCACGTCTTGCAATTTCAAACCTGACCTGACTGCTGCTCTGACCTTACTGCTCCCCTCCAGGGTGGCTTCCCATTGCCACAGTCTAATGCTTCTTTTCTTCTTTTCTGCTTGACTGTTCCTGTGTTCAGAAGGTTCCTGGTAATCTCATGGTTATGGTTTGAACTGGCTGATGGTCATCCTCCTCTTCTATGCTATCAGCTGGGGCCCAAGCTGTTTTGGGCAATTTTGAATGTACCATGCACATACACTATTTACAATTATGTTTGCATTCTACCAGTTTTGCCAAGGTGGTGTGAGTCATTCTCACAGAGGAAGATGGGTACAGACTTTTCCTGGATATGCATGGTGAGAGAACAAAAGACTATGGCCATAAAGTGAACAAGGGAAATCCTCATCTGACATATATGAAAAATTCTTTTGCTTGACAGCTGTACAGCCCACAAGAGAGGCAGGTTGATGCTTGAAGATATCCAGCCTTTTACTGGAGAAGTCCCTTGGCAAGCTGATTTAGTTGACCCTGCTTTAAGCGAAGGGGCAGGACTGGAAAGTGCTAGAAATCTCTCCCAGCCTGCACTTTTGAGTAAACAGCAAACCTGTGGAATATATCAATGTTTTGAAATATTATTCTACAGCAAATGATATTGATGGATCAAAATATTTTGATTCTGTTTAAAAAGGAGATTGTCAGCATTTCATTTTAGAATTGATGAAATATTTAGATTTGATCTGAACAGACAACAAATGTAATGCTCATACTGTCAGACTCCTCTCTCTGCAGTGCTGCCTAAACTTCACATTCTGCAATTCTGCAAAAAAAGATTCCCAGTGTAAGTAAGGCCCTTTTCTCAGAGTAAGTTATCCATAATTCAGGCAGGGAACACAAATCAGACAGTGCAAAAGAGACAGGAGAGAGTAACAAGCAAACTGAAGCTCTGAAGAATTGCCATACTCATATATAAACAAATTGATCAAGCAGAACTGACTTAGACAGGAAAATTTTGGCTTGCTGAATCAAGCCAGAACATTATCGTGTTGCTTGGAATGCTACATAGAGAGACAATGTTTGGCTGGGATTTTCTTAGGGTTCCTTTTATGGTGGTGGCAGTGCATTTTTGGTTAGTTTTTTTGGTGTGTGTGTTTTTTGTTGTGGCTTGGTTTTGATTTGGTTGGTTTTTTTTTGTTTTGTTTTGTTTTTTTTTTTTTTTTTGTTTATTTTGTTTTTTGTATGTTTTTGGTTTTGGTAGGCAGTTGATAGAAAAATAGTGTTTCTGAGTAATTATGTTGAGTTTTTTCACCTGGAGGAAAAAAATCCTGACTATCTCCAGTGTATACATCACACTCTTGTAGTGTTTATTAAAGTGTCATAATTTTAAAAGCTCAAAGGCATTCTAAATCCCTAACTATAAATTTCAAAAAAGTCATCATCAGAATGCATAATACATAAAATGTGCTGGGCTTTCACTCTATTGATCATTATTAATGCTTCTAGAAGAGTTGTGACCTTGTGTCAGGATAGATTTGTCAACACAGAAAATTTCCCTGTTTCTAAAACTGAAAATGAAAAATAAAAATCCTACAAAGCTTTTAAAAAGCATTAATTGCACTGACTACCTCACAGTACTGAAAGACCCTGCAAATTGGTACTTGACACAAATGCAGAGGCCAATGCAGAGAGCAAAGTCCCTGTCAGAGCTTGCATACATGCTAAATGCAACATGCAAGGAGTTTAATCTTCCTAAATCACTCATAAAACATTTTTCAGGATTTGAAAGTAAAAATTTGACATGTCTTTGACTAAAATTAAAGAATAAAGCATAACTTTCCCTTTCTGAAATCTGTAAAAGAGATTTCGTAAAAATCAATTCCTGCTACTAAGTGGTTGAGGGGGGTGTGGTTTAGTGAGGGCGCGGTTCTTCGGGGATTTTTGGACTCAGAGATGCTTGTTGAAACAACGCGCGTTTTGTAGGCCCAGCGGAGGCTTTTTGTCTTTTTGTTGTTATGCATGTTTGCTTTTGGTGGGTTTGTTTTTCTTTTGTTTGATTTTCTTTTTTTGTTTTGTTTTGGTTTGGGTTTTTTTTGTTGTTTGTTTGGGTTTTTTTCGCCTTTTGAAAAATCACTGATTCATTCACTGTCATGGTTAAAGTAGATTTTGTTTTCTATTCCCTTTCCCAGCACTGTTTTGGAATGTGTTTTTAAGGGTGCAGCCAGTGCATCCCTCGTCACGGGCAGCCTGGGGTTGAAGGAGCGCTCTCTGGTCGTCCTGGCAGAGGGGCAGCGCCAGTCGCAGTCACGCAGTGGGGAGGCGAAGCCTGCTCCGGCTCGGTGGGACCGTGTTTGCCTCGCTGGCAGAGCACAGGGAGAGACAGACATAGACCCATGGTCTGTCGCTGCCATCCCCAGGAGATGAGCTGAGCTGAGCCGGAACAGAGCCGAGCCTGACTGAGCCGTGAGGAGCCACTGTGCCCGCGGCAGCCACAGCTGGAAAGAAAACAAAAGGGGAACTGACTCTCCTGGTGGCTGCAGCGGCTTTGCTGCCCCTGTGGCCATATGCCTGCTGCTGGCAGCGCATCCGCCCGGGACCGTCTCCGGATGCTGCTGCTGCTGCAGCTGCTGCAGCTGCTGCTCCTGCTGCCCACAGACGGAGCTGCCTCGGAGAGGAGGTGTTGCTGCGGGTCACAGTCGCTCCAGGACCACTGCAAGCTGATGGTAGCCGTCAGCAGCCGGAGTTGTGGCTTTGTTGCTCAGGGCTTTTCGGCAGGGGCCAGAGGTGGCTGCGCGGTGGGAGCAGGATATGCTCCTATACCACCACAGCGCCAGGATACACGCCGGCCGACCAGCAGCTTGCCTTCTTTTTGGATGGCATATCCTTCCAGCTTTTGGCTTTGCCCCTCTTTCCCTGTGTTTTTTGCCTAGCTGGGGAGGATGTTAAACAGCGGGAATTTTGTCTGCCACAGTTTTTATTCTTTTGTTCTCCCAGGGGGAATGGCTGGGGAGAAGTACATATTAGTCACCACTTTTGTCTGTGTACGAAAGGACAGGGGAGAGACTGGAGGTGGTCTCTTGTTGGTTTGAACCATTCTGTTTGTATTGTCACTGTTGCTGCTATATCTCTTTTCAGTAAACTTATTTTTGTCACTTTTATCTCCTTGCATTTTATCTCTGTGTATTGGAGAAAAGGAAAGGAGCTCATTTGTTGGAGTCTCCGCCCCTGGATTTGTCTTAAACTAAGACATTCATCATCTCTGTTTTGAAGGCTTTGCTTGCAGTAAAAAGTAGATGCACTATTCTTCATTCTCTCTTTTAAGTCATAAAGTCAATCTCTGGTGCACTGAGTACTATCATAGGCAGTTGGTGTTTGTTTCACAAAAATTCAACACAGTTGCTATGCATGGCTCTCTGATATTTGAATCTGCTACATGTCTTGCCAGTAATAGAACTGAACTCGAATTTTCTGTTTATGGGGAAAGTCAGTGCTGCAGAAAACCACTGACTCACACTGAAACAAACCAGAATTTTTAGCTCAGCATGTTGATGTTTCTGTGTTCTTTCTTTTAGGGTGCAATCTAGGAGAATTCAGAGTTGCCCATAAAGGATTCCTATGTATTTTACTGGGCCTCTAATATTACAATAGGCACAAAAGTATTTTTCTGAAATGTCTGCTGAACTGTTTTCATCCACATTATCAGACAGCAGCAGTATATCTTGCTTTTCTACTGAATATACTCCATGATTTCTGGGCATTTTGAGGTTGAAGAATGTTGGAGAAAGTTTCTTCTTAATAGTCTATCATCTTTCAGGACATTTACAAGAAGAAATATAGAAGTGTGATACAGGACTAGAGGATCCAGTGAACTTGAGCTTGCTTCTGAGTAGTGTCTGCAGAACTGAAAGGGTTATGGCACTCTGGTACATCCTATTTTGGTGGTCCTGTGTCAATCTTACAAAGAGACAAACCCAGCCAACGTTGTACAGCTGGATAAAAGTTTCATTTCTGCATGAGGAAACACATGGTTCATACCCAGGGCTGGTGTGGTAGGCATGAATCTAGATCCCTTACAGAACCTCCAGCAAGTGATATGCACCCAGATCCTGTAGCTATCTGGAACTAGCTCCTTTTCTGACATGCTGAAGAGCTGCAGGATATAGAGAGGTCCTGTAGCTGAAGGTGGTTTTTTCCCCTGAATTGCATAGTCATTTTAACAAGTTTGGAAATGCAGATACTTAGAAGAAGAAGTGTATCTATTTTTGGCCTTCTGTGTCAAGAAACCCTAAGGCTGTTCAGCTGCTCTTTTATATTTTCTCTTGCGTGACTAGCTAATGGTTCTTACAAGGTCAGTTGGAAAGGGAAAGCAGCTGTGCTTCTCTTGGCTAAGCATTGAGACATCCTGAAAGAGACATGTAGATGGTGTTAGTGGAATGCGAAAAGACTCCCTTGGAAGATGGCCACAGGAAAATACATGAATGCATGGAATAATTTCTTAACAACTCTATGAATTCTGATTCTAGTACTTAGAAAGTTACAAAGAATGCATAATGACTTCATGAGATGACAACAACAGGGAAAAATAAAGGTATCACAGAAATGATCTACCACTGTATAGGGTGTTTTGTGGATAGCTCATCTACTGGCTGTGACTTATAAAGGTCCATTGCTGTGTGTAATCTCTATGTCTGCAGAGAAAGATGGATATCACTGCCTGAAAATAATTCTCTTGTCTTCCTAGGGTACTGTATTGTTTTGTACCTCCAAGAGGATGTAATTTTTTCTTAGAAATTTAAATAAAAATATTAAATATAAATATAGAAAACTCAATGGAGGAACATAGATTCTGTATTATAATGAGCACTGACTAAGTACTTTTGATAACATTTGCTAAAATGATTTACATCTATTATGCATTCTCAGGGATAGAAAACTGCCTAAACATGACCTGTGAAATACTGTGGTGAAAAACTTGGTCATATTCATGTAGGAAGGCAGATTCAGCCTGGTGCCCATGTGCATACTGCACCAAAAATGTCTGTCTTGGTTTAAAGACAAATATTGGGATGGGAACTCCAATAAAATGAAATCCCTCTTCATTCCGACCCTAGTATAGAGAGACAAAAATTGTGGTAAGGCTGAAAGTGAAAAAATAATTTTGCTAAAAAGAAAAAACAGCAGCATCACAAATATACAAGAGAAATGGCTTACATACAAAACAAAAAGGGAGTTCACTGAGTAACGTGGTCCCCTGGGAACAAAGGGGAAGAAGAATGGCAGAGGGTACTCCCTGCCAACAACCTGTTCACCAAATGAAACAAAAGAAAGCAATGGCAGAACAGGGACAAAAGTGAAAACTCAGGAAAACTGTGGTACACACAAGGAGCCACACTACCAAACTACCGCCCGGTAAGGTTCAAGTCTTAACTGCAGTGGTGGTACCATTTGAGATTATCTCTGTTCCCTGCCATGTTTTGTCCCACTGGGTTTGTTTGGGCTGCTGGCAGTAGTGATTCATTTCACTTTCTCTGTATCCCATTCGGTGCTATCAGCGCTGGCAGGGGGTTCTGGGATGGGCTGTGGTTCCATGTGATAAGCGAGTGGTGTGTGGGCAGTGACAGCACTCCAGTGGCAGTCTGGCTTCAGTGGCAGTCCAGCAATGGCTGAGGCTGTGAGGGAGCAGCAGCTGGTGCAGTGGTGATCCCCGACCTCCTTTGATTCTGACATGATGCGATGAGTCAGCTGCTCCCAACTTGGCTGCTGTGCTAGCAAGGTAGAGGTGGTTTCCAGTGGCAGCTGAGATACCAGAACAACTTTTGCCTGTGGCAACCTCCCGAACCCCACTCCAACTCCCCTCTCTTCAGATGACATAATGATACGAATATTCATTGCTATAGCTTCCTTCCCTGGCTTGAAACCATAATAATGTTCTTGTGGTTTTCCACAATTTCCAGAATTTTTTCAGTGACTGGCTTACTGGGAGTTGAGGAAACTGGTTGACGTTGGGAGAGAGAATAGCAGAATATATTTCTTCCTATGTAATTTAAGTTGGAACTGATTTTGAGATCTTGAAACCCATGGTGATTGACGTTGGCCAGTTAAACCCATTTGCTTATTAGTTGTGTTTGTTTTTTTAAAAAAAATCAATTTCAAGATCAAAAATGTGTTCTGATTATTTTTTTCTCTCTATGTACATTCAACACACTTAGAGCAGACAACATAAATAAAAACAGATTTTAAAAGCTGTTTTACAGACTTCTAATTGACTTCAATTGCTTCTCAAGCAGAACTTGACCTAATGACATAACTAAAAAAAAAATCTTTTGTGTTAAGAAAATTATTTTTGATTTCTGCTAAAGAAAATGAAGGTTTTCTCCATATATGTTATACAACTGACATAGCTTTCTGATTTCCAACAATTAAATAAAATTGAAAAAATCCTTAAGCCCATATTTCAGACGCTAACAACTGTTATAAATGTAAAAGGAGGCTGACATGTACTTACAGCATTATGTCCTGCTTCCTGATCCAGAAGCTTCTGCTCTATTATGCCTTATCCAGTCCAAATGGGATAATTGAAGTGTCTTAGAGCCAAAGTCTTCTGTTGTTCCTCAGTGGATTTATCCAAGAGAGCTTGCCTAAAATCATAGGAATTCCATTTAAATACAATTACTTGCTCAGAATTATGAAGAATGGATTGAGTTTCAAGAAGAGAAACCTAGACCTGAAAAAATTATGGACTCCTGGGATAGTGTTCTAAAAGAATGATAGAAGTCTTGCTGGAGAGCATGCTTGATACATATCTTTCAGAGGAATGTCTTAGGTAAAGCCAGCTCACATGATTTCAGAGTGGGAGACAGCCAGTCACAATACCCCTGTCTCTTTTTTTTTCAGTATTTCTATAGTACAGTAATTTCAGAAAGGCTTTAATTTCCTGAGTGCTGAAACTTGATTACAGGTTCACACTGAAATGGACTTCAGTGGGAAGGTTAAATTGCTGTCTGAAAAAGTAATTAGAAGATCTGTCTCTCAGGGGTGTCAGGTCCTGCACATGTGCTGTAAAAACTCCAAGGCCAACCATAGTTACCAAACCACTACTTCCTCAGGTTACCTCATTCCTTGTCCCCACAAAGAGCTGTGCAGGGAATGGGGTTTGTGTATGTGTGTGCTGTGTATGCTGGCTGGAGGAGCCAGATGTGGATTGTTGCTTGTAACCATATTGATATCTATCATGCTAAGGAGACAAGAAGAGAAAGACATGATCCCTTTTGCAGAAACATTGACTTGTGAAAAAAGGTGATTAAGTCCAGAACTGCAGGCCACCTAGGCACAGACACTTCTGCTAAGCTAGCAGCTCCTGATAGCATGTTTGGATGCCCTCAGAACGTGAAGAGAGACTTCAGCTCTTTAGGAAAGGCAATTATCCACCAGAGGTATTTGTGTAGCTCCAGAAGGTGACTTAGTTCATCTGTATTAGGATTATAACATAAAGCCCTCCCACCACTGAAGTTCGATATATTTTTAAACTGAAACACTTCTTATTAGGGAAAGTTTCAAATAAGTCCCATCCATGGTACCATGCCTCTGAAATAATTATAAACCCCTTACATACCAACTGCTCTTGTCAGGCTGGACTTACTCTTGTAGTTGTGCTTGTCTCTGCTAGGCCATATATTTGATATAAAATGATGTTGCCACACTAGTAACTGATAAATCAAGGACTCCTAAAGGTGTGGTAAAAAATTACAGAGGTCAAAGAATTTAAAACCCCATGGAATTAGAATTTTTTTTCCCCTGACTGCATGACAAGACGTTCTCAAAGATTTTCATCTAAATTTATCTAGTGAGAGCTACGTCTCTACTCCTTTTGTAATGACTACATTGAAAATCTTCCTGGGACTACAAGCTATGTGGGTAGGGACAATAAGAAACAGTGATTATTACTTTATTTACAATCAGCTTTTAGATTTCAGTTTGATGTCAAAGAATATTACAGTGATGCTTTCTACAATATTAGAGATGCACTTGTGTCAGCATTTCCACCACAGAGTCTGATTCTCAGGAAATTAACTCAGCCATAAATATTTATACTGGGCAAATTCTTCATAAAAGGAACCTAGAAGGATCAGCAAAAGGAATGCAAATAAAGTTATTTTAATGCAGGCCTGCTGATGAGTTACAGCCTGCTTCTGACTGTCTAAATGATTAATAGTGCTTCAATTCTGTCACGCTGTGTGAGCTCATGTAGACACATCATAGGATAATGCTCAGTGTAGAACTGCTGAATTAACTGTGCTGACCTTGTTAGACTGTAAAGAGGTTTTGGGAGGCCACCTAGAGCTGTGATGGTGATGTACTGGTGTTCTGGTGACCTGAATCACAAGTAAACAGAAGGCCCATGAGAAAAATCAGTGGGGGCTGGAGAGAGGCAGAGAATAGTGTCCATAATCCAGGAGAAATACCATGGATGATATTACTATGGTTCAATCTAGTTTGAACCCTTACTGAATAGGAAGCTGCGTAACTGAAACTAGCAAATTCTGTCCCTTCCCAAATTATGTGTCAGTGCTGCCCTCCTGAGTTACAAGTCTTCTGCCATTAAGTATGGGTAATAAGTTCAGTCTTGCTTCCCAGAAAAGCTGGTAAGTTGTGCTTGCAATACTTTTTTGAACACAAGTTACTGGCCATTTTTTTGCATTCATGTTAAAAAAATATTCACCTTCATCCCTCAGATGGTTACTACTCAGGGGCAATTAATTTAGTTAAACAACAATAAGTGAAGTGTTAATATCGTCCTTGAGATAGCAGGACTTTTTTCTAGCTTAAGTACAACATGTCAACGACATGGTGATAAAGAGTGGCTCACATGCCTTTCTCTCCACAGATGTAGTAGTTTGAGGCATGTCCACCTGCAGAATTGTAGGCAGTGCATTGCTCCTTCCAGGATTCACGGATTTCCAGGACCTTATGGACATCCCAGTTTTGGTCAGATCTACAGGCATAATTTTCTATTGTGTGGAGTTAGTGTACCATAACTACCTATCTCTAAGGAGACAATAGGTACTTGTAATCTATGCTGATGCATATGTCTAATTGGACCTGTGTTGTCAGCCTGTTGCCAGCACTACAAATCTAGTAGACAGATGCTACCTTATGCACTGTCTACACGCACTTTCACAGTATGATGTGGACCACAGTCAATTGTCTGGGCTGCCTGACATATTCAAAGTAAATTCAGATATTGGGATCTAGAAATAAGCTGGATCTCAAAGTCATCTGAGAAAGATTTGCAACAGAGAAATCCAGCACTGCGAGTCTGGCAGCTTTTTGCCTAGGACAGTCACAAGTGATTCTCATTGAAGAAGGAAAAACGAAGAAAGGCTATCTTGTTTCCAAAGACAGAATTCAGCCAACGAACCCTTCTACTCTTCTCTGGGAAGCAATTATTTTTCTCTGTATTAAGTCAGTGCCTCCATAACAAATGACCAAGCCAACCAGCAACCATAGTTGGTACCAAAGACTGTGCTATCAGGCACTGTAAAGCCGTATTTTGCTATAAATATGCCATAAAGACCTTCCTGTAGGTAATGGGAATTTAGTCTCTTTCCAGTGTGTTCATACATTGACAGACAATACCTATTCTTTTCACTTCTAAATAGATTCCTACCTCTAGGTATTTACCAGGAACGTGCTATGATTCTTCTGATAATGAATTTTTTCTGTGTCAGGACAAAGAGAGTCTTGGAGTTCAGCAAAAGGGAAAAATTGAATCTCATCTTGTTGACAGATTAGAAAGTTGCAGTGTATCTGGTCTCATTAGTCAGAACAATGATGTGTCATCAGTGCTGTGTTTCTGAATAGAGCTCTCTGTATTTTAAAGAGGGATGTCCTTTCCTTGCATCTTAAACAGTAATGTTCCTATGAAGGATAATTATGCCATAAAAGTAATACTCTATTTTGTTCTTGTATCTTAAATAAAGTGCTTTATGTCCAACTCCACAAAAACATTGAGTGAGTGAATATGTTACTCTTAGTGTAATGTTTGAACAGACTCCATGCAATGTTTCCGCTGATTTCAGCAGCTCTTGCATCAGACCGTTATATTTGGAGTGTAGTTTCTAAAGATACCACTTTAGCAAGTTTTTCAGTTCTGTCATTCATGACTATTTCCTCCTGTCTTCTCTCCCTCAAGAACATAGTTGTTTTTTTTTTTTTACACACTAAAATCCAATCACCTCAAGAGGAAGCTTGGATGTGAAGGGAACAGAACTAATATGGTGCCATAAAAATGTTAAATCTTTGAAGTCATTATTCTTCATTTTGGTATTGAACTCTCAACACATGATCTCTTCTCTTGGGCCTCTTGTGAAGGAACAAAACCCACTGCTATGGAGACTGAATACTTTGGGTTAACTGCGATTTTTGCTACCGAGCTTGTATTTTGAAGGGCTTGTGTGAGAGGAATTCCAGGGACACTTTTGTGAAAAGTTTACACTCCTCATTGAGGTTAAGATGGTGGCACAGCTTCCAGTTTTAATGAATCTGCTTCAGACCAGAGAAAGGGTGTTTATACCCAAAATCTGTTTGACTCAAAGCATACGTGGCAAAGCATATTGCACAAACTGAAAGCAGTTCTCCTCCTCCCCTCTTTTTAGCAGTGGCCATTTTGCTGAGAATGATACAAGTCTTAGGGGAGTCTCCCTACTCTGGAAGTTTTTTCCGTGGAAGATTTTTTCCCCATGATGGCTCAGATAAAAATTCCAGCTGCTGATGGAATTGTCATCTTTGTTCCTGCATTAGTGATAGCTAAATTCTTTTTCTCTCTTGGTTATATATGTGATCTCTAATACACCATTAATTTAATTTTATCAAGGGATTAAGAATAAAATTAATTTTCTGTTTTTACTTAAATTGGTTTGTGCCTAATAAATAGCATTAATAGCAAAAGATACTCTTGTAGGGAGAAAATTAAATCACAGAAGAGACGTAAGAAGCAGACAAAAACCTTCCTGTCTTTCAAAGGTTATGCTGGTGTCTCGATAATCACACATGCCCTGAGACTGGCTAATTGATATTACTGAAACCACAGCTTGCAGGACAAATTGTATTTCTGATGTGCTAAATGAAAATGAAATTAGAAACTCAAAATGTCAAAAACCCATTTCAGATCACACACAATTTACTCTTACTCCCATTTCAGCATATTCAGTGGCTAATTATCATATTCTCTTTGTTTGATATAGACAGTTTGATAAGGTCAACGAATGCACAAGGAAAGTCCCCATATTTAGCATTCAAAGAAAGGCCTGCTCTTGGAAAATGATGCAGCTGTCAACTGGAGCTTTCTCTTTTTTCCTTTTAAAACTCAGCTTTGTGATTAGTTCTTCTCACTTCTGAGATGAATAAAATAAGATAGCAGTATTGTTTAACAAAGATGTCACATTCTTCATCAGTTGCAATTATTGAATTTTCATGTTAAAATGTTGTTCAAATCCTGACCTAACCTTATTTTGAGTTCATATTTTTTGAACTTGCTTTGTGTTTGATTTAGGGAGGGTTTTATCTGATATTTTCCATCATATTTTCTTCCTTGCACTAGTGAATTTAGGCCTCTCCAAAAGATAGAGTGCTATTACCCCCATTTTGCAGGTGAGCACCATCCCTCAGAAAGATGTAAACCAACTTCTGCAAGGTAACACCTTGCAATGGTCAGGTCCTGACACCCAGAATTGCTTGAAGGTTGCTTGAAGGATGTGCAGATACATTTTGTACTTCAGAGTGTGGGGCATACTCCATCCTGATTTGAAAGATCCCCACATCAGCAACCAGCTGCAAGCACTTGTCTTAAAATATTATCTCTCTGGGACATTTAGCTGCTCCCATCTCTCTAAAGGCAAAACTTCTCACCTTCTCTTGGATGTATCTTCAAGGTCTGTTGGATGAGGCACTCTAATGAGGGCTGGACTACAAGCCTCAAGTGAGAATCTGTAACCTCTGGGTGCTTTTGCTTGCTCCTCACTAAAAGATCTTGACATATGTGGATGCTTTTCTAGGTGGTGAGTGTTCCTCAGACCACAGAGGAAATTGCTCAACCTGTTTTGACTAGGAAGGAAGAAAAAGATGTGAGACAAATGCAAACTGAAAGGGATAACTGTGATTAAACTCAGATGCACAGTGAATTTGCTAGGTGGAAATTATGTTTTATGGTGGCAATATAAATGTCTCTGTGGCTTTAAAGGTCCAGTGTTTTGTGCTTCCATTCCTATAATCTCTTCCAAATGCTGGAGCATGGAGTCAGCTGGGCAGGAGGTACACAAGATGGTGAATGACTGATTGGCCACTTCCTGGCTTTTACCAGCATCTCTGTTTTTGCAGGTCTTCCAAGGGTAGACTTCACCTTGTGTGAGAGTACTGAAACTATATGAGAGTACTCAAACAAGAGGGATGGCAGCTGAATGACAGCTGAATGGTAGAAATGCTATGGTTTAATCATTACCTTAAGGAAAAAATAGTCTTAGAATGCCTTGAACACTGTTAACCTGATATGACATTTTTCATGAAGGGTCAGTGGAGGTGTAGAAGGGGGAGTGCTGAAAAAGAAGCCATATTTTTAACTGCCCTCACAAAAAATTCCTGCTATCCATAGATAATCTCAGTAGTGGTCTGATTGGTCCACCTGTGGACTTCATTCTGTCATTAAATCTAGTCTTGATATCTGTGTGCTGTTTTAAAGGTAGACCAGTGGGAGAAATGAACCCAGTTCAAGAGAGATTACAAATTGGAGTTAAAATTTACTAAAAAGATTATAATAAATACAATACTACAGAGAAAAACTGGTTTTAACCCACAAAAACAGATCTATAACCCAGCACCCTGGGACATGAACAGAATGGTGTTCATTAGCCCCTGTGCTGAGTGCCGCATGGTCCCACCGAGTAAAAGGAAACGAAACCTATTGGTGAGGATGATGGTTGCAGTTCTGTCAAAGCAGTGATCACAATCTTGTTAAGAGTGCCAGTCACAGCCCTGTTGAGGCTCTGGCCCTCCTCTCCAACGAGGAGGTACCAGAAGTCTCAAAACCTGAAGATTATTTATGTTCAGGTTTGAGTAGGAGTGCCCAGTACCCCCCCCAAGGTGGGAAGCTTCACAATGGGTGATGTAACTCTGTGTATCATGGGATATTTTTGGAATCTTTGATGATTTAGGTAATTGAAGCTGACTATTATGCCAGTACCTAATGGCTCATTAGCAGAGATGACCTCTCAGGCTCAGTGTGAAGATGCTAATGCCTCTCCATGGGAGTTATCATGGCTGAGTCACTGGTGTGAGGACAGAAAACACTCTCCTGTCTCACAGGGTTCTTTAACACCCAGCTTGTAGCCTCAGATGTCAGGTGGGCCCTGGGAAGCTGCTGCAAATGATCTATTATTAACTGTTCATGAGAAATGGTATAGAGGGTGTAGAATACAGAGTTTTGGCTATACCCACACAGTGATAAACTGGTCCCAGCCCCTGTAACTAGGACAATGCAAAATGTCTTACAAGATGAGGTAATCTGTATTGTCGTAACTTCTCTGTACTAGAAGACTGATGCTTCTTCATAAGCAGGTGTTTGATGAAGCCCGCTTACCTGGCAGATACATAGCAAAATATTTGTAATCTCTAACGTAACAACCGAGACACCCAAGCACTAACAGAATTTAGCAATATGTGTACTCTCTCCCCTCTTGGAACCAAATTTTCCTTTCCTCTGGCTTCTTGTGTTGGCCGCCTGTCATAGTTTTGATCAGTTTAATAAAGTATCCGAGACTGTCTTCATTGGTTCAGATGGGTAGCACAAATCACTGTTCCTCAAAAGAACAGCTTGACCATTGACAGTCTGTTGAGCTGATGCTGGTCCTTTCTTTCACACCTTCAGGTATTTGACTTCAGAAAACTTCAACCAGTCACTTGTGCTACAAAGCCACAGAGCAGACTGGGATTCTACCTTCATTATGACATACTCTCATTCCCAGGGTGTTTCCTTGCCTCCTGTACTGCACTTTTCAGTTTTTTTCAGAGTCACTAGCAGCTGCTTGTTTGTAATTTCCCATGCTTGTTGAAAATCACGTGACTTAAAAGTATTGCCACTAAGTCTAGAAATGGAGTTACCTTCAAGTAGCATGCTCCTGAGCCAAATATTAAGACTCAGAACTAGGCAGAAGAGTTATTTCCTTTCAAAAGATCTTACAAGTTGACTCCCAAAGTAGGAAAAAGATCAGATCTGTAAGCTAGCAACAATTAAAAGGTGGAAGTTGTTGATCCCCTCTGTTGCTGTAGTGGAGAAGAAAGTTTGTATGTTTATGATAGACGCTTTTAATATTGTAGATTTTGCAAGTGAAATTGAAAGCACATTTAATTTAGTGCTTTTTGCCTCGTTCCCTTTTCTCCCTCATAGTGTCACTATAAGGCAAAGTTAAAGCTCTTTGAGTCCTTTAACTACATTTACATATATTAAGATTTCATTTTAAGTGTAGCACTAACTTCCCTGTATTTCTGATGCTTATTTCTGGATAATTACACCATCTGTGCAATTTAATTTACTAATATGTACTTTGCCCTTTAACTCCATTTAAATGTCTCTCACGTGGGAATTGAAAATGTACTTTAACACCACAAACCACCTGATGGTTTAAAATTGAGGGTGCTTTTTTCTGCTGCTGCTTTGTAAATGAGCAATTAAGTTACTTAACAACTATTTAAAATTTCTGTGGACAGAGATTTGTGGCAGCAAAACCTCAACTCTGGACACAATGAGAGCAGACTTCAGCCTACTCAGGGAATTATATAAGTAAGGTCCCCTCAGAAAATGTTTTTGCAGGTGCTGGGGTCCACCAGTGCTGGTCATTTTTAAACATCACCTCCTAAGGGCCCAGGAGCAGGAAATTCCCAAATGTCAGAAGTCAAGCAGTCAAGGCAGAAGCCCAGCTTGGCCGAGAAGGGATCTTCTGTTGGAAATAGGGCAAAAAAGGAAGGTGGATGCCCAGTGGAAGAAAGGTCAAGTGATATGAGAAGAATTCAGAGATGCTGCTTGCAGCTGTAGGGAGAAAATTTGTGTGGCCAAAGCTTAACTGGAGTTGAAGCTGGCCAGAAATGTGGGGGATAATAAAAAGAGTTTTTTCAACTATATTAGTGGCAATAGGCATTACAGATATATCATTGGCCCATTATAGAATGAGGATGGTCACCTCACAAACAGGAACATAGAGAAGGCAGAAGAGTTTAGAGCTTTGTTTACCTCTGTCTTCAACACAGATGATGGGCCAAGGGGGTCTCGGTGCCCTGAGTCAGAGGACCATGGCTGTGAGAATGACCAACTCCCAGTCAATTGGGAGTTGGTCAAATTGTTCAGAATCTGCTGCTCGAGCTGGGTCACTACAAATCAACAGGCTCTGATGGGATTTGACCAAGAATCCTCAAGGAGCTGGCTGATGTCATCACAAGACCTCTCTCAGTGATTTTTGAGCAGTCTTTGAAATCTGGAGGCACCCCAGCTGACTGGAACCTGGTTCCATCTTAGTCCCTGTGCTCTTCAACATCTTCATAAATTACTTGGATGCAGAACTGGAAGGGATACTAAGCAAGTTTGCAGCTGATACAGAACCAGGAGGAGCTGTTGACTCCCTTGAAGGTGAGAAGTACTGCAGGGAGATCTTGATAAATTAGATGACTGGGCAATCACCAGCCACATGCAGTTTAACAGGGAGAAGTGCTGGATTCTGCACGTGGGATGGGGCAACACCACCTGTACGTACAGGCTGGGGAATAAGAAGGTGGAAAGCAGTGACAGAAAGGGTGTCCTGGTTGATGGCAAGTTGAATGTGAGTCAGCAGTGCCCTGGCAGCCAGGAGGGTCAACCATGTCCTGGGGGCATCAGGCAAAGCATCACCAGCCGGTTGAGGGAGGGGATTGTCCCGCTCTGCTCTACACTGGGGCGGTCTCACCCTGAATATTATGGATAGTTTTGGGCATAACAATATAAGAAAGATATTAAGATCTTAGAAAGTATCCAGATGAGGGCAATGAAGATGGTGAAGGGTCTGGAGGGGAAGCCATGTGAGAAGTGACTGAGGGCACTTGGTCTGTTGAGCCTGGAGGAGAGGAGATGGATGGGAGACCTCACTGCAGTTACAACTTCCTTGTGAGGGGAGGAGGAGGGGCAAGCACCGATCTATGTAGTGCCCAATGACAGGACCCAAGGAAATGACCTTAAGTTTTGTCAGGGAAGGTTTAGGCTGGATATTAGACAAAGGTTCTTCACCCAAAGGGTGGTTGGATACTGGAACAGGGTCCCCAGGGAAGTGGTCACAGCACCAAGGCTGATAGAGCTCAAGAAGTGTTTGGACAATGTTCTCAGGCACATAGTGTGACTCTTGGGGATAGTCCTGTGCAGAGCTAAGGGTTGAACTCAATGTTCCTTGTGGGTCCCTTCCAACTCAACATATTCTGTGACTCCCTAAGTTTTCTTGCAAGGGGAACTAATTTAGTTTTAATTTCTAGAACAACATTTCCTATGAACTGCCTTCCTTTAGAGCTAGGCTAGGCATTAGACTGTTTCTGGTCATCTTACCTACATTGTGGAGTAAGGTGGTGATGCTTTCAAACTGTCTTGGTATAATGTTAAATGTGGGAACTGAGTAACATCTGTCTTCTCATCCACAATCTAAATAGACTGCAAGGGTTTTTTATAGTAGAATTTGTCCTATGTCATGGAGAAACAGTGCTTCCTGTAATGAAAGCAGTCTCAGGATGTTCTGACAAGAAAATATGAAGGGCAAGAGAATATTAAATACTGCAATGGCAGCTGCAGATAGCAGCAAGCATTATATTTCTGTATTAATCCCTCTCTACTAATAGCTCTACTTGTTGATTGTCTGTTGGGCTGAAATTTTAATGAGTTTGACTTTTACTCATATATATAGCAACATATATGTTTATATATTTTTAAATATATAAGAAAAGTAAAATAAATAAATTTTTGGTTGTCTATTATAATAACAATGGTAAGTGTTTTAAAATAATTTTCGTGCTGAGGAAAGAGCTCTAACCTTTGCTGTTTGACTCATAAAGAAAATACAGCTTTCTTACTGGGGTCAATCTTTTATTTACACAGTGAATTCTGATTCAGGATTTGAGAATGCCTTACCTACCTAAGGTTTTAGTAATTCCAAACAAATGAGCTTGTAGAAAGTAATCATATACAATCCTTAGAAATACTTCCTTGAATCTCTTTTTGTCTTTGCTGTGTTCTGTCTTTGCTATGTTCTCCTCAACTAGCTCTATTTCTTTAAGCTGTACTTAACTGCTGCTTTCAGGGAACTTGGGCCCTCGAGATGGTTTAGAGACACTTCTCTTGTCTCTAGACAAACTGCTTTAGAAAAAAAATATAGCTGTCTCTGTGTCTTTCTAGTTCTCTGCCACTGCATGGCATTCCTCCATTTACTGACTATGCAGAAGAGATTTAGCAGTCATCTACACTCCCCTGCATTGCCTTGTTGGTCTGGAGGAGATTGTGAAATTCCATGATGTGCTCTTCTGCTGCCAAGAACATACTGTCCCATCTTCCCACCATGAACTTATCTGGTCACCTGCAGATGGACAGGTGCTCCCACATACACCATCCTGCATAGCTGTTTTCCCTACACTCAACCATCTGCTCAGAACAGATACCACATCATATGTTCTATGGTTTGACAACTATTACTTTTAGGAAAATCTAAATAAGTGACAATTAGGAGGTTTCAAATACCTCTGCCATCTCATTTGGACAACTCTGCATTGTCCAAATGGAGACCAGCAACAAGTGGTATCCCCCAGGGTTCTTTATTGTGAGCAGTTTGGTTCAGTATCTCTATCAATGACATCAATGATGTGATTGAGTGCACTCTCAGCAAGTTTGTGGATGGCACCAAGTTGGAGTTGGTGCAGTTGATATGTTGAAGGGACGGGATGCCATACAGAGGAACCTTGACACACTTAAGGAGTAGGCCCATGCAAACCTCTTGAAGTTCAGCAAGCCCAAATGCAGTGATCTACAAATATATGGGATAACAGTACACACTGGAAAATGAATGGATTGAGAGCAGCTCTGTGAAAGAAGGATGTGGAAATACTGGCAGATAAAAAAATTAGATATGAGCTGGAAAAGTGCGCTTGCAGTCACAAAAGTCAACCGTGTCTTGGGCTACATCAAAAGCAGTATGTCCAGTAGGTCGAGAGAGAGGATTCTGCCCCTCTGCTCCACTCTTGTGAGACCCCACCTGCAGTACTGTGTCCCACTCTGTGTGTCCCAGTACAAGAAAGACATTGACCTATTGAAGCAGATCCAAAGGAGGAACATGAAGATGATCAGAGGGCTGGAGCACCTGCCCTATGGGAAAAGGTTGAGATGGCTGGCTTTCATTCAAGAGAAGAAAGAGACTCTAGGGAGACCTTATCATGACCTTTCAATATATAAAAGCATCTTATAAGAAAGATGGAGGGAGACTTTTTACCAGGACCTGTTGTGATAGTACAAAGGATAGTAATTTTAAACTAAAATAGAGTAGGTTCAGAATTGATATACAAAAGACCTTTTTACTATGAGGTTGGCAAGATACTGCAATAGGTTACCCAAAGAGGCTATGGATACCCCATCCCTAGAAGTGTTCTGGGTCAGATTGCAAAGTGCTCTGAATAACCTGGTCTAGTGAAAGACAATCCTGCCCATGTCAGAGGGGTTGGGCTAAATGATCTTTAAAGATTCCTTCCAACCCAGACATTCTATGGTTCTATGATTTTGGGACTCTATGATCTCTGACAGGAACAAATACCTTTTGTGCCAACACAAACAACATGTGTAGATGGTCTTCCTTCTTCCTTTCTTTGCTTAACTGACATTTATCCTCATGTTTGTTGCCCTCCTTTGGACACATTTTAATACTTTTTATATACTTCTCGTGGAGCCAAAAACTGTACACAGAACCTAATGTGAAGCTGCATTGAACTGAATATCATGGGATAATCACTATTTTTGACTGGTTAGATACAGTGGGCTTAATGCAACACTTAATGTACTTTTGGACTCCAGGGAACATTGCTGACTCACACTGAGCTAACCATCAAGGAAAGTCTCTATGTCCCTTCCTGCAGGGCTTCACTCCAGCCTCTGATCTCCATATCTGGACATATATCCAGGATTGCCACCACAAGACTGAATCCAGGCATTTATCCTTGTTAAAATTCATATAGTTGGTGATTCCCACTACTGTAATCTACCAAGATCTCTCTGTGAGGCAAGACTATGCTCAAGGGAACCCACAGCTCATCCTAACATAGAATTGCTGGCAAACATTCTTAATGCGTACCCAACTCCTGTGTTCAGGTCATTGACAAAACCTTCATTGAGAACAGAACCTAAAATTGAGCCCTGGGGAATAGTAGTAGTGGCTGATCACCAAACAGATGTTACTCCATTTATTACAACTATTTGAGCCAGACACTTCAAGGCAATTGTTCATGGAGTGTACTGTCTATGTGGATGTAGGGATTTTTGTCCAGATGAATGCAGTGAAAGACAGCGCCAATAGCTTTCCTAAAATCAAAAAAGGCCACAGATTCACCATTTACCATTCATGCACTGGATGTGCAACCTTTTAATAAAAGGGTATGAAGTCAGTAAGGCATGACTCTCCCTTCACAGACCCATGTCTGCTTTGACCAATGACTATATTTCCTTTGAAGTGTTTTTCAATAACTCCCAGAATAATCTTCTTCATATTTTTACCAGACACTGAATTGAGACTGACAGGCCTGTAATTACCAGGGTCCTCTTTCTTGCCCTTCTTGAACGTAGAAATAATATTTGCTAGCTTCTAGTAGACTGAGACCTCTTCATATTCACAAGACTTGATAAATAGGGAGGTCCTACAGTAACACTGGCCAGCTCTTTCAGTACCATGACATGGATCCCATTGGGCCTTCTGGACTAATGTGCCTTGAGCTGCAGTGGCAAATTCTGTACAAGTTTAAAGTTGACTAAGAGTGTATAACTCCCACAGTTGTGGTCTTCCATCCCAAGTTCCAGAGGTCACAGGACCCACCACTGATGTTAGAGACAGATGTGAAGAAGATGTGAATGAAATGTCTCTGCTTTATCTTCATCTCTGTTTGATAGATGACTAACCTCATCATGTAATGGACATCTACCTTTCTTTATTTTTATTTTTTTTTGCTGTATTTTAAAATACTTTAAAAAGCCTTTCTGCTATCCAACACAGTATGTCTATCTTCAGCTACCACTGAGCTTTGGCCATATGAATTTTCTCTCTACAGCATCTCACTAGTCCTCCTGTGTAGTCTAAGTTTGCTTCTAATGTCCATATAACTTCTTTTTCTTCCAAGTTCAAGAAGGAGATTTCTGTTCAGTCATGGGGGACTCTTGCCTTACTTTGTTGAATTTTGCACATACTTCCGCTCCTGTGCTCTTAAAAGATGGCTCTTAAAAGCTGACCAGCATTTATGGACCCTTGAAAGCAAATTCACAGGGAACATTACTAACTAGTGTCTTAAGAAGTCTAAAGTCTGCTCTTTCAAAACCCAGGGCAGTAGCTCTGCTGGACAGTTTTCCGCATACCACCATAATCTTCAAACTTAAGCATTTAATGATCACTGTGGCCAAGTCAGCCATCATCATCACAGCACCCACAAGATCATCCCTATTTACAAACACATCTGGGAAGTTAAATTTGCCCATAAGGACAAGGACAACCGACCTAGAGATTTCCCTTAATTCTTTATCAAATAATCATATATCAGTGCCACCACTCTGGCTGGGTCACCTATAGTAAACACTCACAGTAGCATCCACTTTCTTAGTTTTTCTTCTGTTCTTTACCCAGAGGGTCTCAATCATGTTTTCTTCAACAGCAAATTCTCTAAAGTCCAAATCCTCCTTTACACAGAGTGTTATCCCTCCACACCATCTGCCCTGCTTACCTCTCCTGAAGAGAGTGGAACTGTCTATCACAGTAGTCCAGTAACAGGACTCTTTCTATCAAATCTCACTTATACCACTGAGGTAATCACAGTCCCCCTCTGCAGTACAGAGCTTAACTGAGAGTGAAGGAGAAAATAATCAAGACTGACTTTGGGGGCTTGCAACTGACCCAAAATAAAGACTGCTGGCACAGAGTGAGAGTGGCAGGGCCATGAGAGCTGGAGAAGAGTCTTGGTTATGGAGAGATGCTTTGCACCAAGCCTGTAGTGGGGGATCTGCATGAGGTTTCTGCTGCATCTGTGAAACCTTGTGTGGGGAGAACTGGCCTAGGGACAGAAAGACTGGGTTTACACTATAAAAGAGTCCCTTTTCCCTGAGTTTTTTCTCACAGGCTTCCAATGCAATGTGACTAAATAATGATATATATTAGGGATTTTTTACTTTCACAGTAATTTCACCTGATTAATCTATATTCTTTCTCAATAATTTTCACATTTTCCCCCTCATTCACTGGAACACTGGCTGTTTCTAGGAGGAATTTCTTTTCTTTCCTGAGACATGAGCAATCAGAGAACATTGCATTTTCAATGGTGTTGAATGTCTGTTTCAATGTCAGATAAAACATAGACATCCAAATCAGGTAAATAACAGTTTGGCACACATAAGTGTCCCACTATTTTCAAAACATTTTGCCGGTGTCTTGGTCTAAAATCATGTTTGCAGCTGTGCATGTTCTATAGTCTTCATGCTTATAGTATCTCTCATGATTTTCCTTTAGATTAAATCTACTGCAGGGTTCCAGAAAGAAGGGATAAGCTATGTCTCAGGTAGTTCTTCAAAGCTGAGAACACGATGCCACACAAAAACAGAGATTGCTCACCTCCAGGCTATAGTGAGAAAGTATGGCCATTATTGATTCTTTGGGTAAGAAGATTGGTGCATTGAGGAAAGGAGTAAGGAAAGGAGTTTTCTGTCTTCAGTGGGAATAAAGAATTAGAAATATATATTAAAAGCCAGAGGACTAATTCATGAAGACATAAAGAGAAACTTTCTGATGGTAAATAAAATTCAATTTATGCAGCTTGTTTTTAGAATTCTCCAGGCAGTGCTCCATCCCTCAAACCAAATTTTAGCAAACCCCTCATCTTCTGGATCCTGTATGAGTGCAGTTACAGCTTTTTTCATCTTGATTAGAGGTCTACCCTGATTTTCCAGAGGAGCACAGAACCAACTGCATAAACCAAGCAGCGTGTTAGGATTTATGAAGCTGTAGAAGAGCATAGGAAGCTGTGCTGCAGTTATTCACTCCATGCTGTGCATCAGCTTTTTGTGCTAATCAGGAGGATATTAAAAGCATATATTTCATGTTAATTATGATAAGGCAAGAGGACAATTTGATTAATGCTTGCAACTTAGTCTTGCCAGACTAAGTTAGAAAATAAATAATCAGAACCTAAAAGCCTTGGGGCAGATTTAATTCACTCATGCAGAAAAATGTTTTAATCCTCCTTACTAGTAGTCAAAACAATAATCATGTTTTGTACAATTCACAAATATGCTGTCAAAGGAAACATGATTTTAATTAAAGACTATAATTTCAAGGAATTTTATTGTGTGACATCCCATGATAAACATAATTAAACTTCTTGGGAAGTTGCATACTTAAGCTGAGTTAGAATTAGCCTGAGAGACATCAAAATTGCTGCTGCTGAGGTATGAAGAAGAACTTTGGATCTGTGTCAACTGGAAATGTGAGACTTGTATAAGAAACATCTTTGCCCTGGTAGTTTTTCCATTACTCTTGTCAGACCAGGACAGAAAACATTTGTTCATGTGGGTGTCTTCCCATCTAGGGAATTATGTGCGGTGGGGGAAAATCTAAACACTGACAGTTCATGCTGCATCATTGCCAAAATTTTTTGAGCTTCAACCAATTGACATCTTCACTGGAAAGCTATTTCAACTGAAATTTCTATTTTGCCTCATCTCTCTAAGATCCCCGGGTGCTGCAAAGCAGACCTGAAAGGGACCCTGAGAGACCACCTCCATCACTCACATTGAACAGACAGCATTTTATAGTGACTACTTTTCCTGTCCTGTCACAAAAGCTGGACAAATCTTTCCTACTACAATACAGAAAAAGACACCAGAAAAGTTCTGGTCCTTGCTGAACTGATACCAGAAATAAACTTCTAACTACAAGCCCAGCTAAGAGTATCCTACCACCCCAAGAATGAGAGGGTTGTGAGAAAAAAAACAGAAGGAATGTCTACCCTGAGGACAAGAACTTTATCTTTTCTTTCCTCTCTAGTGGCTGAGCAATGCTGAAAATCCATAGCTCTCACATTCCAGACCTTTTGGGACACTGTGATCTTGTTTGCAATAGGCTGATTTTCAAATTCAAAACTAAGTCAGCTTCTCATCTGAATGATGACATTTAAGAGTACGTGGTTTTTGTTGTTTTGCAATATTGAGGGAACTTGATGTCACCCAGAGAAAGTGGCAGAAAAAAAATATAGTTCATATAAATGTCTGCTTTTTCTCTACCAGACAGCGTCTAATTAGACTGCAATGTGGTTTTCAAGTAGTTTCACACATAAACAGAAGATTAACCACAGGATGGAGATCTATTTTTGTGTCAATACAGTATGGTTATTGGTTTTAAGTCACAAAAATATAGGCTAAGATTTGCATAGCCTCTCTAGCTCTTAAATGATAAAAGCTCCAGCGAGAGTCCCAACCACACATACTGATTCTGAAAGATACGGGGTATTAGTATTGAAAATGTTATAAAAAAACTAATCTGGATTAATAAATTGTCCATTATCCAGAAAAGTATATTTAGTGTAATGACTCTGTAATTGGAGTTTGACTCTTTCGTAATCACATCCCGTCATCTGATGCACAGTGCTGTCTCATCTTCAAAGCTCTTTTCAAATACATACTTTACAATAGATCTGGTAATGCTAGAAGCCTATGCCTTTCTGCCCTTTATTTGTCTAGCAAAACCATTGTGCGCTTTCCATTCTGTCTCCCCTAGAAATATCCAATACATAACCAATTAGATTAAGTTACCATAGTGGATTTCCAGAGCTTCAGTCTGAGTGAGGGTCAGCTATTGAAAGCTGTAGTCCAGCAGTGTAAGAGCTTTGGCACTGAGAAGAGTGAAGAAGGACACCTTTCTCTTGGTACAATCTTTATGTGAACATTCATGGTGCTCTGAGGGGGAGGATCAGCAAACTGCAGTGAGCTCCCTCTAATGCCAGCACTGGGCACTAAGGACTTGTAGGGATCCTTGTGAATCAGCAACCCAAATAGTAAAACTTCTCCATTCAGAAAAGGCTGAGACGTTGCTGAAGATGGCAACCTGCTTCTCCAAAAGGGCAACAAAGCAATAGCCTCTCAATTGCAGGGCCGGTTTTGAACAGGCTGCTGGCCTTCTCTTCAAAAGGAAGTGGGAGTGTTACTAGTGTGGGACAGTGTCTGTACTAGTTCCAGCTGCTGCTGTGAAGACCTGTTAAACACTGGTATTGACAGAACTTATAGGGAAATCAGTGATTGTTTTTTTGTCATGGCTTCTGAGTAGTATGGAAGAGCTTTAATTCTTAACAGTTTCCCCCAATTCACCACTCTGTAGCATGTGAGTACATTGCTGTTGTGTTTGACTTTCTGAAGAAACCATTCAAGGGTCCAGACTATGCACTTGAATCCATTCTTTAAATGACCTTCTTAGTCACAATACGTTAAGTATCTTTAGAGTCTAGTTTTGTATTTCACTTTTGAACCAAGTCCAGTCAGAGCAGTGTACACAAGTCAGGTATGTGAGTCCTTGGAAAATTTGACTTAGTTTTGGTTTCACTTGCTTAGTATCTTGGTCTTCTGCAAGCTGACACACTTGAAAAGATGGGTTGCCATCCAGAGAGACCTAGACAGGCTTGAGAAGTGGGCACATGGGCATCTCAGGTTTAACAAGATCAAGTGCAAGGTGCTGTGCCTGAGTCGGTGTAATCCCTGGCATCAGCACAGGCTGGGGGATGAACAGATTGAGAGCAGCCCTGCCAAGAAGGACTTGGTGGTGCTGGTGGATGAGAGGCTGAACACGACCCAGCAATGTGCCCAGAAAGCCAATTTCATACTGGGCTGCATCAAAAGCAGTGTGGCCAGCAGGGCAAATAAGGTGATTATTCCCCTCTACTCTGCTCTGGTGATACCCCACCTGGAACACTGCATCCAGGTCTGGGGTCCCCAATATAGGAAGGACATTGACCTGGTGGAGAAAATCCAGAGAAGAGTCACCAAGCTGATCAGAGGGTTGGAGCACCTTTCCTGTGAGGAAAGGCTGAAAGAACTGGGAATGTTCAGTGTGGAAAAGAGAAGGCTTTGGGGTGACCTAATTGTGGGCTTTCAGTACCTGAAGGGAACTTACAGGAAAGATAAGGAATGACTGTTTACAAGAGCATGTAGTGACAGGATAAGAGGGAGTATGTTCAAATTGAAAGAGAGAAGATTTAGATTAGATATTAAGAAAAAATTCTTTACTGTGAGGGTGGTGAGGTACTGGAATAGTTTGTCCAGGGAAGGTGTGGATGTCCCATTCCTGGAGGTGTTCAAGGCCCAGCTGGATGGGGGTCCAGCAGCCTAGTCTAGTTGAAGTTGTCCCTGCCCACAGCAGGGGTTTGGAACTAGATGATCTACATGGTTTGCTTCCAGCCCCAAACATTCTATGATTCTGTGAAGCCAGATTCTAACCTGGAACGTTCCCTGAAGCATGAGACTTTCTGGTTAGAGTCCATGTTCCACACAAACTTCTTTGGAAAGCCATTGAACGTCTCTGTCTAGGGGAAAAGATTAGTTTATGATCTGGTGAATGATGCTACTTAAAATACTGTCTATTCATTCTAAGCAGGATGCTGGCCCAGCAGCAAGCTGTTCTATTTCCTGATAGCACCCTGTGTTGCGGATTAACCCAGCTGGGCAGCTCTGCTACACACAGCTGCTTGCTTTCTCACTTTTTCCCCAGTAGGGCAGGGAAAAGACTTGGAAGAATAAGAGTTATAAAACTCATGGGTTCAGTTAAAGACAGTTTAATAGGAAAAGTGCAAGCTGCATGAAAAAGCAAAGTAAATAAAGACTTCTTTCACTATGTCACATCAGTAGGTATTCACCCATTTCCAGGAAAGCAGATTTATATCATTTGTAACAGTTAACTGGAAAGACAAATGCCATAACTCTAAAATTACCCCCTTCTTTCCCCCAGATTTTTTGCTGTGTGTGATGCCATAGGGTATGGAACATCCCTTTGGTCAGCTGGGGTCATTTGTATCTCCTTCTAACTTCTTGTGCACTTCCAGTCTAATTACTTGTGGGGTGGGGTGAGGAACAGAGAAGGTCTTGATGGTTGCCATGAATGGGTGGTTAAGGTTGCTTAATGACTCACTGGCAAAGGTATCATCAAAAGCAATTTTAATACAAATGTGTGATAGCATGACAAAGTTCCGTGACAAGGTTCACTCTGTTACTACATAGATATAGCACAAAAAAGAAAACTTGATCTTAGTCAGTCTGAAATGATGTACACAGAGACTAGGGATGCAAAACGGAGATGGAGAATGGTAAGCATGTAAAGGGATAAGGTGGACCTTCCCACTGAGTTGTGAGGTTCAGAGTGGACTCCA
>JAWWEE010000105.1:72880182-72918895 GCA_035221455.1 Xenops minutus | reverse complement strand
CCTTGGCTCACTGCCAGTGTGTGTGTTGGGTCAGCGGGGACTGACAGCACCACCCAGCCTTCGGGCTGTAGCCTAAGGGCTTTCCTTCCGAAAAACACCTGGCGCTTGGAGCTGGAATCACACTAATAAAGTTCACTCACACTTTTTTTATTTTATTTTCTCTCAATAAAATCAATAACTGTTTTGTATCAATAAATAAAATTCATTGCTAAAATCATTTATAGCTCCTCCGCCTATAACAACAAGTAGGATCTACACACTTAAATTAGACAAGTTCAAAAGTCAGATCACTGAAGGTGTTTCTGTAGCAAAACAAAATTGGGTCAATACACTGTAAATGACCTTATTAATTGTTTCTTGTAAATTGAGTAATAGAAGAGAAAAAAATAATGACTGTTTCATTGTGTTCCTTTCTGATATGTTGCCTGAAAAACCTGACATATTTTTAAGACACCAACTGAACATTTTAGATTTCCCTTGGCATTATTTTACTATATATTCTAGAAAATATTTAGCTTATTGAGACATAAAAGAAGTGAACAAGGAAGTGGGAAAATGGAAGTGACATCATAAGTTTCTTTTTAAGGTGATTCATGAACCAACATCTTGGTAACTGCTGATCAAGATGTTTCATTATGAACTTCAGATGATTCAGTATGAAACTACCCCAGTCTGTTCTGCAATGAGCAAGGAACATGGGAAGAGGATATTAACAAAGCTGCAGCTTTCTGATAATCCATTAAACCAATAACTTACACTGCTTTTAAAAAATTAACTGCATTTTCTTATTAAATTTACCTGTAAATGCCTTTTAGATTCAGTAGTCTCACTGTCTATCTCCTATGGCTGTGAAAGTGGGTTTTTTCTTGATAGTGAGTAAATGATCCCCTAATATATGCCCTAATGGTAGGACATGAGATTTGAGTTGGTTTCCTTTAAGAAAACTGCAGAAAAGTGTCGTGACATTGTAGTCCAAAAAAAAGTAGCCTTGGTTTTGCAGTTTCACTTTTCAAAAAATAAAAATCAAACCGTTTGAAAACAGAATCATATAAAACTAAAGCAGTGAGTGCAGTATTTTGGCTGTACTTGTTGCACCAAATAAGCTCAGTTTTGGGTAAGGACATTTCCTCCAGAGCAATGAATCCTGCAATAACACACAAGAATAAAGCATTTACTTTCCATCATAAATTGTCACACTTGAAAACATAAAAAAAAGTTTCTGTATTCTCTTTAATCAAAATCAGTTCTATAAAAGCAGAATGCAGGTTTAAAGAAGGCTTCAAATAATACATTACTATGACACTATAAAGCATGGTGTGTATGAGATATGCTACACTGACATTGTTACTGAGCTGGAGAGACCTGCAATGCAGTAAATGTTTGATAGGAAATGAAAAGCTAGGAAGGTTTACATTTCCTTTACATGTACTCAAAGCATTTAACATTTCAATATACTTACATAAACATGCCTGAGGCTTTTAGGGGTAAAAAATAAGCCCAGTTTACTACTAAATGTCTACTATTGCAAGTGGCAATTCCAGCTAGCAGCCTGTCATTTGTCAGGGATGGATAACAGAATGCTGTTTCACTGCACCTGGTTAATCCTAGCCCGGTTTATCCTGTGTGTGGGAATGCCCACACAGCTCAGCAATGTGAGCAGTAACAAATCTCACAGCACAGGCACAGATCCTGTTGCCTTGTTCATCAGATTTTATTGTCTTTTTTTAAGATGCATATAAAATATTCTTCCAGGGTTTGCTAACTATGGAATATACATTCAAACTCCAGGACAACTGAAACTTTATGGGAACCTCAACTTTCATTCAGCTGTTTTGAGAGGGGTAATGAGAGAGGGAGAGTGATTTTTCTAAACAAATGAGTTTTCACATTGGAAATAGTCTACTTTATGTTTTAATGCACCATGGCAGAACATTAAAGTGTGATGTGAAAGCTTTTAAAAGAGAGAGTATTACCATTTGTGGTTAGTCACCATCCATAGCCCATTATTTGAAGGAAAATATTATCCACTAATGGCAGCATACAGGAAATTGCTCCCTTGATAGAAATGGCTTACAAGTAAGAAACAACTTTCGAATGGAGATGCTAATAGCTTTACCTTGTCTTTGCAACACTTTTTATTCTTCTTTGCCTTTACTGCAAAGTTGACTCCTTAATAGGATAGAACCTTTATCAGAGAATATTAGTTATTCCTTTAGCTTCTGTAAACAGTAGGAACAAATAGTTTTGAGTTGAAAATGTTTCTCAAAGATCATAAAAAGCACCCCTTTAAAGTTGCTCCACTAGGGACAATTATTTTATTTATTTCCAGCTTTATATTTCCCTGTTAATATCTTGTTCCCTTTTCCTAGGAAAAAGTTGCAATTTGTCTTATCAAAATCCCCTGCCCAGTTTGAGGTAAGTTTAATTTGGAAAGCAACTGGTAATGATGTAGCAATTCTTTATTAAAGTGAAGGCAAATACTACACAGAATAACATGGATCCAGCCTAAAATCTCGATGCTGTGTCTTCCATTCCACCAGCAAACATTGCAAAATGCAGGGGTTTCAGTAAAGCCATTTTTCAGAGTAAGATTTAACAGTGTTACTCTCTTACACACTACAGCATGTGCATTAATACCTTTTCTCCATATAGACTTTCATCTGACAATCTCAAGTGGCTTTTGAGGGATTAAGGTATTAACTGAAAATGGTTAACATGTTATCAAAAGAGAATTTTTTCTCTGATCTTAATCCATTTGAGTTTCTGTTCCCTGCATGGCTGGGATCCAGACATGGAGGGTTTTATCTATACCAACTATAGAATTCTGTTCAAAGGAGTGTTCCCCGAACTTGTTTTGAGACACTAACAGACATAATGACCTTCATGATCTATTGATATTTACAGAGAGTGAAGCTCTTTCTGATTGCCACCCCCAGACATTTTCCTCAGGAGTCTTGAGGGGCTGGAGAACAACTCATAGCCAAAAGTACATCATACATAGTTGGTTGTATCTCAAGCTTCTGATTTCTGTCTGTCAAAGAGCAAGTGGTCAGCATGGGAAACGGAGGTCAAGGGAGATGTTTGCCTGTAAAACTCATGGTATCTGATGTGGGAATTTGATCAAACAGCAAACTTCCTTCCCCAAGGAAAAGAGAAATATTGTTATTCACCGAGTAAGATGAAAAATATGTTTAACTGATGCTCAGTTCATGGTCATTTAGATCAGAACATCTGACAGTTTAGGAAGATAAGATACCTATTGTCCTCAGGAGGCTGACTTGCCAGTTTACATTCCAGTTTACATTTGCAGGTTCAAGCTTTAGAAATATCACACCATGAGAGTTTTCATGCTTATATAAATTGACACACATTCTGCCATCTCTTTTCCTGTGTTAGCCAACAGCAGAAACCAAAAGCAAGCTAACTCACTTGAGCATCCTTCCTGGACAGGCACAACCCACCCCTCACATTGCAAGCCTGTTTCTCCAGAGGGCAGTACTTGTAGTCAGCTCAAGATTGAACCAAACAGAGCAGCTCTGCAGGGGAAAGAACAAGCTAATAACCCACCAGTGACAGGAGGAGCAAGATCCTGAGCCCTCCCAATAAATTCTCCCCACCTAGTAGGAACAGGCTGTTATCTGTCTGCATAAGTTATCCCACAATCTGTAAAAGAGGTAGATTCTATCTGTCCAGGCTTCCCTCCCCAAATATATTGTAAGAGTAGGATATAACTCAGCTGCTGCAGATTAAAACTGTAATTCAGATGCCCAAGTACTTTATAGGTGAATTAAACCTGTGTTTGAATTTTGTCTATTAAGCATTTCAGCTCAAAGGGAATGAGAGTTGCATAATTTAATGTTTTCAATAGACCTCACTATCATACTCAAAAGCAAATAGTTTGTATGAGATGCATATGTAGATGGGAGTTATAAAAAAGGCTATGCCAAAAGGTTTTATGGTGATGCAGATGCAATAAGAAAATTGCTTTATAAAAGTGCTTTCCATGCAGTAGCTATTTAAAGACTGAAGAATTCTTTGTTCATTATCACACAAATATACAAGGCAAATTCAGGTTTTTTAATGACTGTGGAAAGCATGCCTCACTGAGGCTTCCAAATTTTGGTTCTACTCTTTACTTACAACTCCTCACAATGTGACACTTGCTTATTTCCTAAGTAAAAGTTAATTTATTTCACATCCCTCACAAAACATGAATCAAAACAACATATTCCTTTACACTTTTCCTTGGAACTTCATCATTGCAAGCTACTTTTCCTCCCAGTCCCAATTCTCTGTTAGCTGGGCTGATCAGTAGCACCACATTGGCTTCCACTAGGGGATATGCAATTTTGAGGTGGTGTTTGAAAATACTAAAATCACAGGACCCAGCTACTGTCACTACCCAAAACAGGAGCAGCTGTTTCAACCATTAGAAGTCAGGCATTAAGCACCAGTGTTACAACCAGATAACATTTCCAACTGCCTTTTGCAGTGACACAGGCATCATTCTTTGCTCAAGATGTGATCACTGTCCCTCATACTGCCAAACCGTTTCAGGAGACAGAACCATTATAGGTACCAGCTCAATGCAACATGCTAATAGAAAATAAAGCACATATTTGGCTTCACAAAGCCATGCAACAGTAAAAGCTTTTTTTTTTTTCCCCCCTGATCTTTGACCCAAGCATTCATAACTACAAAACATTCGGATCTGTAGCCCAAGATCCCGAGAAGGTCTCCTATTTCAGGGACAGAAGGCAAAAGCTGATATCATCAGAACTGAATTATTAGATTGCTTCAACAATTTCTCTATCATCAGGCACATAACTTTACACCATCAAATGTTGTCAGCCTGCTTGTTGAAGGCCAGCTTGCTCAATGTCTAGAAACAACTGCAATGACATGGCAGCTGTTTGAGAGAGAAAGGAAGCCAGCAATCCTAAACTCAAGGGCCCAGTTCTGTACAGGGGCATTAGATGACTGGGAAGCAGCAGGAAACTAGATACAAAATTCTGTGGACTGAAGCTCAATCGAGGGACACTGGGGGATACCAGTGGTTAGCAACAGAAGCAATCATCAGATGGGATGGGGAAAATGCACAGATAATTGATTGGAGCAACATTTGGGCCCAGATAACCCTCCAATTCGCATCTAATACTTATAGGAGATGTCACAGGAGCAATTGAGCTACCAATAATGATTATATCACTTTTCATCCCGTAAGATCTTTGTATGCTTTTCAGACTGCAGGATTGCTCATCCACTGATGAATTACAGCTGGCTACAACAGCCATTTTGCAGCACTATACAATAGCTATTATAAAGGAAATTAAGAAGAAACTTCTTCTATTGATCCAGCAATGGAACTCTTCAATAGACACAATGTCATTTCCTGAGCAAAAGTAGAGGGAGGTTGAAAAATGGCAGTAGCCATGAGTATTAACAAAGCATGAACAAAGTTAGTCTCAAAGAAGCCAAGAAATCTCTGTAAGAAGTTACAGAGAGCACAGGGCACTAAACAGTAAGCTTTAACATGGGAGCAAGGGAAAAGGGAACCTCAGCTCTGTTCAATTATCCCATCCTGCTTCCCCCACAAAACATACTTTCCAGCCAAAATCATCACTCCCTATGGTCTTGTCACAGAAGTAAACAGTGGCTGTATATGCAAATATAATTAACTTGTCCTGAAAAAAACAGAGTGGGAAAGGAAGATAAAGAACAAATCTTTCCAAAACAGTCTCCTTCACACTGCCTGTGGGGAATTAGGCTACAATACAGCCTTTTTGGGTGGCAGTCCTCCCTCCTTCTCTGGCTCCAACAGAAGTACTGGCTTTGCTTACAGAACAAGAACACATCTCAGGAATGGCCAAAAAGACAAATTGCATCTCCTGCCACCTATGACTGACATTTCACAGTGTGTGTTTTTTTCCAAAACATAGGAACCAAAAGTAAGTCCTGGAGACTCTCACTCTACAACCTGAGGGTCCACAAAAAAACCCAGGCATGGTATACTCAGCTATTTCCTGTTGATTCTGCAGTATACCTTTGTTATCTCTAGTTATCAACTCCTTCAGAAGGCAGGTACTTTCTTCTGGAACAAGGTTTTCATGTTCTCCCACAAAATATGGCTGCTTCAGAGCACTAAGGAGAAGGGAATTGGCAAATCTCATCCTCCACATAAACATCATCATTTTCTGAAATCACATGTTACCTGTGCAAAATTACTGTTTTCTGTATCAAGGAGTGCCTGATGCATAGAGGGAAGGAGAAGAGCATAGATCTAAAATTTACCTATAAAACCTATAATACTTATAAAGCTCAAGACTGTCTTTTTTGAGAGCAACTCCCTTCTCTGTAGCACCTCAAACCTTTCTGTCCTCTCTGATGTCTTCCTACTCTGTCATCTAACTACCTTTATGATTGTTTTTCCAGCAATGTGTTGAATTTTTTTATTAATTTTTATTAATTCAGAACTTAAACATAAAGGACATGGGACTTGAGAAGCTGTTTTGGTTTGGTTTCATTTACTTTTGAGATTATCCAAGACATCTTCAGCTTCACAGAAGAAAGGCATGTATGTTTTTGCCCAACACTCATATATCTGCAGGAGAAATAAAGACCACACAATGACAGCTCCTGGTATCTGAGACCGCACTTTGATTTGAGCCCTAGGCATCTGAAGACAGTTTATTCATTTGAATTGCAAAATTCATTTGAATTTGCAAAATTGAGAAATGTGGAAAGAAATATAAAGTAATTACAAATGACAAATCTCAGAAAATTCATAAAAAACACTCCTTGACAAGGTGCAACAGTTTACAGACCACTCAGGGATGGATAATAGTATGAAAAGGAAGATGCATGCTATCTTCCACTAGTACAGAGGAGAACAGGATGCTAGTCATCGGAGTACTTCCAGCATTTATCTAACCAAATCCATCCATACAGAAAAGTCCATTTTGAAGAGATTTGTTGGACCACCTGCTGTAATGAATATTACTGCTTGAAAATTGGCATTTTCTACAGTTTGCAGCAAGTAAGATCAGCACAGTCAATCTAAAAGAAAAAAAAAGTTTTCATCTTCTATATGTCAGGATACTGGCTGTGTCTTAGGTACATTTAATCCATATTTTATAGACTTTGTAATATTCTGCAAACATTCCACTAAATGTTAATTGTCGTGCTGTGGCATGATGCATTTATAGGACCTGATGACTTCATTGATTTAAATGGCCTTTGGATAAGATCCAGACTTGCATCCTTGCCTAGACTCATATTTGCCAAAAACCAATTTAAAAACCATTAAGGCCTTTGAGAAGATTATCATTAAGAAATTATTTTAATTCAATACCATTTAAGCCTAAAGTAATAGGCAATAACAGCAGTCAGTGCTTAAAAGAATGTCTATCCTGCTTTGAAGAGAGTGTTCTTTAGTATTTATACCAAAGAAAAGAGCTGATTTTGAGTAAACAGTATCTCTTTTTAGGGGAGGGAGAAGGAATAAAGCAAGCTACTATGTGTCAGTCTGCAAATAAATAGCTTTTGTACTACTTGAAAAGTCTCAGACAGCTAATAAAATTGACATCTGAACCAGAAGATTTCAAGTGTTTTGATGCTATTAGGTATTAATCTATTTCTCTGAATGCTTTCATGAAAATGGCCATCTTCATCAGGCAAGTAAAGTGGTAAAAATCATGCCTCAGCAAGACAGTTTTTCCAGAGTTTGCCAAATTACAGAAAAGGATATACAATTAATTATGGCTTTGGTTTAATTAACCTGGGTAAGATACAAACTAGCTAGTTTAGTCTCATTTTTTAATACATAATTATATTCAGAGTTACCATGCTTCAGTGATCAGAGGTGAATGAATTTCACAGGTGAGCAGTTCTCCCATTCAGCAGTTAAAGCTGTAAATGTGTTGATTCATACCCACCCTAGAGAGTGGAGTTAGTTAGGAGCTCAAAAGGGTAGAGGAAAACCCACTTGAATTATACTACCTATGTGAAGCTGCAACACCTAAACCAAAAAGTTATTTTAGCACTTTTAACAAAGATTTAATTTGCTAGATAGCAAATGAGTGTTTTCAAGAAAGCCTGAAACTGCTGCCTTAATTAAACAAACTTCCAGGATCCTTCAGTGTTCTGTCTTCCACAGAGAGCAAGACTGAATATCAAGCCCAGAGCGGGCCCAGCTGTATCCATAAGGAGATGGATAGCAATTCTTATTTAGGATGTGAGGCTTAGCATCTGCAGATTTAGTGATGTTGGTGCTAAAATTCCACAAGACAAAAACGGGATAATCTGTTAGCATCACTCAGAAAGCACTGAGCAGTTCTGCTGGGAACCCGTTACTTCTGTGTGGTCTCTAATTGAGTGTCACATCTGTGATCAGCCTTGGTTTGACTTATGGCTGTCAAGCATCACTGTGCAATTGTCTTCCCTGAGGGCCACCTTATGGCAAGGACAAGAATGCAGAACTGCCTTCCTGTCAGAGCCAGGGACGAGAGAGTGTGAGGCTGAGACAGGGCAAGGATGACTCCTGACTCAGTGTGCCCACACACTGGAGCAATGGAAATGCTCCACTGCTGTTCATGTCCTGAGTTGTTCTCTACCAGTAGTACTATGTTAAAAGACACAGACTGAAGTTAATTAGCCTCCAATAGTTATTTTCTTCCAGATTCAGATATGCCAGAAAAAAAGGGCCCCTATCATATACCCTTCCCTCTCTCTGGAGTCTACTGTCCCTACCAGTCTAAGTGGAGAAATCTGTCCAAGCAATCTCCTCATGTTCCAAGGTAAGCCATGTAAATTACCTCACAAAACAACACAGGTGGTTTGTTCCTGAAGAAGCAAGAGCAAAAGCTTGCACAAAAGTCCCCACAGTCTGACTAACAAGGTAAGTAATCTCTTCCCTGAGCTCAGCTAGAAGATGTCTATGCACAGCCTACTCTGCTGGTTTCTTATGTTCCCAGCTCCTTGTTTCAATGAGCACATCCTTCAGGTCTCTACCACATGATGCCACAAGACAGTTTCTACAAACAGATTACCTGCCTCCAGGTAATCTGGCCAAGTTCTTTTTAAGTTTTACTGTGTTTCAGGAGTGCAGTAGAAATCTAAAGAGGAAGAAGAGTGATGACACCTCTGTCAATCTTCCTGAAGCCAGCAGGAACAGGTCAAGACAGAGGGATCTCCGAATTCAACAAATGGCTGTTTGCCAGATGCAGGTACAAAGTTCTCAGTTCTGCTGAGAAGTGTCTCCTGGAAGAAGTGTTTGCTTCCTGGGAATCAAAAAAAAGAGGGTTATCGCCTTCAGAAAAGGAGATCCCTTGTTTTCTGCACTGCTCTGGATCCTGTGGATTGTATTAATCCGCTGAAGACTCTGCTCTTCACTCCATGGAAATCTGGCTGCCTATGCTAAATGCTGTCTGAAGGCATGTTTGCTTTCAGGTGTGTGTTTGCTCAGGGTGACTTTCAGCAGACAAGTGTTATGAAATATCCTCTTACCTGTGCTAATAGCAAATGCCTTTCTGGATCATGAAATGAAATCAGGACAAGTAAAATGACATTGAAATTGCAAAGAAAATTATAGTAATGAATCAGCTGGAAGACAAACAGTACTTCTGCAATTACATGTGGTACATCATAGCTCTTTGTCAACAACTGACCTCTTCAAGTTGTCATGCATGGTATCTGATTGTACCATTCACCATCTATAGCACTGAAGGGAGTCAGTTGTCAAGCATCATTTCTTTATTGTTATCATTTTCCATAGATTCAAATGCTCTTTGAAGAGATTGGAGATTAATAAAAAGAAATAATTGGTCTATTCCATCACTCTGCAGATATTAACACAATCATGTCCTTGATGAAACCTTGGCATGCAAAGCTAACATGAATGTAGCAGTAATGAAGATGTTCAAAGGACTTTTCCAGATCTTGAAGCAATCTACAGCTGCATTGTCTGAGTGTCAAAACAGAAGTACAAGACGAGGCCTTGCCCCATAAAAGCTGAACCTGTTTTAATATATTTCAGGAAATGGTATGAAAGCAACTGAACTTACCAGTGTATTTAACAAAAAAAGTAGAAGAAAAAACAATAAAGCAGGCTCCAATCTTTCTCTTGATACCTGCTTGTTATGATCACCAATCACCTCAGATGCCATATCCACAACATTTTCATGAACTCCAAAGTGAGGCTAAATAATGTACCTAAGCCTCTTTAGGAAGTCTGTTGCAGAGGGGAAAAAATAAAAAACAGTCATCCTGATCATCCAAATACCAGGCTAGTCTGCCAAGCACTGGAGCATCTTTCCTCTGCCAACTATTTATCAGACCACTTCACGATTCATTGCCTTTCCAAATAGCTTTTCACTGAGGAACAGTGAGTTGCAAAAGACTTTGTAGATTGAGCTAGAAAGGTCCTCAGAAGGTGAGCCAGGAATGACTTCAGATACAGAAAGCAAAATGCTGTGTTGAAAGAGGTCAGAGAAACAGATTCACATCACTTCACTGATGCTGCAAAGCTGGTATGCTGAACATTTAGCCTCAAACATGAATGGAGGAGCCTTTAGTCCCCCTCTCTGCCCCTGCAGCCTATTATTTAGGTGCCATTCGGGAATTTTTCAGCTCTTTCTTGTGTTAAAACAGTTTCACAGAGCTCCTCTACAGTCCCAGGGCAGACTTTGTTATAAAAATAGAGCTATGCCAGATACAGATGTGACTATTGATTAATTATCAGCATAACCCTTTATGTAGACACCAACTGCTTCATAATGGTATCATACACGACATTATTTCTTTTCATTCCTATCCAATTAGACAACCAGCCTTAGTGACCCCGAGAGCAGCTTATAAAACTCCAATGACCAAGAGCCACTAAAAACCTTTTTTATGTCAGAAATCCAAGGGGAGAGTAAAGGGCAAGTGCCAAGAAGGTGTATAGGATAACAGTGGTTCAGACCCTAGGGCTCCATGGCAGGATGAGACTCAGCAAAATATCCAGCCAGATCCAAGGGCAGCCCAGCAACATTCAGCAAAACATCATCTAGCAATGGAATCTTGCAGTGACATGCTGCATATGGCTCAGGAGTCACAGGCTGGCCACATGAAAGTCATGGGAACCCCTATCAAAGACCTTCACAGTAGTACTCATGAGTCTGTCCTGCATAAGAGGAGCAAACTTTATGCCCCTACTATTATCCTGGCACAATTAGAGCACAACAATTTTCACACTTTAGCAAGATTTCATTTGTCTAACAAAAAAAAAGCCAAAACTCTCAGGGCAAAACCTACTCAAGTGGATTTTGACAAAAAAAAAACACCCCCAAACAAACAAACAAAGAACAAAACCACTTGAAACACAGTCGTTCTGGACAATCATGGTCTTTCTGCCAGAAACTCTCAGAGGTCTCCTGCTTGGCAAAGCATTGACTCCAGTGCCACAGGGTCTGGGGGCTGCAGGGAGGAAGAAAGTACTTTTTAAACAAGCCCCATCGATAATGTCTTACTGAGTAAAGTGCAAGAGGTTATTAGACACAGGATCTTTCAATAAGACTCTCAGCTTTCTTCTTCTGAAATCCTGTAAACAGGGTTTTCAGATTCAGTGAATATTTTTCCCAGTCTGAACATAGGAAATATGATTGAGTGATAAACAAAGACCTGGACCCTTCACCTGAATACCTGTTTTCAAACAGCGTATCCAGTGGTGTTCAGAAGGCAATGTCACATGAAAAGTTCCCCCATATTTTGCTTCAAGCTCTCCATATCCTACCAGCATTTTTCAAAAACATGACAGCAGGTCTGTAAAGAGACAGAAACTAAAAAGAGCTGTCAGTTTAGGGTCTTGAAGTCTAGTTACTGCTGAGCTAGAGGAAGAAGACTGCAAGCAAGGGATCCAGGACAGCAGAAGAATAAGGAGGAATAACTACACAGGTATTTTTTTTCATCCAGTGTAATCACTTCAATTTGCCTTGGGGAGAGAGGGTGAGGGAGGGAGGAAGAGAAGGCATCTGGTACAGGGGGTGAGCAACTGTTCAGTCATTCTGAAAAGAAATTGTAGAGAAAAAAAAGTTTCAAGTTCTAGTTTCGGAAAACTGTTACTGACCTCTTTCAATGAGTTAAGGGTTTGGGGAGTGTTTCTGTTAGTTTCGTTCTTTTTTTTTACTTTCAAACTCTGAGATGTCAATTTCCAGACTACCTTACCTCTTCCTGAAACCAGCTGCTACTTCTTCCACAACTTACAGTCGTCATTAGAAGCAGTTTGATTTTAAAAAGCAATCGAAAGAAAAGTATATTTACAATTCTTAAAATGTAAATCTAGGTGTTTGGGGGTTTTTTAAGGTGAACAATTTTGAGCTCTTAAAAACAAGAGAATGAAGCATAACACAATGAAGCATTTGGTTTCTAACTACCATCAGCACCACACTTACCTGGATTGTGGTTTAATTTTTTTGAGATACCATAACTATCTTTAAACCACATCAGAGTTAGAAAGGCACCAGGCATACCTTGTGTCAGTTGTAAAATTGCCTGAGAGGTAAAACCAGCAGAAATTGAGATGCCAGCAAAGTTGGAGGTGGGGGGGTAATAATTGTCACACCCAGAGAGAGGTCAGATTGACAGAAAAATACTGAAACATCTGTGAAAATAGCAAGTGTAGAGAAGACACTTATTGTGAGTAAGCCTGGATGTCAAATACTGAAATACTGTCTGCTGTTAAAAAATATTAAAAATTTTTTTAAAAAAAGAGAGATAAAAGTGATCAACTTCTCAGCAAAACACCTCTTAAAGCAATCTGATAGAAGCTGGGGAGGTATTCATAGTTCATTTATTGATAAAAATATCTATTTGAAATCTCTTGGAGACTATTAAGAAAGATCATAGCTTGATATTGTTTATTTCTGATCAGCATTTTTAGAGACAGTTTTGAAGTTTGTGAATCTAGTTGTATCATAATCCAGAGATCTTCCTTGTATTTGCTTGCTTCAGTATCTTATGATTTGTTTTAGCAGTTTATTCTGACAAAAAACAAATACATTCATGTTAAGATATGACACAACCTGTGTGGGGAGAAGTAAAGGTACACTCCAGGTAGGGGTGAGGTGGAATGGCACTGTATTAAAGCAGTGTCCGACTTTTATAAGGTAGAGCAGGGAACTTTCTAGAAAGCGGTTGTACTAAGGAGGAGTCTGCAAATCCTCTCACATATAAGGAAGAACTGGGAGTGTCATTGCCATAAAAGGTGAAAGAAGATGGGGATTACTGTAAAAGGAAATACTCCACTGCGGCAGAAATCAACCAATCAGGGAGTAGAACAAACATGAGGGGAAAGCAAACGCCATTTTGTATAGTATAAAATATTACTATTTTTTACTTTACAACAACATTATAAAACTAGGAATCCAAAACAATCCGATACGCACAAGTTGATCTTATTGATAAGAACAGTCCTTATTTCTACCATTCTCCTCCTTTTAGTCCAGTCACATCAAGGTGACTTTCCATTTAGTGTACAGTTGTAGCCCAACAAAGATATTAAATACATATGCACTCTCCCAGAGAATTTCAGTCTTGGTTATCACAAAAGCATCTTTCATTTCTAATTTTCCTATTCTGTGGCAGTAACCAGATAAGTCTTTGCTTGTTCATTTGCATCCAGTCCTACCTCCCTTTCAAGAAGCTTAAAGTATACTGTCAGCTAGATGCACTGTATTTAATGATTGCCTGAAAGTTCCTACACATTTGGAGCTATACAGATAATGCTTTTGCTTTACACCATTAGTAATGAGTAAGGTTGGGCAGCACTTTCTTCTGATCCCCACTCACCTGCTCCATCTGGATCTCTAAGCACTTCGGTGGTACAAGGTACCATTATCTGACAGAATCATCTGCACATTATTTGCATGGATAGTATGTCTTGATGAGCAGCATCAGAGCAGCATTGCATTCTGTTGGGATCAGCAGTGCATGGAGTTCAATGCCAAAGGGCAGTGGAGGATTCCCCACATAGAACACTAAGGTGGAATGTGTTAAACCAGAATGGAGAGTAAAAAATCCCCCTAACAAGTCGCTTTTCAGTTCAGTTGCATGGTTTGTTTTGTCTTACATTTGCCTTTCAGTCTATCAAAATAATGTTAAATTTGGAGTAAATTCTAGAAACAATAAATGGGGGTCCACATGATGGCCAGCAGGCATCTGTCTGTGCATTTGCCCTGCATAAAACTAGGGTTTAGAAAAAAGCTGTGTGAATAGGAAGGCATTTCAGTTAAAACACAAAAGCCAGAAGGGCTGCATTTCCAAATTAAACACCTCCAACTTTCTTTTTTTCAAAATGGATATATCTCATGTTGTTACCCTAACTTGTGAGAAAAGTAATTGCTGAAACAATCCTCCCAAGCTTCTTCTCATGGGACAGAAGGGCTAGACTTTTCCTAGGGCACTTCCATGTGCTTTGAGACATTGCTATTATTAAACCCTCCATATGTTAGAGCTACACAAGGAATTTATCAACTTCTGCATGCCCATTCAATAATTGTATGGTCTGCTGGCCTATTGACAACAACCCTCCAATAAGGTCTTGCTGTGGCAGAGCTGACAGCTAGGGTTGACTTGTTTAACAGCAACTTAACACAAAAAATTATCTCTTTGAATCTTACAGAGACACTGCAGTGTCCTAGCAAAAGCTCAGTGAACTGTGATGCTGGCTGAATTTCCTTGAATTGCTCTGAAAAAAAATATCCTTTACTAAATATGAATTCAGAATCAAATTAAAACAAAAATGAGGCAGGTTTGGCAGGAAGGTGCTCCATGTTATTTGTAAGAAACCAACCATGACTAGCAGCCCACCGAGCACTTGTCAAAATCAGGGTGCACATCAAGAACTGAGATGTGTCACCTTCATTTCCAATCCCTGAAATATATTTTAACCTGTATTTTCCCCTTAATTCTAGAGTTTATTTAATCACTTGCTACAGAGTAGCTTTTAAAACATGCTCTCTAACTTGCTGAGTTGTAGGGGGGTTATTTCTAAAGGTCCATCTTTGCATTCATAGTGCCATAAATAATGGCCTTCATCTACTGCATTATTATCTTTCCTGTTCTAGTATCTCTCAAAGTGACATTTTGCTGGGTGCTCCTGTGCCTGAGATGGATTAGCAATACTCACAGGTACTGAACCACATTTATTAGAGAAACACTCCCTGGGTTATTGACTTAAACACTAACATGATTCTCTCTTGTATTCCTCGCAAAGCTTAGGGAAAATTAAGTATTCCTTGTAAAGCTAATTATTTTGCAGGAGGTCTCACAGCAGAGCAGCATAGCTTCTCAGAAACTTTTCTTTCCTCTTGGAGGCAAGCATTTGCATTAGCAAGTTGCACTCTTTTTTTACTGCTCATAGATTGAATTGTGTTTATCACTCTGCAAGCAGCACCAGCATGACTGCCCTTCCACATGTGAAACATGCAATTCATTGATTTCTGGAGCTGTAACCACAGCTTTACATTTATCATGTGTCAGTTCTGGTTTACTTAGCAGTCCCCTGTGTGGGACAATGTAGTTTAAAATGTTGCTATTAAAGGGGGGGGAAGTAACATTTCACATACAATGGTAACATTCATCAACTGGTTTTTGAAGAGTGGTGTAGCACTATTTATCACCTACCAGTTTCCAATTTCTCTAGCAATAACTTCCTTACTCTTATAGACGGCTCAGAGATCTAAGTACAAAATGACAAAAAGAATAGTTGAAATACGACTCACATAAGCCTGCTCCTTGTGTTGAACCACAGCCCCTTTTTTACAATAGGAAGAAGCAGTTTTTGATCTCTGAACTTTTGTCTGAAGGCACAGATCAGCCTCATGACCCCTAAGGAAATTACTTTGCCCCCAAAATTAAAAGCTTCACTCCCGATTTTGAATACCCCGATTTGAGTGAACCAAGTCCCATATCGAGGCATCCTGTTTCAGAAGCCTCTAAATCCCTCAAACACTGGGCTTCATATAGGCAGCCCCTGTTCATCTGCTGAACTTATGGATGTGTCACAAACTCAAACAAATCTTGGTACCTGCCTTTTGTTTTTTTGGTTTTTGTATTTTGTGGGGGTTTTTTGTCTGTTTGGTTTTTTGGGGGGCAGAGGGGGTTGCCACCTTTTAATATTTGCAGCTGTGAGCAGCATAAGGTCTCTGACAACTGGTTGGATGTGCAGGGACAGGGTCTCTGGATCCTGGTCAAGCAAGCCTATTCTGTTGCCCAGGAAGTCAAGAAAAGGGTTGTCTTCATTTCTGGAGGTGTTGCATGCTCCTTCCAAATTCCAGATGGACAGTAGAAGAGAGTCTGCAGAAACACACTTGGGACTGTCTGTGAAATATTTGTCAGGCAAAATTTCAACAATCTGTAAAAACAAAGTGTATTCCAGCAGGAGGAGCAACAAAGTGATGGTTTTCCCTGCTGCCAGACTGGGAGTTACAGCAGGTGCCTGCCCAGCACCATGACAGACACTGGAATGCTGTTACCCACTTGTTCCTGCTCAAGGACCTTTTCTTAGCCCTTGCACTGGAGGAGACTGCTCTTGCCAGAAGAATAGTTTGTCTTGGGGTAGGAGGAACATGGAGGGAAGAGGGTGGTGACTGTCACTGCACCTTGTTCTGCCAACAGGAATATATTTTCAATTGGCAGAGGGGAAAAGGAGAATTTATTCTGTCAGATGACCACAGCAACACACCCACACAACTGCAGGAACCAGCAGACTTAGACCTCTAATTGAAAACATATTCTCCAAAGCAAATTAAAGCAGAATGGCTTAAACAAAATTATGCCTTCTTATGACACTTAACCTTGAATATTTTTTTCGTTCTGTCAGAGGTGCTTTCATGCTGTTTACAACATGAATAGCAATACCACAGACTCTTTAATCACAAAACAAGTTCTATCTGTATGTTGTCTGTCTGTGAAAATTGCTTTTCTGGCTAGTGTAAAAAATGTCTGAAAGACTGTAAAAGAAAATCTCCAAAAATGTGTTTGTTTCCACTACTGTACAAACATATATTAACAAGGAATAAATTATGTAATGCTGTTAATTGGTTTTGTCTATTTTATCAGTTCAAGAGTAAACTGGTTTTAGATGAAACAGGACATAGAAAAAGATAACCCCTAAGAACTGTCACTTCCACCTCCTTTGGAATTTGCTAGTATGAAAGCAAAGCTATGTCTTTCCAACATTTCTTATTAAGAAAATGTCATCATTTCCACTAATTAGGACAGCCAGTTGGAAAGTGGGAAATCCACATTTGAGATGTTTCTGTCAGATAGGTAAACCAGACATTTAAACCTTTCTCAAACCCAGCATGCCTGGAAAGGACCTCAAAAGTTTAAGTAGTTTGACCTTCTTTCCAGAGAAGATCCACTAGATAAGGTTGGTCATAGCCACATCCAGTCTAGCTGTGAATGTCTGCAAGAACAGAGACACCAGAGTCTCTCTGGGCAGCCTGTCAGGCTGTTGGGCTGTGCTCATGTTGGAAAAAAATTTCTAATATCTATTTGGAATTTCCCTTATTGTGGCTAATCTCTGTTCACTTGCATTCTTTCCCTACTCGGAGAACAGTATTAAGGTGTAAACATCACCTATTGTAATCCCTTCATCTATTCACCACTAAAGGAGGCGGACTGGTCAATTGCAATTTGTCCATGGTACATCCATACTCGCTGTTCCCAGTCACTTTCCCATCCTTTTTGTTCTTAGACATGGCTTCCAGGAAGACAGACTCCATAATTTTCCTGGAAACTGAGGTTAGGCTAATAGGTCAACAGTTCCACCGATTCTCCTCCTTGCCGTTCTTTAAAATGGCATTAAAAAGCCATTGGCCTTTGTCCTGTTCCCTTAATGCAATCACATTTACAAGATGATAAAGAGAGGGTTTGCAATTTTTTCAGCCAGTGATTGGTACCCATGGATGTAGCCCATGTGGTTTCACTGTCTTGTGTTTGCCCTGTTGACTTAGGTTGTTCCTAATTCAGATCAGCCTTCCTGTACATCAAGCATCACTCTCCCAGTCTTTACTGCTGGATACAGAGCTCTAGGAGGCCTCAGGACAAACCCTACTAGTAAAAACTGAAGGTAGTGAATATCTGCCTTTTTAATATCCTTTATCCCTAGGTCCTATGTCCTATTGAGTCACAACCTTAGAGTTTCCCTGGTCTTCCTTTTGGTGCTGGTGCATTTGTAGGTGTTCTTGTTGCCCTTAACTGGATCCAGGTCCACTCCAATCATGCAAACTACCTTAGCACATTTCTGTAATTTCAATTATATAGGTCTGCAGCTGCATGTGGACTTCAAATTCCTTCTGTTTTCCATTCTGCATATTTACCTGTGCAAACCCTTGATTGATTGAGAGTGTGTCTTTATAGAAAATAAGCAAACAAATTCTCCTTCTTTAATACTTCAATGGAAGTTCTTTTTATCTATATACATACCAGTGTTATCACAGTTCTCGGATATTTAAAAACTGAAATAGTAAGTTAAAAGCTTTCTGTACATGGATTGCATAAATTCAGTAACTCCCATATCCATAATCTGAAAATAAAGCACAGAAAACACCTAACTCAGACAAACTGCTTAGAGTGAACTAAAATCTGAAGAGACTGTTATGGGACAGATAAGAAGAGAGGAAGGATGTACAGCTGAGTATTCTTGGGAACTGATACTCCTCCCCAATAGTAAGGAGTATTCCTCAACACTAAACACAGAGTCCACAGTATTTAAAAGTCTCAAGAATTAATTAGAGGCAGGAAAGATTTTGGCCATGGTGTCCAAGTGCCATGGACATGGAAAGTATACCTTACAGAAGGAGTATTTAATTGAATGGAACATAAATGGTCAAGCTCTAACAGCAGTTGAAGTCAAGTAAATTTAAGTTACATGTAAGTTGTAAGATTTTAATAGAGTGTGTCAGCTGACTAGTAAAACACCTTTGTACAGAAAAAGGCAGAATCTGCAGATCTTCAATTATCTTTGCCAGCAGTCCTTCTGGAAAATGTATTTTAATAGCTCAGAAATAATTAACTCCAGAAAAAAAACATGTCTTGTGGCCTCCCATACAAAAGGTCAGATGAGAACATACACATAGACCTGTACGTTCAGATTGAAACCAGCATAAAACACGTAGTTCATTGATTCTGCCTTCACAGCAAACAGATTACTCAGCGAGCACCATAGCAAGTCAGAGGTGCCGCCAACAGCATAAGAGCCAGTGTTGCTGCTAAGGTGCTTTCTGCTAGAAAATATTCATTTTAATTTTACTCAGATTAATAAATTCAAACGAAGCTTCAGGCATACTGGTGTGAATACACCAGCAATGCAGTAGGACAACTGCCTCTTTATATTCCTGTAGAATGACATTTATTACAACAATGAACTTTAGAAACACTTCGGACCAGATGGCAACCTGTCTTCTTGATGGTACACAAGGGAAGGGAAGCCCCTTGAAACTGAGCATAGAGAAAACCTTTGGAGTTCACGAGGTAACACCTCCACTGACTGCAACTTTCCCAAGATAACAGAGCTTTTTCTGTTTGCCTTTTACATGGAGGTAAAGCCTGGCTGGGTATGAGCTCATCAAGAGAAACAGGAAGTGGCAACATTGTCAGGATGGACACAGCTGTCACCTGCTCCTTGCAGTCTTCAGAGACTGTGGCCTGCTTCCACTGAGCTTATGAAGGGAATTCAAGCCTATGTTGAAACATACCAGATTTGGAGAAATCCTAAAGTGAGAACAAATAAAGACAATATTTTGGCAGGTACCTGTCCTGTGATCATTTGCTCACATTCTGCAGTCCTTTTTAAGCTTTCTTCCTTTGCTTCCTGAGTCAGCCCCTTTTAATCATGTCCTGTTTGACTTTCACAAAGAGGCTTTACTGCTATGCTAGTCCCTTGTCCACAGGTGCACACTTCTGTACACAGAACCACTGTGCACAGGAAACACTGCACATACACTCTTTTGGTTTTATGAAATGCAGATATTCACACCAGCAAAATCTACACACCTTACCAGGCTTGTTAATTCTTCTCCATACCAAAGAAACAGGATGGTGTTTGAGATATCCAGGGAAGGCACTCTTTAAGCATTTGTCATTGCGTACAGAGTGCGCAAAATGCGCATACAAAATGCTACAATTTGCATTTACCTCTGCAGTGCAGCATTTGAGAATGTACTGTTACATATTGTGGGAAACAAACACAAGCTTGGTGTTAAAATCATATCATTTTGACAATCATCCAATCCGTATGTTAGAAGGTCAGTTCTGCAAACTCATTTACATAGTCAACATATCAAAAATATTTATAAGAAAGATTTAGAAATAAAACCCTGGATGTTACAAACCTAGGATAAATAAAAACTAAAAGTTACAGAATCACGCAGACCTCATTTTGGAGTAGCTGAACTAACAAGTACAGTTGCTTCAGGCATTTTCCCAAGAGAACTGAAATCTATTGGAGGAAAAAGCATTTGTGTGCACGCATGCATATCTTGTGCATACACACAGGCACATACATTATATTTATGCACGTAGTGTGATTTCTCCTTTACTCCAAATAAAGCATCCAGGATCCTAAAGGACTACCAGTTAATTTGGTGTCTGTATCTTCAGGTATAGTGCACAGCTGCCAAATCACAGAAATGGATTGATTGCCATAGACTTTTTTTTTCTTATTTGATGTTGATATAATTTATATCAGAAGCAAAGCTGGAATGCCAACCTGGACCAGCAGTCAGCTGTGGCTCCAGCACATTAACTCCCAGTTTCCTCTGCTAGTTTTGTACATCTGTGTATCTATCAACCTGTCAGGCCCAAGTTCTGAATAGCTTTAATGTGTTCCAAAGATAAACACTTCTGTATTTAGAACAGGAAATGATGCTTCTTTTGCTGATAAAAATATGATTTACAATAAGAATTGGGACAGAACCCTTCCAATTAAAAACACCACTTAAGACTTTTTTTTTTTTTGTCATCAAGATCAATGAAATCAGAACATCACTGTAATTCTGTTTGTCAGTTTTAGCATTATCAGAAATAATCCCTGGAGCCAATAGCTGACCTCCAAAGTATTCCAGCTTCCTGTGGGATAACACAGAATATGAAATACCAAAGCACGGCTGGTGTGAAGTTTGTTTCTGTGTTGTCAGATAGACAAGCCTATAGCAAGTACTCAGCAGTGATCAAATAAATACCCAGAGACCTTTCTCTAACAGACAACTCAGCAACTTCATATACATTTTTTGAGTTAATTCACTCACGGTATAGGTCAATAAAGAAGTGTTAATCTCCTGCTTTAAATCAAGTCTCTGTCATAAGGCTCTATTAATCTCTCTCAAGTTATCAAGTGTCTTAGTGGTAGGAAATTATATTTCTAAATTGAATTTTGTTCTCTTTCATTGTAGCAAGAAATATTTTCCAAACTTCTAATAGGAAATGTAAAACCTAAGATGCTAACAATACATTTGAATAAATAAAAGCTATAAATTTAAGCTACTTTCTTCCAAGCCCAAACATTAGAGCAAAATAACAGAACTTGGTTACCTACAAGGAAGATATTAAGCACAAGATTTTAAATGGAAGTGAAGCAACAGATGGTTAACTTTTTTATCTTTTTATAGCAGTCAGATTTAAAAAAAATGATTCTTTAAAGTCAGACAATCTTCAGGCACTAATAAAACACTCATCGATTCTTAGCATATACACTTGCTCTACAACACATCTTAACCTGTAGTCTCTACTATTTTTAACAGAAACAGATACCCTTTACATAAGTCTGCAAAGTTAGTGCCCCTTTATTTCATAGGAGACAAATTTACAGTAAATAAATGTATCTGCATTAAATTTACTATGGTAAAGTTAAAATTAATAACCACAGGTGACCAAATAATTTTATGGCCAGCAATAGAGCTGCAAGGTGGGTAGTGGTACGATGCAGCAGAATCTAACTGTAGCATTGATAAGTTTTATGTCCTTTGCTTTCCAAGAAGAATCCCACAATCTCAGTAATGCTTAGATAGACTTGTCCCACAGGTTTATTTGAATCTTATCTACTGCTGACCATTATCGTTTCACCAAGTGCAACAAACAGCGCTAGTCAGAGCTTAGATCAGAAATACTACCTGGATGGTCACACAGGAGTAAATACAGAAAACTGTTATACAACAACATATTAGGATTTGTATTAAGCAGAGCGTTCAAAGCCACATGGTGTGGTCACCACCACACAATCTATACCAGCTTTGCAGCCAAACCCAAATCCAGGTAGTACAACAGGAAACAATTGCTTTAATTGATCAGGTTTCAGGTGAGTAAGATGGATTCAATTTTTCTCAGATGCAATTTACATCAAAAACCAACAAAAAACGCCCCTGTTTTTGCTACAGAATTATTCTCTCTCTGTAGTAATAAGATTTTTCCTCACAAAACAAAAGTCAGAACTCTTACCAAAAAGCCTTTTTCTTTGGGAGAGGCTCTGGGGTGGGAAGGGTGGTGTTACCTTTAAAGTTCAGCTGGGAAACATGGTGTAATGACTGAATACAACCAATCGCACAGCAAGATTAGAGCAAGGTGCATTATAAGTGACTGTTGCCTCAAGTTTAATTTTAGCTGACCTTCATTAACTGTACAGAACTGACTTGTCTTAAATGTTCTTGTTTCCGCTTCTATGACAGGGGTCTCAGAGTCTTCTCTGACTGCACCATGATCTTCATCGCCACATTTTCTAGTATGTCCCAACCTTTAAAGCACCTGTCCTCATAGAGCTGATCCTCAATTAGAGGTGATTGTGAAACTGGAAATAATTGTGAAAGCTATGTGCAGAAGAAAAGTTTATTGTAAACATTTCTCAAGGTTGATACAGGCATGTGTGTGATGTACATGCATGGAAAGCAGTTTTTTACACACACAAAGCAAGCAATAGGAGCCACCTGAGGAGGCTGTGGTGAAGTACATGTCTCAGACTACTGGCTACTTCTGGTGGCAGGAACTAAATATGATTTGATGTAGAGCAAAAAATAAAACAGAAGTGTTTCCACAAAACAGAGCTCTTTTTGATCTGCTTTCTTTGTGACAAATGGAAGGATCGCATTCAATAAAAAACAGGGAAGATCAGAGTGGGGGGAAGAGAGAGAGTAAAGAAAAAGAAACAGAGAGAGAAGGGTGGCTGCAGCAAATCCCAGAGCTGGTAAACCTCAGGTTAGCATTGCAGCAGCTCTCCTGCAGTTTCTGCAAACAACTAGAAATAAAAAGGAGCCTATTCCTGTCAGTGCATCTGAAGGGGCCTCAACAGTTTTTATAGTCCCTTTTTTTGCCCATCAAGCTACTCCCTCAAGACATTAGTTTTATCCTCTTTTAAGTAAAGCTGTTTTGCTGACATATTTGAGAGATGTTTGCAGCCCCAGCTCTGAAGCAAGTAGATGGTGCATTCAGCCTGTGCACATCATATTTCTGTGGAAACTTCTCCCCCAGTTTGGCTAGGTACCCTCTGACAAGTAGCAGAAGAAATGTCTTTTTAAAACTGTTGTTTTTCCTGGAGACTGCTGATCAGAGTCTTTTCCTATCGTGAGATACAGTGATAAAGAGGAAATATGGTCTTAGGATGACATAAGGAGCAACACATGCTCCTCTAAAATTCAGGATTTTAAGAACTCCTCAAGACTACATGTGAAAATATGTAATGTAGGGCAGATGTTAACTCTCATATTTCAAGGTGCTCTTATACATAAAGAGAATCTGAAGAGAGTAAAAGGCTCCTTGAAGATAAGGGTCCTCATTTGTATTACCTGAATTCAGTAAAGATTTAGATAAAAGTCACTGCTCTGAACATAAATATAGCAGTTTGGCAATAAAAAGAAAAGCCAGTAATCAAAAATGTGAGGAAGTGACAAAGTACATTATTATAAATTCAAACTCACACCTCCTATAGACAGCTGTCTATGAAACAAAGGGCTAACATAGAAACACTAAAATCATTAAAGAGGAAATAGACTGATTTACTCTGTATTAAATACTGTTCATTAGAGGCATATTAAATGATCCTCCAGTTCTAGCAACTTCTATCAATTTATAAGCCAGAGACAATTTTCTTAAACAAGGCATTGATAAAAATTATGCTTTTTTCCCAAAAGCTAAAAGCTGAGGACTTTCAGAAGATCAGCAAAGGTTTCTGAATAGAGACCTCTCCTTACCCACCAAGTTACATGAGTCTGATGAACAGGACAGCCCATAGTCTGGCCTTTGACAGCTATAAAGCCTGATATCCTACAAAGATAGGAACCAGACAAAAATGTCATAATAATTAAGTTCCCTTACTTAATCAGGTTCAGACATACTGAACTAGCACAGCTTTATGGTCCAGGATCAGAGTAAATAGCTATCCTAAGGCAGCAAAATCAATGAAAACATTTTAAATTCTTGTCACTCCTTTTTTTTAGGGATGGTGGGAGTTGATGTTTGGCATAAATCACCACACAGCTATACATCACCTTCAAAATTAGAGACCTTCAGACCCTGAAGACATTTTGCTGGTTTACTGCTTTTTATCCTGCCTTCTATCCTGCTCAGAAGCCTTCCTGATGCTGTGAAGTTTGATTTGTCTGAAGGGAAGGATGGCATGAAATGTAAAGATCTGATATTTCACAGTCACAGAAAAATAAGGTATGTTTTAAAAAAGCAGCATCTCTGTAGGGCTGCATGGATAGCACTCCGCACGAAGAGATTGGCATATTTCTGGAAAATCAAGGAACCTTCCACCCTTGTTCCCCAAAATGTTTTGCTTTTTAATTTAAGTGCTGCCTATCTCAAGCACACACTTACAGTCTTTTCAAAGTCTTGTAAGCATTCATCTTACAAATATACAAATACAGAACCAAATAGCATAAACAACATTTGCTTATCTTTACACTGTCCAGAAACTGCTTTCCAAGTTGTAGAAAGCACCAAAACCCAACTCACTTTCCTCCTCCAGAAAAATTCTTAGAGAAGCAGGAGGCATGTACCTACACAAATCACACTAACAGCGGGCTTTAAAGCATGATGCTAATGCATTACTGGAGAAAAATAGCTCAGGCGTTTGACAAAACCTGCTAAAATACAGGTATTGAGCTTAATTTTATTAAACTAAAAATCATTTTTATAGGAAGTATATAGTCAAGGTGATGGGGTAGGATAAGGCACTGAAGCAGGAGCAAGCCTTGGAGAGTGTTTGGTGATCCCAAGTCCTTCTGTTGTCATTTTTAAAATTTGTGACTGTTGAGCACTCAACAGCATTTTCAAGATACAGAGGTTTCCTAAGTGCATGTTTATGACAGCCATCTGCTCCAGTTTGCTCCAGCTGCCAGAAGTGCTCAGCAGGACAAACAAGATGAAAAAGCAAGCAGAATCCTGAGGCCCCACTCAAGGACTGCCTCCAAGGATCAGAATTAAACCCTGGGTAAAAATACAGACACTACATCTGAATACTTCCACATATCCCTACCATACTCATCTGCTCTGTGAGAGACAGAAAGCCTGTCTCCCTCCTTCAGAAGTTTGCAGTCTAACTATAATACCATGGGCCTATGTAAAGACACATGAAGAGATTTACTAAGGTTACAAAGGGGGTCAGTGGCAGACACAGACATCAAACATGAGCCTCGGCAGTCTCTGTCATCTGCCTGTCCATTGAACTTTGCTGCCTGTTAAGCACAAAGATACATGACAGAGCAAAAGCCCTGGTGAACTCACATCAAACCAGTCAAGACTGAGTAACAGAGAAGCTTGGTACTGGAGGTAAGACAGATGCAGAAGTGGAAACAAAACCTACAGTCCAACAGTGCAAGACACTATCAAAGATGGGAGTGTTTTTCCTCTAAAAGACAGTAAGGAAAAAAGTTTTTCTTCAGGCATTTACACACACACACACACACACACATAGCTATGAGCTCTAATTACACACAGCTGGACACTTGGACAGTTTTAATCAAAGTATTATTGCACATTATACAACGTACAGCTTTACATTAAAGTTTATCACAGTTATTCACTCATACATTTCCACTATTTCAGTCAATTTCTCTGGTAACATTACCAGAAATCATTATCAAATACACAGAAAGAAACTGTAATGAATAGCAATGACTGTAAGTATGTTTGCATGGTCTTTCTAAGACAGTTCTTAAATAGGCACAATCCAGTCAAGACTGGAGGTGGAGATTCTAGATATGCTAAAATAAACATTTCAACAATGACACCCAACCTCAACAAAGAAAGGAATATCTACCTAAGTTTCATCCCGCCAGATTTTTAACCTTTGTATATAAAGTACTTCCAAATCAGGAGAATGATTGTAGCAAGGAAAGCAATACTAATACTGCTCCTTTTTTTTTTTTTTTTTTTTTTAATGCACACAGGGACACACAGAGACTATTTTCAAAAATAAGCAAACATAAAAAACAGGCAACAAGGTGTATTTCAAAATATCAAGGAGCTAAGGACCAAAATCAGAGATATAGCTGTTTAACCTCCTCATGTTCTGCTCATGTAGTTCATATTTGGAATTTTCTTAGAGACACATTTCAGCAGTTATGCATGCCACTGTGCTTAAGGGGGAGCATCTTGCTTGCACAGAAGGGAGCCCCTTCTCACATACAGTCTGAAGTGGTGCCCTTTCAGCAGAAGCTTAACTTACTTTAGCATGCCAAGAAAATCTACCTTAAGGCATGGGGGGGGCAGAAGGGGGAAGATCTATCAAAATGACAGCTCAGCAGAAGGCTCATTCTGAGCTAGCATTAAACATGAAAATCCACCCTTCTCCAGCAACCCTCCTGGCCGACACCAACCAGTCTTCCCAGTCTCATTGACAGGAGACTGCAGCCTTCAGACCAGGTGAGAAAGAAAAAAGGATTGTATCTCTAGGAGGCCCAGGCACTTTTCCCACCCGCCAGCTGAATGACGTATCTGTTGCTGAAACACTCCTGTTATTCCACATTTATACTCGGGACACGACTCACCTCTTCCCTGAAGATACTCTTCACTTTCAGAAGTGTGTGTCTACGATTTATTTTCTCTTTTCTCTTGCTTATGGTCTTACACCTAAGAGCATCACTAATATGCGCCACAAATCAGGGGTAAAGCACAGCAGTTGTCTGCAGGCCACCTCACCAGGTCTAATCTATTATGGAATTTAGATTCCCTATAGTACAATCCCATCCTTTAGCTGACATACACCTAAAAGCCACACTGCAGTTAACATCCACAGGCATCCAAATACCAATCAATAGTTGCATTGCTTTATTTCCACAAAGACAACAATTAGAAGAATTAATCTAAAATAATGCTTATAGATTCACCTAAATAAGTCAGAATAAACTTACCAGCACAGACAAGCTGTGTATTAGATACTTGTGAAATCTTTGCCTGCATGCATGTAAACTAGTATCACTCTTCAAGTATCCAGTTTTCTTTCCAATCCAGGTAATTTGTAGACTAAGGTGTTTTTATATACTGGACAGAACTAGGGTTCAGTTTCCTTTTACCAGAGGTTATAAATTTGACTAGACAGCAACAATTGCTTTTTAATCTAAGCAAACTGATCTGTCAGAGGCAATCAGTACGGTGAAGCTATCCCAGGAGAACCCTAATAATCCCGATGAATCACTTGGCGCTGTATGAAACTGAATAGTTGAACTCTTGGCACAGAATGTCACAAGCACTTAATGCAGCAAGTATATACTGCAAACAGCGAGCTCAGGGACACAAGCCTTCATAGTGTTTGCATTTCTGTTCAATTTCTACACCTTTCAGCATTAACCAATTTCTAATCATATTAACTTTTGTCGTTTTTTTAACGGTTTCTCATGGAAAAAAACTGACACACATTTAGGGATATTATTTGCTATTCTTACCAATGGTTATATGTTACCTCCAGAGAAAGAGATCAGGAATAATCTGGGTGAGAAACTGGGAGGTTTCTGTTGTAAGAGAAAATTTACCAATATACAGTAGCCAATAATGTAAGGAGACCAAAATGTTTCTGATGAGAGACTTTTGAACACTGATTGACACATAAATGACATTGATTTCAGAGGAAATTTTTCAACAGATCACCGCATCCCTTCTCATTGGTGTTCTGAGCCTATTCGTAGCATTTCAAACATAATAAGTGAGCATGTTATGCTCCAACAAAATTATACGCCACTTATATAAAGACATGCAATAATGCCATTTTAAAACCCAAACTAAAGGTGCATTCTATCTTATTAATGTATTAATTCAAATTACATGCAGATATTGAAAACTGAAACCAGAAACACTGCTTTATACATGTTTCAATCTATCTAACTGTATAAAGCCATTTTCAAATTAAACTACCCAGTAACCTTAGAGTTAACCTCAGAGTAAGCCAGTAACCTTACTCTAGGTTTCCTTATGCAGTTTGATTCTACTGCCTCTAAACAACAGCTAGTCCCACTGAAGTATATTAACTCTGTTACTGTCCTTAGAGTGCAAAAAAGTTGTTGAATTGACAAGTGTGTCTATAAAACATATATCAAAGTCTCTAGTCTATCAGCTGTACGATTATCTATACTAAGTCTGGATAAAAACAGATGTTCTGACTTGGAAAGCACTTATCTTTACAACTCAAGAATCCCTGAGGGGGTTTAATCTAGTTGATTTAAAGCTTTGGTTCTTAGCATCAGTTTAGTAGTTGCCTGATGTTATTTCTTAACTGGACAAAATGCTCTTCTACAGACATGCCAAAAATTCTCAGTCACAATTGCATATACAAACTACCGATTTGCTCATAATTTCAACAGCCTAAGTGAAAACCCCACCCACTGTTTCAAAACGAAGTTAAGGAAAACACAAACATATGTGCAAACTCCCCAGCAACAGGACTAACATTGAAAGCCTTTTATTTAATGTATAAAACCCCCAATCATCCAGTTATAGCAATAATAGAGGAAAACAAAATCTCCACAGCCTAAAACACTCTGGTATGTAGCATTTTACTGTAGTAGTACTGATTATATGAAAATATATATAATTAAAGTGGGTTTGGTTCATGTAAAGTGTATATTTAATATATAGTTTCTATATTTATTTAAATGTTTATTGCTATATATTATATCAAATATAGCATAGAAACCTGAAAAACTGAGAATGCCTTCTTGTTCTCCCCTCTCAACAGTTGCATCACATTCCAAATGCTTTTGGTGTCAATTGTAGAAGCCCAGGCAGTAAGCAGTTAACGCATTGCTGTGCCTCAAACACCAATGTCCATTGAAGCGATGGCCACTCAAGTAGGCAAGTTAGAACAGGACATGGCTGGAAAGGAAGGCCATAGGGATATAGGGCAGCACCTTTCTGGGGCCAACTTCCCTGTTCTGGTCCATGAAGAATGCACAACATGGAGCTGCACAAGGGGTCAAGGAGTGGGTAAGACTAGTAGAGAGGGATCAACATCACTAAAAGACCTTCAAAGCCCCACAGTCAATTTCCAGGAAGGTCCAGAAGAACGGACCATGCATGCTCATGCTCACTTATTTAAATGGTGAGAAACCTAATTCCCCAGTGGGGAAGACTTTCCCTTAAGAAAGACTGCTCTCTTAAATTACCTGCATTACCATATTTGATCTGACTTTTCTCTCCTGCTTCCCTCATCACCAGGCCAGGAAGCACTTTTGCCTTTTCTTCCCCCAGTTGAAAACCACTCCCTAGAAGCTAAGATATAGAAGCAAAATAGCAACTTGGGAAAACACCCTTATTTTTACAGATAAGCCATTTAAGGTAAAGATTGTCTGCACTCTGGAGACTGCAGTGATGTTACAAAAGGAACACACTATTAAGGTGAGTTTTACTATCACAGCTGTCTTCCTTCTTCATAAAGGTACCTAAAAGCAAAAAATCCAGGGTAAATTCATTGGACTTTTTGAAATTATCAAACAAAGAGTTGTATTAGAAAGTGAGATATGCTAGAATATTTTTTCAGTATCTTTTAGTATTTTAATAATTGCCTGAAACACTCTTTGGAATGGTTACTAGATGCTCTTACGTCCAGAAAGAAGAACTGCAAAGACTACTTTCTTTCAGAGTCAAAGGTCAACCCACTACATTTACAGAAAGAATGACAAGTCACTTGGTTCAATTTCTACACCTGGTTCCTGTGCACCACCACAGAAATATTACTGGAAAACCACCTACACATTAAGACTTTGAAGAGCACCTACAGAGTGTTGCATGTCTGCATTTTGTGAGTGACAAATAAGGTTTAGAAAAGCAGTCTGAGCAATATTCTACCCTTTCCTTCGTCTACACTCCATGCATCCAGGTTGGACATCATGAAAAGAGCTTCTGCTCCTGCTCTGGTCTGGAAGGGGAAGGCTTCTGAGACTCTACTTGGGCTGTACTTGCAGAAGTGAATCAGCTCATTTGACTTGAATAATGGTCCAAATAAACTGAAATTAGAAATTTGAGTTTATATTCCTAAATAAAGAGTTCACGTTTCCAAAGCAGAGGTGATCCTAGTATTTTTCTCTACTGTATATGTGGAAGTCTGCAAGTCTCTGAAAAATCCAGGCCAAGCACCTTCTCTCTCTCATTCTATTTTCAATCTTATTTGACTATGGAACATACAGTAGAAGTTATTAAGCTACCATTTCACAGTTTACGGTTTTAATGGTTTTGCAACATTAGATGCACAACACATTTTCAAGCATCAAAAACTAGGCTTTGCTATCTAACATTTCATAAAGATAATAAAAGTTAATGAGCACTCATGATCTATGATCTGACAAAACATCTGTTCTTTCTGAGACAAAACATTCACCCTGCCTTGTTCTGGCACAGTGGGAGAGAACAAATATAAACCAATTAATCATTCTAAACTATAAGCTATATTAAGTTATAGTGTCTCAACAGGCTTTTCATACCCTGTTGCTAATAGGGCACAGGTGTCCTAAAAACACTGTTTCAATTCAGTAATTAACTCCTGCCAACTTCACATGGTCAGCTGCAGCCAACAGCACTGTTCAGAGTTTCAGCAGAAAAAAAATTGTTCAAACAAGCAATAGTAAGGTTGATGTTATACCAAGACTTCAGTATTCCCCTTTTCTACATAATTTCATCATGCTTTTTTATTACAGGAGGATTTTAAAAGCATTTTATTCTCATCCTTTATGGGGGTAAGTAGTGCAAACATTACAAGAAATACTACAAGATACATTATAGAGAACATGACTAATACTAGCATGGAGTAATCTGTTTCACTATTTGTGAGGCTGTTCCTATGACAGATCTCCCAGTCACAGGAAACTTGAGAACACTGAAACTGCACTCTGTTACATTTCAAAACCAGCTTCCAAGCATTTTAGATGTACTGTTTGAGACCAAATTCATTTTATTCATACCTATGTCACCTACAGGATAATATAGAAGAGAAAAAAAACCCCAAATGATTCTTTCTTCCTTTCATTCACCCTTACAGTATGACGTATTTTGAACACTATGCAGGAGCATGGAAGGTTTTGGCTTCCTGCAAACTGCTGTATATTACTGTAAACAGAACAAGTGAAATGGAAAAAAAACCTAAAAAATCAGAGATTGCATAGCAATTAATGAACAGTATTTGCAGTAAAACCCTGAGACAAAGACAAAAATCCCAGTTTTACATAAAGAAAACAAATACCTAATTCCTACAAACACCTTGTACTGCTCAAAACACTGTCCTGCTATCAATCTGCCTTGCAGAGGCACATAATAAAATAGGGTTTAGAACCAGGGAACCATGCATGGCCCTGCTGTGGAGAAAAGCAAAGTACTAACTGAAGGATCGAAGACAACTGGGATTTAAAACTAAAACCTAAAACAGCCTCAGACACCTAACCTATCTAAATAGCCTAAGCTTCCTAAAACATGCTGTAGAAGCATCTCTCTGCTCACTGAAGCAACAGGTAACCAGCTTTCACCAGATTGCTCTGCTGGAAGAATTTGCTCTTTTTGCTTCTAAACCCAGTATTCTCCTTAAGTTGCAGCCACAGACTTCACCTAACAATTTAAACCATTTACACATGTGCACAAACAGAACCAGAAAGAAAACAAACCTAGTAAGTCTATGTCTAAAGTTTAGCCCAAAGGAATATAACTGTGGCAAGACTGAGTTAGATGGTCCATGGATTTCTCTCTCGCACCCCCAGAGAGATTATGTACACTTTAGATTAAAATAAAATCTGAAAAACCCCAGGACTAGCTAAGCAGCCTAGACAGATTAGCTGCTGAAGTCAGGCTACACACATTAACACTTAGTAAGGAAAACATGAATGAATCAGTAGGAAAGAGTTTCTGCTGTAGAGCTGAACTTCAAAATTGACACATTTCAAGGGTTTGCTATGTCTGAATTAATGAACTCTTCAGATCTACTCTTCAGATCATTTAAGCCTTGCAGACATAAATCTGATGTTCATCCATTAGCATGTGGTACATTTCTGGATCATGTTTTTCTGTTTAATTTCATCTGGACAGATTCCAGTTGCATTCTCTGAAGCAAAAGCATGACAAGCAGGGATGACCAGATTAATTTACAAAATAAAAATATACCCTCAACTGAAAAAACACACTGACAACCAAAAAAAAAAACACTCCCAGCCTGAATCAAAACAATAACATAGACCTATCCCAGGGTCCCTAGAAAAGCAGTTATACCACAGCGTCATCAACACCAACACATGCAGCTACTTAACAAAAACATATACTGATAAACCCTTTTGTGTATTATTTAATATATTCTAATTCTATACAAATTTTGACATGAGATTCTAATAATTATATTCTTGTCAGTTAACCTCATAAGTTCAATTTCCTTTCTTGTGCATCTGTTTAGTCCATCCATACACTTTGACAGTGACTTCTCAAATGCTGCCTCCATGACAATTTAAATTATATAAAGATTAATAACATCCAGGGGGAAAAAAGAATAATCCACCCACAGAAACACACAGACTTGTTACATTCAGATTCTGGTTAAAGTACCAAAATTTAATAATACCTTTTGAACATACAGTTATGTCAAGGAAAGGAAAGGCAATCAAACAATGGATATAGATCTTAAATAGTATTTACAAATTCTAAACTGCAAGTTGACTATAAAGTCTCAAATACTTTAAATATTTAGTAGAATATAGTGTAAATTCTCATATAAATTAAACTCAATCTGTTATTTTTTCCAATCATAACAGTCTAATCTTTACATACTATATACATTAAAATACTAAAAAGGTATAAAATTTTCTTTCTCTTACTATGCAAAGAAATGGAAAATACATCAGCTCTGTCTTACTGTACAATATCCCAATTGAACTTTCTGTAGTGGTCTCTGCAAAAATAAATGGCACTTCCACATGCAACAAGGCATAAAGTACAATTCTGCCCATTAGCAGTATTCCATCTGAGTGCAAAGTAAACTACAATGCAAATGTCATTCAACCACGTAGTTGGAAATCAAAAGTAAACTGTGGAAAGAGATTCTGACAAATTTTCTCAGACTGAATAATAATGAAAAGCATGTAAACTGATTTCCATACAGATCTGTAATTTTAAAAAATGAAAATATAGCATATTGAGAAGTTTGTTGTGATGGTATCAAAGCTACCCTGATAACACAATAATGGAGGGAAACTGATGATCCTGTGCGAATTCTGAAGCCCAGCCCTGTCAATGGGCTGCAGCACCTAAGTCGCTTCTCTATTGACAGTTTCCAAAATTACTTCTGTCACTCAAAATTGCACATTAGCAGTGAGATGAGTTTCGTAGGCTTCATTATGCCATTGTGTAACCATAGCTTCCACAGTGCAATGCCACAAGCAGCCTGTCTTTCAGGATTTCTTTACTTGGATATTCCGGTAACTTGAGCATGTTGATACTGAAAAGAAAAAAAAAAAAGCCACATCACAATTCAGCAAGAAAAGCAACAGTAAAGTCTTCTGATCTAAACCCCTGAAGAGATCACATTTATGTAAAAACAAATCTGTGCTGCCTTATAGTACCACTGGACAGTTGAATATATTTAAGGAATTTAAGTGTTTTTTCACTTCAATAATTTGTAAAACAGTAATTTAACATTCCATTATTAATTTCAGTGCTATCAATTAGGCAAAATCACTTAATAAATAATAAGCACAGAATGTAGTATCATCTGGGTTAAAACTCATCACTTTCATGTTGGATAGTGAAACTTCGGAAACTAAATTTCTTCTGGACCTTTTAATATTCAAAAGAACTCTACTTCCACTGTGACTAACATGAGAAAGCTCTGTTTTTAAGATATTCCAGTGAGACTAGTTAACATACCATGTGCTCGATGTTGGCAAAAGATTTGCAGTATACGGTACAGCAGCGATTGTAAAATTTTGCAATCCACTGCCACCCATTATATGGGCAAAGCCACCATGAGGAACCCTGGAACTGAGAAAATTCACAGAAATTAGACCACTGCAATAATGCTGTAAAGCAAAAAATGTAATCTTTACACTGAAAATATCTCTTACATAGAGCAATTTGACAATTACTAATACTTTCATCAGGACTCCTTTCTTACCGATATCAAAATTCTGTCTACATGCATTTAATTACAAGACTGAATAATATATTAGTTCACTTACATTAGGCACCAAATTTTTTTAATTATGTTTAAGATAATTCTCCTTGCAAGGAGGACTCATTTCTATAATCAGTTTTTCTAACAGAATGTTCCTAGAATTATAGAATGTCCTGAGTTGGAGGGGACCCACAAGGATCAGAGCTTCAACTCCTGGCCCTGCAGGGATCACACAATGTTCTTCAGAGTATTGTCCAAACACTTCTTGAACTCTGCCAGGCTTGGTGCTGTGACCACTTCCCTGGGGAACCTGTTCCAGTGCCCAACTACCCTCTGGGTGAAGAACCTTTCCCTAATATCCAACCTAAACCTCCCTGACATAGCTTTCATGTCATTCCCTTGGGCCTTGCCACTGGCCATCAGAGAGATGAGATCAGTATCTGCCCCTCCACTTCCCCTCCTGAGTTGTTGAAGACTGCAATGAGGTCTCCCCTCAGTCTCCTTTTCTCCAGACTGAACAAATCAAGTGACCTCATATGGCTTCCCCTCAGAGCCCTTCACCATCTTTGTAGCTCTCCTCTGGCACTTTCTAATAGCTTTATATCTTGCTTACATTGTGGCATTATCTCAATTAAGATAAACACAGCGATTTATGTTTACAGTTTAAGAAATACTACATGATAAAAGAGTTTATTCTCTGATTACTACCTGTGGGACAAATGGCCACAGTGTCCTTGACATGTCTATTACTTTACTACTTCAGACCAAATATTTCAAGTAACTAATAAAACCATTACATCAGTCACACTATTCCCCAGTGACAAACTATGGCAAAACCAGAACACACTAAAAAAGTCACTAGCATCTTCAGGAATGCATTCTCACTTAATGGTATTACTAAATATTTTTCCATTTACCAATATATTATTCAAAGATTACTCAAGGTGTAAATGGAAAATAGCCCTGGAGTTTTCAGAGTCCCTCTCTGTAATTTTAAACTAACCAATAGAATAAAAATCAGGTATTTTCATAACATCAATTTAAGTTGGTATGCGCTACAAGGTAATATGTCGTTAGGATAGCCCCCACACCCAAAAAAAAAAAAAAGAAAAAAAATAAACCACCTCCAAAAAAAAACACTATAATGAAAGGATAAGGACTAAAGAAGTTGAATGCATTAGGGAAAATGTCACCAGCAGGTCAAGGGGTGGTGATCCTTTCTGTGTACTCAGGGAGAAATATTTGGGGTCCAGCTCCAAGATCTCCACTACAAGAGGGACAAGGACATAATGCAACAAGCTGGGCAAATGACCATGAAGATTGTAAGGGATTACAGCACAAACACAGAAGGAGAGTGAGCTGAGACTGTTCAGCCTGGAGAAGAGAAGGCTCAGGGAAATCTGTTCAATGTGTATAAATACCTGAAGAAAGGAATAAATAAGATGAAGCACCCAGTGGTCCCCAGTTACAGAAAAAGAGGTAATGGGCACAAACTGAAGTCCAGAAAATTTCAATTTAAACATAAGAAAAACTTTTTTACTGTGAAGTCGTCAAACACTTGTATAAGCTGTTCAGAGAAGTTGAGGGGTCAGCACTCCTGAAGACAGTTAAAACCTGTCTGGACAAGATCTTGAGTATCCAGCTCTACCCAACTCTGTTCTCAACATGGTGTTGGGCGAGACAATCTGAGATTAGCTCAGTTGGTTAAAGAATGGTGCCAATAACACCAAGGTGATGGGTTTGATCCCAGTGTGGGCCATTCACTTTAGAGATGGACGTGGTGATCCTTGTGGCTCCCTTCCAACTCAGAATATTCTGTGAAAATCTTAAACTCCATAAATCCCTTCCAAACTCAGCTCACCTGTGACTTTGTTGCTAGCAAAGAAAGAATCTGATAAAACAAAATAAACCTTCAATAAAATATGTAAAGCTGTTACAATTCTGGGTTACAGGTACCTATATTAAAAACAATGCTCCCACATTCACTAAATCAAGTGACTACAAAAACTGGAGCAAGAAAAAAATGTTTTCACTCACAGTAAAACTACTTGGCAAAAATGCAAAAGACTAAGGTTGCTACTGCTAAATGTGATGGAGCTAGGACACAACTCACAGTACTACTACCTAAACATACCTTTGAGAACTAGTTATAGTATCCAACATATAAATTTGTATCACCTAGCTTAATAACAGCAATGTTGGGAATATAGTTCTAACACTGGTATACAAGACAACCACTATGGAGAGAAGTGCTGATCATTTGCAGCATATTATTTCTGACACAAATGGAATTGTGCTCACAGCAACAGTTCAGAAGAGTTGTAAAGATTTTACAGCCACACTGTTACACCATAGTTTTGGCTCACATTCCAATACAGGGCTGCCTCCCCTGCAGTGACTTTTTTCTCCCCTTTGACATTCCATGTTTAAATCAGTGATAAAACACAGATCTAACTGCTGGAAGTTTCTCATTCGGTCCACTATTCACTAAAGTTTTTGCAATGTAACTTATTTTAATATTTTCCATACAACAGGTCAAAATTGTATAGTATGATCAGGGCTTTGAACATTTAAAAGTAACAGATGGATGCCAACTTACACCTCCAAGAAATAAGTTTTCTCTCCGAACAAAACACTGTCAATACAGTAAAGAAAGCCTTTCAAATATATGCAAAAAAACCCAAAAATTACAATATCTTTCTTACCTCTTCTACTGCATGTGAACATAGTTTTGAGCAAGAGCAACAACATCATTTCATAGCTTTGGAAATTTCAACATTTAAAATGTATAATTTTATATCTGAATCCTAACTTTTCTACCTATTTTTCCACTGGCAGGTTTTGCATAAATTTACTGGAAATGAAAAGACTGCAGCAGAAGAGTGTTTTCCTTATATTTTGGTGCACTTTTATAACAGTAGGCAAATATATGTTTCATATTTAACACTATGCTGCATTTCCCTTAAAATTGCATAAGCATATTGCTTATTGCTCAACAAAAACTATGGTCCCCAAAGAAATTAAACTGCAATCTTTATACCTGCAGAATACCAATAAAGTAGAATTTATCATATAGAATTTATCAAAATATCAAAACTTCCCTCCAACTGTTCACTAAAAACCTCGTCAAAAGTTGCCAAAAGATAATTAAGAATAATTTGGCAAAATACTATTATAAATACCAAACAGATCAAGAAGGGGAAAAAAATAAGTAAAAGCCTGTAGAACTGATGATACAATCTCAAGCAGCTGTCAGCTGAGAAAGAGCAATTAGTGCACAAGTAAACTTTCAGATCCCCAATATGAGGCACAAAAATATTTAGGCCTTTTCTTGAGTGTGCTAAGACTGCCAGATGCATTAAAACTTTGCTCATGACAATTCCTGTTAAAAGACATCTCAAAATTGGTAATAGTGACAAATGCAATGGCATCTCCACTGAAACTACCAATGCAAGACTTCATTATATTGAAGAGAACATGATGTAAGAATGGGGAAAGAAGACAAAAGGCAAAATTTAAGAAATAATTAGAGATATCAGAGAAACACTGAAGACATAATCATAAATGTAATTGTTTTATTTAATTCACTAGATTAATTTCATAGTCTTTGATTGGAAATAAAGAACAGTTCCACTTCACACACACAGAGAAAATCAACTAAGTGAATGTGCAGAGATTAAAGGGAAATGGAAACAAACCATGAAGATTTTGAATACAGCCTGTCAACCACTATAGAGAAAAAAATTCTTCAGGAAGAAAATGCAAGGCCAGAAAAAGTTCATAGTTTGAAATCAGGTACACTTTTAGTGGGAAATTTTACTCAAGGTATTGGCCCTGATGCCTTAGGGTTTTCATGTACTTGTAGATTTTTATACAGCTCTGTAGTTTCTTGCATTTAGAGTAGCTAGCAGCCTCTAACCCTGTGCTAGCTGTCTGAAGGGTCAGATAATAGCTGGAACACCATTCCCCGGAAACACGTACCAGAGCTAAGACAATTAGATACCATGTTAGTCAAAACAAGAAAGCAAAGCCCAGAAACCTTGGAGAAGCTCCAAGAAGGGAAAGTGGCGTGAAGATGATGATAAAGGATGAAGTAAGGGGTCTTAAGACCTC